>JAUMIR010000002.1:380303385-380924635 GCA_030847615.1 Gambelia wislizenii | reverse complement strand
TTGAATCCAGTAGTGGACCAGCACCTTGTTCAGAAGAACTTTCTCTTATTGTTCAAAAACACAGAAGCAGCTTTTTAAAAAGCAAAAGTACTTAGGCTTGTACTGGTAAACAGATATATAGTTTTAACGACGAGGAAAACACAAGTCACCTTAGGGATCAAGGACGTTACTTTCAGGTGCCAATGACCAACCTCCCCTATTTTCATGCTGATACTACAGGATGAGGTTCATCCTGACATAGATTATAAGGTTGTCCATGAGTAAAATCTGGTGGAACATGGTGTGGCAGGCTCCAACCCTAAACGGAAGACACATGGACGATTTCACTGCAGGGACGGCGTCGTCTGAAATGGATCCCCTGCTGCGCTGCAGCTGCAAAGCTCTCCCGCTCGATTCTTGCGCTGCAAGCCGCGTTTGAAAATGTCCTAAATGAGATATCCTTTAACTTTCATGCACTAGGATTGTTATTCAAAAATCTTGTACTGAGTAAGTTGTATTTTATGATTCTAGGAAGAATTCTAGTGTTATGAGTGTTATGGTTGTGGTTAGTGTTTAATTTTGTCCTTCGAGACAGAATTTGTAGAGAAAGACAAATCCTACACAGACCTACGCCAACTCATACAAAAAGTCCCTGTAGAAGATAAAATTATTATCCTTGGTGACTTCAATGCCAGAGTAGGAAAGAACTGTGAAGCCTGGAAAGGTGTCTTAGGCAAGCATGGTGTTGGAAATTGCAATGATAATGGACGCCTCCTGCTAGAGTTCTGTGCAGAACAACAGCTGACTATTACAAACACTATCTTTCAACAGAAAGATAGCTTGAAGACAACCTGGATGCATGCCCGATCCAAACATTGGCACCTCATTGACTATGTTCTAGTCCATCAGAGAGACATTCGTGATGTCCGTCATACCTGAGTGATGCCCAGTGCAGAATGCCAAACAGATCATCACCTCGTCAGATGTAAACTAAATCTTCATCTTAAGTTCAAACCTAAGAGGGGTGGCATCTTAAAGAAGAGACTCCAAGTCAACAATCTCCAACAAGCTACCATGAGAGACAACTTCCAGGCAAATCTGCAAACAAAACATGAAGACCATCCTACAGATCCTTCTCCCACAGTGCTTTGGCAACATATCAAAAACAGTATCCTCCAGTCTGCAGAAGAATCCCTCGGGTTCTCCCACAAGAAAAATCAAGACTGGTTTGATGAAAACAACCAAGAGATCCAGGAGCTGTTGGCAAAGAAGAGAACTGCTCACCAGGCATACCTCGCCCAGCCAACCTGCCATGTAAGAAAAGCAGCTTTCTGCCTCACATGTAGTAACCTTCAACAAAAATTCCGAGACATGCAGAACAAGTGGTGGATCAATATAGCAGAAAAGACACAACACTGTGCAGATCTGGGTGATCATAGAGGATTTTATGAAGCTCTTAAAGCAGTGTTTGGACCTACTTACCAGGTCCAAAGATCCTTATACAGTACAGATGGTCAAGCATTAATTACTGATAAAGCCTCCATCCTGAATCGATGGGCTGAGCATTTTCAAAGTCTCTTTAGTGCCAACCGAGTAGTCCAAGGCTCAGCTATCCAACATATGATCCAAAAACTGATGAAAAATGAATTGGTCATAACTCCCACTTTGGAAGAGACCCTTAAGGCCATACAGCAGAAGAAAAAAGGCAAGGCAGCTGGGATTGATGGAATCCCACCTGAAATTTGGAAACACAGAGGTCATGCACTCCACGATAAATTCCATGAACTCCTTGTGAATTGCTGGAGAAAAGGGGAACTGCCATCAGATCTCCGAGATGTAGTCATCATCACCCTGTACACGAAAAAAAGGAGTGAAATCCGATTGCTCAAACTATCGAGGCATAACACTGCTCTCTATTGCTGGAAAAATCCTTGCAAGGATACTCCTGAACAGATTAGTTTCTGCTATAGCAGAAGAACTTCTTCCTGAAAGCCAATGTGGCTTCAGAGCCAATAGGAGTACTACAGATATGGTATCTGACCTTAGAAAACTGCAAGAAAAATGTAGGGAGCAGAACAAGGGTCTCTATGTAACATTTATCAACCTCACCAAAGCCTTCGACACTGTGAGTAGAAAAGGTCTGTGGCAGATCCTGGAAAGACTAGGATGTCCCCCCAAATTCCTTAAAATGATTACCTTGCTACACGAGGGGCAGCACAGTCAAGTCAGATATGGCGATGCTATTTCAGAGCCCTTTATGATAACTAATGGAGTGAAGAAAGGTTGTGTTCTTGCTCCAACTTTATTTACAATCTTCTTTAGCATGATGCTCCAAAGGGCTACGGCAGAGCTTGAAGAAGAAGACGGCATCTATATACATTACCGTACTGATGGTAGCTTGTTTAACTTAAGCTGTCTGAGGGCTCACACTAAGACTCTAAACTATCTAGTCCGTGAGCTGCTCTTCGCTGATGATGCTAATAATAATAATAATAATAAAATTTTATTTATATCCCGCCCCTCTGCAAAGCAATCGGGGCGGCTTACCTTGTTACCCACACAGAAGCAGCTCTGCAGCGCCTAACATCCTGCTTCACAACAGCTGCAGAGCTGCTTGGGCTAGAAGTTAACCTGAAGAAAACAGAAGTTCTTTACCAGCCTGCACCACAGGACGAACACCACCATCCCCAGATTGCCATCAGCAAATCTGTCCTCAAGTCTGTTCATCAGTTCACCTACCTGCGAAGCATCATCTCCTCAGATGCCAAGATTGACAAAGAGATCGATCACGGATTAGCAAAGGCATATAGCGCATTTGGAAGACTTTACAAAAGAGTCTGGAGCAATAAACACCTGAGGCAAAGAACAAAAATCAGTGTGTATAGAGCCATTGTATCCTCCTTTATGGATCTGAAACATGGGTCACCTATCACCACCACCTATGACTCCTCGAACACTTTCATCAGCGCTGTATATGCACAATCCTAAATATACACTGGACTGACTATGTGACGAACGTTGCTGTCCTTGAGCAAGCAGGGATCACCAGCATTGAGGCCATGATATTAAGAATGCAGCTGCCCTGGGCAGGGCACGTTTCTAGGATGGAGGACCATTGTCTCCCAAAAATACTACTCTACGGTGAACTCGCCACAGGTCAGCGTCAGAGGGGCGCTCCAAAAAAGCCATACAATGACTCCCTGAAACAACACCTCAGGCTCGGCCAAATTGATCACCAAAAGTGGTCCGCCCTGGCCTCACATCGGGAGGCATGGAGACGTACTATCCACAATGCTGCAGCCTTATTTGAGAACTCACGCTGAACAAGTCTTGAAGAGAAACGACAACGCAGAAAGAATCACAACCTGTAAACATCACCCAAGGAGACCTTCTGCTGTGCTTTCTGCAACCTGACTTGTTTATCTCGGATTGGCCTTTTTATTCATCAGCACGCTTGCAGAAATCGCGGGATGAGTCCTTCCTGAATCTTAGTTTGTGAAGAAAAGCCAGAGAGTGTTTAACATTCCCAATGAGAATTTCATTCCGTTTGCCAATGAAGTAGGGTTTGATTTTCCCTGAATGGAGCCAACCTAGTGACGAGAGCATGTCACTTCTACTTCACTGTATCATGTTTCAGTGAAAAACATCATGCATTTGTCCCCAAACATTACATTATCTGGGACAAAAAAGTAAGCACAGTAGCAAAAATTGGTATATTTGCTAGGACATTTTTAGCCTCAATTATTTTGTTTGGATTTTCTAAAAAAATGTACACAGCAAGTGGTTGAAATTTAGGAACATTGTTTACAGCTGTACAGAGAACATTGCCATAGAATTTTGCTATTGCAATTTTAGCCCTGTGTAAATTCTGCAAGTAAATAGGATTCTGGGACACTAAATTGTCCCATCCTGAGGATTAAATGGAGCCCTATTGGTACAGTGGTTAAATGCCAGTAATGCAGCCACAACATTGTGAGTTCAATCCTACAGGGCTCCAGAGAGATTATCAGATGCAGGCAAAAAGCCCACAAAAAGCAAGTGAGGATGATGTCACTGTATCATACAGTTTTGCACATGTCATCATCCTTGCGTGCTGCCTCTGTGCTGCAGCAGAGAACAAGCTGTTGCTTTTCATTGGCAGAAACTTACATCAATGAAAATTGATGGCTTATTCTTCACTGCAGCAAAAAGTCTTCATGGAGGCAGCATGCGAGGTCCCATTCCTGGTACAACTAGGACCCATTCCTGGTGCAGTAAGGTTGTTCTCGCGAGCTCTGGTTAGGCTTTTTGATTAGGTCTGATAATCTCCATGGTTGACTCAGCATTCCAGCCTTCCAGCCTTCCATAGGTTGGTAAAATGAGTACCCAGTTTCTTGAGGGCAATTAGCTAACACATTGTAAACCACTTAGAGATTGCTTAGCACTGTAAAGCAGTATAGAAATGTAAGTGCTATTGCTATTGCTAAATAGGGACAGCTAGCAAAGTCAGTGTGGATTAAAGGTATGATCATGTCACCATTCTGACCATGAAGGCTTTCCACAAGACTTGTTTCTCATAGCTTAAGCATTCAGATATCAAAACACCTGTCTCCTCATACATCTGTTCTCCTTGTGGGTGCAAAATGGAGAATGGTGACATGCATCCCTTGATACCTCTTTGATATATGAACAAGGTGAAGCAAGAAATAGAATGAGCTCTGGGTCCCAGATGCAATATCAAAGACAAAAAAGAAATTCACTAGAACTAGCACCAAAACTACAAGAGTCAGATGTGGCTTTGTTGGAGGAGATAAAGAAAATGAATCAACAGTTAAATAATAAGTTAAGAATTGAACTAAGAAATGAAATGAGAGAATTAAGATTGGAAATCAGGAAAGATTTAAGAAAAAAAGTACAAAAAATGAGACAATCTATTCAAAAACTGAATTCAGATATGACACAGATGAATAAAAAAGTGGAAGTTCTTCAAGAAAAAATGAAGCATTTAGAAGAAGTCTCTCAACAATCAATGTTGGACTTGGAAAGAGAGAAAGATGAAAGAGCATTGGGAGAATTAAAAAAGAGAGAAAGATGTCTTAAAATAAGAGGAATATCTGAAAAAAAGATGAGAACTTATATGAAAGAATAATACTATCGCTTGCAGAAATATTAGGACAGTCAAAAGCACAGTTTGAATGGGAAGTGAACTGAATCTTCAGGAGTAATTAGACATTTGCAAGGCAAAGAAATTGGCCTAGAGATAGTGTGGTGTATTTCTTGAGAATCAACACAAGAGAAAAAATACTGTACCATTATTATGGAAAAATGATGAAGATACATGAGGAAGAGAGTTTGCTATATAAGGACATTCCTAATAGAATTCTAAGGAAGAGAAGGGACTACCACTTCTTAACAATGCAACTAACAAGGAAAGGTACAAGATACAAATGGGAACAGTTGGAAGGTGTGAGCTTTAGGTATAAACAGAAGAGATACAGAATTGACACAGTCCAAAAAGCTAGAGAATTCTAGTCAAAATATAGGAAGGAGTTCCAAACACGAGATGAAAGTGAAGAAGAAGAAGACCTCAATGGCAATAAAGGAGAACAGGAAGCAGAAGAATCTGACAAGGAAGAAAAACTAAAGCAAGAAGAAGAGGAAGAGGAAGAAAAAGAGGAGAAGGACAAGAAGTCCAGCCAGAAAGAGAATAGAATAGTCCTGAGGTGTGTATCCCAGAGTATAAGGGGTATAAATAGTGCACAAAAAAAGAAAATAAATATTTCATCATTTGGGTAAAAAGAATTGTAATCTTCTGTGTCTACAAGAAATGCATATTAGAAAAGCAGATGTGAAAGTATTAAAAAACAAAAAGTTGGGAAATGAATATATAGCAGCAGATGAAAAGAGAAAAAGAAGAGTAGTTATATGTGTAAAGCAGAATATGCAGGCAATGGAATTATTCCAGGACAAAAAGGAGAAGATACATTGGGGTGGAAGTGCTAATGCAAGGTGAAAACTATATGGTCATGGGAGTATATGCACCATCTGAAAACAGAACTGAATTATTTTGGGATCTGATGTCAGAAATGTTAGAATATAATTATGAAAGATGTTTGATGATGGGGTGGTAAATCCATTGATATAGATAGAAGTCAGGAAGGAAAGGAAAGGAAAAAGAGAAATATAAAAAATCAAGGGAAACTACCAAACTTATTTTTTTAAATGATGGAGGAAATGACATTGGACGGATGGAGACATGTATATGGAAATGCAAAGGACTATTCATATTATTTGGAGGTACACAAAACATATTCAAGAATAAATATGTTCCTGACATCTAAAGGTTTAGGGCAACAAATAAAGAAAATAGAAATTTTACCAAAATTAGCTTCTGATCTTAACCCTATACAAATGACAATGAAAATTAAGAAGAATAATCAAGATTATACATGGAGCTTAGACAGTAGTTTATTTATATGATGAAGAGATATTAAAGAGAGCAAAATAAACTTCAAGATGTTATTTTAAGGAAATCAGATGTGAATATGGTATGGGAAGCAAGTAAAGTAGTGATGAGAGGGTTTTTCATACAGGAAAGGGTGAAGAGGAGAAAGGTAAGGGGAAAAAAGAATCCAGAAATTACATATAGAAATAAAAGAAAAGGAAGAGGAATTAAAGAAAAAATATAAGCAAAAAATCAAAAATTAAACATGGAATTAAAATTACTACAGAAAAAGTTGTTGGAAGAAACAGAGAAAACAGATATACAAGGCAAAAAAATGTTTGAAAATGCTAATAAAACAGAAAAATGGCTTCAATAAATTAAGGTAAGAAAGGGAGAAAAAATAATATTAGAAATAAAAGATAAGGGAGAACTCTTTACAGAGCAAGGAAAGATAAAAGATATATTCTATAGGTATTATCAGGATTTATTTAAAAACCAAAATATAGTGGAGGGAAAAATAGATGAATACTTAAAAACTCAAGATTGGCTAAAACTCACACAAGGACAAAAAGAGGAAATTAATAAACAAATCTCAGAAGATGAAGTTAAGGAAGCAATTGATAATAGTAAATTAAATAAAGCCCCAGGACTTGATGGATATACAGTAATTTATTATATGACTCTTAAAGAAGAATTAGGAGAAAAAAGGTTTTGTCCTGGAATAATTCATATACCTGATTCCAAAAGAAGATAGAGATACACTCGATCCAAAGGATTATAGACCAATATCATTATTGAATCAAGATTATAAATTTTTTGCAAATATAGTGGCAGAAAGATGGAAAATAAAAGCTGATCGATGTGGATTTCTACCAGGGAGGCAAGTGAGGAGAAATGTAAGATGTCTTCTAGACACAGTAGAATACTTGGAAAAAATAGATTAAAAATTGGCTTTGCTTTTTATCAATGCAGAAAAAGCATTCGACAACATAAATTGGGTATTTATGAAAAAATATGGAACAGAATGGATGTGGGAATTAATATGGAAAGGTGGCTTATTTCAATTTATGATGACCAACAGAAATAAATATTGATAAATAATGAAAAAACAAAACCATGTATAATAATAATCATAATAAAGTTACCAGGCAGGGATGTCCTTTATCCTCTCTGTTATTTATCTTATCATTAGAAATATTGTTAATTAAAATAAGGGAAGAGGAGAGTATAAAAGGAATAAAAATAAAAAATGTACAATTTAAGATTAGGGCCTATGCAGATCATTTAGTTCTGATTTTGGAAGATCCAGAATCAAGTTGATCAATTAATATTAATGAAGCATGGCTCTTGTTAAATTGAAAGGTCTGTGTCTCATATTCTCATTCCTGTGACCATGCATAACACAATGGGCTACAACTTCAATGAACCGGTTGCCTGGCTTAAAAGAGGAAAAGATGAAAGATTATTCCTACAAAAATCAGCCTGAACACTGCGAGGAAAATACCTCTTCAGATGTTAAGAAAGAGGGAATCTATAAATAAAAGATTTTGACAATTCACAGCAAGTGTCCACCAAGTAAGAACATGTATTTATTTATTTTGAATACTTATGAATGTGTTCTGATATCATGAAATATTGATTGCAATTGTTTTTGTCACCCTTTACAGTTGTTGATGGAGCTGTACTATAATCCAGCAGGAGGCCAGAAGACTGGAAGTTGTCTCTCTATTATTAACTTATTTATATTTCCAAGAATGTCTTCAATAATCTTTGCATTAGAGAGAAGTAAAAGATTGCCTATATGTTAGCAGGATGTTTTCCTCACCTCATCTTTTTCAGTAAATGAGATACTTTCAAATTAACATATTTATATGCTTCATGCAAGATTTAATGCTTTCTTTCCAAAATGTGTTTTCTCCTTATCTGTTCTGGTATTTTTGCCCTTGGATCTTTCCATCCCTTAAGAATCAGTATCATTTTACCAAGCAGAGAGCATTTTCTACTTTTTCTTCCCTTTGATCAAGATACATTTATCCAAATTAGGAACATGCCTGCCCAAATTGGAACAGACAAAGACCCCATATAAGCAATTATTTCAAACAAATCTTAAAACAAAACAGCTGTGTAAGCTACACTCAGAAAGAATGTATACTATGTGTGATTCTAACGTTCTATTCTATACAAACAAAAGATTTTATTTAGGAGCTCTTCAGCGAGTATGAAACAATAGTGTAACAGGATTTTTTTTAAGTTCATTAAGAGCTATGGCTCATGATTTATTGGCAAAACTTGTGAAATTACAGATGAGAAACAACCAAAACATATACTCTAAGCATGCCAAAATTGTATGGGAAATGGTTTACTTTTATTGTTCCTGGTTTTTACCAAAAGGATAGATGATTTTGAATGCCACTAGCTTGTGATATCACATTAAAAAATACTGGACACAATCCACCAGCAACTTCTTCTATCCAGGCCTTTTGAAAGGAATAGAAGTTGCATAAGGACAAGCCACTGCTTTTGTGTTATGCCTTTTCATTTCTATGGACATTGCATACAGAGTAGTGGCATTTGTGATCCTATCGCTAATGTTCAAAGCTCTTGGCAGAGTTATACACTATGCACTGCTAATTTACCAGACTGGTATGCAGCTTATGTTAATCTCTCTTTTTTGCACCACTGTGCAGCATGTATTACAAAAACTTGCTGTCTTCCTGCTTATAAATTGTTAATATTTTCTCGTGTGAATATTTCTGAGAAGTCTGTACAATAATAACAACAACCAAAATGATAAATTTATTCATCAGTTACTTAAATGTAGACATTTGACATGGTATCATCTTCATATCTCCCGATTCATGCCAAAGAGGAGGGGGAAACATGCATTTTCTCTCTCTAATTGGAAGAATGATGGGTGAAGATTCTTTTGAATGGAAAACACACCCAATATCATTGTGCTGTGCCAAAATAACAGCCTTGAAAAGAAACTAATTCACATAACTATCTTTGTGAATTGAAGACAAGTTGATCTTAGTTAAATTAAGTCAGTTCTAGTCTTATTTACCTTGCTTCGGGGCACAATAATAATTTCTAAACCTTGGTTGCAGTCCTATGTACACGTACCTTCAACTAAGCCACACTGATTTAAGTGGAAATTAGTTCTGAATAAGGATGCAGAGGTGGGCTGTAAGCTATGAAATTCATTGGGCAAGTCACTCTCACAGTCCCTAACATACTTCTCAGGACTCTTGTGATGACAGAAGTGGGAAGGTGGAAGAGAGACATACGGAGTCTGTCTATTAAATAATGAGACTGTGTTTCTACCTTTCAGACAAAGCAGGGAGAATTGATTGTGAACACTTCAGTGGTGACCTTGAACATGTCTGAACCTGCATGACAAACACCAGCACTCTCAGCTATTCAGTTAATTGTTAGTCACCATTTAAAGCAGCTGTGTTGTCTGTCAGGTGTCAGAAAAATGCTAAGTTTAAAAGTTGAGCAACGTGTCAATTTGAAATTTTTAGTAAAATTAAACAAAAAACAACAGAATATTTTCAAATGCTTACTGAGGCCTACAAGGAATACTGCCTGTCTCGTGTGTGTGTGTTTGAGTGGCACAAAAAATTCAGAGAAGGATGTAAAAATGTGGAAGATGATGAACGCCCTTGATGATCTTCAACTTCAGGAACTGAAGAAATTGGGGGGGGGGGAATCAGCCAGATTGTTCGAGGAGACCGCCGACTCAGTGTCCGAATGATAGCTGAAGCCATGAACATTGACAAAGACACTGCATGGAAAAGTTTGCATGAGGATCTTAACATGAGCAAAGTTTGTGCCAAGCTGGTCCCTATGGTTCTCACACCAGAGCCAAAGGAGTGCCACAAGGAAATTTGCACTGACATTCTGCAGCAACTTGAGGTAGACCCAAACCTTTTTTCAAAATATCATCACTTGTGATGAAACCTGGATCTTCCAGTATGATCCTGAGACAAAACAACAGTCAATGCACTGGAAAACACCATCATCACCAAGAATGAAAAAACCACGTCAAAGCAAGTCTACATTCAAAGCCACGCTCATTGGGGTTTTTGACATCAAGGGTGTATTTTGGAAGAATGGGTTCCAGAAGGCAGAACTAGCATTATTATAAGGAAATTTTGACAAACCTGAGAGAAAGAGTTGAGGGGGGAGGCCAGAACTGTGGGGAAATGATTTCATTCTTCATCAAGACGATGTGCCTGCTCGCACAGCACTTTCTATGAAGTGGTTTTTGGCTGATAAACACATTACTATGGATTACTATGCGCATTACTCCATATTTATCAGATTTGACACCCTAAAGTGAAATCAGTGCTTAAAGGAACACAATTTGAGTCAATTGATGCAGTATGAAGAAAACAGCAGATGTGTTAACACAGCTGACAGAAACTGACCTACTCCATGTGTTCGACCAGTGAAAGACAAGACTATATTCATGTGTAAGTATGAACAGGGAGTATATTGAACACGACAAGATTTATATGTATTACAATTAGAATTGTAATACATATATATAAAGATGGGTTATTATATCATAGAATCATAGAATCATAGAATTGTAGAGTTGGAAGAGACCACGAGGGCCATCCAGTCCAACCCCCTGCCATGCAGGAAATCACGATCAAAGAATCCCCGACAGATGGCCATCCAGCCTCTGTTTGAAGACCTCCAAGGAAGGAGACCCCACCACGCTCCGAGGGAGTGCGTTCCACTGCCGAACAGCTCTTACTGTCAAAAAGCTCCTCCTAATGTTGAGGTGGAATCTCTGTTCCTGGAGCTTGCATCCATTGCTCCGTGTTCCAGTCTCTGGAGCAGCAGAAAACAAGCCTGCTCCATCCTCAGCGTGACATCCCTTCAAATACTTAAACAGGGCTATCATATCGCCTCTTAACCATCTTTTTTCCAGGATAAACATACCCAGCTCCCTAAGTCTCTCCTCATAAGGCATTGTTTCCAGACCTTTCACCATTTTAGTTGCCCTTCTCTGGACATGCTCCAATTTATCAAAACAGTCATCCCTTCACATTCATGGGGGTTAGGTTCCCCAGACCCCCGCGAATGTGAAAAATCTGCGAATAACAATTGCCCTCCCCCTCCCCCACCAAAGCAACCACAGGGCCTCCGGAGGCCCTATAGTTGCTTTCCCCCGCCTCCCCCTCCCTCCCCAGGCCTTCATGAGGCCTCCGGAGCGTCTCCGTAGGCCCCATGATCGCCTCCCCACCCCTCCCCACCCCCTCCCCAAGCCTTCATGGGGCCCCCGGAGCATCTCCGGAGGCCCCATGATCGCCTCCCCAGCCCTCCCCACCCCTTCCCCAGGCCTTCATGGGGCCTCCGGAGCGTCTCTGGAGGCCCCATGATCGCCTCCCCAGCCCTCCCCACCCCTTCCCCAGGCCTTCATGGGGCCTCCGGAGCATCTCCGGAGGCCCCATTAACGCCTCCCCAGCCCTCCCCACCCCTTCCCCAGGCCTTCATGGGGCCTCCGGAGCATCTCCGGGGGCCCCGTGAAGGCCTCCCCGGCCCTCCCCACCCCTTCCCCAGGCCTTCGCGGGGCCTCCGGAGGGTCTCTGAAGGCCCCGGGGAGGCCTCCCCAGCCCTCTACCCTCCCTCCCAAGGCCTTCGTGGGGCCTCCAGAGGGTCTCCGAAGGCCCCATGGAGGCCTCCCTGCTCCCTCCCAGGGATTTCACAGGGCCTCCGGAGGCCTCATGTCACAGTTTTGGGGGGCCCTCCCAAAACCGCAAATAATCAAAACCACAAATGTCAAGTTCGCGAATGTGGAGGGACGACTGTATCCTTTTTGAATTGTGGTGCCCAGAACCGGACACAGTATTCTAGGTGAGGTCTGACCAAGGCAGAATAGAGTGGCACTATTAGTTCCCTTGATCTAGATACTATACCTCTATTAATACAGCCCAAAATCGCATTGGCCTTTTTAGCTGTCGCATCACACTATTGACTCATGTTCAATTTGTGGTCTACTAGGACTCCTAGATCCCTTTCGCATGTAGTCTCGTTCAGCCAGGTCTCTCCCATCCTATATCTATGCATTTCATTTTTCCGCCCTAAGTGCAGTACTTTACATTTCTCCGTATTGAATTTCATTTTGTTAACTTTGGCCCAGCTCTCCAGTCTATCCAGGTCATTCTGAATTTTGATCCTGTCATCTAAGGTATTAGCTACTCCTCCTAATTTGGTGTCATCTGCAAATTTGATAAGTATGCCCCTAATTCCCTCATCCAAGTCATTGATAAAGATGTTGAATAGCACTGGGCCCAGGACAGAACCCTGTGGCACCCCACTGGTCAAATCTTTCCAAGACGAAGAGGAGCCACTGCTGAGCACCCTTTGGGTTCGGCCTGTCAACCAATTACAAATCCATTGAACAGTTAACTTGTCTAGCCCACATTTTACAAGCTTGTTTGCAAGAATGTCATGGGGAACCTTGTCAAAGGCCTTACTGAAATCAAGGTATGCGATGTCCACAGCGTTCCCTTCATCTACCAAGCTGGTAACTTTATCAAAAAAAAAAAAAGATCAGATTAGTC
Organism: Gambelia wislizenii; assembly: GCA_030847615.1. Taxonomy (NCBI): domain Eukaryota; kingdom Metazoa; phylum Chordata; class Lepidosauria; order Squamata; family Crotaphytidae; genus Gambelia; species Gambelia wislizenii. Next base: position 380,911,651 of record JAUMIR010000002.1, on the reverse strand, counting down.
TGCCATGACTTGTTTCTCTGAAACCCATGTTGACTTTTTGTGATTATGGCATTGCCTTCTAAATGTTCACAGACTCTCTGTTTAATGATCTGCTCTAGAATCTTCCCTGGTATTGATTTCAGACTAACTGGACGATAATTGTTGGGATCCTCTTTTTTCCCCTTTTTAAAGATAGGGACAACATTTGCCCTCCTCCAGTCTGCTGGGACTTCTCCTGTTCTCCAGGAATTCTCAAAGAGTATTACCAATGGCTCTGAGATCACATTTGCCAGCTCTTTTAATACTCTTGGATGTAGTTCATCTGGTCCTGGAGATTTAAATTCATTTAGATTAAGAAGGTATTCCTGTACAACCTCTTTGCTTATTCTGAGCTGGATTTCCCCTATTGTGTCCTCTGTTCCATTATCCTCAGGTTGGTCCCTCTTTTCCTTTTCTGAAAACACTGAGGCAAAGAAGATGTTGAGTAATTCTGCCTTCTCTCTGTCCCCTGTTAGCATTTTGCCATCTTCTCCACGTAGTAGCCCTATCATTTCCTTCTTCCTCCTTTTGCTGCGGACATACCCGAAAAAAAACCTTTTTATTGTTCTTAACCTCCCTAGCAAGCCTGAGCTCATTCTGCACTTTAGCTTTTCTGACTTTACTCCTACACGTGTTTGCTATCTGTTTGAATTCTTCTTTGGTGATTTCCCCCTTTTTCCATTTACTATACATGTTCCGTTTAAAACTTAGCTCCATTGAAATTTCTTTAGTCATCCATCCTCGTTTTTTGAGACATCTCCCATTTTTCTTCCTCAATGGTAGTGTTTGAAATTGTGCTTTCAGTATCTCCCTTTTGAGAAAGTCCCATCCGTCTTGAGGTCTCTTCTCTTTTAGTATTCCTGACCATGGGATCACCCCCAGTATTTCCCTGAGTTTATTGAAATCAGCTCTCCTAATGTCAAGAATGCGTATCTGACTGTGCCTGGCTTCTCCTTTCCATTGTATAAAAAACTCCAGGAGAACATGATCACTCTCACCTAAGGATCCCACCACTTGCACCCCATTAACCAGGTCATCCCTGTTGGTTAGGATAAGATCTAAAATAGCTGACCCCCTTGTTGCCTCTTCCACCTTTCGGACCATGAAATTGTCTTCCAGGCAAGTAAGGAATTTGCTAGACCTTGAAGTTTTGGTTGAGTTAGATTGCCAGCAAATATCAGGATAGTTGAAGTCACCCATCACTACTACATCTCTCCTTTCTGCATGTGTGTTCATCTGTTCTAGAAAGGCATCATCCAATTCCTCCGTCTGACTTGGGGGTCTATAGTAGAGTCCCAGAATAACATCCGTGTTGTTTCCCTCCCCTTTAATTTTTGTCCAGATGCTCTCCACCTGGCTTCCAGTATTGATGATGATGATGATGATGATGATATTTATTTATACCCCACCCCTCTGCTAAAAACAATGTCATGGATCTCTTCACTGGTGTAAATATCCCTGACATATAATGCTATTCCTCCTCCTTTCCTGTTTGGCCTGTTTCTCTTATAAAGGTTATACCCCTCTATTCCTGCATTCCAGTCATGAGACTCATCCCACCAGGTTTCAGTAATGCCTGTTATATCATATTTGATTTGTAGTGCTCAGTCTTGTTATTTAATAGACAGACCTTGTGAGTGCCACTTTGAGCACACTGGAAGAAAGGTAGGATAGAAATGTAACTTCAGGGTTATCTACACAGGCTATATACTGCATCTTGCCTGTCTCAGAGCCCTACAGTCCTGATGACCCAGGTCTTTTGCCCCATTTCGCCCTCAGGTAGTCTTCATAGCCCCCAGGGCAAAGATGGGGCTAAAGCAGTGGGATGCTGGGGTAGGGCCTGATCAAATGTTTTAAGATTATACCTGCTTTAATCCATTCCCACCAGCAAAAAACAGGTTGGCCCCACCTGACCACAAGAGCCCATTCCGGCACACTGGCCTGTCACTGCAGCTGCCACTCTGTTGTCGTTCTGCCACAGCAAGAAGGAGTCCCACAGCATGTGACCAAGGCTGGTCACATGCAGGGGGCCTTGGTCACATGTTGTGGGCTAGCTTCCTAGCTTCTGGGATAGCGAGGGAGACTGCAGCTGCTGCAGCGATGAGCTGGCATGCCCATCTGGACTTCCTCCCATTTCATGGAGGGAACTGGGGAGGAATGGGCCTCATCTGCGGGAAGGATACACCAGCAGGGAGCTGGCATATCCTGGCCCGTGTAGATAAGCCCATAGGTATAGACAGATATCATGCATTTGTAATCTGCTATCTTTTATCATTATTTTGTCTTAATTTTACTGTCATATTAGTGTATTTTAATAGACTAGACTGCTTTACCTAGTGGGAAGTTTAAAAATGCAATCAATTAATCAATTAATCAGCTTCATTGTCTGCAATTCCTTTGCTGTTTCAAGGGCTTTGGGCTATGGTAACAAGGATCCTGGGTTCCTGACTGAATTGGGTGTTCTGCTCATATTGAAGTGAAAGTGTGCAAAATGCCCCTTTAAATCTTGCTGCTCAGACTGGAAGGTTAGAGGAAGGAGAAAGTGGGGTCAGTGTGCATGCCCAATGGCCCCAAGCATGCACTGCTCTTTCCTGCTCAGGCATAATGCCTAAACAAGCCCATTACATGTCTTACAGTGGCATAAATCTCTCTTGCAACAATGTGCTCATACTTTCAAATGCAATGTGTCACACGAGGTGTCTAAAAAGTAACATTAGAAAAGGTTGTAATTTGTAAAATTTATTGACTGTGCTTGAGTGTGCATACCATTGGCAGGGCCATACAAATAATGCAATGTTACTTTTTAAACTATCCTTTACAGTGCCTGTGCCTATGTAGCTTTTATTGGGGTGTGTTTTTCACGTTGTTTTTAATCTGTTTTTTTACTTTGTATGTTTTAATTGCTTTTTACTGTGATTTTAATTGTTTTGTGACCCCCACTTCAGGAGAAATGCAGCATATAAATTGCAAACATCATCATCATCTCCCTTAAAAAAATTATGCCACAAGATTCTATAAGAAACCAGTTGGATAAATCTCTCTATGTTCAAATTGTATGTACAGTAAGACCCCCATATCCACAGGGGATTGGTTTCAGGCCCCACCGCAGATAGTGAATTCCATGGATAATAGTGAACGCCCTTGCTGCCACCACCTTCTCCCTCTATCCCCTGCCAGCCATGTCATGCCGCCACATTTCCCCCGCCCCACAGAGAACGGAAAAAATGAGCTCACCTCCTCCCTCCCTGCCAACCCCACCACTCCAGAACCCTCATCCTGCCTAGCCACTGTGCTGGAACCCCACACCCCACTCCAGAGAAGGGAGGGGGAGGTGAGTTTGACCCCTCCCTCCCCTTCCCACTGTACCAGAAACCCCCTCCCACCCACCTGCCCACCCGTCAAAACCCACCCACCCACATCTGTGTTGGAAAATATAGTTTGCAGTCCAATAAGTGGAAATGGTTCTGCTATTGAAGGGTTCACTGAGAAGCCATATGAGATGAGCTGGTGTAACTTCCTGAAGTTTTGCTATTGGGGAATCTGGGATGAAGGGGAGTGTCTGAGTATCCTTCTTTGTTCCAGAAGCCATGATCCTTAACAAACCTCATGGGCCTTTGAACTGAGAGGACCCCGAAAGGGGTGTCCTGAATATAGACTTGTAACAATGTCGTTTTTAAGTATTTTGAACTAGTTTTAGTTTGTTTTGATGAAGTTTTTGTTCCTGCCAAGAATGAGCTCTCTAAACTGTGAGTAATGAAGCTTTTTTTTTGTACTTTTTAAACTAACTTTTGAGTCTTGAGTGGTTATTTTGCTAGTCAAACAACTTGGGAAAAGACAAAGGGTGTTTGGTTATTTAACAAGCTATGTATGCTAACATTCTGACGCTAACATTCTGCTGCGTTAACATTAAACTCTGCTAAACTGGCTGTATTCTCCACTAACGTGTGAAGTACAGTGTGGATGTTTAAACAGGGACAACATACCCTGATATTTTAAACAGTGTATTTTTACACATTCCAATAATCAGATCCCACCCTGGAGAATGGAGAGAGAGACAAGCTCCACCCCTCCCGCCCCTGCCCTCCTCACCAGCCGCCCACCCCATGAGCTCGCCCTCTCCCACTCACCTTGCCACCCCCATTTGTGGATAATTGAATCTGCAGATGTTGAATCAGCACATGTAGGGGTGCTACTGTACAAAGTCTATGCATAATAACCAATGGCTTGCAATATTCTATAAGATATCAACATTACTTTAACCTAGTGGTTTGAGCATGGACTACTACTCTGAGGACCAGGGTTCAAATCCCCACTCAGCCATAGAAACCCACTGGGTGACCTTGGGCAAGTCACACTCTCTCAGCCTCAGAGAAAAGCAAAGGCAAAACCCCTTCTGAACAAATTGTGATAGGTTTGCCTTAGGATAGGCATAAGTTGAAAACAACTTGAAGGCACACAACAAAAGCAACAAGAATACTTTCCCTTCCTCCTATGGCCTGACAAAAACAATTTATAATAGTGACAAGCATTGTGTTAAAATCAAATCATCTGTAAAAAAAATACCTTGTAAAAATTTCTGTAATTCTAAGGGGAAAATGCAGTCTCCATACTGCAGCCTCTAGTGTGTTCTACAACTGAAGCTTGAGAAAGATTTTCAGGAAGTGTTTGTTTTCTGATCATCAGCACATTTACCTGTTAGTTCCACTCATTTCCAGAGGAGCCTACTTACTTAACAGTACAATATATTTTAAACCTAAGCATTGTTGCTGTGTGCCTTCAAGTAATTTGTGACTTATGGCAAACCTAAGGCAAGCCTATCATGGGGTTTTCTTGGCAAGATTTGTTCAAAGGGAGTTCGCCTTTGCTTTCCTCTAAGGTTGAAAGAGTGCGACTTATGCAACCAGTGGGTTTCCATGGATAAGCAAGGATTTGAACCCTGGTCTCCAGAGTCATAATCCAATGCTCAAACCATTACACCATGCCGGCTCTCAAATCATATTCATCTGAAAGTTAACGAGAAATCCATTGGGCTCATAACAACTACATCTCTGATAATATGTTTGTGTTTATTTGGAGAAACAAATGTTATTATGCAGTATAAAAATTAGATAAATGATCTTTTGAAAAGAAAACTCACTAAAATGAAGCACCTAATTCATTTTCATAGCTTTGCAGAATGTGGACTTAAATATAATTTTTAGTGATGGTGATTACTGTTACTGCTTGATTTTCTCTCACATATAAGCAAAATTAGGGATAATTGGTTTCTAAAAGATGTTTGGAATTTACCATATGAAATCATACGCATTTTTAAAGAAAGAGCCTTCATTAATATAAAGTAATTGTTATCCATAACCTCTGTGCCTGTTTGTCTTTCTGTCTGTGTGTAAAAGTTGGATGAAATCTTACAGTACTGCTGTTACTAATCAATACTTTTATTTTATAGCATTTGTGTCCACTCACCAGGCCCCTTAGGCAATGTACAATGGGTTAAAAAAAAAAGCCACTAAATACATAACTAAAATCATTTGGAAACAGACTAGTTTAAAAATTTCAGACAATTCTTTTTTTATACATTCTTATATTTTTACAGACAAATACAAAATTAAATATGTTAGACATCCTGAACATATTATGAATTACATTGCCTATACATCAAACCTCTATTAATTATATTATTTTGTTATTGTTGTTTTGATTGCTAAGTATATACATAGTACACAATACACATAAACATACATACACACACAATACATTGCAAACTTCCCCCTCTGGTGAGACAACAGTTTGGAAAAACTAAATCACAAACTATCACCTCCTTATTAACAATGTATCTAAGAAAAGAAAGAACATAATATAAATGTTTTAGAATTCATATGCAAGCGGAAAAATTATAACATTCCTATATTACTTGTTTCTTTATTGCTTACAAAAATGCAGACAATTCAAAACAGCCCAGTGACGCCAGCCACATCCAATTTTAACAACCAAGGCCATGCAAAATAGCATAATTTCAGCTGCCCTCCAGAAACCCAGAAGGCACAGAGTCAGCCTGACATCCCTTTGAAGGTAGTTCCACAATTGGGGTCCTGCTAGAGAGGCACCAGTCTAGTATCATGGGGTACCAAGACATGAAATAAGGCCTCTGCTGAGGATCTTAGATTTCAAGGAGAATCAATATGAGAGGAAGTGGTCTTTCAGTTAGCCTGGCCTAAGCCATTTAGAGCTTTATAGGTCAGAACCAGCAGTTTAAGCTGAGCTTAGAAGAAAATGAAGTTCTTGCAAGACTGATAATATATGGTTTCTAAAATACATACCCAACAACAATCTGGCTGTTGCACTTTTCACTAGCTGAAGCCTCTGAACACTTTTCAAGGGCAGCCCCATGTAAAAAGCATTGCAGTAGCCTAACTGGGAGGTAATGAAATCATGAAGCTGTGATCCCACAGCTGGCACACTGACCAAAACTGGGCAAAAGCACTCCTGACCACATAAGTTCTGGCCTTCCAGGAGCAGCACTGAGTCTAACAGTATCCCCAAGCTACAAACCTGATATGTCAGAGGGAATGCAACCCCATCCAGAAAGAATTGTCATCCACACACACCCCAACCGGTTAGATTTCCTGCTGACTAGGATAATTTCCAATCCTTTACTGCATCCAAACAACTCCGGACTTCCACAACCTCTTTGGGCACTGTTGTAAGGAGAGAGAGAGAACTGAATATTATCAACATACTGATGACATCCAAACACTAAACTCTGGATGGCCTCCACCAACAGACTTCTATAGATGCAGATGAAAAGCACAGGTGAAAATAATGGGCCCTGTGGGACCCCAAAAGCTAACAGCCAGGAGGCTGAACAACAATACACCATCACCATGTTGAGGAATGTTCACCCAAAAGGGACCAGACACACTTTGCCCTCAAGTCCCATATCTGCCAAATGGACCAGAAGGAGACCATGATCAACTATTTCAAATGCCATTGAGAGGTCCAGCACAACCAACAGGGACTCACTCCTCCTCTCCAGTTCCCAGTGTAGGTCACTAACCAAGGTGACCAAGGCTGTTTCTGCCCCATAAACAGGCCTGTTTCTGCCCCATAAACAGGCCTGTTTCTGCCCCACAAACAGGCCTGAACTCAGACTGAAACTGATCCAGATAATCTGTTTCATCCAAAAAAACCTAGAAATGTACTGCCACCAGTTGCTTTTAAAACAAAGAATAAAAACTAGCCAATAATTATCTAGGATAGTGGGATCCATGAAGATCTCTTCAACAACAATCTTACAATTGCTTCTTTTGCAACTCAGAGGTTGCAACTCAGCCCTCTTTCCAAAAAAAAGTATGACTTCTATCATCCAATGGCCAGCCCTCCTTTAAGATATTTAATCAGCCAAGATGGATTTGGGTCTAACAGGCAAGTGGTTGGCCTCACTTCTCCAAACAACTTGTCCACATCACTATGTTGAACAAATCAAAACTCATCTATTAAAGCTGGACAAGTACACACCTTAGTTGTCCAGACTCTGCTATTAATGTGGTATTCAAGTCAAAATGTGAATTTTCTCTAAAAAATATTTGACAAATTCATTAAAGTGCATTTCTGAGGATTCATCCCCAAATTTGAAGTCTAGAATGTAATAGCCCTTTGACTACATGAAGCAACTGCACTGGATGCTATTAATTCAATGTAACAGAGGCTGAATTGTTTCATCACTGGCCTCACTGCTGCAGAGTAGGCTTTAAAATGGGCCCTAATCTGTACTGAATTGTATACATCACAAGTCTTTCTCCACTATCCCTTTAGTCATCTATCCAAGCATTTCAGCTCCTCAGAAAACCTAGGAGCCCATGCTTTGCATGCTAGTAAAGGATATTTGTGAGCCAGCATGGTGTAGTGGTGTGAGCATTAGACTACAGCTCTGGACACCAGGATCTGAATCCCCTTTTGGCCATGGAAATCCATTGGGTGACCTTGGGCAAGTCACACACTCTCAGCCTCAGAGGAAGGCAAAAGCAAACCCCCTCCAAACAATTCTTGCCAAGACAACCCCATAATAGACTTAACTTAGGCTAACCATTAGCTAGAAATGACTTGAAGTGATGGCACAACAACAGCAACAACAGATGATGCTTAGGAGCAATTGTGTTGATTTACCTGGGTTCCCTATTCCACATATCAACCAGGGTATCAACAGAATCAACAGCTCTGGAGGCTGAAAAATCTCCACTAGCATTCAATAATCTATCTGAATCAATTAGTCTCTGAGGACAGGCCATTTTAGTGGATACCCACCCTTGCAGAATTTAGGAATCCCAGCAAATCCAAATTTTATTAGGTAATGATCTGTCCATGTCAACAGCGCCTTTTTGACCCTCTGGACCCACAGCTCACCTCCATCCTCGTTGGCAAAAACCAGATTAAGAGTAATTCCTGTGAAGGGCCACATATTAATTGAGATAGGCCCATGGTTTGGGGTAAGATCAACACTACCTCTGAGACCAGCCCCATCAGTTCAGGCAGGGAAGTATTTAGGCAGTGGGATGGACAGGACACCAAGAGTCTCAATCCTGTCTTTTTGCCTTCTTAACAGGTATACACACTTGAACCTTGGAGACTGCCAGACAAGGTAGCTAAATAGGGGGGTGGATTCATGATAGATCACTGCAACTCCATCTCCTCAGAGATTTAGTGGGCACAGTTGGGTCAGGTGACAAACCCCTCTTCAATCACCCAAGTTTCAGTTACACAAGCAAAGTTAGCAGCTGTTCCCCATCACTGACCTGGGAGTTAACCACCAGCACTTTTTGACTCAAGGGATTCCACTAGAGCAACCAGGAATCTGTTGGTTGGATGATAAAGCAGAAGGGGGAATAACCACAAGATACCTGTCCCTCTCCTCCATTGCCTGTTCCATTTCTACCACCTGCCCATTACAACTGAAGTGTCAGCGCACATTCTTTCCTCTGAACAAATATTTAGACCAAAAAGACACACTGGTCAGGTAGACCTGGAGAAGTCCCACTGTACTTAGAATCATAGAATCATAGAATTGCACAGTTGGAAGAGACCACGAGGGGCATCCAGTCCAACCCCTTGCCATGCAGAAATCACGATCAAAGCATCCCTAACAAATGGCCATCCAGCCTCTGTTTAAAGACCTCCAAGGAAGGAGACCCCACCACGCTCCGAGGGAGTGCGTTCCACTGCCGAACAGCTCTTACTGTCAAAACGTTCCTCCTAATGTTGAGGTGGAATCTCTATTCCTGGAGCTTGCATCCATTGTTCTGTGTTCCAATCTCTGGAGCAGCAGAAAACAAGCTTGCTCCATCCTCAACATGACACCCCTTCAAATACTTAAACAGGGCTATCATATCGCCTCTTAACCGTCTTTTTTCCAGGCTAAACATACCCAGCTCCCAAAGTCTCTCCTCATAAGGCATCGTTTCCAGACCTTTCACCATTTTAGCCGCCCTCCTCTGGACACGCTCCAATTTGTCCATATCCTTTTTGAATTGTGGTGCCCAGAACTGGACACAGTATTCTAGGTGAGGCCTGACCAAGGCAGAATAGAGCGGCACTATTACTTCCCTTGATCTAAACACTATACTTCTATTGATGCAGCCCAAAATCACATTGGCCTTTTTAGCTGCCGCATCACACTGTTGACTCGTGTTCAACTTGTGGTCTACTAGGACTCCTAGATCCCTTTCGCACATAGTCTCATTCAGCCAGGTCTCCCCCATCCTATATCTACCCATTTCATTTTTTCGCCCTAAGTGCAGTACCTTACATTTCTCTGTATTGAATTTCATTTTGTTAGCTTTGGCCCAGCTCTCCAGTCTATCCAGGTCATCTTGAATTTTGATCCTGTCCTCCTGGGTATTAACTACTACTCCTAATTTGGTGTCATCTGCAAATTTGGTAAGTATGCCCCTAATTCCCTCATCCAAGTCATTGATAAAGATGTTGAATAGCACTGGGCCCAGGACAGAACCCTGTGGCACCCCACAGATCACATCTTTCCAAGACAAAAAGCAGCCACTGCTGAGCACCCTTTGGGTTCGGCCTGTCAACCAATTACAAATCCATTGAACAGTTAACTTGTCTAGCCCACATTTTACAAGCTTGTTTGCAAGAATGTCATGGGGAACCTTGTCAAAGGCCTTACTGAAATCAAGGTATGCGATGTCCACAGCGTTCCCTTCATCTACCAAGCTGGTAACTTTATCAAAAAAAAGATCAGATTAGTCTGGCATGACTTGTTACTCTGAAACCCATGTTGACTTTTTGTGATTATGGCATTGCCTTCTAAATGTTCACAGACTCTCTGTTTAATGATCTGCTCTAGAATCTTCCCTGGTATTGATGTCAGACTAACTGGACGATAATTGTTGGGATCCTCTTTTTTCCCCTTTTTGAAGATGGGGACAACGTTTGCCCTCCTCCAGTCTGCTGGGACTTCTCCTGTTCTCCAGGAGTTCTCCAAGATTATTGGCAATGGCTCTGAGATTATATTGCAGTAAAAATTGGCCTCATTGGTTATCACCCTTTACCTGCAGATGGGAGGAGCAAAAAAAAAAAAAAAGTCTGAGGAAGTCCTCAGTCCCAACTCAGCAGTCTTCCCCATCCTTGAAATGTTCTACCTCACCACAGTTTGTCAAAATAAAGGACTTCAGCCTTCTGATAAATATACAGGGCAGGTGTTGGGAAAGAGAACCAAACATAAAATCTTCTGTGTTCTATTTATGTTGTCTTCCATGTTGTGACCATGATAGCATGGAAAAACAAAAGCCAGACAGCATCCAATGTAACCCATAAAAAAGGTATGTGGGGGGTAAAATTTTCTTGGCAAATTTTCTTAGCTGCATGACCAATAGCAAAGTATTTTAGAATGAGACTACATAGCTCTCTATTCCCTTCACTGGTAAACAAAATGTGTAACTGAATAGAACAGATAAGACTTGTCATTTCCCATCAAGTAATACAGTAGAATTATCTAAAGTATTAGACTGAAGTCTAGGCCTTGTCTAGAAGGGCTATTTACCCCATCTTGGCCCTATCTTGGAGCCTTGCTGTCCTAATGATGCAGGGCTTTTGCCCCGTTTTGTCCCTGGGCAGTCCTCACAAAGTCCAGGCAAAGCCAAGGCAAAGAGTGGAGGGGGGAGACAGGGTAAAGCCCATTACACCATTTTATTATAACACACATGAAAAAAACCACTTCAACTGTGGGCGGGGGGGGAGGAACAGGCACCATGTGACCACAGGAGCCCATACCAGCATGCTGGCCCATCGCTGCAGCTGCCATCCACATTGCTCTCTCCACAGCCAGGAAGCAGGCCTGCAGCATGTGACCAGGGCTGGTCACATGCAGGGGGCCTTGATCATGTGCTGTGGGCCTCTTGCCTGGCATCAGAGAGAGTGATGCAGATGGCAGTGAAGGCAACTGCAGAGTGGGGCCAGCGTATCCATCCAGACACCATCCCGTTCCATGCAGATAATGGGGGAGCAACAGACCTGATCTGGATCCAGAATATGCCGGTGGGAAGCCAGCATATTCTGGCCAGTGTAGACAAGGCCCTAAAGTTGAATTAATGCCTGGCTAGAGGGAACAATCTGAGTGCAAGAGGACTGTCCCTAAGGTGCGCCACACTTCAGAAGAGAGTAACACAGTTGTGATGAGTTGAATATTGTTTAAAATGAGCAATGTGTGACATGAACAAAAGACATGAAAAAGCATGGCATATATGGATGGTTGTTTACCAGCATGGCGTAGTGGTGTGAGCACTGGACTACCACTCTGGAGAACAGGTTTGAATCAGCCATTAAAAGCCATTGGGTGACCTTGGACAAGTCACACTCTCTCAGTCTCAGAGGAAGGCAAGGCAATAATAATAATAATAATAACCCCCCTGAACAATTCTTGCCCAAACAACCCCATCATAGGGTCACCATCAGCTGGAAACAATTTGAAGGCCCCTAAGACAAAAGGGGGGAAATCTCTGCCACTGGGGTCAAATCTGATAATCTCCTTCCCCATTTACTGGTTTCCCAACTTTTGTATAGGGGTTTTCCCATTCTAATAGGCTGAAATGCCTCTCCTCATGCTAAGTTACTGACAACAAGAGCTTTAAATTAAAATATGCTAGTATTTTTGGCCCCATACCTTTGCCTTCGGCCCTGTCCAGTAACAAAAAAAAAAAAGAGTCCCCTGAGAACTTATCTGAAATTGAATCTGGCTCTTAAGCAAAAAGAGGCTCCATATCCTTGCCCTAAAAAGACCAGGGACATTTGCTCCTGAATAAAAGTCAGTTTAAACAATGGATTGATTCAGAGGTGGATATTATGCACCACTGCAAATGTTGATGGACTGCAGTTCCAGCACCCCTCACCATATGGCTGTGAGACTTGCAGTATAACCACACCTGGAGGGCCACAGAATTCTAAACTTTGGTTTAATTCCATGATGATATCATTAATCACACAAGGGTTTTTACACATATAAACAGTTATAGAATCATAGAATTATAGAGTTGGAAGAGACCACAAGGGCCATCCAGTCCAACACCCTGCCACGCAGGAATCATGATCAAAGCATCCCTGACAGATGGCCATCCAGCCTCTGTTTAAAGACCTCCAAGGAAGGAGACCCCACCACGCTCCGAGGGAGTGTGTTCCACTGTTAAAACAGCTCTTACTGTCAGAAAGTTCCTCCTAATGTTAAGGTGGAATCTCTGTTCCTGGAGCTTGCATCCATTGCTCCATGTTCTAGTCTCTGGAGCAGCAGAAAACAAGCCTGCTCCATTCTCAATGTGACACCCCTTCAAATACTTAAACAAGGCTATCATATCACCCCTTAACCATCTTTTTTTCCAGGCTAAACATACCCAGTTCCCTAAGTCTTTCCTCATAAGGCATCGTTTTTTCAGGCCTTTCACCATTTTAGTTGCCCTCCTCTGGACACTCTCCAATTTCTCAATATCCTTTTTGAATTGTGGTGCCCAGAACTGGACACAGTATTCTGGGTGAAGTCTGACCAAGGCAGAATAGAGTGGCATTATTACTTCCCTTGATCTAGACACTATACAGTACTTCTATTGATGCAGCCCAAATGTCTCTCTCTCTGGCTTTTCTTCGCAAACGAAGATTCAGGAAGGACTCATCCCACGCTTTCTGCAAGCGCGCTGTGGGGATGGTGGTGTTCGTCCTGTGGTGCAGGCTGGTAAAGAACTTCTGTTTTCTTCAGGTTGACTTCTAGAGCCCAAATGTGATTCTCCAATAAATCACATGTAACTGTTAAAGGATGTTGTTGTTGTAGTTAAACTATATCACCAAATGCACTACTGAAGGTAAAATCTCAGGGGATTCTCATTTTAAGAAAGCTAAACTCATCAGCTGCAATACAAAAGCAAAAATTCTTTGAGTAGTATTTGCAGGCAGATAAAAATCTGTTGTCCCTATGATCATAGTTTTGAATCCATCACTTGGTATTCTTTAAATTTATTGCCAGAAATGTCTCCGGCCACCTCCTGTGAAATGAGAACTCTGACCTAAATTCTGGCGGGAGTGGAAGTAGCAACTGAGAGCCCAAATAGTGGATGGAGATCAAACAAGAACCTCCCTTATACTATACAGCAGCAATGTGTTTTCTGTCTCCATTCAACTTGGATAAAACTGTGATTTATTTTGAGGAGCATGTTGCAGATAAGCAAACAGTCATCTGGAAACATTCTTTTCCAAATGGTAAATTTCTGGAAGGTCCACTCATTTAGAACTGATTTCTGGAAAATTTCTTGATTAATACAAGTCCATGAATAAACTTTAAATGATGCCTTTGTTATTGCTTTGGCACAGTATGTTAACAACACTGCAAGCCCTGCCAAACTGTGAGAGTTCTTTCAAATGGATTATGGACTTGTTTACATATCCAGCTGCAGTGAGGCCTTGTCCATAGTGATAATCTCACAAAGTCCCCAGTGGGGGTGCCCATTAGGGGAGGGCAAACTAAGTGGAGTTTAGTTTATTTAAATTGAGCAAGAATGTGAAGCAAGACTCTGATCTTTGAAAAAAAACGTGTTGGAATTCTGTACTTTCTGGATTTTGTTTCATTTCATTTTGTTTATAATGTGGATCTTTGGCCTACTCATAAATGAGTAGGGAGACAAGTCTACAGTGTAAAAGCACAGAAAGTTAAGCAAAGCAAGAATAAGAAAGGGGAAAGGCCCAAGTAGCAAAATATAAATAAGGAGCTGAGGCAATCCCGTGAAATGTTTTATTTTAACCAAATGAGTAAACTGTACACAGTTAAATAACATCCCTCCCTCATTAGCAGCCATGTTGTTGGCTGCCTCTCCTAACTAAAACCACAATATGATAGTCCTATGATAAGAAATATATATATATATACACTCATGCGCACACGCACAAAGTGTCTTCAGTTACACGTGAACAAATCACTTTCAAGTAAGGTAGATAAGTGGTCATAGTGAAGACAGTCAAATCAAAGAGTTCATTCTAGAAATATGATAATTTTGCAATACTGTATCTACCAACAGTTACTTTTCTCATTTTCCACAATCTTAAAGAACCATACTTGTGAATACAAAAACTCATCACACTGAATTTTATAAAAATGGCAGCTTGAAAATTACCTGCTGGGGTTATCGTTCATATATGGCACAGTTGAAATAGAGAATCTATGAAGTTTAGTAGTGTATGGGTTTTTTCTCCCTCTGAATATATTTCTATTCTTTCCTGTAGATGTGGAAGGCTTTGATTATTATTTGGGTGACATACGGCATTATCTATATAAATAAAGAAATCAGTTCAAAGTTAAGTTAAAAATAGATGATATTTTACTCCTCAAACCTTTTCAACAACAGGGTGGATTTTTGAAAACTTAGGATATCTAAAGCACAAACCTATACATGCCTGACAGAAGTCCCATTGATGTCCAGGTGGCTTACTCCCAGGTACATGTGTATAGGAATGCAGCCTTAGGTATTTATTAGGTCTGTTGCAAAAATATTTTTTGTCCCTCTTAATACTTGGGAGATTATCACACGCATTAAACATGGTGTTACACGAACGCCAGGAGATCGCTAAAGGGCTCCCTTTTCAGATGATGTCACCCCCCCCCAATAATGCACCTGTTCTGCTGACATTCTGCTGGCACTGCTTTTTATTGACAGGAGAAGCCATCAATATATCCCCTGTTCTGTTCCTGTCATGGATGATCTTGCAACTGAAAAGGTGCCCCGTTTCGCTGGCGAAAGCCCAGTGTCAATGGGAGGTCCCTGCCAGAACACTTCCTGGTGAGATTGGGACATCAAGGTATGTAAAATACTTTTTTAAAACTTCCCTGGTTTAACTTGGAAGTTTTAAAGTGTGTTTTTCTGCTTGCTGTCACTTTTGTTGCTGTATTTTGCTTTTTATTTTTGAATTTCCCATGCTCACATCTTCTCATAAGAACGGATGGGATTTCACTCCAGGAAATGAACAGAGCTCCATTAGAGCTCCATTCACTCCTGGGCTGCCCTGTCGACGCTACTAAAGATAGGTCTGAAAAGTTTTGTTACTGTGCCAGGACAGGGGCAGGGCAGGGGCAGGAGATGAGATTTTGGGATAGGAATACTTTTTTTGTTCCTGTCTGATAATCTCCTGGCTCAGTGGTTTAAAGAAAACAGAGGTTATCATTATATCATTATTTTATTGAACAAGTTTCCCCAGAACCTAATGCTAGCATTATTTTTCCTGGACAAAGGACTTTTCTTTTATTAAGATGTGGGAGCTGCTCATTTCTCTTTTTAAGATATAATTTTTACCACTATTCCAGTGGTATTCCAGTATTTACTAGCATTCAAAATCTTATTTACCTATGTATACATAAAGCTTGTCCATGCATTCTATTAGATCAGTGATTAGTAACTTGTGATCTTCCAGATGTTGTAGGACTAGAATCACACCAGCCCTAGCCTGCACAGCCAGTAGTGAAGATTTATGGGAGTTGCAATTTAATATGTCGAGGGACAATACCCATCTATGATCTAGACCATTTGGACATGCTTGTTAGTTAAACCACAAGATGATAGTCCTATGCAGGTATTTGCCTTCTTCCATGTAGGGCTAAACTAGGGCAGGAATGTGGGTACAGATGCAAGTTCCCCCCTGACTCTCTGTCAGGGGATGATAGGACACTCAATCACCGGCAGAAGCCAAAAACTATCTCAGCAGACTTAGGAAATTTTCATGGGGGAAATAACCCCTGTGGAGATCAGGAGAGAAACGGAGCTGTTCTGGTTCCAGCGCTCCATTTCGCATGCCCCCTTCCTTCTCCCGATCTCCTATCGTCCTCCCTCTATCCTCCTTCCATTTCCCTCCTGCTATGTTCCGCTATTTTTTACTAACAAAGAACTTTCACTAGTAAAAAAATAATGGGAGGAAAATGGAAGCAGGATGGATGGAGGATGACGGGAGATCAGGAGAAGGAAGGGGGCATGCAAAACAGAGCGCTGAAACTGGAACAGCCCCATTTCTCTCCCAATCTCCACAGGGATTATTCCCCCCGTGTGAAAATCTCCTTAGTAGCAACCCATTCCTAAGAATACTCACACACAGAGTGTTTGACATCCAAATAAGCAGGAGGCACTTTTTCTTCAAAGTCAAACAGTTGCAAAATATATACAAATATTTACAACTGAAGGAGAAATTGCTTCACCAGGCATCAGCATTCACAAGAAGAGAGTGAGCTTTGGACTAGCTCACTTATATATATATATCTACAGGACATTGCCCTCTAGTGGCCTGACTAGGCATGACTTGGTAGTTCATGCAGTCAGCCATTATGACTCAGCAGGGTTCTGCAGTTGTTCGGCCATTTTATAATGGAGTTCAGTCTCTAACTCCTGACACTCTCACCATGCTCTCAGAAGCTTTCCAGACCTGGGAGCCCAGACTTTGAGTGTGATGGCCTATAAAAGGGTCTGCAACTACATTTGGCTGAGTAGAGTTACAGGGCTCCCATGATTGGGAACCCTGGCTTTATTGATGTTCCCAGTCATATGAGCTCTGTAACTACATTCAGTTAAATGCAATTACAAAGCCTTATCAGATGTCAGTGGTGAACATGAGGAAGTCTGGGAAGCTGTCAAGTGTGTAGTGACATTTGGGGGCAAAGTGAAGTCGAAGGTTTTCACGGCCAGTATCCATAGATTTTCCTTGGTTTTTTTCCAGGCTGTGAGGCCGTGTTCTGGAACAGTTTCTTTCTGCTGTTTCACCTGCATTTGTGGCTGGCATCCTCAGAGAGCATCCACTGAGGATGCCAGCCACAGATGCAGGCAAAACGTCAGAAAGAAACTATTCCAGAACACGGCCTCACAGCCCCAGAAAAAAACCAAGGAAAATTTGGGGGCAAAGTTTATACATACGACCATGTGTCCACACACACACAATGCATTCAGGCCAATTCCTGGATAGGGCTTTTGTGTATGGTTCATATTGACTTGACAGCCAGGGTGCTATGGTGCTCTGAATGTTGGATTAGGGCTGGAGACAAGAATCTGAATCCCCACTCAGCCCTAAAAACCCACTGGGTGACCTGAGGCTCTCTCAGCCTCAGAGGAAAGCAAGGGCAACCTTCCTCTGAATAAATCTTACACAGAAAACCCTGTGATAGTTTCACTTTAGGGTCACCGTAAATTGGAAACAACTCCAAGGCACATAATAACAATATATCGACTCATGAAAGGACACCCAGGAGCTCTCAATTCAAGCTTTGGGGTATAGCTTGACAAAACAACTTAAATACATTGAGCCCTTAGTATCCCCTGGGGTTTGGTTCCAGGACCTTGCCTCTGGGATACCAAAATCTGTGGATGCTCAAGTCACATTATATACAGTGATGTGGTAAAATGGTATCCTTTATATAAAATGGCCAAATCAAGGTTTTCTTCCTTGATTTTTTTTTCTTTTGAAATGTTTTTGAACCGTGGTTGGTTGAATCAAAGGATGCAGAACCCATGGATACAGAGGGCTGACTGTATTGCTAAGTTCATCTATGTATTCCTTCTTTTTTTATGGTGAGAATTTCTCTTTCCGTGCTGATGGGGTAAACCAAGAAGTCCCAGCTGCCATGAGGATGTTCCCCATTGCAGCATTGATCAGGTTTCCGGGAGGAACAATGCTGGTATAGGGAATAGCCACAGCCACATGTCTCAGAACTTGTCATACAACATTGTAAGGAGCTCCGTTG
The DNA here is from genome assembly GCA_030847615.1 of Gambelia wislizenii. NCBI lineage: Eukaryota > Metazoa > Chordata > Lepidosauria > Squamata > Crotaphytidae > Gambelia > Gambelia wislizenii. Next base: position 380,893,377 of record JAUMIR010000002.1, on the reverse strand, counting down.
CAATTGCTTTCACACCAACAACATAATATAAGAAGGGGACCTATGGCTTCTTCTAATCTTAACACTTGTTTCAATAGAGCTCAGAATCGTAAAAATCCTAGCTTTAAAATCTTCATAGTATAACTGTCTTCTTTGAACAGTCTTATTATTCCAGTGGAAAGCTCCCTGGACACTTTATCTTTCTGTTTTCAGTCATTTGCCCACCATGTCTGTTACTATTGTCTTTTTCAGACGCTCCTTACTGCGCAAGAAGCCTCTGTAACAGCAACGAAGCTGCTGCGCGGCAGGGGGTCCATTTCGGACTACACCGTCCCTCTCTCTGTGCCATCTGTGTCTGTTCCGGGTAGGATTGAGGGTGGCCACGCCAATTTTACTCACGGAAGTAGACCATGAATAAAAAATGGCACAGCCAACCTCAATCCTACCCGGAACAGTCACAGACAATGCCGAGAGAGGGACAGTGTCGTCCGAAATGGACCTCCCTGCCGCACAGCAGCTTCATTGCTGTTACGGATAAGGCAACAGCAGATGCCCCTTCTTGCGTGATAAGGGGCATCTGAAAAAGTTCAATGATTCTGATTATTTTTACCACTCAAACCAGTGATGCTACTCTGCCACTGTTCTGAAATAATAGTGGTTCTCAACCTGTGGGTCCCCAGATGTTGTTGGACTACAGTTCCCAGGAGCCCTCTGAGGTCTCACCTTGACCTCCAGGTGGTTCTCCCAGTCATTAGTGAGGCTGTAGGACTGAACTCACAGCCTCATTAGTGACTGGGAGGACCACCTTGCTGTCACGGTGAGACCTCAGAGGGCTCCTGGGAACTGTAATCCAACAACATCTCGGGACCCACACGTTGAGAACCACTGTGATATAACAACTAAGTTGTATGGCACCTTTAAGACTACCAAGATTATTATAAGGGATGCACAGCCCACTTCTTCAGATGTGCAAGTAGGACAAAATGCTACAGTTGAATGACTCAGAGCAAGGACTATCTGTCTTACATATCACATCTAGTTGCACCCATCATCTGCTCTTTACCAAAGGCCGAGATGGATATCAGTATTGGAGCAATGTCCTGGGCTTCAGCTAGTGCTGAACAAAGCAGTCCATGTCCAATGTTATGAAGTAACTTGTTGCAAATAATTATTTATTTGTAATTAATTTATTTTGTAATAACTGGGATATAACAAAGTTACATTACGTTACTAACATAACAAGGAATAACTTTCATTCCTTTTGTGATATAACTATTAACTGGCTTAGCTGTTTTTATAATTAAAGAGGGTTGACATATTTATTTTGCACCATAGCAGAACAGTTTCTGACATATTTCTTTAAAAACAAGAACACAAGAGTTCATTTTTAAACAGTAATTATAATAGTAGCTAATTACTTTAGGGGCTTGGAGCTCTAACTGTAGCTAACAGCTTTTAAAGTAACTTTCAAGCCTCTGCCACCTTCCAGTCCCATCATTTCCATGTGTTAATTCATACATCTTTTCCAGCCCATTAGTGAATCAATCTGTGATTTAACACACATGCACACAGAATTACATTTAAATATGTTTTGATACTTTCCATTTTGAAAAAAAAATGACATATTTAAATTATTTTCTCCCAAAGTACATGTTTGGCTACTTTAAAAAAAAACAAAACCAAGAACTTCATCAGAATGATTTCTGATCCATACATTAATCTGCGAGGTGCAGCTCTGGTCAATTTCTACTGGAATCTACAAAAGACTATATTCTTTAAGCATCCTAGCTTCAACATGGCTTCACCAGCGTAAAGGAAAGAGCAAAAAAAAAATCTCTCTATTTAGCTAAATCCTTTTCTCAGAATCTGGATTAATTTTATTCAATGTTCTCATTGTCGATTTTTCTGTTTTTAATCCTAAAACTAGACAGAAAAACATTTTGTCACATCAGCATCCAGTGTTAGGTTTTTATAACAGTTCAGAGGGATGTAACTGTGATTAATGTTTCCTAATGTCAGCTTTACATGTGTTAGTAATGACCCTTAATATAAAATAAAGACAAATCCTCATATCTCAGTGTTATACATGATGAAGGATCATCACTAGGTTTATAAACCTATCCTTCAGCTCCAGTGAAAAGCATTTTTTCCTGTCTCCTTTGTATAAGTACCTATGTTATATTTTATTTTTCAGTTTGAAAAAGCAACAGAAGTTTTGGCAGACTGTTACCAGAGCTGTTATTTTTTTCTTCAGTGTAACATAGCCATCACAAAACTTGAGGAGTTTTTAGGAAAATTGGAATATATATTTATTGTACATGCCTCAGGAATCTTTAGTTTACATGCACTAAATTTCAGAAATATATATTTTAGATATGGCTGTAGAAATATGATTAACAGAAAGCTGCCATTCTCTCCAATGAGTCTGTGAATAATTAAAGTTTGTGGGAGGTAGGGTTACATAGTCATCTATTTAATTCATGGCCTATTTTTAGCTAGTCTTATATTCAGAACTGTTCTTATTCTGTACTAAGAAAATTCAAATTCAGCAATCAACATAAATATTAGTGATCAGCATACTTTGTAAACAAATTATGAGATGCCTAACTTCATATAAAAGCTGATCTAATTTGTGCTTAAATTGCATATGGTTCACATACATCTATTTCACTGGTGGTCTCTCAGAGTTCCATGTGCAAAACTGAGGAACACATTGATGCTCCTAGTGAGGCAACAACTTTATCATCTGGGGGGGGGAGGATACATGTTCCATTAATACAATGAATGCTCTTGTGGGTAAAACTATTGGACACTTGCCATATGGGGCAGCACGTGGACCTGACTGATAGAAATTCCTTAGAGCAGAGGTAGGGCATGTTACTGGTAGCTTATACATCAGGCCTAACCAGCACAGCCAATAATGGGAGTTACAGTACAGAAATCAATACATTCCCTGTCCCTGCTTTAGAAGTAGCTAATTTCAGTATATAATGCAGATATGTTGCTATTATGCACCTAATCATCTATGGTAAGGGTGGGCAAGGTGCACCCTATGTATGTGCTTATGCCTCCAAGTTGCCTCTCAACTTATGGAGACCCCATGAATTTCAGAGGGTTTTTTTTAGGCTAGATGGTTTTGCCAATTCCTTCCTCTGAAATAAAGCCCTACAGCACCTGGTATTCATTGGCAGTCACTCATCCAAGTACTAACTAAGGCTGACTCTGCTTATCTTCCAAGATCAGATGAGATCTAGTGCCTTTAGGGTATTTAGGCCCTAAATGCAGCCTATGGGCTACATATGTCCCCAGAGCCCATTAAGCCCAATGCATTAAAAATTGTCACCCCAAGTGTCCTGCAGATTCTATTATGATTACCACCTTTTTTCACTAATGAACAATGAACACCCCTTGGTGTTCTTAATCCAAGTTCAAGCTTTACAAGGCACCAGGATATCATTTCTCTAAAATATTTTTCACAGAATAGCCAGTTTAAGCTATAGAGAAAAACAACACTAGGTGCAAATTTCTACCTATGATGATGAACACAGTAGACTGAGGAGATGTTCACACTACACTGTTATAGTGTTACTATTCCACTTTATTTGCTATGGCTGCCTCCTGTGGAATCCTGGGATTTACAGTTTAGGGAGGGGCATTTACAACTCTCAGTCAAAGAGCTCTTAGGCCTCACTAAACTACAAACCCCAGAATTCCACAGGAGGAAGCCAGAGCAGTTAAAGTGGAATAGTAACACTATAAAAGTATAGTGTGAAAATCTCCTGAAACTGCCAAAACCGATTAAAGATAAAATTCAATATAAGTTCTTTATCACGTGGGTTTACTGCTTGTAGTGGCTCTGTTTTATCAAGGTGGACCATTATCTTTCAAGAGCTTACATATCCTACTTTAACAGTGCAGTCCTATACTTGTCTAATCAACGGTTGTCCCACTGAGCTCAGTGCAGCTTGCTTCTAGATAAATGGACATAAGACTGCAGCCTAATGAAAGTATGTAGAAGACTACTTTTGTAGATGATGGCCTTGGCTGTCTTTGGGTAACAGTTACACTGGAGTGCCAGCAAATTTATGTTTTTGTATATGTGGCCAAAATGTAATTGTGGATATTGCCCATTACATGCAGCACTGCCCAGCACTATAGTGCTCACAGAGACCATTTCAGGTCAAGGTTTCAGAGTAGTCAATTGGGGTATGCAGACTTTCAAATGATTTCCTATCTGCTTTCTGATGTGGATACATTTGTTTTCTTACCAGGTAGTGCTATTTGCAGTGGCAACTGAAAAATAAATAGGAATAAGCTTGTCCAGGCTCTATGATATCCTGCAGTGGAGTCCATCTGACATAAAGTGCGATGAAGACATTTCATAAAATCTTCTTTTATGGCAAGTCTGTTCTTGCCATCCCAATGTTTATGCATTTATTTGTGCATTTTGTCTTTTCCTCTCCACTGTGCCTGGTTTGTAATGATACTTTTGAGATGACCTATGGTAGAAATAAATAAATTGGCTGGCTGGCTGGCTGTCAAAAAGTAGAAGCTGCATGTGCAGAATAAAGCATTAACTCTTGAGCATTCTCTGTGCTTAATAACAAAATTGCCATTGACTACCTATCTGTCTTGTGACCATACATAACCATACTGTTGGGATTAAAAAAAAATAAAAATCATAAAGGTCACAGGGTGTAAGCCCTTTGGAAAAGTTTCTTCAAAGTTAAAACTGTCAGGAATTAACTTTAGTATAGCATTGTTGAGCAAAGACAGAGCAGGACTCAATTAGGTACAGTTCTTAGACCTCGAGTGGCAGAACAAAGAAACAGGCAACTTCTTCTTGAAAGAAATACTTAAGCTTTACTAATGGCTTTTAAATCTGCATATGTATCAGAGGCTACATTCTAACTAACTAACAGATTTAGGATATGGTAGGAGTCTTGACTCACCATTCAGTGAGACCGGAGAAAAGGAAAGGCATCCTTACAGAGCTGCAGGAAAGGCATCTTGCTTGTCTGAAGGATAGAACAAAGAATCATAAAGTGACCTTAGACCATGAGGTTAGTAAACTCAGGTCACATGATCATATGTCTAGGTTGAGTTTATTTACAAACTAAGCCCACTCAGGATAGGATGAGGAGAAGGGGAAGGAACTCTTGGCATGCAGGAGCTCCCTAGACCTCTCTTAGACTTACTTGCTCTAATAGCAAGCAAGTGGGGGAGGAAGAATGCTGGATTTTTCCCAACACATACATACATAACAAGCTAGTGTCATATGTTGATAGTTACTGAAAGACTCACAAACTGAGTGTGCACACACACTAGCTTTCTTTTTTCTTAGGACATTAACAGACTAGCATCTAAAAACACTGTAATTCCACGAATGAAGATAGCAGAAACATCATGGCATTATAACACTTATTATCACACATCACTGTAACCCCATGAAAGAAACACCACAGAATTATCACATGCCGACAACTAGCACTTTAAGAATGGGAGTTTACTTCCATGATTTGGCATGGGCAAGATTTCAGCAGCTCTCACGAGAAGATGCGAGTGAACTTAAAACTAAAAAAACCCTTAATTAACATAGTAAATGAACACACAATGCACTGAAGCAAACATAAAAATGTGCAAACTAAATGGGACAATTCATAAAAAGAGCATCCTGTGCTTTGTTTTTGTGTTCTCACCCGGAGGTTTCCTCTGAGGACCACCCATTCATGGTGTAACCTCACGATTACAACAGGAAGTGTTTTCACACATAGTCAATAGCGCAAAGAAATTGCTATTGACAATCTATTGATGGCTTCTCCCATTAATTAGAACTGATGCCTTTTTTGCGGATGGAGCATGGAGTAATAACACAAAAATGACAACATCGTGCAATAGTGGGGCCCATTCTCACTACCCTGACTTCGTAATCCCACCATGTTTGCCACGTCTGATAATGTCCTTAATCAAGTTATGCATGGGGCTTTTTTGTTTGCTTTTCCCCCTCTAATATCCCAGGGCCTATATCCAATGATATCATTACACAAGTACAACCATCTGTTGCACTAGCAATTATGCATTTTGAAAATTAGCATAATGGTGATGTCCAGTACAGTTTGTATTTTGCAAAAAGTTGTGCAAGTGGTTACTCTTGTGCAACTAGCTGCACAATTGTATTAATGGATATTTTCTCTATGTTGGATTTAGGCCTAGAAAGATAGAAAGTGTTGTAAGTCATGGAGGAGTGTGGAGGGGGGAAATTTATTTATTTATTTATTTATTTTGTTTTATTTAGGTATTTATACTCCGCTCTTCAGCCATAAAGGCTCCCAGAGCGGCTTACAAATTGTTTAAGCAATAGCAATTTACACATCTATACCACATTAAGCAATTTCCAATGTGTGTTAGCGAATTGCCCCCACAAGTTGGGTACTCATTTTACTGACCTATGAAAACATGGAAGACTGAGTGAACCTTGGAGCCCTCTGGGATCAAACTTGCAACTTGGTGTCTTGTAGTACTGGCATTTAACCACTGCATCACCAGTAGTAGCTGTGTGGTCTTCACAACCAACATCCTATACATGGCCACATAAAATTCCTTCTCATCCCCTCAGCATGAGATAATTGAGTCCAAAGTGTAAAATTACTTAGCTACTCTACTGAAAACAAAATTCTAAAGCAAAAGCAAGCAGTGAAAACAGAATGAAGAACAAATGAAGATCCCAAGCAGAGGCCAAACAGAAGCTCAAGCAAACTATTCTAAAATGAGTCCTCGGCTGCTGACACACTGCAGAAATAATGCAGTTTGGAACTGTTTTGACTATCATGCCTGTATCCTATGGAATCCTGGGATGTATACTTTGTTGTGGCACCAGAGCTCCCTGACATAAAAAGCTAAATCTCTCACAAAACTACAAATCCCAGAATTCCATAGCATGGAGCCATGGCTGTTAAAGCAGTGTCCAACTGCATTATTTCTGCAGTCTGTCAGCTGCCTTCATCACATTGCACAACACCAGTTGCTGGACTTTGGGTTCTTTGAAGCATTCACAGCATAATAAAAATAGAAAATGGTCCATATAAGTATACCTCAGGTAACAAAGTAAATGCATTCCTGGGCATTTCCTCTTTAACACAATGTGTGGTTCCAGAGGAAGAAATAACATGGAAAGACTAGGCTTAAGTTGATATATCACAAAAAATAGAATCATAGAATGTTCAATATGTTTTTACAAACATTTTGCAGTATGTTTATTCAAACTAACAATACACAAATGTGAAATGAAACTATCAGGTCAGATAAGCCCTGCATAAGTAAACAAAAACATTTTGAACTTTCGAGAGACACTTGAAGGCTTTTTCCAAAATGTATCCAGGGATAACTTTTTCTTTTAACAACCTCCACTTTTCTTATGATTTCTATTTTGGAGGCCATACAGATTTATGTTTTTTAACATGTTGGAGGTAGTTGCTGAGATAGGCTTATCTGCTCTTCCCTTTTCTCTCTGTTTGCTGTTCATTCATGCTCAGCAAGGGATTCTGGAGGCAGCTACTATTTACCTTGCCTATTGTGGGGAGGCACACACAGCTATAGTAGGATCAGCTAGAATAGAATCCCATTCTTTCCTACTTAACAGTTATTGCTTTGTTTTCAATTAAAAGCAACGCTTTACTAACGGCTCCAGCACAGGAGCAGAGCTCAACGAGGACAACGTCATCTGAAACCAGGTCCCATTTACAGAACAGCAATGTCATCCTGGCAAGCTGCTCTTGTACTTTTTGCTGCATCTGATAATCTCCTGAGATGCTCTTCTGAAAAACAAAGCTAAGTACAGTTAAAGGCAGCATTGAAAAGGACGGTCTTCAAAGCTTACCTGAACCCAAGAACAAGCAAAATGTAAACCAATCGGATGGGAATTCCACAGTATGGGCCTACAACCAAGGAAGTAGTATTACCTTAATGTATAATCCTATCATGACTTTTGTTTAAGAAGAAAAAATTCAAGTGGATTGTCATTGTTATATTTACAGATGTGCTAGTAGAAAAACAATTGTTTCTCCAGGAATCAGCACAAGTCAAATAAGTACATCTCTTCCTGCTTCCTCCTAAACTCTGAACATCATCCAACTCTGCACCAGCAGCATGAACTGACTATTTTGTCCTCTGTGCCTTATCCTCTCTAGTATTTACCAGCTGTCACTGACCTGGTATCAGGCACAGTTAAAATTTGGATGTGCCATGATTCAGGACTTTATCAGACGATGTGCTTTTGCAATCATGTGTAGGGAATAGGGCATTCTTTTTTATTGATGGGCCAAGCCATCAGCTGACCTTGGCTGGGAAGGGTGAGCTTTTGCTTGGGAGCCACGCCCCTTCTTCCACCCTGAAGCTACAAGAACTGCTTACAAGCTGAGAGTCAAGACCTGGCTGGGAAGGGTGAGCTTTTGCTTGGGAGCCACGCCCCCTTCTTCTACCCTGAAGCTACAAACCTGCTTATAAGCTGAGTGTCAAAACCTGGCTGGGAAGGGTGAGCTTTCGCCTGGGAGCCACGCCCTCTTCTTCCACCCTGAAGCTACAAGAACTGCTTACAATGATTATTTATCATTACCGCCATATAATGGAGCCGGGAATGGTCTGGGTGCGGGAATTGAGTCGTGTGGAGGAAGGGAAGGTATGGCGGCAACAGAGTGAAGAAATGTTACAAAAGAAGAAGGGATCGATACTTAATATATCTATCCCTTCTTCAGTTCACTCTGTTTCCCAGAATATCTTGGAGAGTGTACCATCCTTTCCACAGCCCCTTACTCTGCTCCTTTGCAATGCCAGGTCAGTTAAAAATAAGACTCATATTATACATGACCTCTTAGTGGATGAGGCCGCCGATCTGGCATGCTTTACCGAGACCTGGCTGGGAGATGCCAGCACTGCGGCATGGGTATACAGTCAGTGAGCAGATAAGGGAAAGGGGGTGGGGGCGGTGGGGCTTTGGTTCATAGAAACAACTTAACCTTGACCAGGAAGCCTATCCGGAAAACAGCTTGCATCGAGTGCATGTAACTTAGCCTGAAAACCAGGGATAGTTTGGAGATTCCGTTGGTATACTGGCCACCCCGTTGCTTAACAGACTCCCTAACCGAGCTGACCCACCTGATCTCTGAGCTGTTGTTGGAGTCACCCAGACTTTTGGTTTTGGACGACTTCAAAATTCCACTCGAGACCAGTGTATCAAATCTAACCAGTGCGGCTTGGGAGTTCATGGAAACCATAACATGGACCTATCCCAATTGGTTGACAGGCCCACACGTTGTGCAGGTCATACCCTCAACGCAATCTTCAGTACAGAACAGGAATATCCATGGGCGGAGGTTACAAAAACCTCCGCATTGTCATGGACGGATCACTTCCTGGTCAAGATGGAAGTAAGAGCCACTGTCTGCCCTTCTGGGGGTGGTGCACCCATTGGAACGGTCTGCCCGCGAAGGCTAATGGAACCAATTGGTTTCCAGAAAGCCCTAGAGGGCTTAATGGTTGGTAATGCCAGTGATTCTGTCGAGGCTTTGGTCAGCATCTGGAACCTTGATCTTACCAAGGCTATCAACACAATCACTCCCAGGTGTCCTTTCCAGCCCACCTCTAATCATAAGCCCTGGTACACAGAGGAGCTTAGGAGGATGAAGCGAACTGGACAATGGCTAGAGTGCAAGTGGCAGAAGACTCGACTCTTATGCGACACCATAGGAAGCATCTTGATTCCTATCGGGAGACAATGCGTGAAGCACAGAGATCCTTCTGCTCTGCACGTATCGCGTCTGCAGAGTCCCTTCCAGCTGATTTGTTTAAGGTGGCAGGGGAGCTAGCGCAGGCTCCTCCTGCGCCTAACCCCCAACTTAACCCAATAACAGCCTGCTGCAATGTGTTTAACATCCACTTTGCAGATAAAATCTCTCGGATAAGAGCCAACTTAGACGCCAGTGTTCTGACAGAATCCATAGATGAGGCGTCCAACAACTCCGTTGATGGCATTTTACTGGATCAGTTTCAATCTGTGAGTACCAATGACGTGGACAAGCTCCTTGGAAGAGTGAAGAAGACGACTTGCCCTCTTGATCCCTGTTCATCTTGGCTGGTCGTCCGGGGGGGGGGAACGCATTGAGAGTCTTCCTACAGTACACAATCAATGCGTCCTTCAGGGAAAGTATTGTACCATCTTGTTTAAATGAGGTGGCGGTTAAGCCACTCCTGAAAAAACCTTCTCTGGACCCCCTGGACAGGAATAATTACAGACCAGTGTCCTTGTTACCTTTTTTAAGCAAGGTGATCGAGAGGGCAGTTGCTTCTCAACTCCAAGCCGTCTTGGATGAAACCGATTATCTTGATCCATTTCAAACCGGCTTAGGACAGGATATGGAGTTGAGATTGCCATGGTCGCTCTAACCGACGACCTCTGCCTGAGCATCGACAGGGGTAGTGTGACCCTGCTGGTGCTCCTGGACCTCTCAGCAGCCTTTGACACTATAGATCATTCCATCCTCTTGGATCGCCTGAGAGAGTTACGAATTGGAGGCACTGCTCTGCTGTGGTTCCGTTCCTTTCTCTTGGGCAGATCCCAGAGGGTGAGGCTCGGAGACAGTTGCTCTTCCAGAATTGAGCTTAATTGTGGCATCCCTCAGGGTGCCATCCTGTCCCCAATGCTATTTAACATTTATATGAAGCCGCTGGGAAAGATCATCTGGAGGCATGGAACTCGGTGTCATCAGTACACTGATGACACTCAGATATATTTCTCCATGACCAGATTGTCGGCTCAGACTCCTCTCAATGATTGTCTTAGAGCGGTAATGGATTGGATGAGGAAAAACAGATTGAGACTAAATCCAGAAAAAATGGAGGTACTGACAGTCACAGGCCTGAAACCAGATCTGGGAATACAACTTCCAGTCCTGGATGGAGTCACACTCTCCTCTAAGGACTGTGTTTGCAGTCTGGGGGTACTCCTAGATTCATCACTTCACATGACTAGTCAGGTGAATGCGACGGTCAGGAGTGCCTGTTATCAGCTTCGGCTGATACACCAGCTGCACCCTTACCTGGATACAAGAGATTTGGAAACTGTGGTACATGCTTTGGGAACCTCATGTTTAGATTACTGTAATGCACTCTCCATGGGGCTACTCTTGTGCCTAACCCAGAAACTTCAACTGGTACAAAATATGGCAGCCAGGTTATAATTACAGGTACATCTAGGAGAGAACATATAACACCTGTGCTTAAATCTCTCCATTGGCTGCCAATCAGTTTCTGGGCACAGTACAGGGTGTTGGTTTTAACCTTTAAAGCCCTACATGGCTTGGGTCCATCTTATCTCTGGGACCACCTCATCCCATATGATCCCCCCCCCCCCCGTGCACTTTGGTCCTCTGGGAGGAACCTGCTGTAGCCTATGAAAACTAGGCTGTCACAGACCTCCCAGAGGACCTTCTCATTTACAGCTCCCAGACTTTGGAACGGCCTGCCAGATGAGATCCATCTTATCACTACTCTTGATAGCTTCAAGAAAGTGCTAAAGATGGATCTCTTCCAGCAGGCCTTCCTGGAATAACTTCCCGGCTCAAGTGGAGTTGATTGCTTATCCACCCCCCAGCTGCTATTGCCATTTTTTTTTTGTATTTTGTATTGTATTGTATTCTTGTTTTAATTCTCTACTAGTTTAATTTAGTTTTAAGGGGTGGGAGGGTTAGGATTGGGAAGGATTGTTTTAACTTGCTGTTGTTTTAATCCTGTTGTACGCCACCACAGTTGCCGAGCAGAGGAGCGGGTTACAAATAGAAATTTATTATTACCGTATATTCCGGCGTATGAGACGACTGGGCGCAGTGGTTAAATGCCAGTACTGCAAGCCACCACGTTGCAAGTTCGATTCCAGCGGGCTCCAAGGTTCACTCAGCCTTCCATCCTTTCGTAGGTCGGTAAAATGAGTACCCAGCTTGTGGGGGCAATTAGCTAACACACATTGGAAACTGTTTAATGCAGTGTAGATGTGTAAATAGCTATTGCTTAAAACAATTTGTAAGCCGCTCTGATAGCCTTGTGGCTGAAGAGCAGGGTATAAATAACTAAAAAAAAAAAAAAAAAAGACCATCCTCCCAATTTCCAGCCAAAAATCTAGGCCTAGGCCTATATTCGCCAGATAAGACCACCACCACCCCCAATTTGGCTGGCTGGAGGAGCCTTGCCAGCTGATCCTCTTTGTTTCCCAACTCATGAGGATCTCCTCGTGAGTTGGGAAAGCGAACAGAATCAGCTGGCAGGGCGACATTCGCCCCTCTCTTCAACCTTCCAGTCAAACTGGACTCGAAGGTGGAGGAAAGGGGCGAACATGCCCCGTTTGGCTCCATAGGGAGGATGCGGGGCCATGGAGCCAAACCCTGGGATTCGCCCCCTCTCCCGACCGTCAAGGGAGAGGGAGCGAATCTAGGGATTTAACTCCACAGCCCCACCCCTCCTTCTGGGCTCACTCCACCCGCAATTCCCCAACCCACAGGAGGCTGCCCAGTCTCCTGGTGGGTTGGGGAATGCGGGATGGCCAGCTGGCTGGGGAGTGGAGGGAGGGGGCTTCGCAGCCACCCCCCTCTCCAAAGCGTGGCTTTGGGGAAGGGGGGTGGCTAGGCGGAGGGTGAATGGGTGGATGGGCGGAGGGGGCTTCGCAGCCACCCCCCCTCTCCAAAGCGAGGCTTTGGGGAAGGGGGGTGGCTGGGCGGAGGGTGGCTGGGTGGCTGGGGGGAGGGGGCTTTGCAGCCCCCCCTCTCCAAAGCGAGGCTTTGGGGAAGGGGGTGGCTAGGTGGAGGGTGGGTGGCTGGGGGGAGGGGGCTTTGCAGCCACCCCCCCTCTCCAAAGCGAGGCTTTGGGGAAGGGGGGTGGCTGGGCGGAGGGTGGGTGGGTTGCTGGGGTGAGGGGGCTTCACAGCCACCCCCCCTCTCCAAAGCGAGGCTTTGGGGAAGGGGGGTGGCTGGGCAGAGGGTGGCTGGGTGGCTGGGGGGAGGGGGCTTCGCAGCCACCCCCCCTCTCCAAAGCGAGGCTTTGGGGAAGGGGGATGGCTGGGCGGAGGGTGGGTGGGGGGAAGGGAGGAGGGGGCTTCCCAGCCACCCCCCCCAAAAGTCATGGGTCCATGGCTTTTGGGAAGGGGGGTGGATGCGTGGGGGGTGGGCAGGGGGAAGGGAGGAGGGGGCTTCCCAGCCACCCCTCCTCCCAAAAGTCACGGGTCTGCGGCTTTTGGGAAAGGGGGTGGATGCGTGGGGGGTGGGTGGGGGGAAGGGCGGAGGGGTCTTCCCAGCCCCCCCTCCCAAAAGTCATGGGTCCATGCCTTTTGGGAAGGGGGGTGGATGCACGGGGGGTGGGCGGGGGGAAGGGAGGAGGGGTCTTCCCAGACACCCCCCCTCCCAAAAGTCACGGGTCCGCAGCTTTTGGGAAGGGGGGTGGATGCACGGGGGGTGTGCGGGGGGAAGGGAGGAGGGGTCTTCCCAGCCACCACCCCTCCCAAAATTCGTGGGTCCGCGGCTTTTGGGAAGGGGGGTGGATGCACGGGGGGTGGGCGGGGGGAAGGGAGGAGGGGTCTTCCCAGCCACCACCCCTCCCAAAATTCGTGGGTCCGCGGCTTTCGGGAAGGGGGGTGGATGCGCGGGGGGTGGGCGGGGGGAAGGGAGGAGGGGGCTTCCCACCCACCCCCTCCCAAATGTCGCAGGTCCGCGGCTTTGGGGAAGGGGGGGTGGATGTGCGGGGGTGGGCGGGGGGAAGGGAGGAGGGGTCTTCCCAGCCACCCCCCCTCCCGAAAGTCACGGTTCCGCGGCTTTCGGGAAGGGGGGTGGATGCGCAGGGGGTGGGCGGGGGGAAGGGAGGAGCACTTTGCTTCACCCCCTGCCCCGTCTCCTGCCTCTTCGCTCCGTTTGCGAAGAGGCAGGAGATAGGCAGGCAGGTGAAGCAAAGTATATCCGGCGTATAAGACGACTGTCGATTTTGGAGGGCACTTTTGAGTGCTCAAAAATCGTCTTATACACCGGAATATACGGCATTATTATAGATCTCCTGTGGTGCTTCTTTGCCAGTATTATTGGCATTTGAAACTGCACACCATTGTCCTCTCGTGCTTACAGTGTCAATAGGCAGAACACTTCCAGTTGAGATTAAAAAGAGCCAGGGGGGGGGGTTGTATTTTTAAATTAACCAACATTTGTGTCTTCTCACGAGAATCGACAAGATCATGAACCCGGAAGTAAACAGAGCTCTGTTCATGCTCTGGTAATGCCTGTGCTGCTTATTGATGCTATTACAGGTAGGGCTGACAAAGGGGGTTCTTTTGCTGGCATAAAAACACAGCAAAATATGGTGGGAAAGAAATGATTATGGAGGTCCTCATTTATGTTAATAACATTAATTTTTATGGTTGCATTCAAAATAAGTTGCAAGTCATCACTATTTTATTTGTCAATATCACCACAACATGAAATGGAATTAACAGATCAGGATTATTTTTGCATGTGTGCAATTCAAGTAAGCAACAACAACAACAAAATTGTTACCAACCAATCCTGAAAAGTGCTTTTGTAGGCAAATTGCAAAAACATGCATTCATAAGTCACATTACTCTAAGACAACCTTTATTTTTACAATATGAAATCTCTGAGGGGGAAAATGCTGGTTTTAGCTAGGTTGTAATTTAGTATGAAATAAAACAAGACATTTAAACCTGGGGAAAAATATATGAGAATGGTACAACTATCAAACTGTGCGTGCAATTTCCTTGTGCTCAAATTGCATTTTCTCCCTTCAGTGTTATATGGAACAAGGTCCTGCCCTCTAGATTAGAGACTTTTGCATTAGAGGAAACTAGGTTATGTCTTCTACTGTCAGAGATAGAAATTATGAGCTGGAGTGCATTTTAGCCAGTCACTCTGAAAAATGTTAGCCCAAGGGGGTAATAATTAGAACTGTTTTTGTCAGGTGACTGCTTTTTAAGCAGTGATGTGTCTGAAAATCTAGCTAAGGGGGTTTAATATAAATATAAATATATATTTTTTCAGTCAGCACTGTGGCTAGATCTATTTTGTTCTTTTACTTTTCATTTCAAATGTAAGCACTTTACCCCAGAAATTATCAGCTAAAGTGTAATACCGCTTAGCATTATGGTGACCTGATAATATTATCTCCTTCATAAACCAATAATTCAATGCAGCCTCAGCTGTCCTTTGGTATAGCTGTAAACTGGCCCATTACATCTCTTTCATGAATGCTTCTGCTCATATGCACACACAAATATTCAACATTTTATTTTTAAAAAAGAAGCAGCAACTGCTGCTGCTTTAACAGAAATGAAATTATAACACACACATACACACACTCACGTGGTTCTTTCTAAATTTTCTTACATTATTATATTTCTTGCATGTTTTCCTAAACAGAAAAAACCTAAGTACTCACTTGGAAGTAAATTCTGAAGAAATCCATTACACTGACATCCTTGAAAACATGGAATCATGCTAGCCTAAATCTAGAGGAAGTACATATGTTGTACTTGCATGATGCATGTATTTACCACCTCTAATTCTACCTTTTAAAGGTGATTCCTGTTTATTAAAGGTGGTATACCAGCCCCTGGAGGAATCTGTGAAATTGTGCATTCTACTCAGCATATCCCAAGCATGATCTTTTGATTGTTATCTTGCAGACCCTATTTATGATGTTGCTTTTCATCTATAGAGACCTACTTGGTATGAGACCTTTATATCCCTGAAACATCTCCTCCCATTCTCTGAGATCATCTTCTGCATGCAGAACTTTACAGAATTACTGTTAACTGGAAAGGTGGAAGAGGCAAAGTCATAAGGTGCAATTATAACTTAATAATTCCCAACACATCTGGAGAAATACCTCTTTTGCACTGTAGGAAAGCTGCAGTTTTGTGCCTGACCAACTGCAGAGTAAATTCCTGATGAAGAAGCAGGAAAACATTTAAAACTATTTGTTAAGCGATATCTTCATCTTATCTTTCTCCTTTTTCATCTTTTCTGTAAACAGTGCATGGAGATCTGGAGATCCCAGTTTTGCTTGCTTTACTGTTGTCCATTACGGGCTACACAAAAGAAAGGATACAAATCTTTTTTAAAAAATTGTAAAATGTGAATAGTTTCCAAATGTCGATCTCCTGTGTGCATCAACATTACACTTCACTGGTGCTAGAGTTGGTCTTCCCATTACCTTTTGTGGTGAGGTCCATAGCTACTAATTTTAAAAGCCTATGGGATGAGCTTTGAGGATTTAAATAAGAGCTTCCCTGCGTTTACTCCCTGAATCTGAGGGCTTGTCTGTACGAGGCAATAAAATGTAGATTAATGCGCAATAATGCCAGTTTGCAGCAGCTTTCATTTCTCTCCACAGCTTTTTTCAAGATTTCAGGCATGTGTAGCCATACACATTTGTTGTTCAAACAGGCATGCTTGCGAATCAAGATGGCAGGTGTGAGCGAATTACGGGGTTTTTTATTGTCGCCAGTTGCCACCACTAAAACATTGATTTTTTAAAAAAACAAAAAACAAATCCAAGGTGTGGAAGTGTAATCTTCTGCTTAAATAAATAGGACCAAAAAAAGTTGTTTTGTCACCTCAGTGCATGATTGCTAAGGAAAAAATCCAACATGGTGGTTCCAGGTGCTTGCCTTGCCAGCAAGTTCCACCCTCTGTGCACACTCAGCCAATCAGCTTTCCACTTCCGCTCTTATCAGGAAATTGCAGCAAAGTGAATTGGTTGTCCCAATGAGAAGGAATGCACATTTCCTTCAGAGTTGTTGCTTTTTTTAAGTCGGGAAAAGCCACAAAGGGTATTTGGAGTTTTTTGACCCCTTCTTCCAAATATGGCAAAATGATGTGGGATCCCATTTGGATAAAACGTATTCTCCTCGAATTCTATGAGGAGTATTTTTGCCATATACAAGCCTTGAACATTGGTTAATGAGCTTCCAGTAGCAGACTACTCCAAGAATTATATTTTAGTCTGTGCGGACCTTGATCTGATCCTACACAACAATCCTTATGTTCATGTTCTACAGAATACTGAAATGAATCAAGGGCTAAATGTAAATGATGAGTGAGATTTGCCTCCATCTAGCTTTAGGAGATTATCACATGGGCCAAATATCCCAGGACAGGGACAGGAAATCGCTAAAAGGCTTAGCTTTCAGACAACGTTATCTCTGTCCCGTTCTCCCCCCGTGCTGCCTCCATTTTCCCTTATTGATGGAGAAAAGTCATCAATAAGAAGCCTGTTCCATTACAGAAATGGAATCATAGGCATATGAATGAGAGCCCCATTGTGCTGGTGTGATGCCAGTGTCACATGACGTCACTGTGAGGTCCATGCCGAACACTTCCAGGTATGATCGGGATGAGGAGGTGACACCCTTTCCCCCCCCCCCTCCTGGGTTACTTGGGTTTTTTAAAGTATGTTTTGGGGCTTTGGGGGGGGAGTTTGGTTTATTTTTTATTATTACATTTCCCACGCAATTGTTCTCTTGTGAGAATGGGCGAGATTTGCTTTTCCTGTAGTAAAAGCAGCTTTCCGACAGCTGCATTTACTGCAGGGAAGCCAAGGGGAAGGGGAGTGGTTTCAATTACAGGATAAGGTAGGTGTTTGAAAACTTTTTTTAAAAGTGTTACAGGCACAGGAGTGGGGCAGGTGAGGGGTACCAGGACAGGGACGTATTCAAAGGGCCCGTATGATAATCTTCTTAGAAGTGGGGTGTATAGCTGTCCAGGAGCAAATATCTGCATGTGTTTCCCTATCTGGATGAGGGGTCACATACATAAATGGATATTTCTCCCAATTCTGCAGTCCTTTCACATTACAGTATTATAGTGTTGTGATTCCACTTCAACTGCCATGGCAACGTCCTAGGATTTGCAGTTAAGGAAGAGGTATTAAGAATTCTCAGCCAGAGTAACCCCCTCTAGGCTTTATTAAATTCCACTGCTGCTAGAATCAACTTTACATTCCCTGTTGCAATTACCCCATCCCCCCCCCAAAAAAAACCACAAAGAAGACTACATTGCAAAGTTGTCATAATCTTGCAATATCATAACACTAATTCTTCAGAAAAATGGGTAAAAATACACCTGGCTGTATTGAAGAAAAAGTATAAATCATGCATTCTCAGCCTCAGTCCTTGCTCCTGCAAAATTGGATTACAATATTGTATAATAATATAATTTACCCTAATACAATATTGTTATATTATATTCTACCCATAATCTAAAATATAATATTATAATATATTATAACTGAGTGAGTATGGAGTAGTAGTTTGAGTTTTGGAGCAGGGCTCAGGTTCAAATCCCTGCTCAGCTGTGGAAACCCACTTGGTGACTTTGGGCAAATCATTCTCTCTCAGCCTCTCAGAAAAGCAGTGGCAAACCCCACTCTGAACAAAACTCCTATGATTCTACGATCTGCAAACATTGTTAGGGTAATTTTTAAAATGTTTATAAATTCAGGAAGGACATTAATCAAATGCCTATTAGGTCAAGAACTCAGGCCTTTGCTACTACCTATTCACTGCAGTCAGGGGTGGGAATCCTGCAGGCCCCTATATGTTGTTGGACTGTAGCTCCCAACATTCTTTACCATCTGCTACACTGGTTTTGGCTGCTGGGACCTGCAGTCCAACAACATCTGGAGGGCTGTGTGATTCCCACCCTCGTTCTCAGTACTGTAGATAAAATTCTGCTCAGTCACAACTGTTGTATATCCTGAATTTATTTATTTATTTATTTATTTACTTAATTACTTAATATAAATAAGGCAGCATTCCCTTCCCATTAAGGAAGATTTCCCCCAAAACTGGCTTTTAAAATGAACCAAGGATTTCTGTTTCCACACAGTGGATATTTCAGTCACTGTAATTATTTCATTCATTAGCTAAATTCATTGAACTGTGGAAGCATGCTAGTTTCTCCCAAAATGAATGGGCAGAATAGTGCCTGCATGCTTCAGTACACAATATTTTATAAAAGAAAGAAAGTTGGGAATCCAGGATTATGGCTCCTTGGGAAGCCACGCCCCCAAGTACCTCGAAGGACTGCAGTTTATATGCCTAAAAATGGAGTTCACTGGAGCCTGTATGGCATGAGATATCTTTGCATAATGACAGATATGAAGGGAATCTATTACATTTCAAATGTTTAGACTGCCTTCTTATTCCTTCTGAAAAGGGTATTGGTTTTAATCTACAAACTTCTGAATATTTTGAGCCCACAAACATAATTAAAAGCTTGTAGTGTGATCCTCAACTCATTTCTTCAGTTTTGCTGAACAAAATAATTCTAAAGTGCTTAGATTTAGAGTGGGTATATATAAGCATTTTCACAGGAGAATGCTACAAGAAATTTCACCAAAAAATAACATTATATTTCCTGTAGTTTTTAACCTTTAGGCAGGAGTCTTGCACCTCTTTGAGAATCTGATGAAAAGTACTGATGAAGAATGCATGAGTGGAGTGGCTAACAATGCTGATTAAGGAGTAAAGACACCAGTGGCTAAAGAAACAAACTACTGGGAAGTCTTTTGTCAGAACTCCATTAAAGACAGGAAAGTTCCCAAAGGTGCTGAATTAACACAGAACTAAGCTACTTTCACTTTCACTTTCACTTTTGGTGGAAGGGAAAGAATAAGGAAATTGGAAAGAGATGAAGTTGAAAAATCTCTAAGAGTCTCAGTTTACAACTCTGAGAGGTTAGAATAAGCAGATAAAAGATTAGGAGACTTTGGGTCATTGAAAACTACTTAGCCCTAACACTGGTACTGTCTTTAAGACATCTTTAACTCTTTTAAGTGCTGAGCGTTGTTGCTTTTCCAAAAGGCATCACTCCCCCCCCCAAAAAAAAATACACATAATTTTTGCAAACAATTTGTTTTATTGTGTTATCCCTCACATAAACTAGTCTGGAAGAAAAGAAACTTCATGATGAACAGTTGAAAAGACCAGATTTTTATCTTAAAATTCACAATGAGGAAAAAAATCAAAGTGAGTGGAAGCAAATGAAAGGAGGGGGTTGGCACTCATTTCATGGTTGCCATGGCTACCAATGGACTTCAAGTTAATAAAACCTGCCATATTTGTTTTATCCCATGGGATAAGTATTTTGCTAGTAAGGAGAACTGGCAGTGGTAGAATCATAGGAATTATCACACTACACTGTTATAGCACCATTATTCTACTTTAACTGCTGTGGCTGCCTCCTGTGGAATCTTGGGATTTGCAGTTTAGGGAGGGCCATTTAGAACTCTCAGCCAAAGAGCTCTTAGGTCTCACTAAACAACAAGCCCCAGAATTCCACAGGAAGCAGCCATAGCAATTAAAGTGGAATAATAGCACTATAACAGTGTAGTGTGATGAAGTAGATTATCAGACAGGGACAAAAAATAGCGTCTCGGTCTCACTATCTCCTCTCCCGCTACACTCCCAACCCCATCCCGGCATGAGAATGAATGGTTTTGCACTTACCTTAATTGCATGCCCTCCTCCCCCTCAGCAGCCATGGAGTGAATGCAGCTCACACGGAGCTGTATTCACTTCCTGGTTGGAATCCCGGGCCATTCTCGTGAGAGGACGAGCATGTGGGATATTCAAAAGTAAAAAAGAAAATAACTTTTAAAAATGACAGCAAGCACAAAAACACACTTTTAGAAACCCCAAGTAACCTGGGGAGGGTACAAAAAAGAGTATCACTTACCTCCTTGTCCTGATCACACCCAGAAGTGTTCAGCATGGCCCTCCCAATGATGCTGGCATTGCAGCAGCATAACAGGGCACCTTTTCACTCACCCATCATTCTGTTACAGAAACAGAATGACGGATCAATTCACAGCTTAGCCCGTGAATAAAAAGGAGCACCAGGGGAACGGGAGAGGCATGGGAGCATGACGAGCTGTTAACGACATCTTCTGAAAGGGAACCCCTTTTGTGATCTCCTGGCATCCCTGTGCTGCTATATTTAGGGCATCTGATTATCTCCAAGTCCATAGAGGCAATGTTACATAACAGTGTCATTGTAGTACACTGTTACTACATAAACAAATACTTACATAAAAATACCCACGTGGGGCAGCAATGGAAGCTTTTTCCTATGATCCAGCATGCTATCTAACATTTACTGAGAGCATTTAATGGGACCATGGAAACTTCATATCCAAACATCAAAGGTGTATAAGGAGGGAAGGTTATTTTCATTACTTAGAATAGGGTAGGCACCTTGGAGCCCGTAAGCTAAATTCATGTCCCCTCTGATTTCTGAAATCAGTCAATCAAGAGTGTCTCATCCCTTCGTAAGCATACAGAGTGGGGAGGAAGTGGAAGAGAAACAAAAACACAAAAGAGGTCTCAGAAAGAAAGAGAAAGAAAAGTCATGACTCCGTTCACTTTTGGCTGTAGACCTACTTTGGCCTCACCCAACACTAACAGGCAGCTCCCTCAAAAACATGGAGGTTACCTATAGGGGAGTTCAGCACATAACAGAAGGGGTTTGCCCACCCCTGGATGTAGAGCTTCGAAACACTCCATTTTAAAAGTAAAGGTCTTGTCTATACGAGGGGGGGAAATATGAATACGTCCAAAAAAAGTAGGCATTCACAATGATGCAACCTGTCTTCATGGTCAAAAGAGCCCCTCCTAAACTCCACATAACCCCCGAGTCAAGATGGTGGCCGTGAGTGATTTATTCACGGTTTTAAATCTGTTGCCGCCAATTTTTTTTTAAACAGTTTCCCATAGTACACAGAAATGATAGTTCATATTTACAAAAAAAGAAAGGGGAAAAAAGTGTAAGATTGCCATTTTATCAATTTACCGGACCCACACTTAGCCGAAAATGCAACATAGTGGTCGCAGGCACTTTCCCCGTTTGCTAGCTCCGACCCCATGCTAATCCAGCCAATCAGATTACACTGCCTGTTCCTATCTGTGCAAATGCAAGTGTTCAAACAATCACACATTTGCATGTCATATAGAGCTTTTTAAAAAATCTGGACGAAGCCCTGGATTTTGTGGTGGATCAACGTACGTTTGCAGGCTGATCAGATTATTTTGACGATATAGAGAAGACGTCAGAATCTCCCTTTTAGCATATCCACTGGCCATGGTGCCAAGGAAATTCCTGGATTTGTAGTCAAACATAACTTTACCAAGCTCTGCATAACTCTTCTCCAAAGGCCAAGCCTGGACATCTTTCTGAAGTGAAATAAGGTCTGCCTGTTTACTCTTGTTCGGGGTAAACAAGTGTGGTGGTGGGGGGGGGGTGATGACATTTCACACTATATTTATGTTCAGATGTATATTTTTATTAAATACCACTTTATTCTGTGTCATGAATCTGCAGAGGACAGATTTTCCATTTTTTGGATTTTGTTGTTGCAATGAAATAAAATGCCCAGTAAACATGAATAGACTAGAGATACATGAACAGAATAACTTTTTAGTATTAGAATCGAACAAATGTTCTCTTTCTAAATGTATCCATACGTGGACCCATGCAGCACTGCAGGTGAGAAGACACATTTGATGACCTCCAGTTGTTACTGCATCTGGTGCAGGAAGCCAAGATGCTATGTATTGGGGGTGATGCCAGAAGCTATTTAAGCCTCTTTGAGCATCACTTAGCAATCTGGTTGAGCCCTATGTTTACTTTTTAGGGCAGGGGGGCACAGCTAGACACCCTTTACAGACCAAGTGGGCATTAGTAGACCCTCTAGGTCCTGTTTTGGCCCACAGTGCCCCTTCGTAGCTTTGCTCCCCCATTTTGCTGGTTGATAGGCCTGGTAGGCCCCATAGGCCCTGGTGAGCCCCACTAGGCCTTAGTAGACCCCTCTGGGCCTTGTAGGTCAGATAGGCTGACTGGGCTTTTCATAGGTCTCGTATGCCCATGCACACTCCTCTAGGCACAAGGAGACCCCAATGGGACTCGGTGGCCCTTGCTGGACTTTGGTAGGCTCCACTAGGCCCAAGCAGTTTAGGTAGCCCCACTGGGCCTTGTGAGGATGTGATATGCTAGTCTGTGCTGTTACCTACCTGGACACCCCCTACCCCACATCTGTAATAATTAGCAATATTTAATAATTTGGCCAAATGTGACCTTCCACGAAGTGTGGCCAGTAAACATGGGACTCCCAAAAACCAGGAATCCCAAAAAGACTAGTGCTGAGACTCAGGGCTTTATCAGATGTGGCAAATATGGTGTCATAAGGATGCCTAATGATCGTGAAAGGGTGTGCATACCAGATGACATCATTCTTTTGCGATTATTTGCTGTTAATAACATGTACATTTTTATTGATGGTGCTTTTTTGCCAGCATTGCTGGTGTTTGAAACTTCATGTCCTTTTCCTCTTGTGAATAGAGTGTCACTGCTGGAACACTTCTAGGTGAGATTGGGACATCCACATAGGGGATACTTTTTTTACCTCCCTGGTTTACTTGGGACTTTTAAAGTGTGTCTGTGCTTGTGTGTACTTTTTGTCTCTTTACTTTACTTTCTAAATTTGCCATGCTCGTGTCTTCTCATGAGAATCGGTGAAATTTGAAACCAGGAAGAGAGCGGAGCTCTGTTCACTCTCCATTAGTGCCTGGGCTGCCTCTTTAATATGAGCAAGGTAAGGTCTTATGGGGGAAGGGTTCTATTGCCAGCATAAAAATGCAGCAAAATATGCCAGCAAAAGAACATTAATGGAGGGTGGTCTGATAAAGTCCTCTGTCAGGTATGCACTAAGGAGGGCCATCTCAAATTCCAAAGAAAGATAATTTTTAAGGCAACTTCTTGCTTGAACATCTGGCTAATCCAATCAGCCTAAACTGAGCTACTCAAGTTTGTAAAGAGCCATCATACCTCTACTTTCCCCCAAACAAAAAAGGTTGCTTCCTCTATTTAATTACAATGTGTCTGCACATTAGGGGTCATTAGCATATCCAAAGTGTCCATTGTCTTGTCACATAGTCTATGTGAGAAGCACTGTCTTTCACTCTAAATCCTATCCCCTGAAGGAAATTATTGGATATTTTTTAAAAAAACAAAAAACCTTCAAACCCCACTCAAGTGCACACAGATTTTCTTCCTGTTGACACTACGACTGTCTGTGTAGCCAGGTGCACAATGTCCCTGCTTCTGGACTCCATGTCAAACTGTGTCACTGTTCCAGCTTCAGGACCCCCATTCTGCTGGTTTTCTCTGCAACCTCAACTCCTCTGATCGGTATAGTATCACCTGAAAACAACCTCCCTTCTCTATTCCTCTATCCCAATACTTCCTACTTTATTTGCAAGCCTTGTGTGAATGCTTGAAGCCTGAGTGTGTGCGTGAATATTGTTATTATTACTTACTCAATAAAATTAATAATTGTACTATCTAGCTTAATTTTACCAGTATTCATAGGTCAAATATACATAGGCTGGATGGACCTATGTATATTACTGGTATACATAGGTCTATTTCCCCCTCTTGTATTGCCAACGTGAGCATATTAATTCCACACATTGGAGGGTCCTTTGGCAATATTTGGAGGGTCCTTAAGACCCCTGACCTTTTAGGGTAACAGGGCAGTTGGGAATTAGGTATCAATTGTATAATTTCCATTGTTGTTTAATTTGAACTTGGGGTGGGTGGCTTGGCTGTATGGGGGAGGAGGCACAGCCTCAGCCCTGCTGGGTGGTATCCTCATGTGTGTGCACCAGCAGTAGTTCCCAGGTGTTTCATTGAATAGGCTGGTAGAGATTTGATTTTCAAACTGCAGGCCGAGCCCTGGTTACTAGGAAACATATCTTCTTGGACTAAGCTCTCTCTGGCCTTTGTACTTACGATTAGCAGTGAGTGCCCCTCCCACCCCATTCTCTTTTGTAACTAGCTTTACTAATTCAGGATTTTGGCTGTATTCAAAGACGTAGCTGGGTTAGGCAGTATCAGCATAAAAGACTTGAAGAAAGAAAACTTTAGCATAGGCTTTCACAGACTGCTGCCTCTAGTTTACTCCTCCCCTAATCATCATCATCATCATCATCATCATCAATTCTGCAATGGCAACATCAGTGGAAGTTTAGTGGTGTTGTACAGGTGTATGTGTGTGCATGCGCACACATGCATGTAGATGTAGATATGTAGCAGGGGGTGATAAATGAAAAGCCTCTGAAAGTGTTCCAACTAGGGACTTTATCAGATGTGGCAAAAACCACGTCAGAAGGACGCGACGATAACAGAAACAGGCAACATGGCAGTACATGTGAAAGGGATCCAGGAGTCTTAGTGGACCACAAAGCTGAACATGAGTCAGCAGTGTGATGAAGCAACTAAAAAAGCCAATGCAATTCTAGGCTGCATTAATAGGACTATAGTGTCTCGGGACTTTTTCACACGGGAGGAAAAACCCCAAGGAGGTCGAGAGAAGAATGGGGCTGTCGCGCTTACAGCTCCTCGTTTCAGACTACGCCATCCTCCTCCTCCCAACCTTCCCCCGTACTTCCTCTGTGCTGTGTGTGCTGCTTTTTATTGACAGAAAACCTCCGTCAATAAAAAGCGGTGCCCGCAGCACGGAAGAAGCACGGGGGAGGGTCAGGAGAAGGACGGTGTCATCTGAAATGGGGTACTGTAAGCATGACAGCCCAGTTCTTCTCCCAACCTCCTCAAGAGGGGGTCCCCCATTTGAAAAAGTTTTAGATCAAGGTAATGGTGGAAGGTCTGGAAGCCATGCCATATGAGCAGTGGCTTAGGGAGCTGGGCATGTTTCGTCTGGAGAAGAGAAGGTTGAGAGGTGACATAATAGCCATGTTTAAATATTTGAAGTGATGTCATACTGAGGATGGGGGCAAGCTTGTTTTCTGCTGCTCCAGAGACTAGGACATGGAGCAATGGCTTCAAACTACAGGAAAAGAGAACCCACCTAAACATTAGGAAGAACTTCCTGACAGTAAGAGGTGTTCGGAAGTGGAATACACTGCTTCATAGTGTGGTGGAGTCTCCTTCTTCAGAAGTTTTGAAACAGAGGCTGGATGGATATCTGTCAGGAATAATTTGATTGTGCATTCCTGCATGGCAGGGCGTTGGACTGGATGGCCCTTGTGATCTCTTCCAACTCTATGATTCTAACATTATCAAACAACGACATCATTCAACCATTCTGGGGGTATAGCATGGGTGTGAATAAGGCCTCGCTTTTTATTGATGGCTTAGCCCATCAGTAAAAAAGTGATGCCTCATCCTTGTCAGCACTAAGCCCCCAGAGAGGCTGAATGACAAGAGCATCAGATAATGTTGCCCATTTCTGTTATTGTTGCCTCCTTCTGACACAGTTTTGTAGCGGTAAGTACCTTGTCTGATAAAGTCCTAGATATCTTCCCCCAGTTATCTCACCTTTATCCACAAATGAAGGGGGATGTAACTTTAGTACCAATCTTAGAACAGGTGTCAGTTTTACAGAGGCCCCTATCAGTGCTGATTACAACCTCCCGGGGGCACCCACCATCTGAGAAGCAAGCACACAGGCTATGGGTTACTAATAAGATTCTTGTCAGTTGGCAGCTCTTGAGGAATGATTGACATGGTACTAAAGACTGATGCTGTCAGAACCAATGTTTTGGAGGAATCAGGGGCCTAGTCAGCCCAGTGAAGCTGTATCAATGTCTTGAGGCTCCCAGGCAGGACATCATGGACCAGGTGAGTCTGATAATGCAGCTTGCAATCAATAGGGCTTAGAAACATCATCTTGGGAAGATCATGGGGTTAACTTGGGACTTCCCTGCAAGAAAAGAGCAGGTGGATCAGACCCGGCCCAACACCTGGCTCCCAGGTTTTCTTATTTATGCTGCAATCATAGAGTGCAAAATTGGCGTGCTAGGGGGGGTGTTTAGGCTCATGTTTTGCTTTTGGAAAGTTCAGTGCACCCTCCACCTATCTTACCTGCTTAGGCATACAAACTGAAATCATTTAACAATGTTCCCATTTCACAAATGGCAAATAGTAGGAACTCAGGTAAGTCACTCTACAAGAGTTGAGGGAGCTATTTGGCCATCTTAAATTTGCATGCCCCTGCTGGGGCCTTCCTGCATTGTTTATGGGATGCAAGGCCAGGGCTACACAAATTCCTCCATAGACTTAGGGTTATTGTTAAGCCAAGGGCCAACATGGAGGTTTAGAGTGAGTTTCTACTCCATTTTAATGGAGTGTCATTCTGGAGAGAGGATATTGAACATAACATGGGAGCTACAGCAGACCTTCACACATTAGTTTACTTTACAGGGAAATGGTGCCATGGTTTGTTCATTTGTTTTGGTCAGGCATGTGAGATAACTTCTGGAATTTTTCAAAATATGGTGACAGTTTAGTTTTGGGCTGCTGAATTCACAATTTTTTAGTCCATTCTTGATTACAATATGACCCTGGTCAGTGCCATCAATTTCTTCATATCTAGATCCCCTCTTGCCATTTCCTTGGTCCAAGCCTTCACAGTTAGAGGTCCCCAGTATAATATGGACCTGGGATATTTGAGCAATAGTCAGGTTGAGATATTCCACTTTCATGTCTTATGTATGGTCATTTAAGAAGCAGTGTTGATTGTTTAACATATTTTGTTTGTTATAGGTTTATAGAGAGGAAGAGTCTGCTGTTAATATGTGGCCACAGCATGAACATCTTGGCTGCCAGGTAAAAGCATTCCAGTCACTCTTTCTAAATTTATGTACAATTGCCACTTAGACTACA
This sequence comes from Gambelia wislizenii, assembly GCA_030847615.1. Taxonomy (NCBI): domain Eukaryota; kingdom Metazoa; phylum Chordata; class Lepidosauria; order Squamata; family Crotaphytidae; genus Gambelia; species Gambelia wislizenii. Next base: position 380,865,619 of record JAUMIR010000002.1, on the reverse strand, counting down.
ATCCTATATGCATTTACTTCTGATAATATATACATAAGACTGCAGCTCATATTAACTACTATAGTATTATAATTTAAAATATCCATTGATAGTCAATCCTGCAAGCAGTTTATTATTGCCTATCTATGCCAAGATTTTGAATTTTTCTTCTGCAGATAAAAGAGAAATTTAAATACTGATACCTTTTAGTCTCTCCCCCTCTTTTTTGCTTCAAAAATAAATGCTATAATAGACCTTCCAAGGTTAATACCTGTCCTTGCACCTTGAATGAATCCATGGCTAGAATGTGCTTTATTGCTCTGCCATAGCTAAAATTGCTTAGTCCATACACTCTATAAGACACATCATTTTTCAATGGAAAAACTTCCAAGTTTCATCTGGAAAGAACATATCACACTCAAAGTGAATGAGTATTACAGCACAGAGTACATGCCAAACCACTTTTAGTGAGGCAAACACTTTCACAAATTCCAGATTCTATTAGGAAACATCTATAGGTACTATAATCCCCCAGTACTAGAAGAATTTAAAGGCTATAAACCTGATATAACTGTGAGTATGCATTACTACTAGGGCTACAAATGTATTGTTGTTTAAAATAAGCTATAGTCATGCTGATCATGTTAGTCATAGAGAAGAGACTGAGGCAGTCTAAATCAGCATGTGTGCATAATTTTGCATGCATACAGGGCTGACTCCTCCATGATGTGGAATGAGTCACCCACATCAAGAACCAACATATAAGAGATCATGGAGATGTCCACTTTATATCATTGAGTGGGCCACGGTGACTCCAGAGACCCTGTCTAGCCAAAACACATGGTACACTGGTCATGTCCTAAATGCTCAACTTGAGGGATCCTTAAAACCAAGAATTTAAGCCTGGCTGTCTCATTGGGGAATGGCCTGCTCTCCATAGGGTATGTGACCCTCTGCCTTTCACTAAGATTAAGACAGAGGGCAGGTAGCAGCCACAATAAGGATGGCTGATGAGGATTTCAATAGTGTTCTCTTTCCACTTCAGATGAAGGGAGAGTTCAGGCTGTTTAGGGATCTGAATACAACCCAGTTCTTTATTGGGTTGTGAGTGGTAGCCTTCAATATTACAAAGTGAGTTTTTTTAGAGGAAAAATATATTAAATGGCATTCCTACATAGGAACCTACTCAGGTTTTGCTTATACTTTTCTTATCTTCAAAGAATAAACAATAATGGTTGAGTTTCACCCCAAGTCAATAGGAGCTGGTACAATCAAGTGACTGATTTTGGGAACTAGGAATAATCACCAATTCTCTCTGTATCCTTAAGCGTTCCACCTTGGTCACAGCTTCTTCAAACCCATCCACCTCCTAAAATTTGATACTTCCCTTCTTACCAATCATGGTAAGTGCAGAAGTACAATGGGCCCTCCCAATTCATGGGCTCCCAGACATTGGTTTCAACCACCCATGGATCATCGCATCTCACACCTAAAATGGTGGTGATGTGCATACAGACATGCTGACGCAGACACGTGCACATCGCCACCATTTAATAATATGGGGTGTGATCATCCGGAACCAAACCTCCACAGATCCAGAGGGCCCACTGTATATGAGTACATGAAACCATTTCAGCACATTAGCAGATTTCCTCATTCACATATATCCATAAACAAGTATGTGTAAACATGAAAGGGAAGCAGGACTAAACCTCAGCTGTTGTATGCACACATGGGTTCTTGCACTGCACACCAATTAAAACAAGGAGATACTGACTTTGACTTGAAACATCCAGCTCACGTGCATTGACTTCAAAAGTTCCAAGTGGCATAGATATTATTCTTAAAAACTATTGCACTCAAGATCAAACATATCTCTCTCTGACTTTTCTTCACAAACGAAGATTCAGGAAGGTCTCATCCCGCACTTTCTGCAAGTGCGTTGATGACTAAAAAGGCCAATCTGAGATAAACAAGTCCGGTTGCAGAAAGCACAGCAGAAGGTCTCCTTGGGTGATGTTTCCGGTTTGTGATTCTTTCTGCGTTGTCATTTCTCTTCAAGGCTTGTTCGGCTTGAGTTCTCAAATAAGGCTGCAGCATTGTGGATAGTGTGTCTCCATGCCTCCTGATGTGAGGCCAGGGCGGACCATTGTTGGTGGTCAGTTTGGTTGAGCCTGAGATGTTGTTTCAGGGAGTCCTTTTTTATTATTATTAATTGTATTAATTTTATAATTATACATTCAGGGAGTCCTTGTATCGCTTTTTTGGAGCACCCCCTCTTACGTGATCTGTGGCAAGTTCACCATAGAGTACTATTTTTGGGAGGCGATGGTCCTCCATCCTAGAAACATGCCCTGCCCAGCGCACCTGTGTTCTCAATATCATGGCCTCAATGCTGGCGATCCCTGCTTGCTCAAGGACAGCAAAGAGCTTGTTTCATATAGCCAAGCTAATGGGCAACTTTGCAACAACTGTAGAACCCAGCTGTGGACTCAGACAAGCACTTAGCCGGGGAGTGATGCTCTCTGTCCAAGTAATACAAGATAACATTCTCCCTGAATACACAAGTGATTCAGATAGCAGAAAGCAGTGAGCCCCTGGTTATCACACTGGGGTTCAGCTGCAGAATAAAGTTGGAACCTCTAAAGAAGTCTTCCTCTGAGAAGTAAGAAGTCCCTAGGATCATATTTGGGCCTGTTAATTCATGGGAAGAGTGAATGGAAGAAACAAACAGATGTCAAGAGTTCCAATGTCAGGATCGGTCCCAGACATGACTTTCTCCTGCCAAGTTTCAGAGTTGTTTTATTTCTGTTCTATCATGTTGTGGCTAATTGTGTTTGTATTCTTTGGTGCTTGCTAACCAGCTTGTACTGTACTGGGAGACAAGGGAGGATATCTTATATGTCTGCAACTGTATGATTAAAGTGTACACCTGAGCCCACCATGAGAATAATGGGATGTGCCCACTTTCTGTGAGAAAAGGATAGTGGGGATGATGGATAGCCAATGACTGTATAGCCCACCAGATTGGTAAATTGTAAATACTTTTTAACTTTATGCTTTGTAAATAGTTTTCATTCTGAGCAACGAACATTGTAGGGTTAGCTCTTTAAATTACTATACCAATAAAGTTTACTGTTTAATTCTGAAACTGATGACTACTGAGTCTGAAGAAGCCATTACACTATGTCAACTACACTATGTCAAATACTTAATTGTTCAAGGGTTGGGTTTTTATGTCCCTAACAAGATGCCAACCTTAGAGTTGTAATGCCTGCACAGCAGTAAAACGTATAAAAACAGTTGTGTCAATCAACATTTTTTTAAGCACATGCTTTCAGTCACTTATCCAAATCACTGTGAAATTCTCACATTCATTCTCAGTTACTATAACACTCTGCCTGAATTATACAACAAAACAAAAACCCCATAATTATACCAAAATAGTTCTTATTTCTGCTGTGAAGTCACTACATGGCTGTGGGTGTGGATTTCTGAGAACCTGGCACTGATGGATATGATCTTCCATCTCTGTGACATTTTGTAAGTGATTGAATATTTCTGGTGTTTGTGTTGGACTGAAAATTTAAAAGACACAGCTTTTCACCTCAATAAAGGGAAGATGGATTTCAATTGTACCGTTAGCAACACTTCAATCTTCCATTTCAGGAAGCTGTCCTCTCTTTCTTACAGAACTAACATTGGCTTCTACAGTGTATTTGTCTTAGGTTTTGTTTTCTCAGAAGTTCACAGACTGGATGATGCCTTGCATTTCTTTTTCTAGTTACTGGCTAAATCATCTTTAAAAAACAAAACACCAGCTTCAAACAAACAGTGGTTCATTTAAAGCATTTCTACAATATAACATTCCATATCTTACATACATAGGTCTATAGATCAACAGACCAAGGGCTCAAATTAAATTAGGCTCACATTTATTTCAAAATTCTTTTTAATATTTCACAAACAGTCCCATTTTGTGAAATGTTTTACAGCTTCATGGAGCTTCATGAAACAATTTAAATATCTAAATATCATCCAAAATATTTAAATATTATAAAATTCATGTTTCCAAAACATGTCACAAATTACTTTAAGGCACACAACAACAACAGTTTTAAAACCACATGCCTTTTCTCTCTTTTAATTATCTCCCAATTATATAGAAGCCCTCATACCTAAACTACTCTGGGAAATATTTCACTTGGAAAACAGTAAAAATAAAAATGAATAAAGGGCCTGGAGTGCCATCCCTCAAGAAGTCCATCTCAAGCTTTACAGTTAAATTTAAAGGAAAGGGAGTTATGCAGTTTATTTTGCAAGGCCTTTACTAAGGATTATGTTGCTTATGTTGAAAGTTTTTCAACAGAGGCTAGATGATCATTTGTCAGGTGTTCTTTATTTGCCATTTCCTCTATTGGTGAGGGATTGGGTAGCTCTCCAGTTCTGTTATTCTACACTAACGCTGCTGTTACCACCTTTAAAATAGTGCATTTCCAGATGTTATTTATGATTTTTTTAAAAAAATTAAGAAGTATCTATTTGGCTTAAGTGTATATCTACATATTTTCATTAAAAGCACTGTGTTATAGAATTTTATTTTTATTTATTTGATATATATGCCAACTTTTGGCATATATCAATTCAGGACCCAGAGCAGTTTGCACTGTAAGTTAAGTTTAGAGATAGGGTAGAGGCAGGAGGGTCATGATTTTATCAGACAAGGCCCTTTAAAGTGTTCTTTTGCTGGCATAAAAAAAATCCATTTTTATACCAGCAAAAAACGCCCCCTTCTGCACTTACCTCTAATCCTGGCAAAGGCTTCCCCAGCAGTGAAAGAGGAAGTGAACAGAGTCCATTCACTTAATCATTCAATATCCCGCATATTCTCACAAGAATACATAGCATGGGAAATTTAAAAAAGCAACAAAAATAACAAAGTAAAAGTGGCACAAAGCACAAAAACACACTAAAAGACTTACAAGTAACTCAGGGAAGGTCATAAAAAGTGCATCACTTACCTGGATGTCGTGATCTCACCTGGAAGTGTTCACGTTAGAGTGGCCACTGACAGGATAATTACAAGGGGAAAACGCAAGGTTTCACATGCTGTCTATGCCAGCAAAAAAAAAAAAAAAAAAACCAGCAGGGATGATCAATTGACAGCTTAAGCCATCAATTAAAAAGTACAGGTTTTGGCAGGTACATAACCGCAAAAGGCCATACGTTATCTGATATATGCACCCTTTCATGGTTATATGGCACCATTATGATGCCATATTTGGTGTGTCTGATAAAGTCCTCAGTTCATGAGACTGCTGACTTCTAAAATGCATATCACAATTAATCTCACTTGAATTACTCCTGCGTATGTGTTTTTAATCTTGTGAGTTGTAAAATGTAATTCCCCAACCAAAGGACTAATCTTAAAAAAGCAACAAAAAGGGGGGTTTTTTTAACCCTGTTTGAGAACTCTCTCTCTCTCTCTCTGGCTTTTCTTCACAAACGAAGATTCAGGAAGGACTCATCCCGCACTTTCTGCAAGCGTGCTGATGACTAAAAAGGCCAATCTGAGATAAACAAGACCAGTTGCAGAAAGTACAGCAGAAGGTCTCCTTGGGCGATGTTTCCAGGTTGTGATTCTTTCTGCATTGTCGTTTCTCTTCAAGACTTGTTCGGTTTGAGTTCTCAAATAAGGATGCAGCATTGTGGATAGTGTGTCTCCATGCCTCCCGATGTGAGGACAAGGCGGACCATTGTTGGTGATCAATTTGGCCTAGCCTGAGATGTTGTTTCAGGGAGTCCTTGTATTGCTTTTTTGGAGCGCCCCTCTTACGCTGACCCGTGGTGAGTTCACCATAGAGTACTATTTTTGAGAGGCAATGGTCCTCCATCCTAGAACCGTGCCCTGCCCAGCGCAGCTGTGTTCTCAATATCATGGCCTCAATGCTGATGATCCCTGCTTGCTCAAGGACAGCAACATTCGTCACATAGTCAGTCCAGTGTATATTTAGGATTGTACATATACAGCACTGATGAAAGCATTCAAGGAGTCGTAAGTGGTGGTGATAGGTGACCCATGTTTTAGACCCATAAAGGAGAATAGACAGTACAATGGCTCTATACACACTGATTTTTGTGGTTCGCCTCAGGTGTTTATTACTCCAGACTCTTTTGTAAAGTCTTCCAAATGCACTACAGTCATCCCTTCACATTTGCGGGGGTTCCGTTCCGCGGACCCCCGCAAATGTGAAAAATCCGCGAATAACGACTCCCCTCCCCCCTCCCTCCCCAGGCCTTCGTGGGGCCTAGCAAGGCCCTGCGGAGGCCTCCCCGGCCCTTCCTCCCTCCCTCCCCAGGCCTTCACAGGGCCTCTGGAGGACCTCCGGGGGTCCCGCAAAGGCCTCCCGACCCCTCCCCAGGACTTCGCGGCACCTCCGGAGGGCCTCCGGGGGTCCCACGAAGGCCTCCCCACCTCTCCCCAGGCCTTCGCGGGGCCTCCGGGGGTCCCGCTAAGGCCTCCCGACCCCTCCCCAGGCCTTCGGAGGGCCTCCGGGGGTCCCGCGAAGGCCTCCCCACCCCTCCCCAGGCCTTCACGGGGCCTCCGGAGGGCCTCCGGGGGTCCCACGAAGGCCTCGCCACTCCTCCCCAGGCCTTCACGGGGCCTCCAGAGGGCCTCCGGGGTCCCGCGAAGGCCTCGCCACCCCTCCCCAGGCCTTCGCACCGCCTCCGGAGGGCCTCCGGGGGTCCCGCAAAGGCCTCACCACCCCTCCCCAGGCCTTTGCGGCGCCTCCGGAGGACCCACGAATGCCTCGCCACCCCTCCCCAGGCCTTCGCGGGGCCTCCAGAGGGCCTCCGGGGGTTCCGCGAAGGCCTCCCGACCCCTCGCCAGGACTTTGCGGCGCCTCCGGAGGACCTCCAGGGGTCCCGCAAAGGCCTCCCAACCCCTCGCCAGGCCTTCGCAGCGCCTCTATGCCACACTGGCTCTTTGATTCTATGAATAGATCGAGTTAACTAAATAAATTTAACTGTTGCTCCTTTTATTAGAAAATTTCTAACTGAACTGATAACTTAAGTGACTTTAATTAATTATGTTAGTTCCTAATTCTAACTGAACTGATAACTTAAGTGAGTTTAGTTAATTAGTTCCTAACTGATGTCAACTCAGACATCACCAGTGAGTTAAAATGAGGCTTACTCTCCAGGTAAGTTAATACAGGGTTTATACAAGTTATAAACCATTATAAGTTATTATTTATCTTTATCCCATAATTTCCCAAATGTGTTCAAGGGCACATACATGGTTCCTCATTTTATCCACATAACCAACCTGTAATATAGGATAGGCTGAGAAATCACCTCTGATCAATGCTCATCAAGGGAACTTTGCAGCTGAATTACTGCAGCAGTTTATTCATACCACATTGACTTTGAGTTTACCCATAGTCGCAGAATTATAGAAAACCATAAGGAAACCAATGAAGTGAAAATGTTATGCCAGAAAAACAAATATACCCCAGCTAATGCTATACAGGAATACTTTGGGATTCTCATTCCATTGTTGTGCTTTTGATATCTTCTTGGATGAATAAGAGAGAGGATAAGAGAAAAGGGGAGCAGGGGAAGTTGTTACAAAACTGTTCTGTTATAATACTTGAGTTATAAACAAGACTTTGTGAATGCCCAGTTTATTATTTCACACTGAAATTCTGAGTGTCCTGACTCAAATATCCTGAAGAAATCTGGAGATGGCTTTCAGAAACTGGAAAGATTTTCCAGCTTGATTTTTTTTCATCTGTCCAAGAGAGGGTGTCATCCTTGGTGTTCTCATGGAAAAGATGATATCCCACTCCCAAAGAACACTTGAAAGATGTAGAAAAACAAAATGAACTTCTTCTTGCCAAGAATAAAACTAAGTAAGGCTGGAATGTTTAGGGCTTGTTATTAAACCTTCAGTGATATGTTTCTCATAGAAAAAACATTTGTCATCAGTAGCATGTTGGCTGGAATATGATTTATGCCATTGGACTGAAATTAGCTGAATAATTCATACTGTTTATTGTTCAGAGAAGAGGGGTTTTTTTCCAAAGTAAAAAAAAAGAAATGGCAAAAATGAGAAAGCAAATGTAGATTTGGGGTGGTGGTAATGGGGGAGTTATTTTTCCATGTTTATATTTAATGCAGTAAATCTGAGGGGGAAACACCTTATGCAGAGGAACAGGTTTAGTGGGTGCACAGTTGTCAGCATATTCAACGAAACCAATTGGCTAAGAGAAGCTGCCAAATAGGTGTGAAATGAGGTGAAATTACTAGGGAAACACTTTCTTTTAAGGTACTTTGCTTTGTTCCTTCCAGTGCCTCGCAGCAAAAAATTTAATTTAAATACTGAAAATGGAAAGCTGCTGCATTGATTTAAATTTGCTTAGAAAGTCTTAGAATCTATTTCCTTTTGCATAGGTGAAGTGCATAGAGTGTGTGTGTGTGTGTGTGTGTTTTCCACTATTCAGGTTTTGCACTATTTATGAGTATATCAGAGTTTATTAGATCCTGCTATTCTGTGTATTAGCATAAAACACATAACTTGAATTGTCAGTTTATAAAATTTTCAGAATGTATGATTATGGGTTTGCTCTTATTGTAAATTTTTACACCACTTGCATGATTTATCTTATCTGTTGAAGCACAGTTTTTTTTATGTTTTTTCCCCATTTTAACCAATAAATTTAATACCCTCAACCTATGGCAGAAGTAAAGTTACAGACAATAAGAGGGATGGATAGATGAGTGTGCAGGAGGTGAGGGGGGAAAGATATGTGACTCAATTCAGCTGAAACTATTTCACAGATAACTCACTTTATGCTGTGTGTGGCTAAAAAAAAAAATTGAAATGTTTACAGGCTGCACAATATGTATGTTTGACATATTAAAGCAGACGCCTATCAGCGGCTGGGTAACCTTTCCAGAGAAACTCCTTAAAAGAAATCAAGCAAAATCACAGCCACTGGTCTGCTGTGCTGTTTCTAATTTGAAGGCAAATGCATCTCTGACATGCAGCAGATTCTATGCAGGTGGAAGCAAGCCCCTACTGCTCCTCTCTCTGCCAGTCAAATTATGTCATCAGTGAAGGATCACTGGTTTTTAATGATACGGTGGCCTCCATACTGAGAAGCGGGACCTGGCAGAGCAATATGCATAGCCAATAAAATGGCTGTCACCAAATTACAATTGACACTTAACATCACTAAATCTGCAGTGTAATTCCTTGTGACAGTTGTGTAGGTATATTAGAAGAAAATAATTTACTTCAAACCCAGCATGTAAGACACCATTTCCTGGACATAATTCATGTCATATTTACAGTAGCCAAAGCAAGCAGTCTCCAGGCAACCTTAATTCGGGGGAAGAGATCATAGATGCTAACATGTTCATTCGAGTATGATTATTTATGTCTGCAATAAACAAAGCTGGAGCAGTTGCTCATTGCAGGTTTTAATTGTTATAGGGGTTTTTAATTGTTATTGGGTTTTAAATGAATATTAGCTGCCTTTGCTGGAGGGATTAAGAAAACTATAAATATGCAGCAACGTTTCAAATAGAAAACTGGCAGCCACTGAAAACATCTTGGCCATTTCAGAAATCAGAAACCTAATCTATGAATTTGGCTATGTTCTCCAATCCTTCCCTTTTAACTGGCCCCTAGATATGGATGTACAGATACCCCTGTGTGCATGAAAACGTCAGCATACAGCAGGAATATTCAGCTTCAGAAGAGCTAGTAAAGCTAACGGGTGTCACTATAAGAGTCAACGTCCATATTTCTTTCCTCTTGAAGTAATAATCTTGTCAAGCAAAAGGTCTGATAGGGGGGAAAACACATACAAGCCAAAAAAAAAAATCCTTTTAGACAGGAGTCTCTATTTTGATGCATTCATCTAGAGCAGATCAGCAGAGAGCACCTTGCAGAGTCTTCTACACATCTATAAATGTGCCGTTGTTAAAGGTCTCCACTCATCAGAATGAAGTGGTTTGAATATCAGGCAAAATGGGCCTGCAAAAAAATCATTTCAACTTTGTCTCTAGTCAATTCACCTTTGGCTCAGTGATGATATGACTCCTTCTGCTGATAGGGAAGATACAGTAAGTTAGGTCAGGCAGCCTCTTGGAGTCAGATGCATATTTGTAAGCAGCAGGATGAAACAGGTATAGCAGCGTGTGCTACATTACTTCATTCCAGTATTCAAAGACATAGGCGTGTTAGTCTGGATCAGTACGCAAAGGGATCTTTGTTGGGGTGTATGAGCATAAAAATTAAAAATTCATTAAAGATTCCAGGGAGCAAACCCTTTGGGAATATCTTCTTGAGAAAAATAAAACTTTTAGTATAGCAGAGCTTGCAGAGACAGAAATGGGACAGACTTGTTAGTAAAGTACTGTAAAGCACTCAGTCATTAACACTGCTTTAACAAAAGAAAGACAAAACATCTTCTTCTTTGAAAATGAATACTTAAAGATTTACTAATAACTCTTGCAATCTACATATTCATGGGAAAGCTATTGTCCTAACTTTTAACATGCAAAGAAGATCCCTAAATCTTTCTAAGAACTTGCTTAACTGTTTTAGTTAGCAAGTGGGGGGTGCAGGAAGAATGCTATATCTCCAACAATCTTGTCGTACCTTTAGGACTAAATGAGAGAAAGAAGTTGGTAGAATAAGCTTTTGCAGACTTGGAGCTTGACTACACCAGCAAAAAAAAAAAAAAAATGCAGATTCACCCCAATCTGGCACTAGCAGCCCATACAATGTATGGCTACTTCCAGGGAGGATCCACATTTTTTTGTCCTTAGCCTGACTGCTCTGAACTGAGCAAAGTTAGGGAAAACCCCAGGGTTTCCTGGAATCTCCAGAGTTACCTTGGGGTCTTTTGCTGTCTGGACAGCTGGATTGGGTCTGATTTGGCCCAATCCAGTTGTCCACATGCAAAAGCGATGCCATCTCCCTTATGAATCCCCATCAGAGCCACTAGTGCCACTTTCCCTACAGCCAAGGAGCTCTGTGGAAAGCATACCCAGCACACTGGCAGTTCTGCTGTGGTCATGCATCTCCATGCATCTGATGGGGCACCTATGCAATCAACGATGAGGGAGTAGAGCAAACTAATCCTTCTTGATCACATGTCAGGGTTCCCGTTCTGACCTCAGCAGAAGTGCCAGTGTACTGGGCAATCTTTCCACAGAGCTCCTCAGCTGGTGAGAAAGTGGCAGCAGCTCTGAAAACAGGGGGTGGGCCAGCAGGGCTGATGCAGTGTCAGCCCAGCTAGCCCATGTGAACAGCACATTGAACCGAATTTGGAACAGTGCATATAGCTGCCATTGTGGTCAATCCCAGGCCAATCCAGGGGTATAATGTTCTGGATTTTTCCTGGATTAAGTAGTCAGTGTAGACAAGCACTAATTCTACTTCATCAGATGCATGGAGTGAAGTGAAAGACATTTATACCTATGAATGAGCATGTTGGGTGAGTGAATAGCATTAAAAATGCAAAACTTCTCTCTACTACTCTTAATGGCTATATGTTATCTATCAACCTACTTACCTCTCTGCCTGCCTACCCACTCTGTCTCTCTGTTATCTCAAATATTAAATGCAATATGCTCCCCAATATCAATTATCGTGTCATTACTAGGGGAGGACAGAGGGGAAAGAACTGTTTGTTCCTGTTTGACTGTTTGCCCTTACATCTAGCTATTAGACTAGCTAAACCTTTGGCCTAATCCATCACACTTTTTTCTTGTGTTACTCAAGTTGGTCTCTAAGCTAGACAATCAAGTACAACAGAAAAAAATGGGGGGGGGACTTAGTATATTACCCTTATTTCCTTAATCTGATATATTTTGTTTACTATAAAATGACCATCCTTGTTGCAGACTTTGGGGTTAGAGGAGAAAATAAATAGAGCAAAACTATTATCTTTCCCCCACTAGTCAGTTACATACTTACTTATTTAGTTTATTGCACTTTTAGCTGATAAGCAAGATTCTTTGGGAGGTATACAATATATTTAAAATATAAAACAGTCAAGCAATAACTGAAGTCAGCAGTTAAAATAAAATGAAGCCAAGATTAAAATATCAGGAAAGAATAAAAACATCATAACATAAAAAAACAAGCCAGAAGCAAGATATAAGAGTGCCATGATTTTTAAAAAAACCTTAAAATGTCTGGAAGACTAAAAAGGTCTTCAGTTAGCACCAAAAAGACGATAACACAGATAGCAGAACAGCCTCTTTGGAGAAGACACTTCATAAATAGGATGCACTACCAAAAATGCACTCCCTCTTGTAGGACTTTATCACACAGGCCTTTTAAAGCAGAATTAAAGCTAGATAATAACAACTTTGGTGATACTTATCACATGATGTCACCGTCAAATCGCTGCTGCTGTGCCTCCAAAGTGTGGTTAGTATGGTAAACCACCTCTGTCTCCCTGAATATTTCTCTTTAAAATCTGAAGTGACCAGCTTCTTGGCACTTGTCACCTCCCTGTCAATAATCTACTGATAACACAATGGTAGCAGTTTTCAAATACTAATTCAGAGACCAATATAGGTTTTAATAAAACTGTAGAATAGTGTATTTCTTTTAAACATGCAGGCACGACTTCTTGTTCTTAAAATTTGGTAATAACAATTCTGAGTTACAGGTTCATATCTAATGTAGCTATTTCATATACAATACTTCATCTCTTCTGACTGTTACAACCTAACAAAACAGACCCTCTCTCTACTAGAGTTCTGTAAATAATAAGAGTTATCCTTTCTTCCACTCTTATCCTTTCAAAACTTATTTCCCTCAGGAACTCTGAACAATTGATTCTTCACTGAACTCTCTCAGTTCCTATCTCTTCTAAGAACTGTCCCTAGCCTCTCTACAAACGGTTCCATCTCTCTCTCTTTCTCATACCCTGGGCTATTTATTTGCTCGCAGCTGCTCTCTCATTGGCTAGCTCCAGCTGTCTTCGGATTGGTCAGCTGCCTTCTGGTCTTCTCAGCTCACAGCTGTCCTTTTGTTTGTCACATACCTCCCCCCTTCAATATGTTTATGAACACATTTAACTTCTCGGTTAGGTGGGTTCATAAATCCTTTGTAAGTAACTGTACTTACCCCAAACTCTATTATGAACAACATTCAGTATCTAATACCACCCGTATATACAATGCATTAATGTTGTATGTGGGGAAATAATCATTGTAATGTAAAAGCAATCTTGTGTACCTCATTCACAATCTTAGATAAGTCTAGGGTTTTTCCCTGCATGCATTTTGTTCTCCCAAAATTCCCTTCTCTTACTTCACTGAGCACTTCTAGCCAACTGGAAGTGCTGAGTGATTCGACACATGACCTAATTTGAATTTTATTGCTTTTGTGTAACTTGCCCTCTTTCTGAATCTGACTCTCCATGAGAATGGATGCATCTTAAGTTTTCTTGTAACCATGCCATGATGCATCGGAACCCAGCCAACGGCTGTAGGCTGGTGAGTCTTTCTACCCTATTCTTAGTCAGTTTAGGAACCTTTTCTTAAGTTTGTTTTTAGTATGTAGATTGAGATTGAAATACCTTCAGTAAACTTTGTTTTGCATTTTAAACTGACTCCTTTGTTTTGTAATGAGTCTAATTTAACTGTGAGGATCCCAGATCTCTTGAATACACTTTCAAATGATAATTGAGCTTAAGTCTGCTTCTTAACCGCACTCTGCATAAAGCGTGAAGTCAAAGGTGACTGTAACTCTTTTTTTAAAGGAAATAATTCTTGTTGTTTTTAAAGGACTAGATCCTGGAATTTTTTTAATGCAATTTTATTTTTAGACTCATTACCTTCCAACAATTTATATACATACAAACCATTGTCTGTTAACCAAAATTACATTAGTAAGTCACTTTTTATATCATTAAACTATAGTGAAAGTTACATTTTTAACTCTAGATTTACAATCATCACAGTCAAATATTTTATACAGTTACAAGTTCACTTTTTATTTTTCTTCATTCACTCTAGAAAGACCATCCGCCACTATATTTTCTTTACCTTTCACATATTGGATGGAATAATCAAAATCCTGTAACAATAAACTCCATCTCAAGAATTTACTATTATTTCCTTTAGTATGGTTTAACCAACACAAGGGAGAGTGATCGGTTTTAATTACAAACTTTCTTCTCCATAAGTATGGCTTGATTCCTTACGTTACCCTAACTTATACCTCAGGAATCATCAAGTGTGTTGTGTGGTTTTAACACTAGTCTCTTACTGATACCTCAATGCATTTATCTCAGAGACTAGGTAATTCTCAGAATGGTCATTTTCCAAGAAATCTCCTACAATTAACCCTGTATCAATACCTCGAAGATTTCTTTACTGACTTTTAGTTTTCCAGTGTGTTCTGGCTTTGGTCATTTTCTCAAACCTGGAGTAGCTTTATTCACTGCTGCTTTATTTGTTTTTACACACACACACACACAGAGAGAGAGAGAGAGAGTCCCCTACAAGTACCCCATCAAATTACCTCAGGGACTGCTCCCCTGACACTTGAGTCTTTCACTTTAAAATAAATCTCTGATTTTTTTTTTTTAATTCAGAGTATCTCTTGGACTCCTGGTTCCTTGAACTCAGACCCCTTTAAACACACTTTGGCTTATTAGCTTTTCAAATGCCAATGTTAAGCAACTAGTAGACACTGGATCTCTTTGGCTCCCGATGCTGCCACCAAAATATTTATGTGGTAAACCACCTCCATCTCCCTGACTATTTCTCTTTAAAATCTTAAGTGACCGGCTTCTTGGCACTTGTCACCTCCCCGTCAATAATCTACTGATAACACAATGGTAGTGGTTTTCAAATACTAACTCAGATGCCAATATAGGTTTTAATAAAACAGTAGAATGGTGTATTTCTTTTAAACATGCAGGCACGACTTCTTGTTCTTAAAACTTGGTAATAACAGTTCTGAGTTTCAGGTTCATATCCAATGTAGCAATTTCATATACAATACTTCATCTCTTCTGACTGTTACAACCTAACAACACGGACCCTCTCTCTATTAGAGTTCTGTAAATAATAAGAGTTATCCTTTCTTCCACTCTTATCCTTTTAAAACTTAGTTCACTCAGGAACTCTGACCAATTGATTCTTCACTGAACTCTCTCGGTTCCTATCTCTTCTAAGTACCGTCCCTATCCTCTCTGTGGTCCCTCCTCTCTCTCTTTCTCACAGCCTGGGCTATTTATTTGCTCCCAGCTGCTCTCTCATTGGCTAGCTCCAGCTGTCTTCGGATTGGTCAGCTGCCATCTGGTCTTCTCAGCTCACAGCTGTCCTTTCATTCATCACAGTTAGAGCATCTCTTGCCATTGACAGGGAACACCCGTCAATAAGCTCCCAATCTCGCTGCTATGCCATGAATCCTCAGTTGTGATAAATTTCTCCAGTTGCAGTCCCAAGATTGGGCAGTCATGTAGTCTCAGTCTCCTCCTCTCTCCCCCTCCCCCCTCCCTACTGCTATCCCCAAATAGGGTGGTTTTCTTTTCCCCCACTTTCTTTCCTTTTCTTTTTTATTTGTTTCACTAAACTGCATTGCCATAATTGCCAAATTGCATTACCGCTAAAAATAAAAATTAAAAAACATGAAAAGCATGCTGGGTAGGGCAATAGGGCAGGGAGAAGGGGTTAAGGGTGAATCTGGAAGAGAGCCAAGGGACCGTCAGTGGCTGAAACAGCCCAAGTCGCACTATTGAAGGGATGTGCAATACCGAGGGCTCCCAAACTGGTTTCTATCTATTCACTTTGGCAAATGTGGTTGCCGTGACAATGGGGCTAGTGTGATAATATCCATAGTCACCAGCTTCACATTTGGTCAGGCAACTTAAGGGAAGTCCTCCAGTAATAGCTGGAGTATGAGTAGGTAAATGTGGGAGGAGGTGGCTCTTCAGTTAACCTACATCATGTCATTCAGGTCTTTAAAGACTGGAATCAACACTCTGAACTTGGACTTAGAATTATTATGAAAGGAAACAGAAGCATTGGCAGCGTTCAAAGTTTTTGACTTTATCTACCTGATTTATAACTTTCCTTAAGGACTGCCTTGAAATCATGTATGAATATTTCTGTTTGGGTAGAATTATGGCTGGCCAGACAAATAAATGCAAACCAGTAGGCTAGTTAAACTGACAGCAAGTGTAAACTAGACTTTCACTCTTATATCACTGCTTAAAAGGCTTGTATTTCTGTTTTCTGACCTAGGCTGATTAGTCATGGATCACAAGGCCTATTACTTCAGTGTTTTGCTCTCAAAAATTGTATTTATGAGCCTATATTGTTTTTCTGAGATTTATAACATTTCTGAACTTGAGACTTTGAGATTTCTGGCATTAAATAGGCTCTTTTTGAAGAACGTTTATCATCTTCTCTCTTTCAGGAATAGAGGACAATGTTTTTACCTGTATGTACTGCTCTCTCTCTGTTTTCCTTGCTTAACATTTACTTTCAGCCTAGCACAAAATAATATTGTGGAGTAAGCTCCTAACAGTGTCTACTGAGGGGAGGTCAGCAGAAGGTACTTTGGGATATATGGATCACAGTGTGTCAGGATCTGTTCCAGATGTGACCTTCTCCTGACAATTTCAGTTCTGTTGTTTCACTTTGTAGCTAATTGTGTTTCCATTCCTTTGTACAGTACTTGCTAACAAGTATGTGGTCTAACTGGGAGAAGGGATGATATGTTCTATTTCTGTAACTGTTTGATTAAGGTTTGCATTTGGTCTTTGTCATGAGAAAAATGTGATGAGCCCACTCTCAGTGGGAACCAGGAGTGGGGATGATGGATAGCCAATGACTATATAGCCCACCAGATTGTGTAGAATGTAAATACTTTTTGATGTAATGCTTTGCAGATAGGTTTCATTTTGAGCAACAATATTGTAGGGATAGCTGTTTAGATTACTGGTTACTGAGCCCAAAGAAGCCAGTTCATGACCCAGTGACAGCCTCTGATTTCATCTCAGGGGTGTAGTGAATGCACTTTGGGTTTTACTTTGAACATCCAAGGAACTATCCAAGCTCCTGACCAGAGTGGACATGCCACACCCCTGACATGGAAGCCACTGGCTACCACTGACCGATAGATGCTGTGATAGATGCTGTGAATGGTTTTTACTAGATCAACAAGGATTTCTAACTCACAATTAGTTTCTTGCAACAGAAGAGTGAAATGGTGCCCCTCCCTAACACCACCACAAATGAAGTGGAATTGAGGTAATCTGCCTTGGATTTTCATCTGGAAGGCTTCTGCACTTAGTTCAGTTTTGGTACTTTTCCAAAACAAAACAAAATGTCTGCATTAAGAATTCTAAATCTGTATCTCTTGTACCTGGCTCTGATTGGTTGGGGGTGAACCCATATGGTCTAAAGAAAAAGAGTTATAGCTGAAGCTATGTCAACAAAAGAAGGAAATTTGGGTCACTCACACACCCATGCTAAATCAGAACATGTTTTGTCCCTTAAGTCTAGTATTTGATTTTCTGAAGAAGATGAAAAACCCTCTCATGACTAAAGTCAGAGCTAAGATTGTGATAAAATGCTGTTACTGTAGCAAGGAACCATGCTATTTAACATATACATGAAGCTACTAGGAAAGGTAGTCCAGAGGTGTGGGGATCAGTGTCACCACTACGCTGATGACAGCCAACTCCTCCTTTCCACTGAATTCCAGTTAAGCTGTTTTGATTCTAAACCAGTCTTTGGCAACAGTAATAGACTGGGTGTGGGCAAAGAGTTTGAAGAGATTAATCCAAGACAAGACATATGCGTAGTTGAAAGGCAGATTAGACAATGGGGATTCAGTCTATGCCGGATGGGGTTACACTCCCCCTGAAGACAAGGTCCACAGTTCAGTGGTACTCCTGAATTGAGACCTAGGCCTAGATGTCCATGTTTCATAGAATCATAGAACTGTAGAGTTGGAAGAGACCACAAGGGCCATCCAGTCCAACCCCCTGCCACACAGGAAATCACTATCAAAGCATCCCTGATGCTTTGCCCTCCTCCAGTCTGCTGGGACTTCTCCTGTTCTCCAGGAGTTCTCAAAGATTATTGCCAATGGCTCTGAGATTACATTTGCCAGCTCTTTTAATACCCTTGGATGTAGTTCATCTGGTCGTGGAGATTTAAATTCATTTAGATTAAGAAGGTATTCCTGTACTACCTCTTTACTTAATCTGTGCTGCATTTCTCCTATTGTGTCCTCTGTTCCATTATCCTCAGGTTGATCACCCTTTTCCTTTTCTGAAAACACTGAGGCAAAGAAGGTGTTGAGTAATTCACTAAAATGGTGAAAGGTCTGGAAACCATGCCTTATGAGGAAAGACTTAGGGAGCTGGGTATGTTTAGATTGGAAAAAAGATGGTTAAGGGGCAATATGTTAGCCCTGTTTAAGTATTTGAAGGGGTGTCACATTGAGGATGGAGCAAGCTTGTTTTCTGCTGCTCCAGAGACTAGAACATGGAGCAATGGATGCAAGCTCCAGGAACAGAGATTCCACGTCAACATTAGGAGGAACTTTCTGACAGTAAGAGCTGTTCGGCACTGGAACGCACTCCCTCAGAGCACGATAGGGTCTCCTTCCATGGAGGTCTTTAAACAGAGGCTGGATGGGCATCTGTCAGGGATGCTTTGATCGTGATTCCTGCGTGGAAGGGGATTGGACTGGATGGTCCTTGTGGTCTCTTCCAACTCTACATTTCTATGATTCTATGAGCTCTAAAATAGCTGACCAACTTGTTGCCTCTTCCACCTTTTGGACAATGAAATTGTCTTCCAGGCAAGTAAGGAATGTGCTAAACCTTGAAGTTTTGGTTGAGTTAGATTTCCAGCAAATATCAGGATAGTTGAAGTCACCCATCACTACTACATCTCTCCTTTCTGAGTGTGTGGTCATCTGTTCTAGAAAGGCTTCATCCAATTCCTCCATCTGACTTGGTGGTCTGTAGTAGAGTCCCACAATAACATCCCTGTTGTTTCCCTCCCCTTTAATTTTTATCTAGATGCTCTCCACCTGGCTTCCAGTAAATATCCCTGACATATAATGCTATTCCTCCTCCTTTTCTGTTTGGCCTGTTTCTCTTATAAAGGTTATACCCCTCTATTCCTACATTCCAATCATGAGACTCATCCCACCAGGTTTCAGTAATGCCTATTATATCATATTTGTTTTGTAGTGCGAGGAGTTCAAGTTCATCTTGCTTATTCCCCATGCTCTGTGCATTAGTGTAGAGACATCTAAGACCATGTGTTCCCTTTACTTGCTGCCTGTGCAAGTTTTTTTTGCATCTCACTGTTGGGTCCTTGCACTGTTTGCCTTGTTCCCTCTATGACAGTTTGACTATTTTCTCCAGCCCTTTTGCCTTCCAGAATACTGTCTCCCTCCCCCATTTGACTCAGTTTAAAGCCCTCCTGATCAAATTCTTGAGACTGTTGGCAAAAACGTTTCCGCCAACTGGCGTGAGATGCACCCCATCCCTTTCCAGAAGTCCCCCCTCATGGAAGCGCAGCCCATGATCCAGGAATCCAAATCGTTCTTGGTGGCACCATCTACGGAGCCCGTTGTTTACATTGGCTATTTTCCTCTGTCTTCCTGAACCATGCCCTTCAACTGCCAGAAGAGACGAGATGACAACCTGTGCATCCATTTCTTTCAGCTTCCTCCTCAGAGCCTCATAGTCCCTTCTGATCTTCGGAAAGCTGTGCCTTGCAGTATCATCTGATCTTTGGAAAGCTGTTTCTATGAAGTGTATTTGCATAATTAAAACTAGAGCATCAGTGCAGCCATTCTTGGAGGTGTGGAATTTCTTTTGAACGGTATTCAGAAATGTTAGGTGCTCCAAAAAGCTTCAGGCTGACTGTTGACTGTGATTGGTTGCAGGGAATGGATGTATCCTTCCTTATAACAGATGCACAAGCTCTTGGTTTGCTTCTGGTCACAAATTAATGTGCTGGGCCCTTTGATCCTATACAGTGCTATAATTCTACTTTAACTGTCATAGTTACATCCTATGGAATCCTAGGATTTGAACTTTAGGGTGGAGCCTGAACTCTCAACTAGAGTGTTTTAGCACTTCACCAAACTACAAACCCTGGAGTCCTGGTGATGCAGTGTGGTACTGAAGCCACAACATTGCGAGTTCAGTCCTAGAAGGCTCCAACGTTCACTCAGCCTTCCATCCTTCCATAGGTTGGTAAAATGAATACCCAGCTTGTTGGAGGTAATTAGCTAACACATTGTAAACTGCTTACAGAGTGCTTTGCACACTGATAAGCGGTATAGAAATACAACTGTTACTGCTATTGCTTCTGCACATGAATAACTCTTCCATACTTCTCCTTGATCCGTTCATCCAACAGACCCAGCAGAAACAGTTCTGGTTCTAATTGAAAGTTTTATTTCAAAACATCCTCCCTCAAGCAATGAATTTGAATCCAATGTTTTTTGCCTTAGCACATGTCCACCATATATGATAAAAGGTTCTCTCTTTTTGATTAGACTTCCAAAAATATTAGTAGAACCTTTATGCATCTTAGACAAACTTTCTGGCATTAATACCAGTGATACATCATCTTACAGAAATTCTCTGTAAGATCATAACTTAAAGTAAACTTTAGACCCCTCATGCACATTCTTTCCTACTGATCCATATGTATAGTATAGCATACATTCTTTAACCTGTTTATCCTTTAATTCCATTTTTATCTTAGCAATTAAATGCTCTTTATTTGTACACAATTGTACTTCAAATTCTAACTTAGTTCAAAACCATATAGTTTCTTGTCCATCTTAAATCGCTCAAATATCTGCCTATACAAATACCATTGAAAATTATAGCCCTCCAATTCCAATTCTAATTCCAATTCTTCACTGATTTTCATTCTGTATTGCCATTTTTCTGACAATAAAAGTTCTTGATAGGTAATTGATTTATCTTTAGATATTTATTCTCTTCTACATAAGGCTTCATGAAATTAAATCCATAAAGGCATCTTAGAACTTAATATTGTTTTATATCTAGTCCATATTCTTAACAAAGAACTAATAACTAATAAAATAATTAGTAAAATCAACATTTGCCTTTATTTTCTCATACCAGAGAAAATCATGCCAGCCAAAATTAAAATCATATCCTTACAGGTGTTTCAGTCTTCTTTTATTCAACATTATCTAATATTTCAACCAAACTAAACAACAGTTTGAAAAGTACAATTTCAGATCTGGAAGTCCCAGACCACCTCTCTGTTTTCCATCCTGATCATGATCCCATCAGCTGGAAATCTTTCTTGTTTTCTATCCATGAAATCCAAATCAGAAGATTAAGAAAGTTGGGTGCATTGTTTTAAGGCTTAGAAGTGGTAGTGTGTGATGTTGCTTTCACAGTTCCCTCTGTTCCACTTGTGTACCAGTGGCACTGCCTCATGTCCCAGGATGACAGGAATGGGAATCGGACACTTGAGTATAATCCTCTGAGCTTCCCTTGCCGGGGGGAAATTTACACTGTCTGATGTGTACCCCGTTGGGAATTTAAAATATTTGAGATTGGTATCTCAGCAGCAGAGTTAAAAATGACGCTTCAGTAGAAGGGTTTATATTGGGAACAATAGCTAAGCCAGCTGCCTCCTCCCCACGCACAGCATCTAGCTAATGAATTAAACAACCTTAGTCTTCTTTAAAAGTATAAAAAGTAGCTTACTTACAGAATATCTTGTGCATAGTCATTATACACAGGTTCATCATCTTGAGATATGCAAGCAGTAGGTAAAGTACAGTTCTACATCTGTTAGCTACAGAGCGCTTAAGAACATGTGCTTCATGTTTAAAAGAAAGAAAGAAGGTAGGTGTGTACCCATGTGGGCATCTTCCCTGAGGACAAAGGACTTGTGCATGTGCTGCAGAAAGAGGTGAGGGTCATAAACAAGCAAACAGGAAATTAGTCATAAAAACATCCCTTACAAGCACTTTAACTATTTAACTACCATGCAACCTCATGCATGAAAAGGTTGCAAATCCCAACATACCCAACCAGGCAAACACCATTTCCAGCACCTCTCCCTCAGCAGAGCTGCAAAGGGACAAAACAAAATGATGCTATTTCAACCCAAAAGTCCATAGAAAATATTTTCAAAAGAATAGGGTGTTATATCACTTTTAACTATTTTTAATACACGTTTTAAATTGTTTTTAATGTTTTGGATAGTTTAATTACATTTTAAAAACAATATTGTGTATGTTAATCTATATTGAATCTAGTTTAATGTGTAAGTTGTCTTCATTCTCAATTATGGAGAGAAAGGCAAGATATAAAAAAGACAGAGGAGGAGGATCTCCTGGCCCCACCCCTCTCATCCAAGCACGAAGCACACCAACTGGAGGGAGCTGATCTACATGCTTGGTGTAACATAAATGATCATGCCATGTTCTACTCTACAAAAGAATCCTATCTATGTTGTGATAATGGGCTCTGCCATTATCTGGGCAACACAGCAGGGGGTGGTATGGTCTCTCCTCCAGGTAAACAAAGGGTTAAGGATGGGTTGGTTTAAGTTACATGTAATGTGATCAGCTACTTGAAGAAACAACAGAGATCATGAGAGACAATTGCCCAATGAGGATGATCAGTTTGGGGAAAAGTGTGAAAGCTCTGAGATGCTTCCAAGTGAGAGGTTATAAGACTCAGGGTCCCATGAAGCATGGAGAGAGAGAAAGAGACTATGGGACTGATGGATAGGCGTGGGGCTGCTGCCTGCCTCCCCTTCCCTAAGGAAGTTTAGTCATAGGCTGGACCAAAGGGGTCCAGACTCCCATCTTCCCGTGACCATCCAAGACCCAGAACACCATTTGTATCATGAGTAAAAAGGAATATTCAAATAGTCACATTAGGGCTTATGTTTATTTTGACCTCAGCTGAATGTGACCTAGGCTGTTTGTAACTTTGTAATTATTCCTACGTAATGCCTGAAGAAGGTGCCTTCATGTATAAGATATCATTTTGCTAATGTAATATTGCTTGCTTAGAATAAAAGCTTTCCTTTACAGATCATCTCTTTTCCACACTCTCTTCATGTGCCTTTGCATGTGAGCTCAGTATGTGCTCACATATGCATATAGGATTCTCATCTCCCACAGGAGGGGGAGGGAAAGTCTCTCTAGAGGTGGAAAAAGTGCAAGATAAGCCCCTCAGTAACTTTCCACTGAGTTGCTGAGTCATGTGGGGTAAATCAGTGGGTGGTGGCAGATTGATGATCTGGGGGGAGCTGTCCTATTCCAGAACAAGAGTCAGAGCCATTACTCCCCTCCACAGATATGCTTCTCAAAGTCTGGATAGCAAGCACGTATGACAAGGAGGGCATGATGTGACCATGTCCAGTGGATGCACCTCACTCTCTCACACACTTGATAACTACATGGGAGTCTACCTTAATAACCTTTTTATTATCACAATTATTATGCAGTCTTAGTTCATGATATCAAAAAGTCTAGAAATCTTAAAACCATAACTTCCTTATGAGAGCAGAACTGCAAATTCAGCTATGGCTTGACTGGATGTCTGGTTTGATAAGGTGTGATTTGAGCAGATTTCCACTGCTGCCTCTGAGTGTCATGGCTGCTTTCTTTTATTTGGGTTTGTGGCTGGCATTGAGTTTGGAGCATTCCAACTGATACAGGCAAAGGCAGTAAAATACACATGTGGAGAAACTTCAGTTGAGAACTCACCAAGATATAAGTAAAAATAGTCTCCAAAAATGTGTTGGTCTACACAATAATGAAATCATAATGCTATGAACCGTGCATCTGGTGAGAGTATGCATAGTAAAGGCACTGAATGCAAAAATAAGAATGTCAAATTAACAATGAAAGGAGTAATAATTATCTTAACCTATGCGTTAAAGTATGTGCCTGTACAGTTCACTGCAGGGGTAATATTGGTGGATCAGACCTTTTGAATTCTTTGGCTTACTTGGATATGATTGGGCTGATAATCACTTTGAATCCAACTGTGTTTGCTTAATGGGCTTGGCTAATGTTTCAACACAAAAGGTCAGTGGGACTACTCATATGTTTAAAATTCAACTAGTGCCTGGAAATTCTGCTAGGCAGGAGGAATGAGGCTGTAATGCTATGCACATTTATTTATTTACCTGGAAGTAACACCCATTGAACACAGAAGGACTTAACTCCAAGTAAACATGTGTACGATTTTGCTGTGGGTTATGGATATATTTTTTAAAAAATAAATAGATCTGGACATTGACCTTCTGAGAAGTTATAAACTCTTCATCAGCTGTTATAAAATGCTTTCCTATATACGATTATGTGATACTATATTTAGATATGTATAGATATAGCTAAGTTTGAACTATCACAATGCATCTGCAGTGGACAAACTGAGTGCTTTTATCCCTGAAATAGAGAACATACAGAACCAAATCCAAAATCTCTCCCTTTTAACTCACATGAGTTAGGGAGGAGGATCTAAGTCATTATACCTCCAAAAATGAAGTGAGAAAAGCTTTCTTTTAAAAAAAAATAGTAGAATGCAATCCTAAGAGAGAGATATAACAAGCATATGTAAACGTAGCCAGTTCAAAACTTGCTTTAAAGCTCTTTTAAGATGGTGTCAAATAATGTAACAGAGTGAAGTGCAGACAAAGGCAAGATGAAAATATTTAAAATTACTTTGACTTACGTTCCTTGTTCACTTTTACTGTTTCAGATATGTAAGAACTTAAAGTTAGCTAAACCAGAGTTTTGTAATCTGAGTTAAAAGTTTATTTTGGTCCCTTATTTGCCCAATGATTTCATAATTGATTCGTCTTGTTACCCTTTCTTGTCAATTGAGCCCTCATTTCTATTGTGCATCAATCAGATCTTTGTGTGATGCAGGTAGTGCCCTGCATGTTTGATCTTTGACCTCAACTCACAGACTGTTTTATGTAGAAAAGCCCCATGATTATTGCCTTCACTTTCTTTAACCTACTTTTTCACCTTGAAGTGTAAAGGGTCACAGCTAGGGCCTGGCTCTTATTACAGTCCTTAAGATGAAGCATATTCTGTGAAAAGCACTCTGTTTTTATTTCTTGGGAATTGCTGGCTTTCAAGCTTTTGAATTCCATGAAGATAATTACTGTTTTGCCCCCATTTTTTCTGTCTGATATTCTGTCTGTTCAGTGGAATAAATAACCTGTCTGATAATAAGCTTTAATTGGAGGTTCCAGAGCCAATATGCATGCTCCACACTAACTCCCATATTATTTTAAACCAATGTATTTATATACCATGTAGAATATGTTATTGTTTTTAACCCTTTACAGAAGTTGCAAACTATGATGTGGGGGATCTGTTTTACCCAGCTTGCTAAGAGATTTGCATCTCTGTGTGTGCGTAAATCAATACTATGTCTGCATGAGAGAAAGGATGGAACAAGGACTTTATCATAATGTATCTTCTTTTAATTCCAGTGCCTGATCATGTCTACCAGAGTCCTATGAGGGTGTAACTTTTGAAGTCACTCTGATTTTTCTTCAGTAGGTGAAATCACATTCTAGCCAGTGACTGTCAGCTTATCCAGATGACCCCAGATCCCATTAAAGCTCAAAGTTAGCATTATACCAGTTTAAAACCCACTTCCAATATTAGGGTAATTGGATCCAATCCTAGAAAGCTTGCAAGAATTCAAACTGAGTCCTCATGCTTCATAAAGTAACTGATGCCCATTGCGACAGCTTGCCATAGATCTTGTTTTATGAACTTCCCTTTGGAGGAAAAAAAAGTACCTTTTTATTTTTATTTTTTATTAACCATGTGGAACAAAAGGAATTTCTCAAAGGCAAAACATTCACACATATTTTCTCAGCAATAACTGTGTATGAATCAATGCTTTTAAAGAGTAAAACTACTGGAAGGAAGAAGAAAACTATCCCAAAGTGGTAAATGCCAAGAAACATATTTATAGTCCCCCCCAAAAAAATAAAGCACTGGGGTACAATATGAAGATGCCTCTTTTGAAATAATTACCTAACATACCCACCTTATAGTCTCTGCAAAAGAAGGTTAGTATCTTTTACAACAGTTTTTATGCAGCACAAAATGAAAAATGTCTCTCACTTGGGTGTTCTGATACTCGTGATATTATTTAAACAAGTACACCATTTAATACATAGGATTAGTTACTCTAATAGTGCCATTAGCTATCATGATACACCATAATAAGTGGCTTCATCTTTGTTATGACATGATCTTTCCTACTGTTTATTGACCTTTCAATGCAAGGGGGAGGGAACATTCCCAACCATCCCCCCAAAAACCTTTAAGCAGCTACTGTAAAGCTGTGGTTTTCTTCTCAGCTGGAATCTTTAGAAACCCTTGGAGCTAAATACCTCGGTGTACTGCTTAAACACCAACAACAGCCTTATGGGGCCTTTCCCAACCTTAAACACATCTTTTTTTTGTTGAGAATATTACATTCTGTAGACTAACCCTGAGCTTGCATTAAATATACCAGACTCATTGATGCTCACTGAATTGAACTGAGTTGCTTTTTGTTTTATTCTCTCTTTACTTCACCCCCAACTGGGACTGGGCAGCTTTTCTTCTACTGGAGTGTGCTTTAAAGTAGCCCCAAAGAAGAGAATAAGGAGTGGAGGAGAAAGAGGGGAGGGGAGAACCAAAAGGTGCTGCTTAGACCCATAATTAGTCTTGATCCTTAGAGTCTAAAATATTTTAATGCCAGGTTTCTGATTGCAGTGCAGCAAAGTGGATTTGGGAATGCAGAAAAGTAATTAGGTCTGTGCATTGAAGTGTGGAGAGCATTTAAAAGTGAATGGGTGGTTACTACATTCTTGGCAGGCTGTTTTTTATCTTTTCATGCTCTGCTGTTGTTAGAGGTGATGGGTTTATTGCAGTTTTAGCACTTTGGAGGTGGCTGTGTTTTTCTTAACCTAGCCTTTCACTTCCCTGTCTCTTCGGATGAATACTTGTGGCAGAATGGAGATGGAAGAAAAATGCTAAAAAGAAAAAATCCTTTAAAAGGCTGGAATCCTGCAAAAAAAAAAACACGTTCATTTGGTGAAGGAGAACAAGGAGGAATAAGCTTCAGCCTTGAAGCAGGCCATGGACAAAGAAACTGCCTTTAATTAATGACTCACTTTCTATAGAACCGACCTGAGACAATGGTCACCCTAAGGAGAAGAAAAAGAAAACATTTATTCTCTAGTAGGGTACGTTCACATTGGATGTGATCCACTAAGCACTGCTGCCTTGCAATCCTTGTTCCCTTCAATGGGGCTTATGTGACAGCCTGCTGAATGAATAGAGGTTGTACAGCAGCTGCGCTTTGTGGATTGTGACTGCTGGAGAAACTGCTGCACACTCAAAATGCCTATATGGAGAAGTATTGAGATCACAAATGACGTAGCACCTTCTTGCTTCTACATAACTGCAGCAGTTTTTTCATTGAAAAAAGATCCTCATTGGGAGTCAGCTATTCTGTATCATCTTGGAACCTGGCTGTCTTGTTCTTTTGCTGCTCAGAATCTCGTCAGTGCTGACCTGAATGTCATAGAAATTTCCTGCTTAAAAAAAGAAAAGGTGGTGGGGGCGAATGAGATAGAAACCTGTGCATTTCACATTTTTCCCCATAGGGAGATGTTTCACTGCTCTCTTTGACAGTGCTTGTAATATAAGCTACTATATTAAAAGAGTAGTGGTAGAAAAACAGGGAATTGTGAGGCTAGACAAAAATGCAGGAGGGCCACTTCTTAACTTTGAGGAATTGCCTTTTTAAAAAGGCAAAAGAGATCTACTGAAGTTTGGGTAGACAGTGAACAATAGATACCTGAGGCATAATCCACTGGGACGGTCTTCAGAGAAACCCCCACTACAATGACTGGAACTCAGTAAGAGTGTAATTCATGTCAATAAGATATGAACACTTTCAGGTGGGTTGTGATGCAGTAAATAATCCTATGGGACATGTAGATTTGCATTTTCTTACCTGCAATTCCAACCAATAAGGAATGAAATTGTCTAGTTACTTAAAGCATTTAAGATCTATGGTAGCAGCTTGTTAATTTTATTGTTTTACTTTTTTAAATGCCTTCATTAAAAAATTGAAGTTTCTTTTCATGTTTGGAGGGAACAGGAATGGAGAGGAATGTCTTTTCTTGTTAATATCCTCAGAATATGTTTCTAAGTAACAGGGGTGGTCTTATTTTAGATAGGCATTTCAAAAGGCTGGAATATTTTCCTCTGTTTAGTCTGGTGTCCAGGAAACACTAAAAAAAAGTTATTTACCTTTGATAAATACTTGTTTTAAATGGATTATGTCATGAAATATATAGACTGAAATGTGGCATCTCAAGCAAGTACATACCTAAGACTCATACTTTTTAATAAATGGGTAGAAAGAGGAAATTCAGTGAAAATTAAACTATTTCTTGGTCAATTTTAATCCAATTACATATTCACTAGCAGTACCTATTAATAAGCATGGTAGCAATTTTCTCATTATAAGCCCAAGTTGTTGACGTGAATTTAATACTCCAGTGGTACCTGCTGTCTCCAGATAAGAATCCTGTCCCATTTAATGAAATTTTCCTTCACAAATGTCTGGTACTGAAGTAACTTAGAATTTATCTCTGTGTTCCAGTGAAAAATATGCATCTGATTACTATAACTTGTGGTTTCTATAGATGTAGAAGATTTCTAAATTAGATGTGATCAGAGTTTAGAAGAAATTGTTTACAAGTATCTAATTTCTCGTAGTTAACACCCTTTTCCAATAGTGAAGGTATAACTATGGAGATAATCAGACAGGAACAAAAAAAGCATTCCTGTCCCACAATCTCCTCTCCCACCCTTGTCCTGTCACTGACCCGCCACAATCACCCTCCCCATCACACTTACCTTCTCTCCCGACGCTCTGGAGCTCCCTTCACTTTCTGGATTGAAATCCCCCGTATTCTCGTGAGAAAATGCGAGCACGGGAAATTCAGAAGTAAAAACAAGAATACACACAAAAAGTGACACCAGGCACCTAAACACACTAAAAACATTACAAGTAACCCAGAGAGGGTGCACAAAAGAGGGTACCTTACCTTGATGTCCTGATCTCACCCAGAAGTGTTCTAGCAGGGACATCCCATTCATGCTGGGATCTCGCCAGCATAACGGGACACCTTTTCACTCACAGGAACATCCATAACAGAAATGGAATGGGGAATCTATTGGTGGCTTCTCCCATCAATATAAAGCAGCGCTGCGGAACGGCAGCAAAACGGGTGCATAACAAGGGGGGAACAACATCATGTGAAAAAGGAGCCCTTTTGCAGTCTCCTGGCGTTTGTGTAATGCCACTTTTAACGTGTCTGATAATCTCCTTAGTTACAATTGTACAACTGTAACTGAAATAAGGATAGCCTTTTATGCTGTGTAATTGTAACTTGTTAATTACTTTTATGGTTACTGGGATATGGCCTCACTAAGTGTTACATGGTTATCACATGGTTCAAGTGCTGATTCATGCTGTACCTTGCATTGCCACATTCAGAAGGCCTATGTAACTAAAAAGTAAACTTTGAGGAATGGAAAAGTAAATGTAACTTTTAAAATATTGTAATTACAACCAATTTTGTATTTATTTATTTATTTATTTTAGCCTTGGGATTATAACTCTGAATTATTTTTAAAGTAACTTTCCAGGCTGCAGATCCAATGGAAGTGGGTTTTCACACTTCTTAGTGCGTACTGAACTCAGATGAATTCCTCTCTTAAGCGAGGGCTTGTTTATACAAGCCCAAAAAAACACAGTGCCCTGCAGTAATGGTATTTTGCAGCAGCTGCAACTTGTCCTAATTGTTTTTTTGCCCCCAAAAGCTTTGAATGCCCACAGTGAATTTCTCGTGTTTCTGCCACTGCCACACTTTAAAAAAAAAACTATTTGCACTGTACGCAGGAGCAATATTTTGTGTTTGCAATGAAAAGGTAAAGAAACAACACCCTGTTTTCTCACCTTAGCACTCACTTGCTAAGGTGAAAAATCAACATGGCGACACTGGACGCTAGCCCTTTTAGAAAGCCTTGCCCCTGCACTCATCTGGCCAATCAGCTTCATGCTTCCTCTCTTATGGGAAAGTGATTCAAAGTGAATTGCTTGTCCCAACGAGCAGGAATGCTCATTCCCATTGCTGTTTTTAAAAAACTCTGTTTAAAAAAAAACATTTACGATAGGTAGGATTCTCCTCACATTCCATGAGGAGTATTTTCATCATTTAGACATCCCCCAAGAGAGTATTTATTTATTTATTTTCATTCATCAAAAGTTGCAGTGCATATAAAGGACACCAGAAGAGAACAGTTTGGCACAGATATAGGTTGGGGAGAAGGTGAGGAAAGTAACTAGATAAAAGATGGAAAGATTAATTAGAAGCTGTTTTGTCACATTCATCCCACAAGTTCCTTGCATTTTGGAAGTGAGGCGGAGTATTCAGTGCATAAGTTTTTAGTTTCTAGAATGGATGGGTGGAAGACAGACTCTCATCACTGTCAGCAATCAGAGTATAGTAACCTAAATCATTCTTTTGAATTAACTCTCCCCCACAGTATAGAAGCAAGAATGGAAATCATCTACAATCCTCTTTTGACCTCCCTAACCCCTGGACTGGTCTAAGCCCAATATTTAAATAGTAAGGGTTATTAAAGAATGGAATGCTCAGGCAAAGAGAAAGGAACCTGAAAACAGATGGTAAGATATACTTGCAAATATTTGGAGAGAGGTCTCCTAGAGCAAAAGGACAAGTAATAAAGATTGTGCTATTTGGAATGATCCAACACAGATCTCTTCTTGATTTAGAGTATCCTGTAGCAGGACCACCGTTCAAACAGTTTCAAGACTGTGTTTTGTTAGGTATTTTTCTCTTCATTTCCATACTGTGAAAGCTAAGATGCCAGCCCATCATGTTCTCACATACAACAGAAAAGGCCAATTCATGCTTACAAGAATTCCAAAAAGAAAAAAAGGACCAATTCATGCTAAAAAGAAAGGCTTGTACCCTGGAGGTTTAAATATGCTGTCAATTAATGGAGTATTATGCTTCAATCAATACAAATTTGCTGCCTTGGTGGGACCCTGCCTTACATTTTGGTATGAACGTTACTATGGTCTCTAAATTATTTTTTGGTCAAATGCATCTTCTGCTCCAACCACCCCCTACTGGGAGGCAAGGACCTTATCCAAAGCTTGAAAGTTTTTTCTCTTTTCTTTTCCTTTTTATTTTTTTTTTTATTTTTTATTTTTTTGCCTGGGTGGGGAGGTACAACTCTCAAGATTTCCCAGACATCATAGCCAGTATTTCTTGTGGCTGGGAATATTCTGGGAGATGTGGTGCAACAAAAACTTACAGTCCAAAAAGCTCTGGTCCTACCACACTGGTCCATGTTTTTCTAACCTCCAGCAATAACCTTTTTGTGGGGCTGCCCTGGGATGGTTTGAAAGGTCCAGCTGGTACAGTATGCTGGAGCACACCTACCTTTAAGTGCCAGGAAACAGGAGGATAGGAAAACTTTACTTTATCAGCTGCATTGCCATTGGTGTGCTTCTAGCTCAAGCTGCTGGCTTAAGGCCTGCTGTAGAGACTGTCCATCTTCAGACTTTGAACTTTATCAGACGAGTCAAATATGGCATCATAACGACACCACATAACCGCGAAACGGCACGCAGATCAGACGACGTCGCCCTTTCATGGTTACATTTTGCTCATGGTTATATTCTGCTTAAGCAGTCAATACAGTCATCCATCCACATTTGTGGGGGTTAGGTTCCACAGACCCCCGGGAATGTGAAAATTCCACGAATAATGACAGCCCTCCCCCTCCCTCCCAAAAGCAGCGATGGGGCCTCCGGAGGCCCCGTCGTCGCTTCCCCTCACCTCCCGCCGCCCTCCCGAAGCAACCATGGGGCCTCCAGAGGCCCCATCATCACTTCCCCTTGCCTTCCCCTGCCCTCCCGAAGCAACCATGGGGCCCAAGAGGTCGTGTCGCCGCATTCCCCGGCCTCCGCTTGCAGCAAACTGCGAATATGCAGAACCGCGAGTGTGAAGGCCGCGAATGTGGAGAGAGGACTGTAGATCCTCTGTGGTGCTTTTGTGCCAGCATTGCTGGCATGTGGAACATCACGTGTTTTTTTTCTTGTACTTACCCCAACAATGGCTAGACCGGATAGAACACTTCCAGCTGAGATTGCGACATCCAGGTAGGTGACAAACTTTTTAAAACTTTCCCTTGTTTACATGTAAATTTTAAAGTGTGTTTAGGTGCTTGGTGTAACTTTCTGATGCTTATTTTTTGTTTTACTTTTCAATTTCCCACGCAATTTCATCACGCGGGATTTCAAAGGAGGAAGCAAGCATGGCTTTGTTCACTTCCTCCTTCAGTGCTGGGGTAGCCTTTGCCATGAGAGGAAGGTAAGTGTGGTGGGGGACATTCTTTTGCTGGCATAAGGATGGATTTTTTTTTATGCCGGCAAAAGAATATCTTTAGGGAGTGGTCTGACCTTTATCACACTACACTGTTATAGTGCTATTGTTCCACTTTAACTGCTATGGCTGCTTCCTGTGAAATTCTGGGTTTTGTAGTTTAGTGAGGCCTAAGAGCTCTCTGCCTGAGAGTTTAGCTGAGAATGCTAAATGACTCTCCCTAAATTGCAAATCCCAGGATTCCACAGGAGGCAGCCATAGAAGTTAAAATGGAATAATAGTACTACAACAGTGTAGTGTGATAATCTCTCTGTTACGGGTTCTCATGCCGTCTTTATTTATCTTGCAATCTTCAGGCCTGCTTCACTTACCATGTGTTTGTATAATTTAAAGAAGAGCTGGCCAAAGAAATTTTGCTGCTTTTCAAAGGCAAAGGGTCTGCCTTTGAAATCAAGTAATTTTAGCACTTGAGGCAGAAAATCTCCCTCTTCCTGACACATAACTAACCATTTACTACCCTTTCATGATACCCCAGATCTTCTGCCTGAGGCACCTGTCTCACTCTCCCTAATGACAGGACCAACCCTCATGTGAAAATATTCACTAAAACAAGAGCTTGCCTGTATCTGTGGCTCTGAAGACTTACTTTTCTTCTGTTTCTCTTTTTTATGTATAAAAATACTATTACTGTCTGACATTTTGTAGTGACTTGTAACTACAAAATGAACATGCTCAATTGTATTCTACTGTTTTTTGATAAATAAAAAGGAATTATATATATAAAAAAGAGGCAGAATGACCTCTCCCTTGAACTGAGGAATTTTTCCTCTTTGCTTGCTTTCCAGAATTTTTAAAAAAACATTTCTTTTTCATAAGTCCTTTGAGATGATTCCCTTGAGAGGGTTGTTTTGGACTAGTGGTCGATACTTTTAAAATGTATTTTATAATGTGTCTAATTCGGTTTTTATTTATATTTTATTATTGGCAGTTTTTCTCTGTAAGACACTTTGAATACATGCTAAGAAAGCAGTACATAAATATTTTCACTAAAATAGTCACAGTGGGAATTGCTTCTTCGTGGCTTCTTCCCATGCCAGTCTAGTGGTATTTTAAGGAAGGAACCATGTAGATACAGCTAACAGTATTTTTGCTTTCCATAGTAAACGTTTCCCCCTCCCCTCCTCCAAGCAATGTTCAGACAAGCAAAGCCAGTTCCTGGCCAAGGAAATAATGCATTCAAGGACTGAAAAGAGAAAGTGTGTATCAAATATAATTCCATAGGCTGAAAACCAGACTTCCATCTGGGAGTTCTGAGTTCTAATCACACTCTGCCATTCACCTGAATCTAGGGAACTATGAGAACAATAGAAGGCTATGGACACTACTGTGTTCCTGGTTTTGACCAGAATAAGAATAGTGAGATTTCTGTGATTCCACAAGTATTCTTAACTATTGCTGTGCATGGCTATACATGTGCATTACATATAGGGCATTATCAGAATAGCATCTAAAAACACTGTAATTCCATGAATGAAGATAACGGAAGCATCATGGCATTATTATACTTATTATTGCATATCATTGTAATCTCATGAAAGAAACGCCACAGAATTATTGCATGCTAATGACTAATTAAGAACAGGAGTTTACTTCCATGATTTAGCATGGGTGAGATTTTTGGAGTTCTTGCGAGAAGATACGAATGCACGCAGTTTCGCATGCAATAGCTCAAAAAAAGCCATATTGAAAATCTATTCACAGCTTGTCCCATAAATTAGAAGAAACACCTTTTTTCATGACTGGAGCACCCTGTAACCATGCAAAGACAATGACATTGTGTGATAATGGGACCTGTGACATCGTAATCCTGTGATTTTTCCGCATCTGCTAATGTCCATTATCTATATATGCAAGCCTGTTTCCAAGTGGTACAATAATCTTTCAGTTTCAGTTGTTGTTGTGTGCTTTAAAGTCCCTTCTGACTTATGGTGACCCTAAGGCAAACATAAACAGCAAAAGTAACGGTGCAATCCTAATTACAAACTGCACCAACTACAGTCGTCCCTTCCTATTCGCGTATTTCCCTTTCACGGTTTTGTATATTCACAGATTAGATTAAACTCTCTGAGCCTACTCCATGCTGGCAGACTCCTGCTCTCGGAGGGGCTTTCCACAGCATCAGGGAAAGCAAATGGTGATGGGGCTTCTTTCAGGCTCTCCAGGCATGGATTAAGCCCTGGCATGGATTCTTGGAATTGCTCTCTGCTGGGAGAGGTTGCAGGAAAGAACAGGATATTGCTCTCTCTTCCAAGAGTCCATGCCAGAGCTTAATCTGTAGTCTGTGCTCTTTCCTGCAACCTCCCATTCTGCCATGCAGGAAAACACAATACTAGAGTCACAGAGTTGGAAGAGACCCCAAGGGTCATCTAGTCCAACCCTCTTCTGCCCTGCAGGAAGACACAATCATAGAATCACAGAGCTGGAACAGACCCCAAAGGTCATCCAGACAAAGGTATCATACTGACCTTGTGTAAGTGGACCCAGGCTTTTTAGGTCTTTTTTTTTTTTGGCATACTTTTTTTTTTTTTTGCATTTTTTCACTTTTGCAATGGTGCTCTGCCCCTAACCCCTGCAAATAGGAAAGAACGACTGTATAGGGAATTAGGGTTAGGCACAAGTGTCTTCTGCCAGCAGGCCCTTCTAATCTCTTAATTGGCCAGCTAATCTCAGAGATCTCCTGAAAACTACTTATCATCAGAACTGTTCTGCTGACTAAAATCTGCCAGTAAGAAGACTCTCTCTTCCTCTCCAAAAAGGAAGGCAAAAGGATCTGGCAAAAAAGGAGCCGAGTTACACCAAATACACAACTGCAGTGCTGACACAAAGTTAAGCCAAGGCCAGCATAGTCCTAAATAATTTCCAGCTTCTTAGGCTGAGAGGGGTTTAGATTCAACAGAGCTTCATCTGATCTTGTGTTGATTCTGGTGGCTTTTGACCTATACATATGTGCAATAAGAAAGTATGGGGCTGCAAGCATGGAAAATGGGAAAGTAAGCATATTCAAAGTGGAGGAAAGTATACAAGAATAAACAGCTATTTCCTGATATGTCAGGCCCTTGTGCAAGCAAATTGGAAGCTATTTCAAGAGCCTTGGAAAGTTACCTTTTTGGACTATAATTCTCAGAAACCCCCTAATCAACATGGGCACTAGCCATACTGGCCAGGGTATTCTAAGCCAAAATGTATTACTTCCAGGCTATGGCTATGATCTAGTTTAGCTCCCATCTCTTTGCAGCATGTTTCAGCAACCAGCCTAGCTTTTATATTTGAACATACTCAACTACTAAAAGGAAATAAAAATCTTTTAACTTGAAAAATTGAGAGGGTGACTCATAAGCTCAAACTGATCATTTGTTTCTGCATACCACAGAATGTGTGCTGTAATTCCCAGTAAAACACATGTGAACATAAAGCCAGCTGGTCCAGAATATGAACCAGTTTTAAATGGTTGATTATTCCTGTTTATAGGAATTGTCTGAATTGTGACATCTGTTAAAAAAGCAATGACATTAAATAAATTATAAACAAAGAAATTAGAAGTAGCATAAATTTTAATTGGAGACTTTGAGAATACTGTATTGTAGGGGGCCGTCCCAACATGCCTCAATAAATTATGTGTTTTTCTTTGCCCATGAGCTTTGACAAAGCAGAATTTCCTCTGTAACATGGACTGTTCTTCCCTCCAAACACATTTTTTTCCTTATAACGCTAATAAAAATTTTACCAGTTCAGAAAATACTGTGAGATACATAAATAGCTTAGAGGCTTACCACACACCGAAGTAAAGTGGCAGGGCAGCCACTTTCATGTGCTGCCTTATCACATGATGTCAATGTTCTTCCAGTGTTCTGCCATTCTGGTCCCATGGGAGACTGAGGTAAAATTACATCTTTACCTCGGACTCCCACAGGACCAAAACGGAAGAACAACAACATCATGCAACAAGGCAACACAGATGATGGGACCTTCCAGCTGCCCTGCCGCTTTACTTCAACGTGCAGCAAGCCTCTTAAACATAGAAATGAGCAGTAGGTTAGCTGGTTGGGCTCCAGAAAGATTTTGGCCCATGCATATAATTTTCCCTTGCATTCTGAAACCTATTCAAAATGGATATTTTAGAGTATATTTACACTACACAGTTAATAGCAGTTTGATCCCACTTTTATTATCATGGCTCCATCCTATTGAATCCTTAGATCTGTAGTTCAGTGAGATACTTAAAATTATTTGCTACAGACATCTATAACACTTCCCTGAGCTGCAGCACTACAGACTCCTAAGCAAAGCTTGAAATTGATACTAGATCTTTTCTCTATAAATGCAGAAGCTTTGAACACATTTTCCAGTGACTTCTCTCCAGGTGGATTGAGATTCAGCATTGCCTATGGATTTCCCTGGGGTTACCTTGGCATGCATGAAGACCCCCATCTTATGCAAGTTGGTGTCACCAGGCTACCACAGTGTGTGAACATCAGAAGACTTGAGCGGAGGAGAGAGATTAATTCCTTTGTTCCCTTTGAGCCAAAAAGGCATCCAGGATATCTCATAAGAGTGTATAAATACAGCATTCAAGAAAAGACTCATAGGTTTAACTCAATAGCCATTTAAAATTTTAAGATCTAATGTCATTTCACTTGCTTTCTTTGGCCCAAAAGCAACATTTGCATGTATTTGGGAATTTAAAGGCTCATCTACACAGGGCAGAATACACTGGCTCCCCACCAGTGTATTCTGCCCATGGATCAGGCCAGTTGCTCCCCCATTACCTGGACAAAAATGGGAGGAAGTACAGACCCCAATTATATAATGAGCCATAATTATATAATTATGTAGTCTCTGCAGCCACCACCACCTGCGTCCCACTCTTGATAGCCAGGAAGCCAGGCCACAGCATGTGAGCAAGGCCTCCTGCATGTGACTAGCCTTGGTCACATGCTGCTGGACTGCTTCCTGGATTCAGATAATGTGATGCGGGTGGCAGCTGTAGCAATGGGCTGGCATACCTGTAAGGACTCCTACAGTTATTCGGGGCCTGATCTAATTTTTCTGGAAAGAAGCTGGTTTGGGTAGGTGTTTTTTTAAAAAAATGTTTTATCAGGATTTACCCTGTCTTAGCCCTGGGGGTCATGAAGACTGTCCAGGGGCAAAACGGTGTAAAAGCCCTGCATTGTCAGGATTGCAGAGCTCTAAGAACTTTTTCAGATGGCGATTTGTAACGCAAGCAGCCTCGTCCCCGTTGCGAGCCTGCTGCGCTGCAGGGGGACCGTTTCGGATGACGCTGTCCCTGTGCCGATACTGTTGAGGAAGAGCTCGAAGGCTGCAGCGCTATATTTGGCAATTTTCTTATCACGGTCAACTATGAAAAGCAGGACATGTGGCCAAGCAACATCAGAGTGTGGTCAAGATGGCAAAACTTATAAATGAGGAAGAACACACAAGGTAGGAGAAGCTGTAGCTGTTTGCTTTTGCTTGAGTCTACTGGGAAGGGTAAGATTCCACCTTCTCCCCCTGCTGAGTTAACTGAGTACAAACTACTTCTGCACTTTGAACTCAGCTTGCAGCAACTGAAGTAAGCTGAGGATAAAGTGTGGAGAGGGAAGGAAGAAAATTGGGACATTTTTAAAGCAACTGAAAGAGTGAGACAATAGGAGATTTATCAGGAGTGTCCCTGCCCAATATGGACAGTTGTAGGGTATGCATTTACAGTATAATACCATATATGTCTCTGTACCACTTCCTTGAGTTTTATGGAACCACTTATAAACAAGTATTGCAAACTCAATTACAAGTTTTAGAAATTAAAAACAGTTAAGATATCACCACATGCTCTGGTACCTCACCCAAGAATGGAACATTAGTGGCTGACCAAAATGTATCTAATATACTGTGGTTCAGAAAGAGTTTTTTTTAAAAACAAAAGTCATACCAAAATGCTAAAAGTACTATAGTCAGTGGGGAAAAAACTAAATATACTATTGTATAATCAACAGAATAGTCAATATCATAGTCACTTTAGTTCTTTTTAAGTTCAGTATCATAGTCGATCTCATTAAGCCAATTTAGGTAAATTTAAGGTTCATGTGTATATAAATATACAGTAGATTTTAATTGTAATTAAGATGAAAGTAAGAGATTTCATTTATTAATAATGAGTAAGAGGTTCATGATTTAATAATATTTAACGAAGAATCAACTTTAATTAATTTCAACTGATTATAAATCGTTTTACATATATGTAGGTACAGTGTTTTAACACATTTTTAGGAGATAATCAGACGGGGGCAAATATAGCGTCCCTGTCTTGCCTTCTAATTCCCGCCCTGCTCCCATCCCTGTCACGATTTTTTAAAAAAAAAAAATCACACACCTACCTTTTTCATGGAATAAAAAGTCCTCCCCTCCCCTCTGGCAGCCCAGGCATGAATAGAGCTCTCAGAGAGCTCCATTTACTTCCTGGAGATGAAATGCTGGCTGTCCTCATGAGATCACACGGGAAAAACAAAAATAAAAATAAAATTCTAAAAGTTAAAGCAAGCAGCTAAATACACTAAAAAAAAAAAACCAAGTAAACGGGAGGGTACCAAAAAGTCTGTCACTTACCTAGATGTCCCGATTGCCACTGGGAATGTTCTGCACTTACCTTACAGGACTTTACAGAAAGTCTGGCATTGCGCACGGAATTTAAAAAAAAATTACAACCAAACCTCTAAAAATTAAAGCAAGCAGCTAAATACACTAAAAAAAAAAAAAAAGTAAACAGGGGAGGGTACAAAAAAAGGCTGTCACTTACCTGGATGTCCCGATTGCCACTGGAAGTGTTCTGCACTGGAAGTGTTCTGCACTTACCTTACAGGACCTTACAGGGAGGCTGGCATCACATGGGGAATTTAAAAATAAAAATACAACCAAACCTAAAAGAATTAAAGCAAGCACCTAAATACGTTAAAAAAGAAACAAGTAAACAGGGGAGGGTACAAAAAAGGCTGTCAATTACCTGGATGTCCAAATTGCCACCGGAAGTATTCGGCACAGACCTCCCAGATTGCGCCACAGGAACAGAGTGCCTCTTTGCTTGCCCGTGATTCCAGTACTGAAATGGAACGGGCGAGCTATTGACGGCTTTTGCCCATCAATTAAAAAAAACTGGAAAGGAAGGGAAGGGAAGCAGCACAGAGTTAGAACGGGACAGGGATGACGTCATCTGAAAAGGAAGCCATTTCTCCATCCTGTGGTGTCCCTGTCCCAGATTATTAAACTTGTCTGATAATCTCCTTAGTTTAAAAAATATCCCTCCCTCCTCCCCCAAACCAAAAACTGCAGCCCTCAGTTGTGGCCCTGTTTATTACCTTCATCACCACATAGTAGGTCTTCAGATGGGCTCCAGCCTGTGTGGAGTCAGACCTACTCAAAGTTTCCCGCCAATGTCAAACCAGTCATTTTGTTGCTTCTGTAGTCAGGGAGTCAGGAATGCTCAGGAGTGAACTTGCCTGGATTACTTTCCCATTTCAGAGGCCAGTCAGGGCTTTGACCATACTGTCTGCTGAGGTATCAGAAAAATCCTCAAGAGCTATAAGAGAACCATCCAAATCCATCAGCTCCCTTACATTAGACCATCTTAATAAGTCCTCCATCTTTCCAGAGACTCTTCAGTCCCAGTAAGTCTAATCTACTAGCTAGTGATCTGACTATAACAAATGGGACTATAGAAAGTTCCTCCACATCTAGATCACTGTCATGCCACCCAACACAGAAAACCAGTTCCAGAGTTCTTCTGTGGTTCAGAACATTAAGGTTACAATCCTGTGTACTCACTTCCCTGACAGTGAACCCCAGTGAATTCAATTATCCTTACTTCTGAATAGATATGTCTAGAGTGCCACTGTTACAAAGTTACAGCAGCACCTGAAATTGTGTCTAGAAATCAAATGGTAACTGATGCAGCCCAATCACAATTATATCGGTAAATTTACTGTTGCTTTCTCTATGAACTTAATTTCAACATATTTGTCAGGAACAAGTTAATACAGATGGTGTGAATTGAATATCTTTATTGCAGTCATAGACTAGCACAAACACAGACAGTACATTGTATTTGCATGGGAGTTGAAATAAAAATTGTTGGGGGGGTTGAAATTCTGTAGTTCGATGACATCCAAGTTTTTCCCATAAACTGAATTTTTTCCTTATCTTTGGAACTGACATTTGAACTATTATTATCCTATTGTTATGCTTTTACATAGATATTTCTCCCTTCGGAATGAACATGGCAGGAGTTCATCTCTGTGGCAATTTTGTTTTGGCATCAAGTTGTTATTTTCTGAAAAATGATAATTGTCAGATAGTGATAACTCAGCAACCTAAAAAAAAATCTTTTCCATTTTCACTTTTGGCTCTTTCTTCAAGCTGACAGCTGAAAGATACCAAGTTTCATTGATGGCTGTCATTAGGTTAGGATGACTAAATCTCAGTTCCTTGGCAAGTTGCAGAGAAGTCCCCTAGAGAACTTTCGCTAAGATGGGAGAAAAAAACCCCAGAAAAATATCTTCTCACTCTTTCTTGTCTCTTTTTATAGTGCCTGTTGAATTCCCATGGGTTCCTTCAGTTAAAATCTTGAATCTGTCATTCTTTCCCTCATTTCTCCAATAGTAAGGGGGTACAAGTCCAAAGTATTATTAATAGCAACACCCAGAAGATTAGTATCTCCTCCTTCATATTTCTTCAAAGAAAATTATTTGAATTTTCAAAGCTGTGTGACAAAACAATAATTGTCAACAAGTTAACGGCATACACAATGGCCCAAATTCA
Organism: Gambelia wislizenii; assembly: GCA_030847615.1. Classification (NCBI taxonomy): domain Eukaryota; kingdom Metazoa; phylum Chordata; class Lepidosauria; order Squamata; family Crotaphytidae; genus Gambelia; species Gambelia wislizenii. Next base: position 380,824,213 of record JAUMIR010000002.1, on the reverse strand, counting down.
AATAGTTTAAATCCACATACTTCTATGTCAAATGTGATTCACTATTAAGGCAGACAGCAGAACCCTGGAACATTTTTCTTTTCTTTTCTTTTCTTTTCTTTTCTTTTCTTTTCTTTTCTTTTCTTTTCTTTTGAAGGAGGAAGGTTTTAAAAATTATGTTTCTTCATGAAGACTTTATTTTGCTCAACAAAGGAAAAGTGTCCCAATGAATATTACTATTCCTATTTCTAAGCCAAACTCTCATTTTAGAAGGCTACTTAAACACATGTTTAAATGCCATTACATAACATATTTATTTATTTAGGTATACTATATCTCTTCCATTTGGGTGATGAGCTTTAGAAACTCAGGGCTTAATCTACATGAGCTAGAATACACCGGCTCTCTGCCAGCATATCTTGGCAGCAGGTCAGGCCCATTACGCCCCCATTCCCTCCATGGAATGGGAGAAAGTCCTGACAGGCATGCCAGCCTGTTGCTGTAGCCTCTGCCATTTCTCTTGCTGTCTCAGAAGGCAGGAAAGGGGCCTGCAATATGTGAGCAAGGCCCCCTACATATGACCAGCCTTGGTCACATGCTGCGGGACTCCCTTCTGTCTTAGGGGACAGCCAGGGAAATGGTGGCAATAGCAAGGGCTGGCCTTCTGGGATGGGCTCCTGCAGACACATGGGGCCCAATCTGTTTCCTCCCAGTGGAAATGGAGTAAAGCAGGTATTCTAAAATGTTGTATCAGGCCCTACCCAGCCTTTCCCCTTCTCAGCTCCGTATCTGCCCCAGGAGTGGTGAGGACTGCCCAGGGGCAGAATGGGGCAAATGGTCTGCAGGGCTCTAAGACAGGGACAAAATTGGATATATTGCCCATGTAGATAAGCCCTCATTCATCTTGATCCATAAAGGATTTTATGTGTATATACAGGGACAACAGCATGCTATATGTATAGCTCTCAGCTTCTAGATCCAGCTATGGCAGAAGTAACTCCCAGATAGAGAGGATGGATCAGGGTTCCTCTAGAATGTAGGTATCATAGGAGTGAAAAGATCTGAGTTATTACTAGCTGGATGCCATCATATAATCTCTCATCAACAGAACATTACATGTCATTGTCATGATTCTTGGGCCCAAATCCTATTGATAGTCCCAAACAGAATAGACCTATATGGGTTGACTCACCATTCAATAACTGAGTCAGTTGGTCTACTCTAGTTGAAACTAACTAACAAGAATCAGTTCTGCAGACCTCCAAGAGCTTTGGCAGAGTGGAGGAAGACATCAGACTATTCCTAAGCATGATAGTCCCTTCAAGTGACCATAATTGCCCCCAGCATGGTGTCAATATGTAAACAATGGCATAATGTGGGAATGTTTTAACTGATGAGATTGAAGCATTATCAGGGGAGCTGTCTATAGCACAGTTGAGCAAATTTGAACAGTCCAGGGACAATTTTTTGCCCTCTATACAAATCATAGCTCACACCAGACCCAACAATTATTTTTAAAATTAAAAACTAGAAGTGTCCAAAAGAATACTTCTGGTTTCATTCTTTGATAGGGAAAGGTAGGTTGAAGCACCCCACACACTGAAAAAAAATCATTTTTGGTTTAAATAAATTCCCAACACAGGGCACAAGGAGTTCTGTGGAATCTGTGGCACTACAAAAATGGCTCATGAGTCCCATTTTGGGAGAAAGGCAGGGTATAAATGCAATAAATAAATAAATAAGGGAGTTACAGGCAGCCTATGGGTTGCATTTTGTTCATCTTTGGCCAAGACGAATATCACCTCAAGCTGATGCTGATCTCTCCTCTGCTATTTTCCTGCCATGGGTTCTTCCATTTGCCTCCCTTTCCACTAAACTTTCTAATTCACATTTTCTTTGCTCTCTCCTTCCTGTAAAATCAAGCATCCTTCATCCCAAATGGTTTTTCTGACCCACCTCTGCCCTGTGCTCTCACCCTGAGGCCTTCTTCAGGGAATAGCTTCACATGCCAGTCCAGAAGAATGGCTTGAAGGAGGGAGTCAAAATTTGGCCCTAATAGTTGACAGATACCAGATATTGCCCATTGTTTAAGACTGGGCAGTGGCAGGGGTAGTTATGTAAAGAGGCTCAGTTTTCAAAGTCTTCTAAATATCTTCCTTTCATTGCAGTGCCTATGAGGTTCTCTTTTCCAAATAGATGTATAAGTGGTTCTACAGTAATGCAAGTGAGACATTCAAGTTGAGCTCATTTTGTAGTCCTTTTTTTTTACATTTAAGCATTGCTAAGCTTCACACACTGTGAACTTTATCATGAATTATCTGCTTATTGAAAAGCTGGCACCTCCTGACTTCTATCTCACACACCTAGCATCTAATAGAGCTTTTTCTTTCTTTTCTTTTCTTTTCTTTTCTTCGTTCTTGTGCAATCTGCCAGTGCATAGGAACTCTGAGACTCTGTAGTTTACAAGGAATCCTAAGGACGAGTGAATCAGGCATATGTTTTTGGAAATGGAGGCTCTCTGGTGAGGCCTAATCTGCAAAGTAGCCCAAGGCAGAGCTAGAGTAAAGTTTCAGATAAACAATCAGACAATCTTGTTTACTCCTAAAGCAATGAAATGCCCCCACCCCATTTCTGTTATTCCATTTTACCTAAAATCTTCACAAGCCTTTATTTTTTGTTCTTGCTAAGTGGAATGATTTTTTAAAAATATGAAATTATGCAGGGGAGAAATAAGTCACATGTAGTTTTTATTCATGTACACTATGCCCCAGGTACATAATGTAAAATACTTGGTAGGAGATGCTCCTCACATTTCTCTAAGAAGGCTATATGCACTGCATACTTTAAATGCTCAGTTCAAAGCAATAAGCCTTGAAACACTGCAACATGTCAGCTGGAAGTTTAAAAAACTCTATCTCCTTCTGTGCTAGTAGATGGGGATTATTTGGCCTTTGGTCAGTCTGGCTTGAAAATAACTATTTCTTCTAGTAGTACATATAGCAGTATTTTAAACTTCTAGTAGCTTTCGTGTATCTTTCCAGAGGACATAATCAGGCAGCGTTCCTTTTTTAAAGAAGGGTCCAGCAGCAGGATATTTGCCAGCAGAAGTATAAGGGTGATTCATTTTCAAGAAATTATCTTTGGGCCATGGGTGACCTGATCTCTTCAGCCATTCTGGGGAGCTGAACTCTAAGTCTAATAGCAGACCAGTTATATTATATATTCTCTCTGGTTGATTTACCTTCATTTATGCTGCTTTTGTTCAGATTCCCTGCCTTATTCTGACAGGAAGCAGTGACGTTTTGATCAGTAGGAAATAAGGACACTGAATTTCAGTAGGAAATAAGGACACTGAATTTCACATTTGAAAAATGGTATTTCAGCTTAAATCAAATGTATGATTCATTGAAAGCTGGTTTAGGATTTTATTGGGCCTTGGTTAAGCAGTGTCTCTGTTCTTTGCAGTTTGAAGAAAATGTATTGGTCCCATTAAAACACTTTGTTTATGGTGTGTGTTTTTTTACACCAAAGAGTCCGTTGCAGCAGAACTTGATTTAAAAAAAAAGATATTTTAATGTAATTTACTGGTAATTAATAAAACAAAGGGCTAAATTTGATGTCAGTCCTAGAGTAGATCCATTCAAATGAGTGGGACTGGTTAATCACAATAAATCAAAGTCCCATTGATTTTAATGGGGTGGACCAACTCTGGATTGGACCCAGAAGCAGGAAGCTCCAGACTTGAAGCATTCCTCACCATTGGCTAGGCTGGCTAGGGGTGCTGGGAGTTTCAGTTCCAACAACTTATGGGAGGGCTGAATGATTCCCACCCCTAATTTTGCCCAGTGACTTCATTGAGATTTCATTGAGCACATACGTATCTGCTGCAATTTGCAAGATTTTACCATAACGATGAGCTACACTAAATTTGGATAGCAAGCAGCACAGCATAGGTAAAACTGATGGTCCTGGTAAATGTTAATTGAGTGCAGAGTACAAAAGCTTCTTCAGATCTGAGATGCATCTCAGCTGAGTGAGTTTGTTGTTGTGTGCCTTCAAGACATAAGTTTATGACTTACGGCAAACCTATCACAGGGTTTTCTTGGCAAGATTTGTTCAGAGGTTTGCCATTGCCTTCTCTGAGGCTGAGAGACTGTGACTTGCCCAATATCACCCAGTGTTTTTTCATGTCTGAGCAGGGATTCGAACCCTGTTCTCCATAGTCCAACGCTCAAACCACTATACCACGCTGGCTCTCAAGTTAGTTTAGGGAGAGGCATATGTCAAAATGCTTTAAAATCTACTCTAATACCGATATTCCTTTCATAAATTGTTTTAAAGTTTTTGTCCTTAACAACCTGGGCTCTTTCTAGACAAATTTAAGTGGTATGCATTTGTCCCATTTATTTCAAAAAGCAATTATATTTCAGAACAACATATTTAAGCATGTGCCTAAAGATCTGTCATGAAATAAATACAACTTAAGTTTGTGGTTTTTTAACTGTGGCTGGATTTCCCCCCAGTGTTTTATGTTGTCTCTAGAGAGCAGGAACAGGGGATCCCTTTGCCCTCAGGGCCACATTTTGCTCATCTGCATGACAGCAGAGATATAAAAAGACAGGACAGTGCTAAAAATGAAGGGAATGGACTCTCCCTACATATTCCCCTTCTCTGTCTCTTTCGTCCACTCATTTTATGCTTCTCAGCCTTTTCACACTACACAATTATAGATTCCACTTTAACTGCCATGGCTGCATCCTATGGCATCCTGGGGTTTGTAGTTTGGTGAGGCACTAGAGCTCTCTGGTTGAGAATTCCAAACAATTCTCCTTAAAGTGCAAATTCCAGGATCCCATAGAATGTTGCCATGACAGCTAAAGTGGAATCATACTGCTATAATTGTGTAGTCTAAAAGGGTCCTCTCTCTTCTCTCTCTCTCTCTCTCTCACACACACACAAACAATTATCTTATCCATAGATTTTCCTTGGGGTTTTTTTCTGGGCTGTGAGGCCATGTTCTGGAAGAGTTTACTTCTGATGTTTCGCCTGCATCTGTGGCTGGCATCTTCACTCTCTGAAGATGCCAGCCACAGATGCGGGTGAAACATCAGAAGTAAACTCTTCCAGAACACAGCCTCACAGCCCAGAAAAAAAACAAGGAAAATCTATGGATGCTGGCTGTGAAAGCCTTCGACTTCACAATTATCCTATCCATTTACAAACTCACATACACATACATTCACACATGTCCAGGGGCAGCCAATGGATCCACCCCTGCTAGGGCAATTAATCCACTCTTGATTTAAGTGCTGCTTGTTGACAGCTGCTCCAAGTTGAACAGGAGCTCTTCTGGTGCCAAACCCTGAAAGGATAAGGTTCAATACTGTTCAACTCTGTGCAGCTGTTGGAGAAGCAAAGGTAAAATCAAGAGTGGATTTGCCACCCCCACAGCAGCAAGATCCACCACAAATGGATGGATATCCATTCACATATGCAATATAGTCATACAATCCATCCATGTGTTAATCTGAATCAGGCTGGACAAAGTATGACCTGTGGGATGCAAGTGGCCCAGGAGCTCAGTTTTGTTGCCTCTGAACCCCCCTCCAGTACTCCAAAGGCCAAAAAGCCCTTTTTTTAAAAAAAAAAAAGTGTGATTTCCAGTCAATTTGTGCCCTAAAACCTGCATGTGGCCCAGGACCTCAGTTTTGTTGCCTCTGAACCCTCGTCCAGTCCTCCAAAGGCCAAAAAGCCCTATTTTTAAAAGAAGTGTGATTTCCAGTCAATTTGTGCCCTAAAACCATGCAGGAAGGCCCCCAACTACATGGAAACATGCAAAATATATCCCCACCATACCCACAAATAACCCAGAACTCCATTCTAGCCCCCAAATACATCTGTTTTCTTCTGCAGTCCCTTTCAAAATGACATGTCATCACTTTCAGTTGCCATTTTGAGAGGGACTGCAAAGGAAAATGGATGTCCTTCGGCTTGCTGTGGGGGTGCAGCCCCCCAGGAGGATTGGGGAGAATGGGCCCTTGCCTCCACACTGTTGCCCACCCTGATCTACACAGATGTACAGTATTTCCATTCCATTCTCTCCCCCATTCGTTTCAACCATATGCCAGTTAGGCTTATAAAAATAGATGACATAGGCCTAAATCCATTTGTTAATCCCAATTAGAGTAGATCCATTGAATCAATGGGAACTATTAATGTAAGTTCCATTGATTCAATGGATCTACTGCAATTGGGGTTCCCAGGGATCTTGTGCTTTCAGGCTTTTGTAGCTGATGCCATCTATAAAGAATCTCTCAGGACTTTATAAGATGCGGCAAATATGGCATCATAACAACATAATGGTCACAAAATGGTGTGCATGCCATACGTCATCCTTTCACGATCATGTACTGTCAAAAAGCCGTTCTATTTTATTGACAGCCCAAGCCATCAATAGATCTGCCGTGGCAGATTGCTACTGGCATTGCAGACGTTTGAATCCTCATGCCATTTTGCTCATGTGAATACGGTGTCAATGACAGAATACTTCTGGGTGAGATTGAGACAGCCAGGTAGGGGATGCTCTTTTTATGAGCCTCCCCAGTTTACTTGTAAGTTGTAAAGTGTGTTTCTGTGTTTGTGTGTACTTTTTATGTCTTTGTCTCACTTATTTTTTTGAATTTGTCCCACTCACATCTTCTTGGGAGAATCAGCAAGATCTCAACCCCAGAAGTAAACAGAGCTCCGTACATGCTCCGTGGCTGCCTTATTGCTGCTGCTAAAGGTACGTCTGGTGGGGGAGGGGTCTTTTGCCAGCATAAAAATGCCACAAAATATACCAGCAAAAGAACATTTAAGGAGGGTAATCTGATAAAGTCGTCAGACAACATGGCCAGATATCTTTTGCCTTTGGTCTTTAAGAGGAAGTCATCTGACATCTGCATGCAACATATGTGCTTCTAAGGTATGCAAAGGTAGAAAAAATTAGGAAAGGGCTGTATATTTTTTGTAGAAATTGCTAAATGACAGCTTGCATCCTCAACTGTTGAAAAAAAAAATCAGATGAAGCTTAAAATTAGCTCAAAAGTGAAAGGTGAATCGACAGTGCAGACTGGGATTTCCAAAATTATTCATGATCCCCATAGAGTACTTAATACTAGTGCTAAAGAACATAGTAGAGAGATTGGCAAAGCACTCATTTTCCTACAACACAGTCTGGAATCTGAGCAAACAGATTGCAACAGGATACTGAAACAATCAGAGACTAAACAGAGACTGTGCAAACAATAAGCAAGCTTTTTACCTAGGATATTATCAGACTAATGTCTAAAAATGCTGTAATTCTGCGAATGAGGAAAGAGAGAATATAGTGGCATTATTACTCTTATTTTCACATGTTGCTGTAATCGCATGAAAGAACCACCATGGAATTGTCACACGACCACCACTAACACCTCAAGAACAGGACTTTACTTCCATGATTTAGCATGGGTGAGATTTTGGCGGTTCTCACTAGAAGAAATGAGTGCACTTAAAACACCCCAAAATCCTTAATTTGCAAAGTAAACAAACACACAAACACTTAAACAAACCTAAAATCATGCAAACAAACCAGGACACTTCATAAAAAGAGCATCCTGTGAATAGTTTTCACATTCTCACCTGGAAGTTTTCTTGCCAGGAACGGGGAGGGGGGAAAGAGGACCTCTCATTCATGCTGTAATTTCACAATTACAGTGGGATGTGTTTTCGCATGCTCTTCAATACTGTGAAAAGAGCGATATTGAGGGCTATTGAGGGCTTGTCCCATCAACAAAAAGCAACGCCTTATTCGCAGCTGGAGCACAGATTGATCATGCGAACATGACAATATCATGTGATAGCGAAAACCATTTATGCTACTGTAACATTGTAATCGTGCAATTTTTACCATGTCCGATAAAGTCCCTAGACAGATTCTTGATTTTTGCACTGACGTGTGGTGAAGTATATTTGAACTGGTGGGTGCGTATTTCTTTTTGATTATCTATTTTTAATTGGTGTGTTTTTAATTCCTTTGTTTTTATGTTTTAATTCTAATCCATTATTTTATCTATATTGGGTTAGTGTTAGTGGCTTTCAATACTATTTTTAATGGAAAGGTGGAGTATAATTTTAATTGATAAATAAAACTCATTGCAACTCTCTCCCCCTTATGCTTCATACACAAATTGCACTATATATAACAACACCTATGAGCTGGGGCTACATAAATTATTTTCCACCTTGCAGAGAATATTTGCTTGCTCTCAAGCTAGCTTTGAATTATAGCAACTCTATGAATGAGAGACCTCCAAGAGTCTCAATGGTCAACAGCCCTACTCAGGTCTTGTGAACTCAGAGCTGTAGTTTCTTCTAAGTCAATCTATCTTTAACGTGGTTCCTCTTTTCCTGTTGCCTTCCATTTTACCAAGCATTATTGTCTTTTCCAATGAGTCATGTCATCTCATGATATATCTAAAGTATGATAGCCTCAGTTTAGTCATCCTGGCCTCTAGGGAAAGTTCAGGCATGATTTGTTCTAGGACCGATTCATTTGTCTTTTTGGCAGTCCACAGTATCAGCAGAACTCTTCTCTAGCACCACATTACAAATGAGTTGATATTCCTGTCAGCTTGTTCACTGTCCAGCTTTCACAAACATATAAAGAAATCAGAAGAACTGTCACATGGATGATTCTGACCTTGAATTGTGTGTGTACGTGTGCGCACGCGCGTGTGTGTTTATTTGTCTTATATCTGGTGAATATCAACAGTGCAGTGCAAATTTTGACAGTCCTACAAAAATACTATGAACACCCAAAGATTCTGAGATATGCCAGTGAATGTTGAATATATATGTACTCTGGATATCTGCAGATCTAAACATTCCAATATGAAGTACAGCAAAGGGGCGAAATTATTATTTATACCTTAAGTCAAATAACTGGCAGGAGATGTTCTAGATGTGTAGGTGGATCAAGGACTAACACAGAGTCAATTGTGCATATTTGGCCACAGTGTGTTTCAGCTTGCATCTGTTAGTTATTCTGTAACCAAGCAATTTATTTGTTTGTGTACAGCCTCTCTCAAGGTTTTTAAGCACCTTATGTTAATCTTATCTAGAAATAAGAAGTAATGTGCAGAAAATGAATTAATCCTTCTTGTGTTCTGTAAAGCAGAAATGAAATAGGTTTATATTAATTGGTTGAGGAAAGACAACATTATTTTTCCTTTACAGAAAAATAAATAAATAATGCTTGGTAAGAAATATGAGTTACATTTTCACTTGAGCCTTTAGGAGTGCTTCACATATTTTATTTCCCAATGTGTTTTTCCATATGAAGATCAACCATCTTGAAACAAAATACTCTCTGGCTTTTCTTCGCAAACGAAGATTCAGGAAGGACTCATCCCGCGCTTTCTGCAAGCGCACTGATGAATAAAAAGGCCAATCCGAGATAAACAAGTCCGGTTGCAAAAAGCACAGCAGAAGGTCTCCTTGGGTGATGTTTTTGGGTTGTGATTCTTTCTGCGTTGTTGTTTCTCTTCAAGACTTGTTCGTCGTGAGTTCTCAAATAAGGCTGCAGCATTGTGGATAGTGCGTCTCCATGCCTCCCGATGTGAGGCCAGGGCGGACCACTGTTGGTGATCAATTTGGCCAAGCCTGAGATGTTGTTTCAGGGAGTCTTTGTATCGCTTTTTTGGAGCGCCCCTCTTACGCTGACCCGTGGCAAGTTCACCGTAGAGTAGTATTTTTGGGAGGCGATGGTCCTCCATCCTAGAAACGTGCCCTGCCCAGCGCAGCTGTGTTCTCAATATCATGGCCTCAATGCTGGTGATCCCTGCTTGTTCAAGGACAGCAACACTCGTCACATAGTCAGTCCAGTGTATATTTAGGATTTTGCGTAGACAGCGCTGATGAAAGCGCTCGAGGAGTCGTAGGTGGTGGCGATAGGTGACCCATGTTTCAGATCCATAAAGGAGGATAGACAGTACAATGGCTCTATACACACTGATTTTTGTGCTTTGCCTCAGGTGTTTATTGCTCCAGACTCTTTTGTGAAGTCTTCCAAATGCACTATATGCCTTTGCTAATCTGTGATCGATCTCTTTGTCAATCTTGGCATCTGAGGAGATGATGCTTCCCAGGTAGGTGAACTGCTGAACGGACTTGAGCACAGATTTGCCGACGGCAATGTGGGGATGGTGGTGTTCGTCCTGTGGTGCAGGCTGGTAAAGAACTTCTGTTTTCTTCAGGTTGACTTCTAGTCCAAATAGCTCTGCAGCTGTTGCAAAGCAGGATGTTAGGCGCTGCAGAGCTGCTTCTTTGTGGGCAACAAGGGCAGCAGCATTGGCGAAGAGCAGCTCACGTACTAGATAGAGTCTTAGTGTGAGCCCTCAGACGGCTTAAGTTAAACAAGCTACCATCAGTACGGTAGCGTATATAGATGCTGTCGTCTTCTTCAAGCTCTGCCATAGCCCTTTGGAGCATCGTGCTAAAGAAGATTGTAAATAAAGTTGGTGCAAGAACACAACCTTGCTTCACTCCATTAGTTATTAGAAAGTGCTCTGAAAGAGCATCGCCATATCTGACTTGACCACGCTGTCCCTCGTGTAGCAAGATAATCATTTTAAGGAATTTGGGGGGACATCCTAGTCTTTCCAGGATCTGCCACAGACCTTTTCTACTTACAGTGTCAAAGGCTTTGGTGAGGTCCACAAATGTTACATAGAGACCCTTGTTCTGCTCCCTACATTTTTCTTGCAGTTGCCTAAGGGCAAATACCATGTCTGTGGTACTCCTATTGGCAGAAACAAAATACACGTTATCACAATATATGCATATCAGTTTGGCTGTCAGTTGGGTACTGATAACATAGAATGGTAGCTCAGTTCATGGGTCTATCCCAAAGAAAAGCAAACCTGGGACTTAGGTTTGCCAAATCTGCCATTCAAAACCATTCAGCTCCAACATAACTAGTGAAGCTGGAACTAATCACTGCAAAGTATATCAAACTATATCCATATTGCCCAAGTGAGACTCTGAGGCCTTAGCATGGAACATAGAAAGCATAAAAATGTATCTTATGCCTTCTGAGTGCTAATTTACTATGTTAGAAATCAAGATTTAACAACCAAATCTGATGGACATTTCAAAAGAATAGCAACTTTCTGTAAAAGTCCAAGCATCTTCAGCCATTTTTTTATTAATGTATTGTTGGCACTTTTTCTTATACTTTTTTGTATAACATATTGGTTATCATCCAAAGCTACAGAAAATAACTAAATAAACCAATGTGAAGGAGAGGACCACAGGCAATGCAAATTTACAACAGGAGTTTTCTACAGTGCACTCTAAAAGCTAAACTAGTGCACTGTGGGTTGTAAAACAATATAGCCTCAGATATGGTAGGATGCCTATAGTGCATTTGCAAAGCTTGGAAACCTACTTTTTAAAAGTAATCAGTTGCCATTACTCATTGCAGCCTTTGAAAAGCAACTCCATTGATGTTTCTTGTTGCAATGTTGGGAAACAACCTCATGCATTACTTCTCATATTGCTCATTATTTGTCTGTTATTTCTAACAAATTTTTAAGAGGGAAGAAAACCTTAGGAGTGATAAGTGAATAACACAGAACTTGAACCAGATAAGTGAATAACATAAAACTCCTGTCAAAATTAGTCTAAAAATGCCCTTGAATGGTAACTTTTTAAAGGATTTAGATACTAAGAAAGTAACTTCCTCTTTCTCCTTAGGTTTTAGGGTTTAATTTTTGTTAAATGTGGCTTTATTGCACTATTATGACCTCAACAAAGTAATGTGTTACAAGTAATTGTCATACTTATAACTCATAGAATCATAGAATTGTAGAGTCGGAAGAGACCACAAGGGCCATCCAGTCCAACTCATTACTTCCAAGTTCTCTTCATGTGTCACAAGGCCCTTGAAATCTTCTGTCCTTGCATTACAGAGTGCAATGCTCACCATAGGCTACTGAAGGTAAGAAAGATATGAAGAAGAATATATGGTAAAGAGCTACATCAGAAGTCCTGAATTCTAGTTCTGAGGAAGTATAAGAGAAAAAATTGAATTTCTCTCTCCATGTTTTAATAGGCAAGACATGAATTGAGTTTGAGATCCTTTCTCCTTTGAGGGGGAAAAACAAGAGGGTTTTTTGTTATGGATAGATTCTCTGCACATGTTCTTATGAACTCCATTCTCTTAATAGTTCCCCTGTGGGAGGGGTTACATTTTCCCTGGTATTTCCAAAGTTATCCTCTGCAAAATTATCCTCTTTCCATTTTCTTTCTCAGTGCATTTCTCTTAAATGCTTTCATAGTTTTCATGGCAAAGCAGGAGTCGAACCCTGGTCTCCAGAGTCATAATTAAGCCTTAGGGTCATCATAGGGTGGACATTACTTGAAGGCACACAACAACAACAACAACAACAACAACAACCAACTCCATTTGAGAGCACACTCTCATTTTCTTCCCCCACTCCTTTTTTTTTACCCCGCTCTTCAGCCACAAGGCTATCAGAACAACTTACAAATTGTTTGAAGCAAGGTTGTGTTCTCACTCCAACTTTATTTACAGTTTTCTTCAGCATGGTGCTCCAAAGGGCTATGGCAGAGCTCGAAGAACAAGACGGCATCTATATACGTTACCATATTGGTAGCTTGTTTAACTTAAGCTGTCTGAGGGCTCTCACTAAGACTCTAAACTATCTAGTTCATGAGCTGCTCTTTGATGCTGCCCTTGTTGCCCACACAGAAGCAGTTCTGCAGCGCCTAACATCCTGTTTTACAACAGCCGCAGAGCTGTTTGGGCTGGAAGTCAACCTGAAGAAAATGGACGATCTCTATCAGCCTGCACCACAGGACAAACACCATCATTCCCACATTGCTGTCGGCAAATCTATGTTTAAGTCCGTTCAGCAGTTCACCTATCTGGGAAACATCATCTCCTCAAATGCCAAGATTGACAAATTAGCAAAGGCATATAGCGCATTTGGAAGACTTTACAAAAGAGTCTGGAGTAATAAACACCTGAGACGAAGCACAAAAATCAGTGTGTATAGAGCCATTGTACTGTCTATGCTCCTTTATGGGTCTGAAACATGGGTCACCTATTGCGACCACTTATGACTCCTCGAACGCTTTCATCAGCGCTGTATATACACAATCCTAAATATACACTGGACTGACTATGTGACGAATGTTGCTGTCCTTGAGCAAGCAGGGATCACCAGCATTGAGGCCATGATATTGAGAACACAGCTGTGCTGGGCAGGGCATGTTCCTAGGATGGAGGATCATCGCTCCCAAAAATAGTACTCTACGGTGAACTCGCCATGGGTCAGCGTAAGAGGGGCGCTCCAAAAAAGCAATACAAGGACTCCCTGAAACAACATCTCAGGCTCGGCCAAATTGATCACCAACAATGGTCCACCCTGTCCTCACATCGGGAGGCATGGAGACGCACTATCCACAATGCTGCAGCCTTATTTGAGAACTCACGCCGAACAAGTCTTGAAGAGAAACGACAGTGCAGAAAGAACCACAACCCGGAAACATCACCCAAGGAGACCTTCTGCTGTGCTTTCTGCGACTGGACTTGTTTAACTCAGATTGGCCTTTTTAGTCATCAGTGCGCTTGCAGAAAGCGCAGGATGAGTCCTTCCTAAATCTTCGTTTGCAAAGAAAAGCCAGAGACAAATTGTTTTAAGCAAGAGGAATTTACACATCTACACTGCATTAAGCATTTTCCAATGTATGTTAGATAATTGCCCCCACAAGCTGACCTATGAAAGGATGGAAGGCTGACTCTGACTGAGCTGAGACCAGTCGAAGGGGAAGAGTCAGGAGAGAAGGAAGTGGGATGGTCTCAATAATCTCCACCTCCTTCCCCATCCTTCTCGGGCTTGCCAGATCCTGGGCAGTAGGAGGACATGCTACTCTGTGTGCCAAGCTATGCTCAGAGGAAGGATCTCAGCCAATTGTCTATATAATAAAATGTGGATTGATGCACAGTAACACCAATTCGCAGCAGATTTCATTTGTATCCATATTTTATTTTCAAGATCACAGGCATATGAAGCCATATGCATTCATTGTTCAAACTGGCATGCCTGCAAATCAAGACGGCAGGCATAAGTGAATTACTCATGTTTTTATTGTCACCAGTTGCCACTGCCAAACAGTTTTTTTTTTTTAAGTAAAAATAAAATCCAAGGTGTGGAAGTGCGATCTTCTGCATAAATAAGTAGAAAAGGGGAAAAGGCTGTTTCATCATCTCAGCGCATGATCATGACGATGAAAATCCAACATGGTGGTTCCGGGTGTTGCCTTGCTGGCAAGCTCCACACCCTATCAGCTTTCCACTCCTGCTCTTATCAGGAAAGCGCAGGAAAGCAAATAGGTTGTCCCAATGAGTGGGAATGCACATTTCCTTTGGAGTTATTTTTTAAAGTCAGGAAAAGCTGCAAAGACTTTCCGCACTGAATATTTGGAATTTCTGCCCCCCTCCTTCCTAATACAGAGAATGATGCAGGATCCCATTGGGACAAAAGGTATTCTACTCAAATTCTATGAGGAGTATTTTCACTATCAAGACAACTATTAACAACCATAGCACTAAAATGGGCTGAAAATGTGTTTTAATAAAAACTGCAAATGTTTCACTACCCCTAGAGCAAAGGATACAGTAGACATTCATTCCTTTTGACCTAGCATGCACAATTTCAACAGCCCCCTTCAAAAAATCTATGCCATATATATGGAAAAAATGGTTGACAAAATCCAATCCAAGGAAATTCTGTGCCACCAAAAAAAAAAAAAAATACTCTGTCACTGGAGTCTACTGGAGTCATACATTAAAATTAAAATTTGAATGGTGTAGAACACCCTCAGTCCTATTTTTCCTACATTGCCAACTTTTAAAACAATTTGTTGAGTCAATTCTGAAGTATAAGCCACAGCACGTACTCCCTGCCCCTGCCATTGCTGGTTGTACTGGCAAAATACATTTCATCCATTTTACGCATAATAAAGAGCTGTAACTGTAGCCCTATAATAAGCATTCCAGTTGTTTATCTATTTAGTAAAAACCCTTTATTCCTTTGTTTCAGTATCAGACCTATAGAGATATGAAGACAAATAACATTATCAGAACACCCTGGAGAAACTGCTCCTACCTATGTTTGACAGAGTAGTTGTTTTTCCAGTCTAATCTCCTGTCTAATCAGGTTAGGAGCCTCAAAAGTGCTCTTGGACTCTACTTTACTCATGAGTAGAGAGGTTGTGGCCAGGAGCACCTTTTATCAATTTCATGTAGGCTGTGTCTTTTTCCAGAAAAAAACTCCTTTCTGGACAGTACTGCTTACATCCTGTGGGACATCCTTTGTGCAGCCACACCACATGAAACAACATTATGTGAGGCAAGAGGCAGGGCCTTTACCATATCCATTTGTGGAGTGACCTCCTTGCTGAGGCTTGAAACAGCTCTGCTCTGTCAGAGAAGATGCTAAACTTTCCCTTTCTTAAAGGCCTATGGCTGCCAACAGGGCTGTTCTCAATTCTATGGCATTTATTTATCATTTATTTTAACACTACTTTTATTGCTTTGATGTTTATGATCCGTTGAAAGCCACCTCAAGCCTCAGAGAGGCAGGGTATAAATGTTTCAAATAAATAAATAATGAAACCCTCACATTATATTCCTTCACAGAAAGTATAATGTACACATAAATACTGTGAGAATAGCAAATAGAGTTTGCATTGCTGCAAGAAAACAGTTGCTGTTCATAGTAAGAGAGAACATTTCAATGGTCACATATGTTTATAGCTCAACCAAAAAAAACCCCACACCAAATCAATTAATTGGTGGATTTGTGCTCCTAGTATACCAAGATCAAAACAAATGCATCCATTGGCAGGGCAATACCACTATAATATCAAATGCATCCTAATGCAGACTTTCAAAGGTAATTACTGTGGTGTCACTAAGACTGGTGTCACCCCTCCCTGCACCCCCCCCAGAACAGTGTCACTTGGTGCGGTTTGGCCTCTCCGCACCCCCCTAGTGCCACCACTGGGTAATGAGTTTGTGGTGTTTTTCTAGTTAGTTGAATGTTATCCTCCCTTTGGTAGCTGAAGAAGCCAGTTCTAGATGAGTAGAACCTGCCATAAGGACACATATGTAATCTTGAGTGGATAAATTTTGGGCAATATTTTGCCTACTATGCTTGTTACTAGAACTGTCCAGGGTGCCAACCACCCTTATCCAGCCTTGGATACAGTAGCCAGGGGATCACTGGTACAGATGAAATGATAATTTAAAGCATGAGTCCCCTTGCCAAGGCTGGATTAGTGTGATTGGGGCCTGGAGCAGTTCCAGATTTGTGCCCCTTTATTGCAGGTGTGTAAGCTATTCTAGGACTTGGAGCACAGAAACTAAACAAATACGTAATAAATAAAATACAACAGAAAACAGACAGCATCACAAAAAACTTCATAAATTAACCCATTCTCAGCCTTGCATCTTAGGTGAGACTAACAGTCTGATCCCATGTATTTTTATTCAATTAATACACCAAATGTTAATAATAACAGAAACACCAGAAGATTCTGGAAGTGTCTGTTGAAGAAGAAGAAGAAGCAAACTGTGTCTTTTTCCTTCAGCACTGAGCCCCTAGCTGATGAGGGGCCTGGAGCAATTGAACCAATTGAATCATTGATAACTTGGCCCTGGCCCTTGTGCTGACAGGCATAATGTAGGCTTCAAAATCCTGAAATATGAGCAGCACTGCTGCTGCTGCCAATTCTATGGAGAAACTGGTATTAGCCTGGTTCTGTAAAGGAGATATTGTGATGAGAAAAACTGGCATATTGTAGAACTTCATGTCAACATAGGACATGAAGGCCCTTCTCTCTGTCCACCTGTTCTGTTGGTACACTGTTTTGACAGTGTAGGTAATGGTGACACGAGGGGAAAGACAACAGGCATAGCAACAGGAAGGAAGGAAGAAAGGAAGGAAAGAAGGAAGGTGGGTGAGCAGGCAGGCATTGGAGAAATAGCATGCTCAGAGCCACTAGGTTTGTCTGCTTTCCCTAGCTACCACTATGTGACCTGGAAAAGCTGCAGCCATTACCATCATACACCAACAGGCCAATATGCTTTATCTCAAAACCTGATGGAGAAAATCTCCATGAGTTGAAATATAATGACATTACACAATTATAGCAATTTGGTCCCAGTTTAACTGACATACCTTCATCCTACAGAATCTTGGGATTTACAATTTGATGAGGTACTTAGAACTGACTACCAGACAGCTCTAAGAGCACTTTGAGGGGCTATAGCCCTAGAGCTCCTAGAGCTTCCTAGGAGAAAATTCTAAGTTCCTCCACAAATAACAAATCCATGGATTCTGTAAGAAGGAGTCATGGCAATTAAAGTGATACCAAACTGCTATAACTATGTAATGTAGATAAAGGCTGTGTATGTAGATATATGGCAGAAGTGCCATTTAGCATTGCTCCCATGGCCAAAATGTCTATTGGTTTTTCAGAATTGTCATGAGAGCCATTACAATTCCAGATGATGCCATAACCTTTTAATTTCTACCAACACCCCAAACCCATCCATATTAATACAGAAGGGAGTCACACAGATAACACCCATTATGCAGTAAGCCGCATTGAGTTCAGTGGGACTTTTCCCATTGTATTTAGAGCCTAAATTGTTTGAGAAGCCAGTTCCGGAACTGAAATATAATTAACTAATGTTTATTAACAATTTTTCAATAACTGCGCTTATTGAATCCTTTCCTTTTCTTTACTGTGTGGTTACACATTTGGCAGGAAAACCTTTTTCTGTTTTTTTTTCCCTCTCTCCTATCATTCATTTCAAAATTAGAAGAGCAGTACAGTGTATATCTTCATGTAATATTCTACAAATCTTCTTAAACACAGATGGGAGACCTGCTGTTTGAATTTGGCATGCTCATTTACCTTCCTTGACCGCCTCTAAAAATGTTGAGTTGGAAAAAATATTAAAACACAATTACGAAGGCAATCATGAAAGTTATTACTATCTTCATTGAAAGATTCAGCAGCTTTTCTAGATTCAAATGGGTCTACAAACGCCTTTCATTCTCCCTCAACGTGATGAAGCAAGAAGTAGTTAGTCATCAATGTGCAGCACTAAATATAATGGAATGGAAAAGAATGTGATGACCAAATGATACTGGTTTATTTCAGAATAATTTCATCTTCATTATTGTTACCTTTTGTTTCATTTAGCCCACATAAACACAGTTTATAGACTACTGCATGGCCAATTTCAAATCCCAGAGCTCACGTCCTATTGCAGATAACGTGTTGTTAATTGTTCACTGATAAAGATTGAGACCCTGGCACCTGCAAGCTGCAATGATGGCTGTATTTCATGTGCAAGTATAGCAGTTGGACAAGTAGCAAAATAGCAACATTAACAGTAAAATCATATTCAATAGGGTTTATGTCACATTATATTTTGAGAAGGATGTGTATGACCATTGAATCAGACATACTTCCTTTTATGTTTTGTTGAATAGTACTTTGAATTGCAGAATTAAATGCTCAAAGCTGAAACCTTGTCAGTTACAGTGTCACTGAATCAAATGCTGTAAAGATGAAGTAGTCCTGCTGTTCTTTCTGTCAAAGCCTTCTGGCTATACTTCACATTTGGTACCTTTATTTCTTCCTCTATTTCGATTCTGCTAAATGAAATCTTGAAATCCAGAAAGTAAATATAAGGAGTGAACTTGGGCAGTGGTTGAGGAGAATCTCAGCATAAGTGACTCATGTTCCCAATTTTGCCAATAAAATACGTTCTAGTATACAGTCAGACCCCTGTATCCGCAGGACCGATATCCATGGTTTCAGTTACTCACGGGACACCAAACAGGGACATATACCATAGACTCATCCTAGGAAATGACTAGAGAAGTGTCTTCTCTAGACATCTTCTACATCCTCTGAGGGAACTCTATGGTATGTTTTTACTGGAAGTCCATTATTTTAATATAGTTGTTGTTATTTGCAGTTTCCAGTATCCACACTAAGTCCAGAAACAGGGGTCTGACTGTACAGAGATAAAGATGAAGAGTGTAAGTGCAAAACACATCTTACAAATGCTGGTCATGTCTTGAACCAGTCAACACTTGCTATTGTTCTTGTCTTTGGGCTTGCACGTGAGTTACTATTTTATTTACAAAAAAATAGCAGTACTTTTTAATAAATGGAGGCATCAGCCATTAAAAAAGCAAATGCAATGCTCTTCCACATTACGCCCTTGGGTTTGCTGGTTGCTGTCCCTTCCACATCCACTCAATCCACTCTTCTGAGGAGTTGTTTGTAATGATTTCTTGTATCTGCACTAGGGCTCTTCCAAAGGTTTGGTTTGCTGACGTGGTTCTATGGTCTGAAGGGCAAATTTTATCCTTTCTGATTTTTTTTCCCTTTGAGATATACTGTTATAGCATAAATCCTTTTCTGATCCCATGCAATGATGCCCAACTGTGAAAGCTTTGCTGGTCTCTAGGGACAGAGTGGGTAAAAACAATGGTTGTGTCTAGGCATGCAGCACCAGGAGCAGAGAGGAATAGATGGCGCCAGGGGCTTAAGAGGTTCCACCTCAGAATCTCTCCTCTTCATTGTTGCTCATGCTGCCCAACTTCCCTACAGGTGATACAGGCATTTGCTTGTTGCCATTTTGGGCTGTGCAGCAATCCTTTCCTTCCTTTCCAGGAGTTTTTTCCCCCTATCCTGCATTGTTATGTATGGAATAAGGGCAATTGGCTCTGGATGGGTCAAATAATTAAGTGACCACTGGCAAGTAGGTGGGAGAGGAGATCAAGAAGCAGTGATGATGAGAACCTTCGAGCATCTATTTGGTGTAGGAAGTATAATACAGTCGTCCCTCCACATTCGTGGTGGCCCGTAGCCACTTCAGGAAAGTTGGGAAGGGAGGTGGCCAGGCAGGCAGGAGGGTGACCAGCCACCCCCTGCACTTCCCGAAGTGGCTATGGGGCTTTTATTTTGTTTTTAACGCTTCCCCCTTTTATCTATTCATTATTAAAAATAAATATATATATTAATAAAACAGGGGCCTGAGCCAGATTAAAACCACGGTGTTCAGGGGAAGGGATGCCTTAAATATTTGCTCCTCATCTTCTGCTATGTGGTCCACATTTGCATCAGAGGGCCTTCAACTCCTACTCAAAATGTGAGGAAATTTGAGTGATGAATTTCTGTTCAAAACTGCAGTCCTGATTTTACTCCTCACCTCAAAAAAAAAAAACCCACTTTCCTGATCATAGAAAAATAGCAAGTGTGTGTGTGTGTGTGTGTGTGCGTGCGATCGTGCACATGTGCACATGCACGCACAGATTTTTCGCATGAAGGAACAATTAAATCACTGCAATCTTGTATGGTTGTTGTTAACTGCCTTCGAGTCAAATTTCACTCATGGTGAGACACCTCCAAGTACTCAACCACTCTGCTTAGGTCCTGCAAGCTCAGGGACATTGCCTTCTTGATTGAGTCTATCCAACTGGTATGCAACCTTCCTCTCTTTCTTTCCCTATTGCGCTCCACCTTTCCTAGCATTATTGTCTTTTCTAGTGAGTCATGCCTTCTCATGATGTGGCTGAAGCCTCATGATGTGGCCAACAGCCTCAATTTAGCCATCTTGGTACCCAGGGAGAGTTCAGGTTTGATTTCTTCTAGGACCCATTTGTTGATCTTTTGGCTATCCATGGTTTCCTCAGCACTCTTCTCCAGCACCATACCTCAAATGAGTTTAATTTTTTTTCACATAGGTAGAACCCTGTACATGATGGGAAATATGATGACTTGGACAATCCTAACTTAAGTGTTCAGTTGTATATCTTTGCACTTCAGGACCATCATCATCATCATTTTATTTACTGTCATAGACAAAAGATAAACCAAGATATGATATAATATAATATACACACTTCAGGATCTTATCTCATTCTTTCACAGCTTCCCTTCCCAATCTATCCTTCGTCTGATTTCTTGACTATAATCTTTCTCCTGGTCAATGAGCAATCCAAGCTATGGGAAATCTTTTAACTATTTCAATTTCCTTGTCATCTAAATTGAATTTATGTAAATCCTACTTAGTCATTATTTTTGTTTTCTTAATATTCAACAGCAAGCCTGCCCTAGCACTTTCTTCTTTGACTTTCTCTAGTAATTGTTCCAAGTCTTTGGTGTTTTATTCTGCTAGTAGTATGGGGTCATCTGCATATCTTAGATTGCTGATATTCCTTCCTCCATATCTACCTCTATGAACCAGCCCAGGCCCTGAGATCATCAGGAGAGGCCCATCTCACAGGCTCACCACAATTTCAAGTATGGTTGGTAGGGACATGAGAGAGGGCCTTTTCAGTGGCTGCCCAGGGAAGCGAGATTGGCCCCCTCCTGTTGTCCTTCTGATGGCAGGCCAAAACCTTTTTATTCAGGCAGGCTTTTAAAAGAACAGTCTGGAGGGTGCTGTGTGGTTTTGTTGGGCTGTTTTTAAAAGCTTTTTATCTTTGTTAAATGTTTTTAATACTTTAAAGTATATTTTAATCTTTTAAATATTTTGGTGTTTTAATGATGTTATTGATTTACTTCTGTTTTAATGTGCACTTTTTTTAGGTTTTGTGTGTTTTTAGAGCTGTGAGCCGCATTGGGTCTCAGCCTTGGGGGAGGGGGAAGTGGCCTATCAATAAAGATGATAATGATGATGATGATGGTCTTCAATCCTCCTTCCTCTGAGTCTAATCCTGTGCTGCATATGATATTTTCTGCATACAAGTTGAACAAATAGGGTGATAGAATGCAGCCTTGTCTGACCCCCTTTCCAATTGGGAACCACTCTGTTTCTCCATATCCTAATGGTAGTCTCTTGTCCTGAGTACAAGTTTTACATCAGGACAATCAAATGTAATGGTACACCCATTTCTTTAAGATCAGTCCATAGTCCGTTGTGATCTTTTCAGTCAAAGGCTTTGCTGTAGTCTATAAAGCACAAGCTGATTTTCTTCTTGAATTCTACACCATTATCCAGTGTATGTTTGCAATGTGTCTCCTAATGCCTCTTCCTTTCCTGAATCCAGCTTGGCCATCTGGAATTTTTCATTCCATATATGCAGAATTTTGAGCATGACTTTACTTGCATTGGAAATTATCTTATAGTTACTGCAATCTGTTGTGTCTCCTTTTGGGGGGATGAGATTGTATATTGATTGTTTCCAATCTGTGGACCATTGTTTTGTTTTCCATATTTGCTGGCAGATTTTAGTTAGAACTAAAGTCAGTTCTGTCAAACAGAGCAACTGATCTTGGTTTTCATCCCTCAGGTTTAAGATCCATGACACTTTCCTCTTGTGTAGAGCACCAGGGAGATACACTGAAAAGAAATAAGTTATACTGCGAAAACTGTAATTTACAACCATGTGTGTATAAGGACAACAAAGGGGGTGCAGGGAGATAAACTTTAAAGACAGTGGAGGCCTTTTTTCTAAATTAGATTTTGTCAATTTTGGTCCAATTTCTCATGTCTAAAATGATAGCAATTTCTTATGCTGTTTACTCTAGCATGATATTTATTGGCTTGAATGCTGTCATCTGTAATGAACAGTTAAAGAAAAGACTTAGCTTGATATATTGTTCTGCATGCTCTGACACAAGCTTTCCTTCTTTCAAGAGGCTGAGCTCACACAGTGTATCCCCAAGCTTGTTTTCTCAGACTGAAATCCTATTTTCTTCTATCTGCTTTGTTCCAATGGAGAGGTGCATAGAACAGCAGTCTTGGCCACTCCCTAGTATTAGATGCCTTTCAGATATTGTTGTTGTTGTTGTTGTTATTGTTGTTGTTTATTTATATAGCACCATCGATGTATATAGTGCTTTACAAAAGATTACAGAATAAAACAATTATCACTATTCCAATAATATAAAATACTAAAATACAGTAAGAAAAGGGGGAAAATACAGACAATTCAGAATAAAACAAAACAAAAGTACAGGTGATCAAATACAATAAAGATATAAACATTAATCCAAAATTCCAAAAGTTTGAGATAACAAAAACGTTTTCAATTTGGATTTTAAAACAGCAAGGAATGAAATAGTTTGCAAGTTTACTGGGAGGTGATTCCAGGAATAAGGGGCAGCAAGAGAAAAAGGATGAAGTCGAGCCAAGGAGGAAGAAACCCTTGGCTGGGTAAGAAGCTCAGAATTCACAGAGGGAAGATTCTAACAGGCTGGTAAAAAGAGATAAGAGTTGCAAGGTAAGGAGGAGCTAGGTTATGCAGGGCCTTGAATGTTAGAACAAGCAGCTTATACTGAATCCTAGAGGGACTAGGTAGCCAATGAGGGGATATCAAAAGTGGGGTGACATGATCAAAGTGACAGGCCAAAGAAGATAATCTCAGCAGCAGAGTGAAGAATGGAAACCATAGGAATAAGATGAGATAATGGAAGACCAGTCAAAAGAAGATTGCAGTAATCAAGATGGGAAATGAGTAAAGCATGAACTAAGGTCCTGGCAGAGGAAGCAGAGAGGAAAGGTTTGGTTTTAGTGATGTTATAAAGGAAAAATTGACACGACTTGCTACAGCCTCAATATGATGAACAAATGACAATGAGGAGTCAAAGACAAAGCCAAGACACCATGCTTCGTTCACAGGATGGATGGGAACATTATCGACAGAAATGGAAACTGTATAATGTAAAGCAGGTTTGGGGGGAAAGATGAGTAGTTCTGTCTTTGCCATATTAAGTTTAAGGTGGTGATGAAGTGTCCATGCTGAGATACCGGAAAGACAAGCTGTAGTGAGATGTTTAAGATCTGAAGAAAGTTCAGGAGTAGAGAGGTACAGTTGAGTATCATCAGCATAAAGGTGATATTGAAACCCATATGAGCTGATACAATTACCTAAAGATAGTGTGTAAAGAGAGAACAATAAGGGGCCCAGAAAAGGGCCCTAAGGAACCCCAACTGAAAGGGGAAGGGAGGGGGATTCATGACCACCAGCTACCACCCTAAATGACTGGCCTGAGAGATACGATGAAAACCAGCTGAGAAGGGAGTCAGTGAACCCTAAATCACAAAGTGAATCTAACAGAAGAACATGATCAACTGTATCAAAGGCTGCAGAAAGATCGAGGAAAATAAAGATGGAGTATGGGCCTTTTGACTTGGCCTGGAGGAGGTCATCTGTTATTTTTGTGACAGCTATTTCTGTAGAATGTAAAGGGTGAAATCCAGTCTGAAAAGGGATCCAATGTAGAGGCTTGAGAATGAAAGGTGGGGCACTGTGCATAAACAGTGCATTCCACAACTTTTGAAAGGAAAGGCAACCGTGAAATAGGACAATAATTAGAGACAGAGGATAGGTTAAGTGAAGACTTCTTGAGGAATGGAGAGACTGTGGCATGTTTAAACTTAGAAGGAAATGAACCAGAGGAAAAGGAGAGATTAATAATACGATAAAGAAAAGGGAGACTAGTGGGGGAAATAGTAATTAAAAAGTGATAATGAACAGGATCCAGAGAACAGGTAGAAGGATTTGAATCTTCAATATTTTAGATAATTCATCTAATGAGACAAGAAGTGGATTTAGAATAGATGGGCAGTTGATATGATAATGAGGAGGATTCAGGAACAGGGAGAGAAGAACAGATGGTTTCAATTTTAGTACTGAAAAAAGTTGCAAAATCATCAGCAGAAAGTGATGGAGGAAGAAGTGAAGGAGAGGGATTTAAGAGAGATTTAATAGTAGAGAAGAGATGCTGTGGGCACCAAGAATTAGCATGGATCAGTGATGTATAATAGGTCTGTTTGGCCAGAGAAATGGCACAAGAGAAAGAAAAAAGAATAAATTTATAATGAATATAATCTGCCCACTCTCTGGTCTTCCTCCACAGATGCTCAGCTGCGCAAGGGCAGGAACAAAGATACCAAACAGTGGGAGGCTTAGAGGGAGGGACCATGCATGTTGACAAATGGGCAAAGCTATCAAGAGTTGAGGATAAAGTTGAGTTGAGTAAAGAAACAGCTGAATTTAGAGAACCAACAGAATTAAAGGGAGGCAGCAATGAGTCCAAAGCCTGAGAAAAGGTTTCAGGATTAACTGAATGAAGATCTCTAAAGGAGTGAGTAATGGGATGATAAGAAGGTGGGTTATGAGCAAGTGCAAATGAAACAAGATAGTGACCAGATAAAGGGGATTCAGTAATTGAAAAGCAAGATACATTCACATGATGCATTCACATGAGTAGAACCAATTGTGATGGTTTTTCCCATAGAATCACTACAATGTCTCCTGGCACTTTCCCAGTTGGATGGAGAAGAATCATGGAATCTAACTTGCCCTTATACTTGCCTCCTTTATGCATAGACCTCAGGCCATAGCTGAAGGCTTCATCTGCAGGGTACCATATTCTGAATGTGTGTGAAATGGTAATGCTCAAAACCAGAAGCAATCTAAAGATATTGTGTCATTAAACATAATAGATTGCACTATATTTTTCTTTGGTTACAAAGTGCTCTTGTAGAAAAAGCTCTAAACAATTACATTTCATTTTGTGAAATAAAAATAGCATTTTGTATTTGGTTGCTATGCGGTTTTTTAAGAGAAGAAACTCTTTATCTACAAGTACATGAATCTCTGCACCTCAGTACATCTCTGCACCTCAGTTGATTATACTTAAACTTTATTTTCAAAAAGCATTGAAAGTTGCTTGGGTAGAAAGAATAGGTTAAGGGATGCCAATGTTCTTGTGTGAGTCCCTTCCTTATGTCAGGGGTTTGAAACACACAGAGATCAGATATATACTGTACTTTTTCTGGGTCCTGCGTGCACAGATTTCAGTTTTTGGACATTGTATGAAATTTGTATGGCCTGAACACTTTGAACAAACCTCAGCTGACAGAAAGCTAAGGTTTGCTTCTATCAGTAATGTCCATACTAAAATGCAATATCACACTAGGGTGTACATGTCTTGAATAAACAACATAAAACAATGTTATAAATTGAATAGGGGGTGGGACATGGAACTGGGATAGCAGGGCTTTGGTTTTAGCTTGGCCCTGATTACTGGGTAACTTTAAGCAAATGGCTATGTCATTGTCTCATCATCTTTAGAAAAGGCAGTGTAAGAAACCTACATCATAATGTTATTGTGAGGGCAAATGGATAGAATTTTTCAGGACTTGTACAATTAGGTTTGAAAACTCATTTCCTACAGTTATTGTTCTCTCTCACCCTGCCTTATTTTATTATTTACCATTGCAATTACAATTTTCAAAAAGTAACTATTTGCTTTCCCAGTTATTAAATGTTGCTTTTCTGTTACTTTTAGGACTTCATCAGACCATCCAAATACGGCATCATAAGGACGCCTAATGATCACAAAAGGATGTGCGTACCACACAACGTTGCCCTTTCACAATCATGTCCAATTTAAAAACCGTACTTTTTTATTGATGGCCCAAGTCATCAATAGATCTCCCCTAGTGCTGTTGTGCCAGCGTTGCCAGAATTTGAATCTGCATGCCATTTTACTCACATGAATACGGCGTCAATGGCTGGTCTGTCAAGAACACTTCTGGGTGAGATCACGATATCCAGGTAGGTGACACTCTTTTTATGACCCTCTTTTTATGACCCTCCCTGGTTTACTTGTAAGTTTTTAAGTGTGTTTTTGTCCTTTTCAAAACTTTTTGAGTGTTATTTTTGTTGTTGTTGTTTTAATTTCCCATGCTAGATATTCTCACGAGAATCCTCAGGATTTCAGTCAAGGAAGTGAACAGAGCTCCATTCACTCCTCATTCATTGCCAGAGAAGCCTTTAGCATGGATGCAAGGTAAGTGTGACATGCAGAGTTCTTTTGCCGGCATAAAAACGCTAGAAGTTATGCCGGCAACAGAATGTGGTTTAGCGGTGTGGTATGCTGAAGTCCTAAAAATCAGAATGCTATTACCTGTTAGCTTGTAGTAGCAGATGGATGGCCTCCTCCCAGCCACTTCACTGTTGCCTCAAAACCCATAGCAGAGTAACAGTCAGCACTGCAAGCCAACATTCAAACCATGTGATGTTCCTGCTCCACTGTTTAATGAGTCCATTAACATTTACCTATAAATGTAACAAAAAGCTCTGTTGTTGTTGTTGTTGTTGTTGTTGTTCTATCTTCTATATATATAATTATCTTGGGTATGTTGCTGTTTTCAGTGTGCTGATTGGCCACTGAGTGTCATGATCTGCCTCTTCTTGCAGGACTAGACCCCTGGCTGCAGCAGCCAGGACAGCCTCTTTGCAGACTCAGGCCCTGGCTGTAGGAGTCTTGGAAGAACCAGGGCCAAGCTATCAGATGCAGCTGGCTGCAATCATGCAGCACACCTGAAGCAGCCAGGGGAACTGCTATTTAAGGGCAGCATTCGGCCCCTCAGTCTTGGCCATCACAACATGGTCTTCTGTAGCAGCTCCTTGCTTTGGGGCTGTGGCCTTGTGCTATCTGTGGTTGGGCCTTCTGTGGTGTCTGTAGCTGGGCCTTGGGGTGGAAATTTGTGGAAAGCTTGAAGACCTTTCTAAACATGGCAGTGGAGGGGCTCTTGCATCCTGGGGGGGGTGGGGGGTGTAGCATGTGGGGTGGGGTGTCAGGTGTGTGTATACATGTAGTTCCATGATGGTGGAGGGGCTCATGGTGGAGGGGCTCTTGGCATGAAACTAGCCATTGCAGTTGATTTGAAAGGTTATATATTAATGTATCAGATGATCATACTCTTGACATGTTTTGTAAGTGGCCAATCAGCAGAGTGGGAACAAAAGCATACCAAAGCGTATGTTATGATGGGTATAGCTAGTTCATATATATCCTGCTTTTTCCTGACAATAGAACTCAAGGTGGCTAACATCTTTAAAACAATACAAATTAAAAACAATACAGAAGTAAAAAATAACAGTATAAATATAACATTTTAAAAGTATTAAACAATTTATGTTAAAAACATTAAACATTAAAAATATTAAAATACCTTTAGTTACCTCACAAAAGAAGTAAGGATATATACCTTGTAGAGTTACAATCCTAATGTAATGCAGTTATATTTTAGTCATAGGAACCAGTTATTGAAACTAAAGAACTATACCTTAGATACTGGGGAAAGGCCACTAGGTAGCAATTAGTATTTCATAGAATCATAGAGTTGGAAGAGGCCACAAGGGCCATCCAGTCCAACCCCCTGTATTACAGGAATAAACAATCAAAGCACGCCTGATAGATGGCCATTCAGCCTCTGTTTAAAAACATCCAAAGGAGACTCCACCACACTCCATGGCAGTGCATTCCACTGCTGAACAGCTCTTACAGACAGAAATTTCTTCCTAATGTTTAGATGGAATCTCTTTTCCTGTAGTTTGAGTCATAATTTACTGTCTGTAACTATTTAATTCCAAGCTCTGGAGTGTTTCAATTTAAAATCAGTGATGTATAATTTATAACGATGGGAATGGGGCACTAGAGAATGTTCCAGATCTTACATGGATAGGGTACCCAGCCGTCATGACCTGGATACTTTCCCCTTGATCTCAGGGGAAAGGTGAGGAACTGTAGAATGAGAGTACTACCTTGAAAAGGTGTATGATGTAAATATATACGGTAACACCCCCATATGCGCTGATTCACCAACTGCCAATTCAATTATCTGCAGTTGGCGACAGTGGGGGGGGGGGTGAATGAGGAAGGGAGGGGAGGAGGCTTCCGGATGGCTCCAGTGGCTGCAATGGCTATGGGGAGTGAGGGGAGGGGAGGTCTCACCTCCCTTCACCCCTTGCCCTGGGAGATGTCTCTGGTGGCTGCAATGGCAGGGGGGGGCGAAGGGAGGGAAGGGGAGGTCTTGCCTCCCTTCACCCCGCAGGATGGCCTCCATAGCAGCAATGGTGATGGGGGTGAAGGGAGGGGAGGTCTCACCTCCCTTCTCCCCTCGCCCTGAGGGATGGCTCCAGTGGCTGCAATGGCTTTGGAGGGGTGAAGAGAGGGGAGGGGAGGTCTCACTTCCCTGCTCCCCTCGCCCCATGGGATGGCTCTGGTGGCTGCAATGGCTATGGGGGGGTGAAGGGAGGGGAGGTCTCTCCTCCCTTCTACCTTTATCCCACGGGATGGCTTCCATGGCAGCAATGGTGATGGGGGGCAGAGGGAGGGGAGGAGATGTCTTGCTTCCCTTCTCCCAGTGGGATGGCTCTGATGGCTGCAATGGCAATGGGGGGGGCAAAGAGAGGGGAGGTCTCACCTCCTTTCTCCACCTGGATTGCTCCCCAGATGGCTTCTGTGGCAGTAATGGATGGCTTCCGTGGCAGCAATGGGGGGCATTTACTATTATCCGCAGAATTCATTATCCGTGGGTCTCTCTCTTTTTCCCAACCCACATCCACAACTCCTGGCCCAACATCTTTCCCATCCCTTCTTTGTTTCTCTCTGTCTTCCCCTGCCTTTCATCTATTTGCAATCTTCTTCCTCCATCCCTAGTCCCTGTTTCCCCTTCTCATTCTCTGCCCTCCCTCTGCCCCCCTCACTGGCAATATTTGTCTTTTTCCTCCCTTTATCTCCCTTCTCTTTCTCTCATCATTGTATCCTGCCTTTTCCTAGCTACACTTATCATCTTCCTTCTCCTTCCCCCCTACCCCGCACTGACTTTTCAACAGTTTCTCCTTTGCCACCAAGGAGAACCAACCTGCCCTACCAAGATAATCTTTAAGCCAGAACTGTTTAGTGTCTTGGATGATGATGGTGGTGGTGGTGGTAGTGGTGATGATGACGATGATATTTATTTCTTACCTGCCTCTCTCTATGGATCAAGGCAGGGAACAACACATTAACACATAGACATAACGTTGGTTAAAAGCACATATTAAAAACATATATCAATTTAAAAAGAACAAGTAAAACCAAGACATTTTAAAACAGTCAACACATGATTTAAACTTCACACTTTAAAATCATTTGGATAGGCCTGGCGGGTCTTTAATACTGATTTGGATTCTGACAGTGTATTCAGCTGTTGCATCTCTTCCAGCAGGCCCTTCCAGAGTTGACAGTCCCATTGACTCAATAGAGTTTGTTCTGAGCAGTCACATATAGATAGGATTGCTCTGTTGGTTTTTATTGCCTTGTTGGTATCATTGTCTCACTATCAGCACCACCACCACCATCTTATACATTGTTTAATTCCCTTATTAGGGGACTAAAGGAGAATTGCATCCAGGTCTTCAAACCAACCTCTGATGTAAAACAATACCAAAAATAACAGAAAAAAGCAGGGAAAAATTAAACAAGCTAAGCAATGTTAAAATCTTTTAAAGGCCTTGGAAAACAATACAGCCAGTCCCCTGTATCCACGGAATCAATATCTGCGGTTTCAGTTATCTGTTGGACACAAAACAGGGACACATACCATAAAGTCATCCTAGAAAATGGCTTGGGAGGCATCCTCTATAGACATCTGCAGACATCTTCTAGGTCCTCCAAGGCAACTCTAATAGGGTTTGCTTTTATCCAGTTTCTGGTATCCACAGTAAGTCCAGTAACTGAACCCCTTTGAATACAGGGGTCAGACTGTATAGTTTTTGTATCCATCTAAAACTCAGGAAGGTTGGAGGCAACCTGAATTCCCCCCACAAAAAGTTCCACAGTTGGGGCGTTGTTGCAGAAAAGGCCTTGATTAATACTATCTGCTAGTGAGATGTGGTGCTTATTAAATTTGTTGAGTTTTATCCAGACTGGGTTTGTGGAACTCAGATCTCACTGAAATCAATGGAACAATTGACTGGCTATGTGTCCCACCATTCTGAAGTCAGTGCATATATGACACAGAGCTGTCTCTGTAACAACACTTTAATGGTGTAACTCCTTCCCAAAATTGGCTCCATCTCTGTTTAACTTCCAGCAATTATTTAAACAGTATCCTTCTGTCTGGCTGTAGTTTTTGGATTCTAAACTGCCTTTAAAAAAAAATAAAAAATAAACCATTTTTCAAGAATGCTTTTAATACACCTTATACATCATCTCAGGGGCCCTGTAGTTATTTATAAGTTGTTGTGTGCCTTGAAGTTGTTTCCAACTTATGGCAACCCTGACATGAACCTATCACAGGGTTTTCATGGCAAGGTTTGTTCAGAGGAGGTTTGACTTTGCCTCTGAGGCTGAGAAAGTGTGACTTGCCAAAAATCACCTGGTGGGTTTCCATGGCTGAGCAGGGATTCAAACCCTCTTCTCCAGAATTATGGTCCAATGCACAAACCACTACACCACACTGGCTCCCTATTTATAAGTACTTAATTACTTTTAATTAATTAAATAGTTAGAGATGCTTTAAGTCTCACTGATCTCAATGGAGGAAAGTACAAGTAGTTTTAGTCTGAGAGTGGACAAGCTTTTACATGCAGCTTTGGCAATTACCCAAGCAGAAGAAGGAACAATCATTAATTCAACAATTGTCACACCATTTCTTCAGTACAGTCCCTAAAGAGCAGGAACAGGAACAATATGTACTTGTGCTGGGGTCCTGTTGCAGGCCTCCCAAAAGCATCTGGTTGGCTATTCTGAGAATGGAATCCAAAGCTAGATAGCCCTTTGGTATGATCCAGGAGGGTCTTCTTGTGTTCTGAAGAGAACACACATGTTAAGGATTCAAGGAACTTCCAAAGAAGTTTCCAGAATTACAAATACTGCTTCAATAAACTGCAAACCTTTGACTGAAATAGAATGGTGGTACTACCTGAATTAAGATATCATTTTAAATCTTTGATAATTATGTTGCCTTTAATAATAAAAAAAAGAGGCCAACATATAGCCCATGTGCAGACATTGTGTGCTGCCTAATCTCACAGTTCACCCTTAAAATATCTTCTTGACAGATGACTTGATTCCATATACCCCCACAGTTGTGTAAAATAAAACATGCCACATAACTCAATTCAGCTGTTATCTGTGTAAAATTTACTTGAGCAGACTGACATAATTTATGTTCCTGGCTTAACCTAAAGTCAAAAAACAGCAGGTATGAGTCACCCGCTATTTGACTGTGTGTGGTAATTCCCAACACATATGACATGGTCCCAGAAAAGTTTGTGCTTTTGATGTTGCTTTTTGACCTTGTGGAGTGCATAAAGCGAAATCCTTTAAAAAAATACAATGAAGACATGAAGATTTCTCAATGTGTTTTATTGTAGGCCCAGTTTATCCTTGAGAAGACAGCTCTATTTCTCTCCATACTGAGGCAGAAAAGGTTGGAAAACTCATGAAGACAACATTTTACAGGGTCTCCATCCAATGAAAAGTTAAGAGTAATAAGAATAGGTGTCCTTATTTTGAAAAGAGGCCTAATGGCACATGTGAGCAGTACACCCATTTCTTTAAGCCTGAGTTTCCAGTTTGCAGGTTTGGTGAGCAGCAGGGCCCATATCCTTTTGCTGCTTGAAGCAAAAAGCAAGAGGGCCACGCCCCTACATCTAACCACTTCCATTTATAAAATCTGTCCAGACTAGCTCTCAGATCTTGCCTTAACAGTAGCAACAGGACAGTCTTCTCCACCGCATCTGAGAGAAGCAGGGTGCAGGGAAGACTGTATGGCACACACAGATTTGTCTGCTCCCTATCCCACAGTATGTGCTACCTGGGGTAACTGCCTCACTCTGTCAAATAACCTTTATCCTTTGATGTTCTTAAATTTCACGTCTAGATTCTTTTCACTAATGCACTGTAATAGTCTATTAATGTATTTGCATAGAAATCTTCATAAAACAAACAAAAGATCCTTCCAAATCAGGATTTTCTTTTCACTTATGCAGGTGAAGTGGAATTTTACAGGGTGTGCATCTACAACTTGTAACCTTCCCATGTTTTCCCATCACTTTCTCCAACTTTTTCTTCCCACAAAAATAAAATGTTTTAAACAACTCATCTGGACAAAAAAAGAATATAGGTCAACCTTCATATTTGCAGATTCAGTACCCATGGTTTCACTTATCTACATCTGAAAAAATACATTCTTTCTAGGCATTTCTAGGTACTCCAATGTGATTCTGTGGTCAATTTCCAGTGTTCATCTCATTGAAAACAATAGGTTTCCCTATTATCCATGGTTTCAGGTATTCCCAGGGCATCTTGGAACACATCCCCCGCTGATACGGGGGTTGACCTGTATGTGCAATACAATTGGCCCTCCATGTCCATGGATTCTGTATCCACAGATTCAACTGTCCACAGCTTGTAAATATTTTTTAAAAATCCAAAACGGAAAGCTTGATTTTGCCATTTTATACAAGGGATACCATTTCACTATGCCATTGTATATCTGAACTCTACAATATTCTCGAGAGGCTTGTTTGGTAGAAACAAGGGGAAAGGGCTTCTTGGATGTTCCTAGATTGTAGAACTCCCTCCAGAATGGCCTGCCATCAGGCTTTTAGAAACTGACTAGGGTGTGCTTTTAATGTTATGCAATACTGTTTTCAAGGTTTGTATGTAGTCTTTTAATTTTAATCATTTTAATGTTTAAAGATTTTAACTTTATAAATTAATTGCTTTTAAATAACTTTTATATTTATACTTTTATTGAAGGTTTTACATCATTTTAATCTGAATTTTTGAATACGCTGTTAGCTGCCTTGAGTCTCACTACTGAGAGAAATGAAAATAATAATGATGATGATGATACTTTAACCCAGTGCACTCCATTTTAGCCCAGATTTGTAAATCCAGTGGTATCACCTCATTGATCATCCCAGTTCATTATAAAAGTGTGGCTTGAGTCAGAGGACTGGGTCCAGCTAAGCAGCTGTTCAGTGCTGCTAAGACCTATGGATGCTTTCTAAAGAAGCAGCTCAACAGCAGTTGTTCTTATCACTCTTTGTCCCAGCAGTAGTCACCACTGTAACCACTCTTCTGATGAATCAAGAGAGGAGCAAAGTGACAGCAGCACTGGAATTCATTTTTGCAAGTTTAAGGATGAAATTACAAACTTTACATATATATGCAGAACCCTGAGATATTGACTAAGCAGATTAATGTGAGAAAAGCTCCTTAGCAAAAGAACTCTTTTGGCGACATATGTTGAAATGCTGCTACAAAGCCCATAGGGGTTAAAGACTTTTTCAAATCATTAACTCATAGAAGAAACATACTCCTCCCCAGTCAAATTCCATTCCAAAAGATCCCCAAAGTTTTATTTATTTCAGTATTTGGGAAGGGAGACAGAGGATTAACATTTGGATTTCTATCAAACAAAATTCTGGATTCCTTTTTTCCAATTTTCTTTTAGACTACTCCATTTTAAATTGCTAGTTTCTAATTTTTATGAGGATCTAAACATTTCTTGCATGTGTTGGCCCATGATATCTAAGCAAAACTGGCATTGAAAGAAACTATCTGGCTTTTAAAATATGGTTATCTGCCTCATCAACTAACTTCTTTTTCAAGAATAGAAAACAAGTCACTCTGCAACTTTTGGAACCTAGATTATATTACTTTCAGGATGGATAAATGCCAAACCTGACTTTCAAACTGGATTTTTCACCCAGGCTCTGTTTGTGGTATTGACAGAAATATTACCATAGGACATTATCAGACAAGGCAAAAAAGGCATCATAAGGACTCCTAATGATCGTGAATGGATGCGCATACCAAGCGACATTGCCCTTTCACAATCATGTCCTGTAAAAAAAATGTACTTTTTTATTGAAAGCGCAAGCCATCAATAGCTCTCCACGGCTCTTTTGTGCCAACATTGCCGGTGTTTAAAACTTCATGCCATTGTACTCACATGAATGCAGCATCAATGGCTGGTCCAGCAAGAACACTTCTAGGTGAAATCGCAACATCCCTGTAGGTGACACACTTTTTATGACCCTCCCCTGTTTACTTGGAAATTTTTTAGTGTGTTTAGGTGCTTTTTGAAACTTTTTCTGTTATGTGAAGTCGAAGGCTTTCACAGCCGGCATCCATAGATTTCCCTTGGGTTTTTCTGGGCTGTGAGCCCATGTTCTGGAATAGTATCTTTCTGACGTTTCGCCTGCATCTGTGGCTGGCATCTTCAGAAGGTTCCTCATTATTAAAAAATGATGGAAGATACTGGGAGGGAACTGGAAGCTGCACAGAACGAAGACGATGCGAGATCGAAAGAAGGCGGGGGGGCGTGCAAAACGGGGCACTGCTTCAGGAACAGCCCCATTTCTGTCCTGATCTCTCCTTGGAATATATTACCTGTGTGAAAATTTGCTTACTTACAGAAGTTCTTATGCATGGAAATACACAGGTACAAGTCATTTTAGGATATGCAAACAATGAAGTAAAATATATTCCTACATGCTGTCTGCTACGAGAGCTTTAGTAAGGATGAGCTCCATCTTAAAAGACAAAAGGGTGGAACAGAGAAGCATCCTCCTGGCTGCTTCTCAGAACAAAGAAACTTGTGTAAATGCTCAGAGTAGAGTAGAGGTGTCCTAAAACAGACAAAACAGGAAATTGCCTATAGAGTGTCCCCTTACATGCACTTCTTAACCCCTTAACAGCCATGCAGCCCATTTGCATGCAAAGGTTGCAATATTCCAACAGTTGTGAGGACTGCCCGGGGGCAAAATGGGGCAAAAGCCCTGCATCATCAGGCTTGCAGTGCTCCAAAATGGGGGTAAGATAGGGTAAATTGCCCATTTAGATAAGCTCAATTTTGTTGTTGTTGTTGTTGTTGTTGTTATAAAATTTATTTATAGCCCGCCCCTCTGCTAAAAACAATTGGGGTGGCTTCCAACAATTAAAACATTGTAATAACGACTAATGGCACCACCACCACCACCACCCTCCCCCATAAAAAGACATTAAACAATATAAAATTAAAAGCATCTAACTAAAATCACATTAAAAACAAATATACACAAGATTAAAATGAGGCCAGGAGATGCAGTTCCTGAGGTCGGGAACTAATCAGGAAAGGCCTACCGAAAGAGATCCGTCTTTAGTGCTTTTTTAAACTTTTTTAAAGCTGTTTCACAAGATGATCCTTGTGCTGATCCTTTTAGGAAGAGTTGCCAAGGGTTGAACCAAGGACTTTCAGCCAGAGCTTGGAAACATTACTTTTTTGGAGTGTGTCCCCCAGAATCCTCTTACCCTTGGTAACTCTTCTCAGAAGAAGCAGCATGAGCGAAACTCCACTTGAGAACCTGGAGAGCTGCCAGTCAGCACAGACAGTACTGGGCTAGATGAACAGATAGTCTGATTTGGAATAACGTGGCTTCTTGCATTTACCCATGCAAACAGTGTAAATGGTGGACACCAAGCAAGGCAGATTTGTCAAAGTAATAAGGAGAAGCCTTGCAGTTATTGTCCCTACTAGCTGACATTACCTTTCTATGCCAAATAATAAATATCAATTGTTTTTAAGTTCAACTGAAATTGGTTGTGAGGCATATTCATAAAATTATCTGCTTATCTCATCAAGACAGTGTCCTATTATCTTAATGCATTTTTAGTACAGTCCCTGTAGAGAAAAGGATTAGAATTTGCTTTAAGAACCAGGAAAATCTGGGATTGTGGCTGGGAGATGGTGTGACAGATACCGGTAGTATATTTTCCA
Organism: Gambelia wislizenii; assembly: GCA_030847615.1. Classification (NCBI taxonomy): domain Eukaryota; kingdom Metazoa; phylum Chordata; class Lepidosauria; order Squamata; family Crotaphytidae; genus Gambelia; species Gambelia wislizenii. Next base: position 380,787,525 of record JAUMIR010000002.1, on the reverse strand, counting down.
TTTGAAAAATGCTGTTAAAAGGGATATGTTCAGTTTATATTCAGCCCCCCAACCTTTCCAGATTATGATAGCCTGCAGCTCATTGAAATTCTAAAAGAAATTGCCTTTCTAGGTATTTCCTGTTAAAATGCTGTAAGATTGCTCATTCTCTTGATATTTTAGTGAACAATGAAATGATGGCAACATGAAGATTCTGCTTCTAGAAAGGCAAAGGATTCTATTTAACTTCTGTCAGGTTGTCCTAAAGGAATTCTGCATGATAATATTTATTTCTTCAGGGAGACATTCTGGATGTGAATAGAAGGGGATTGGACAGTGGGCAATGATGCAGAGGCAGCTGTGAGCACAAGTACTATGTTTTATTGCAGTTGCTAAAGTAACAGCATTCACACACACACACACACACACACACACGGCCACCCCCAATAGCCAAGAAGAGACATATAAAGCTACTGCAACTTACATGTGCTGCACCCTTTCATTTCAGTCTGTCTTTGGATTGTTTTAATGAAATCCTTGTTTTGTAAATTCAAATATATTTCTTCTTTATATAGTGCAATAGATGGTGTTTGCATGAAAGGCTGAAAATGAGGCCAGACAGAATGAAGCCCTAATGTTCTGGTTCAGAACAGAAGAAATACTGCCTCTGTTCTTTTGATATATTTTATTATCCATTTTGCTTTGCAGAAGTGTCAAACTCTGAAGGAGTGCCCATGTTTGCATGTTTCACGTATAATACAAAACAGCTGGTACATCTTATCACTTGATTTCTCTGTACCTGAGAACTTTCACCTGATGACCATCACAGAAATGTGTGCATTAACATTACTGAAAAGCATCATCTTTGAATTATATCCCCAGTTTTAGATGTAAGATGGATTATTCACACATTGAGGTTATTCTCTATGCAATTGATCAAATGAAGAGCATACATGTAAGAAATACAGTGGTCCCTCAGTATCCACTGGAGTTTGGTTCCAGGACCACTGTAGATACCCAAATCCATGGATGCTCCAGTCCCATTATATACAATGGCATAGTATAATGGTGTCCCTTGTATAAAATGATGAACAGCAAGGTTTGCTTTTAGGAATTTTTTTTTCCAAACACTTTTTAGCTATGGTTGGTTGAATCCATGGATGCAGAACCTGTGGAGGTAGGTGGCAGACTGTAATATCAAGCATGACAGAAATCCACAAATGATCGCTGGCAGAAGGCTACACCTTCAGCCTACTTTTATTAGGTGAATAAGTGAAATCTAATGTCCATGCTTATGCTTTGCTTGTTGCATGGGAGCTGCTACAGCATACTCCTTCCCATATAATTACAGTGGACCCTCCATATCCATGGATTCTGCATCTGTGGATTCAACCAACTGTGGATCTGACCATCCCGTCCACGTGCTCTTAAACACTGGACATTGGAGGAGTTGCATTGCTTACAGAGAGCTGGGAACATCATGGCATGGTCAGCCTTGCAGTGCCTGCAGTTGCCAGAGCGATCATGAGGGGGTCATTCGCAGCTCACTGTTGTGCAACCCGGCTCGCACCTGGTTTGTCAGCCATTATATGTCTATTTTTTATAAGGGACTTGAGTATCCATAGATTTTGGTATCTGCTGGTATGGGAAAGAGCCTGGAACCAATACTCCATGGATACAGAGGGTTGATCACAAGTATTCCCTTCTTGGCAAAGATATACAAATGTATAATAGCCAGGCAACTCAAACATTCTTGGGTGGCACTGATTATTTGGACTCCTTTCAACCTGGCTTCAGACCAAACTGAAACGGCTATTTATCACTAAATAAATTATTCCTGCCAATCAGAACTAACAAACAGCAATCCTGCTAATTCTTCCATAACTGTTCATGACTTTTGATACCATCTAACATGGCACCCTTCTGGATCTTCTATCTGATGAACACTGGTTCCATTTATCCTTAGCAAGTTGGTTCAAGAAGGTGGTCCTTGGGGGGGAGGGTGTCTAATATTCCATTTGCATCTGGAAATTTGTACTATGTTGTTCTGTGGAGCTCTATTTCATCCCCTGTGCTGTGTATCATCTCATAAAACTGCTAAGTGAAGTTATTCAGGAACTTGGAAGAAGGATGCTGATGACTTCCTAGCTCTGTTTCTCCTTTTTACCATGACCATATAAGCCAGTGGAATAGATGTGTGAAGTAAACCTTCTCCACACTGATATCTGGTCTATGCCCACTTATACCAATTTTTTTAATGGGATATAATTCCTTCTTCTGTTTTTGCATATTAATTGGAAGTGTGTACATCTGTGTACATTTTCAATCTGCACTCATTGTTTGTAAATATGCCTCAACTAAATTGTAAATGAGGGAGTTGCACCCTTTTATGATCATTTGTGTGTGTGTGTGTGTGTGTGTGTGTGTGTGTAATTCCTTTTCTCCATTGACGCCCCCTTGTCGTGAGAGAGAGGCTTGCATACCCTAATGATGTTTTGAGCTATGCTGGCGGGGGCATAATAGCCACCGGTAGGGTCTCCCATGCCAGGCAGGTCAAAACTGAAGGGTCTGACAAAGAGCGTCAAAGGGCAGGATGGGCTCGCTAGCCTTATGGCAACCATCCTAGGAGAAGGAAAACTCTAATCCCAAACCCGGGCAGATGGTGCTCGTCCAACCCTGCAACCATCTAAGAGAAGGAAACTCTAATCAAACCTACGACCCGAGGACCTCGCTGCTACGTCCATGCTTGCAAGCCCACAGTAGATGAACCTTTGATTTAAAGGGTGAGGCTAGTTCTGTGCACGCTGTGCTCAACCAGAAAAATCCATTGCACAGGCTCGAAGGACAAATCCAGTTCCAAAAAAGCCCTGTAGCGATAGGCAAGGGATGAAACGGCAGGTGTAAAGATGCACTGGAAGCCGCAGACCCAACCCTGCATGCAGGCGGTTCAGGACTTTGGTCACTCGAGGCTGACCCGGGAGATAACAGTTTTGTTCGGCAGCATCCTGAATGACCAAGCAGCCTTTTTTAAGGAGAGCACTGCTTGCTCCATATGGAGAAGGGCCTAGAAAAGGTGGCCTAACGAAAGCTCATCCCCATCTACCTGGTTGGCTAGCTGTGGCCAACAGTCATCTTCTGATGCGGTCAAACCAAGACAAAGAAAGAAACGCACACACCGGCCTCCAAAGGTGTAAATAAGCTGACACTTGCATGCTGGAACATCAGAACCATGCAAGACTCTGCAGATAGTGGACAGCCTGAGCGTCATGCTGCCCTAATAGCCCATGAACTATCACAACTTAATATTGACATTGCTGCTCTTAGTGAAGTTCGTCTCCTTTAAGGCAGCCTTAAAGAACATGGCACCAGCTACACACTTTACTGGTCTGGGAAACCCAAAACCGAAAAACATCTTTCAGGAGTAGGCTTTATGATCAAAAACTCCATTGCCTCCAAACTCGAAACCTTGCCAACAGGACACTCTGATTGCATTATTTCCTTACGCCTCCCACATGTTGTTCTCTTTAGTATATATGCCCCAACTATGCAAACCGACCCTGTAGAGAAAGACAAATTCTACATAGACATACGCCAACTCATACAAAAAGTCCCTGTAGAAGATAAAATTATTATCTTTCGTGACTTCAGTGCCAGAGTCAGAAAGAACTCCGAAGCCTAGAAAGGTGTCTTAGGCAAGCATGATGTTGGAAATTGCAATGATAACAGACACCTCCTGCTAGAGTTCTGTGCAGAACAAGATCTGACTATTACAAACACAATCTTTCAGCAGAAAGATAGCTTGAAGACAACCTGGATACATCCCCGATCCAAACATTGGCACCTCATTGACTATGTTCTAGTCCGGCAGAGAAACATTCGTGATGTCCATCATACCCGAGTGATGCCTAGTGCAGAATGCCAGACAGATCATCGCCTCATAGGATGTAAACTAAATCTTCATCTTAAGTTCAAACCTAAGAGGGGTGGCATCTTAAAGAAGAGACTCCAAGTCAACAATCTTCAACAAGCTACCATGAGAAACAACTTCCAGGCAAATCTGCAAACAAAACATGAAGACCATCCTACAGATCCTTCTCCCACAGTGCTTTGGCAACATATCAAAAACAGTATCCTGCAGTCTGTGGAAGAATCCCTTGGGTTCTCCCACAAGAAAAATCAAGACTGGTTTGATGAAAACAACCAACAGATCCAGGAGCTGTTGGCAAAGAAGACAACTTCTCACCAGGCATACCTCGCCCAGCCAACTTGCCATGTAAGAAAAGCAGCTTTCCACCTCACATGTAGTAAACTTCAACAAAAACTCCGAGACATGCAGAACAAGTGGTGGATCAATATAGCAGAAAAGACACAATGCTGTGCAGATCTGGGTGATCACAGAGGATTTTATGAAGCTCTTAAAGCAGTGTTTGGACCTACTTATCAGGTCCAAAGCTCCTTATACAGTACAGATGGTCAAACATTGATTACTGATAAAGCCTCCATCCTGAATCGATGGGCTGAACATTTTCAAAGTCTCTTTAGTGCCAACCGAGTAGTCCAAGGCTCAGCTATCCAACATATGATACAGAAACCGATGAAAAATGAATTGGTCATAGCTCCCACTTTGGAAGAGACCCTTAAGGCCATACAGCAGATGAAAAATGGCAAGGCAGCTGGGATTGATGGAAGTTTGGAAACACGGAGGTCATGTACTCCATAATAAATTCCACAAACTTCTTGTGAATTGCTGGGGAAAAAGGGAACTGCCATCAGATCTCCGAGATGCAGTCATCATCACCCTGTACAGGAAAAAAGGAGCAAAATCCGATTGCTCAAACTATCGAGGTATAACACTGCTCTCTGTTGCTGGAAAAATCCTTGCAATGGTACTCCTGAATAGATTAGTTCCTGCTATTGCATAAGAACTTCTTCCTGAAAGCCAATGTGGCTTCAGAGCCAATAGGTGTACTACAGATATGGTATTTGCCCTTAGACAACTGCAAGAAAAATGTAGGGAGCAGAAAAGGGGTCTCTATTTAACATTTGTCGACCTCACCAAAGCCTTCGACACTGTAAGTAGAAAAGGTCTGTGGCAGATCCTGGAAAGACTAGGATGTCCCCCCAAATTCATTTAAATGATTACCTAGCTACACGAGGGCCAGCGTGGTCAAGTCAGATATCGCAATGCTCTTTTAGAGCCCTTTCTAATAACTAATGGAGTGAAGCAAGGTTGTGTTCTTGTGCCAACTTTATTTACAATCTTCTTCAGCATGATGCTCCAAAGGCCTACGGCAGAGCTTGAAGAAGACAACGGAATCTATATACGTTACCGTACTGATGGTAGCTTGTTTAACTTAAGCTGTCTGAGGGCTCGCACTAAGACTCAAAACTATCTAGTTCGTGAGCTGCTCTTCGCTGATGATGCTGCCCTTGTAGCCCACACAGAAGCAGCTCTGCAGCACCTAACATCCTGCTTCACAACAGCTGCAGAGCTGTTTGGGCTGGAAGTCAACCTGAAGAAAACAGAAGTTCTTTACCAGCCTGCACCACAGGACGAACACCATCATCCCCACATTGCCGTAGGCTAATCTGTGATCAAGTCCATTCAGCAGTTCACCTACGTGGGAAGCATCATCTCCTCAGATGCCAAGATTGACAAAGAGATCGATCACAGATTAGCAAAGGCATATAGCGCATTTGGAAGACTGCACAAAAGAGTCTGGAGTAATAAACACCTGAGGCAAAGCACAAAAATCAGTGTGTATAGAGCCATTGTACTGTCTATTCTCCTTTATCGATCTGAAACATGGGTCACCTATCGCCACCACCTACGACTCCTCGAACAGTTTCACCAGCACTGTATGTGCACAATCCTAAATATACTGGCTATGTGACGAATGTTGCTGTCCTTGAGCAAGCAGTGATCACCAGCATTGAGGCCATGATATTGAGAACACAGCTGTGCTGGGCAGGGCACGTTTCTAGGATGGAGGACCATCGCCTCCCAAAAATAGTACTCTATAGTGAACTCACCACGGGTCAGCGTAAGAGGGGCGCTCCAAAAAAAACAAAAAAACAATACAAGGACTCCCTGAAACAACATCTCAGGCTCGGCCAAATTGATCACCAACAATGGTCCGCCCTGGCCTCACATCGGGAGGCATGGAGACGCACTATCCACAATGCTGCAGCCTTATTTTAGAACTCACGCCCAACAAGTCTTGAAGAGAAACGACAACGCAGAAAGAATCACAACCCAGAAACATCACCCAAGGAGACCTTCTGCTGTGCTTTCTGCAACAGGACTTGTTTATCTCGGATTGGCTTTTTTAGTCATCAGTGTGCTTGCAGAAAGCGCAGGATGAGTCCTTCCTAAATCTTCGTTTGCGAAGAAAAGCCAGAGAGAGAGAGAGAGGTTCCTATACATACTGTTCAAACATGCATGTTTCATCAGATGTTTCAGCAGCCACCTGGCAATGTGCAAATTCTGGAACACGAAGTTTGCCTTGTCTACATCCTATCCAGGCACTGCGAAACAGAGGAAATCTGCATTAAAAGGCCACTGGACCAGATTCATCACACATCCTTAGTATTGGTTTGTAATAGAAGTTTAATAACCTGGAACTTATTGAATTCTTTGCACTCTTACCACAAGCATCCTTAATTGAGGCAAGGGTCTCCTTTCCACTCAAACAGGTGAGAGATGAGCGGTAAGGTTGGAATTCAGATTGTCTTGGAAACAATCCAAGCCATTTTAGTCGGGAGGGATTTCTGATGCATTTCTGATCTAATCCAGTCCAAGCCAAGGTGGGTCATCCATCAAAATACAAACTTCAAAATACATACTTGAAACATACCCAATCCTGCTCATATTGTTGTTACAAGTCTGCAACAATTTTGTTATTACTTATCTCTTCTTGGATACTATAAAACAAGTTAGAATTTCAAAATTCAATAATATAGTTATTAAGTTCCACATATGGCTACTTTTGAGAAGGTTTTAAAATTAGCTTCTTCTCCCTGATTTTTAATGGACAGGTTTTATGAAATTCACTGCTGTTGGATATTTTGAAATGGCATTTATTGTAATTGGCTTTATTTAAAATTATTTATGTTTAATATTAGTATATATGTTGTATTGCTCTGTATGAATATGTATGCCATATTGTTTTTACAGAATAAGCTTCCTTAAGAAAACTATAGTCTTGAAATGCAGCTAAGAAATGAATGTAATTTTTTTAAAAAACAGATTGTATTGTGAAAGTTAAATAAGTACATGTGGCACTAGAATAATAGAAATAATTTATATGCAGCCTCAGTATGACAAAATGAGAAAATGAGTACTTAGGACTTTATAAGATGAGGCTATAATTGCACGATTATGATGTTACAGTAGTGCAAACGGGTTCCCCCTGTCACAAAACATTGTCATCCCCCCATGGTCACTTTGTGCACCAGCTGCCAATAATGAATCATAGAATCATAGAATTACAGAGTTGGAAGAGACCACGAGGGCCATCTACTCCAACCCCTTGCCATGCAGGAAATCACAAAGCATCCCTGACAGATGGCCACCCAGCCTCTATTTAAAGACCTCCAAGGAAGGAGAACCCACCACGCTCTGAGGGAGTGTGTTCCACTGCCGAACAGCTCTTACTGTCATAACGTTCTTCCTAATGTTGAGGTGAAATCTCTTTTTCTGTAATTTGAACCCATTGCTCCATGTCCTAGGCTCTGGAGCAGCAGAAAACAAGCTTGCTCCATCCTCAATGTGACACCCCTTCAAATACTTAAACACGGCTATCATATCACCCCTTAACCGTCTTTTTTCCAGGCTAAACATACCCAGCTCCCTAAGTCTCTCCTCATAAGGCATCGTTTCCAGACCTTTCACCATTTTAGTCGCCCTCCTCTGGACATGCTCCAATTTGTCCATATCCTTTTTGAATTGTGGTGCCCAGAACTGGACACAGTATTCTAGGTGATGCCTGACCAAAGCAGAATAGAGTGGCACTATTACTTCCCTTGATCTAGACACTATACTTCTATTGATGCAGCCCAATATCACTTTGGCCTTTTTAGCTGCCGCATCTCACTGTTGACTCATGTTCAACTTGTGGTCTACTAGGACTCCTAGATCCCTTTCGCACATAGTCTCATTTTGCCAGGTCTCCCCCATCCTGTATCTATGCATTCCTTTTTTCTGCCCTAAGTGCAGTACCTTACATTTCTCCATATTGAATTTCATTTTGTTAGCTTTGGCCCAGCTCTCCAGTCTATCCAGGTCATTTTGAATTTTGATCCTGCCCTCTAGGGTATTAGCTACTCCTCCTAATTTGGTGTCATCTGCAAATTTGATAAGTATGCCCCTAATTCCCTCATCCAACTCATTGATAAAGATGTTGAATAGCACTGAGCCCAGGATGGAACCCTGTGGCACCCCACTGGTCATGTCTTTCCAAGACAAAGAGGAGCCACTGCTGAGCACCCTTTGGGTTCAGCCGGTCAACCAATTACAAATCCACTTAACAGTTAACTTGTCTAGCCCACATTTTACAAGTTTGTTTGCAAGAATGTCACGGGGAGCCTTGTCAATCGCCTTACTGAAATCAAAGTATGCAATATCCACAGCATTCCTTTCATCTACCAAGCTGGTAATTTTATCAAAAAAAAGAGATCAGATTAGTCTGGCATAACTTGTTTCTCTGAAACGCATGTTGACTTTTTGTGATTATGGCATTGCCTTCTAAATGTTCACAGACTCTCTGTTTAATGATCTGCTCTAGAATCTTCCCTGGTATTGATGTCAGACTAACTGGACGATAATTGTTGGGATCCTCTTTTTTTCCCCTTTTTGAAGATGGGGACAACGTTTGCCTTCCTCCAGTCTGCTGGGACTTCTCCTGTTCTCCAGGAGTTCTCAAAGATTATTGCCAATGGCTCTGAGATTACATTTGCCAGCTCTTTTAATACTCTTAGATGTAGTTCATCTGGTCCTGGAGATTTAAATTCATTTAGATTAAGAAGATATTCCTGTACTGCCTCTTTGCTTATTCTGTGCTGGATTTCCCATATTGTGTCCTCTGTTCCTTTATCCTCAGGTTGGTCCTCCTTTTCCTTTTCTGAAAACACTGAGGCAAAGAAGGTGTTGAGTAATTCTGCCTTTTCTCTGTCCCCTGTTAGCATTTTGCCATCTTCTCCACGTAGTGGCCCTACCATTACCATAAAATGTGTCCCTTTTAATTGACAGGACAAGCCATGAATAGTTCTCAATATCACTATTTTTGCCATATTGAAGAGCATGCGAAAGCATGTCTTGCTGTAATCATGAGATTACAGAGTGAATGAGTGGTCCTCTTTTCCTCCTCCCCGTTCCCAGTGAGAAAATGTCCAGGTGAGAACGTGAAAACAATCTACAGGATGCTCTTTTAATGAACTGTCCCATTTTGTTTGCATGTTTTTAGGTTTGTTTAAGTGTTTATGTGTTGTTTAGTTTGTAAATTAAGGGGTTTGAGGAGTTTTTAAGCACACTCACAGCTTCTCGTGAGAACCACTGAAATCTCGCCCATGCTAAATCATGGAAGTAAAATCCTGTTCTTAAAGTGCTAGTGGTGGTTGTGCAATAATTCCGTGGTGGTAGTATTTCATGATTACAGCAACATGTGATAATAAGTCTAATAATGCCACTATATTTCTGCTTTTCTCAATAGTGGAATTACAGCAATTTTAGATGCTAGTCTGATAAAGTCCTTAATGTATACAAATGGGCTTCATGAAATAATTGATGGTTCAGCACAGCTCAAAATCAAGCTGTAAAAAAACAGAAGGCATCCATAGAGTACAGCAATCTGCTTTCTTCCTCCCCATTTTTGCCAGGTTTGAATGAGGTTTTTGTTATTACAGCATGTGCAATTTCCTGACTGTAGACAAAAGTTTTTATAAGGCACACTCTTTGACCAGCACATTTGGTAGCAATGGCAGCAGGACTACAAGTAGAAGTCCTCTTGTTGCTAGTACAGCTGTTTTGTTAAGACTTGAAAAGCACCACATGCCTCTGCATCCTGTACCAAAAGGTTTGTTTTTTAAAAAAAAAAAAATCTACTTAAAGGATGATTAACATGCTGTTTCCTTAAATGCAACAAATCAAGACTGATTTGCTAAACTGCAAAATGTATGGAGGGTTTCCTTCTCCTTTTCCTGTTCACTCTCATTTACAATCTGCTGAATCATGTAGTCAGGGGTTTAAAAGTTTCTTTTGTAGGTCATAGTTTTTCCTGCTAGGCTTTTCCTTTAATTATCTTTACATTGTTGTTCTTGGCCAAGCTGTGCCTTTCCATCTTGAAATGTTTACCTTAGAAAGAGGCCTCTCTCCTTCTTATCTTCATTGGATTATTGATATTTCCTATTCCAACAACTGTCTTCCTCCCCAAACACTGCTTAGGAACATTCCCTTCTAGCCAGCCATATCCTCGCCTTCACAGCTCACTTCTTTTTCTCTTATTCTCTCCTTCTTTTTTGAGTAACAAGCTATTTCCTCTTTCATTTCCTCACTCAGAAGATGTTTTTGGACTTCTTCCCAAAAATCTCTGACATTAAATTATGCCTATTCTGCTCTTGTGTTTCCAGCAGGTAGTATTCCAGATGGGTTTCATCAGCCTAGGCATTTTGGCTTGAAACCCTGGGTAATTTTAGCTCTGTAAATCATGTTGACTACTTGGTTTTGACTTTTTGGAAGCCTTGGGCTATGGTGAAAGGACTGGTAAGGTTTCTTCTACCAGTAATCCTCTCCAAGGATCTTAGTTTCAACTAACAAAAAAGCTATACTAAGAAATCTCTCTCGCCCCCCCCCCTCTCTCTCTCTCTCCCCCTCATATGAAAAAACTCTCAGGCTGAAGAGCAGGAATGCTGACTCAGTTATATTGACCTAGTACAACACATTTTCACTCTACTTTGTGGTATATATTATTCCCTTCATATATTTAACAATGAGGAGCATTATCTGAAAGTCAGTTTGACCAATCTAGTAAAAACAAGCAAAACCAGTTCACTCCTTGGAGTGAACTGTTTGGGAAGAAAACACATGAGCAGTGCAATCCTGCGCATGTTTACTCAGAGGATCCCACTGAATTGAGGTGTGCTTACTCCCATGTAGGGGATGACAGTCCGTGCCATAGTTCTTGAGACCCAATCCATAATTCCATGGCACCCCATGTAATCTTCTTTATAAAAAGGAAATTAAGAGACTAATGCAGAACTGTAGTATCTCTGTCATATAATATAGGGCCCATTGCCTCTGAGTTTTGTATGATAACATACATTACTCCCTCTTGAAATCTTGCTGTTATTTTTATATTCAAAATCATATGAAACACTGTGAAGCTGCAGGTTAATGTTTATTAATCTGTATAAAGAAGCATATTAATGGCTTTTTACCTCTTCTCCTTTGTTTATATTGGGTTGGGTCCAGATTGCACCATACTAACAGTAGACCCATTGAAATAAGTGGAACAAGTTATTTACAGCTAACTAAAGTCTCATCAATTTCAACAGATTTATTCCAAGAACAGCTTGGTAAAGTTACTCATTGGACTAAAGATCCCAGAATCCCCCAGTCATCATGACTCTAAACATATAGTTCTAAGCATAGCTATTTCTGGATCTGTCCCATGATTCATAACATCCATGCTATAAACTTGTCTTAAATTAGATGTGAAATTATTTTAGCAATAATTTCATGTCAGCATGCATTTTAACATTTGCACACAAGATTCTGGCAATGTGACACAATTTAAAACCATTACCTCTTTATCCTTTTAAATCATTTTTCATGCAATGCCCTACGTGAAGAACTTGCACCTGAACAAACATTTGTTCATATTTTTTGTGTGCAATGCCAGCTGTTTGGGTTTTTAAAAAAATTATGTAGGATACTTAGAACAATAAAATGATATTAGAGAGGACACATCTGGTTTCCTGAATGTGTCTGATACGGTTTTTACAATCCCACATCCTGAAAGGCCTTCTTCCTCACAGAGTAATAGATAAAGACTGTATTGAAATTGTTTCACTAAAACTGCCCTTTTTTTGCCCCTCAAAACTGGCAATTTTGCTGTCACCCAAGCAGAGTAAGTTTATGGGTGCAGTCCTTTACAGCAGTGATTTTCAAAATGATGGTCCATGGACCAGTGCTATTCCTTAAGTCATTGGCTGCCAGTCTGCAGCAAGTTTTTGGGAAAGACAGACAGAAAGAAAGAAGGAAAGAAAGAAAGAAAGCTGTAGTCAATTGCAGTTCCTGGTATGTTGGGGGGGATCTGCCAGTCCCACACATAAGAAGCATTGCTTTACAGATTAACTCAAGTGTAAATCCAAGAGGACAGTGAGACTGAGGACTTTATCAGACACAGCCAAAACCATGTAAGAAGAACTGAATGATAACAGAAACGGGTGACATTATCAGATGACATTGGCCTTCAGCCATTCCAGGGGTGTAGCGGGAACATGAATAAAGCATCCCTTTTTATTGACGGCTTAGCCCATCAATAAAAAAAGGGATGCCTTATTCAGCCTGCGCTATGTTACTGGAATGGCTGAGGGTGCAGCCATCTGATAATGTCACCCTTTCTGTTATTTTCCTGTTCCTCTAACATGATTTGGGATGCAGTCTTTTTGCCGCATTTCCTTGCATCCAATAAAGTCCTGAGTGCCCTTTCACACTACACAATTATAGCACTATGATTTCATTTTAACTGCCATGGCAACAGCCTAGGGAATCCTGGTAGTTGTAGTGTAATAAAGCACGAAAACTCTCCAGCTGATAATTTTAAATATCCCATCCTAAACTGCAAATCCCAAGATTCCATACGATGCTACCATGGCAATTAAAGTAGAATTATAGTGCTATAATTGTGTAGTGTGTAGTGTATAATTGTGTAGTGTGAAATGACCCTTACTCCCAAATAAGAGAGTTTTGGATTGCAGCATGACATTATAATCCTCAACTTGTCTTCTCAAAACTAAATGCCATTACATTTAATGGAATTTTCCCAGAAAGTGGGTATAACATTGTAGCCCTCATTAACTAATTATGGATTTTACTTACTGTCTTTTCAGGGGGGGGGAATCATACAATTCTAAGACTCACTCTAAGCCACTTTAGGAGGACTTCCTCCAAAAAAACAGGAATGAATAAAAATCATTCTCGTTGCCATCCTCGATAGTACTATGAATTTGAGTCCTTGAACCTGCACTTATATAGGCAAAAACCATCCCACACATACAAGACAAGGCTGCCAGCAGATTCAGAGTGACCCCAAGGATTGACGAAATCCAAGGTCTGTTTAGAAGAAAAGTTTCAAAGGGACGACAACTTCCACAATGACTCAGGACTTGTCTAAATGGTGAAAATACTCCACATAGAATTCGAGAAGGATTTGTTTTGTCTAAATGAGTTCCTGTATCATTTCACTGTATTTGGAAGGAGTGGCAAAAAAAAAAAAAACACCTCCAAATATGCCATGGGAAAAGGCTTCACAGTCTTCACAGCAGTATTTTAAAAAAAAACTCAGAAGGAAAGGCACATTCCTGCTCATTGGGACAACCAGTTCACATTGCTGCACATTCCTGATGAGAGCAGAAGTGGAAAGCTGATTGGTCAGATGTACATGGGGGCAGAGCTTGCCAGTAAGGCAAGCACCCGGAACCACCATGTTGGATTTTCTCCATCACAATCATGCGCTGATGCAACAAAGCAGCCTTTTTAAAATTTTTATTTAAGTGGCAGATCACACTTCCGCACCTTCAATTTTCTTTTTTTATTATTAAAAAAAACTGTTTGGCAATGGCCATCGGCAACAATAAAAGTGCAAGTAATTCACTCGCACCCATCATCTTGATATGCAGGCATGCCCATTTGAACAAACGTGTATGGCTTTGCGTGCCTGCAATCTTGGGGGGAAACAGAGAGAAAATTGAAAGCAACTGTGAATTGGCATTAATGATCATCAATCCACATTTTATTGCCCTACATGGATGAGCCCTCAGTGGTATGGAATATTGGAAAAGTGCAGGACTAGCAACTAAATGAAAAGATGGCCTGAATGGGATGGCTAGAACAGAAGGTCTCTCTCTCTCTTTCTCTTTCACACATGCACCCACACACACATCCATCTATAGACATAAAGATTTAGCTATAGATAGCCTAAATAGTAGAAAGAACCATTTCACTGTCTACATGAGGTACATCCTAATTCACATTGGGAAGAGTTGGGGTTTTTTTTAAAGTCCTAAAGACAGAATAGGTTCCAACAGACATCAGTGCAAAAATGGAAGAATTTTAAGATAGGTCACACACAAGTGTGTCCATACCTCACACATCCCACAAAAAGATCTAGATGAAAAGGTAGTGGGGGGGGGGTCTAAAACAGCTGAATGAAGACTGATGGAAAACTGGTGGCAGGGAATAGAAGCAGAAAGGATGGGGGAGCATACATATTGAACAGAAGCATCCCATAGTACAAGAAATACCCCCTTTAACATATCTGTCCTCACCTGCACTTTTTGACAACTTGCATTAAAAAAAAATTAATTTGCCAACCAAATAATTAGGTGCAGTATTTTAGCTAACTAAAATGTTTTAGAGTAATAAATCTAATTGATTAATTGTCTCAATATTGCAGCCTTACTTCAAAAAATCACAAATGCTTACATGGATGAGGGATCTATTGAACAAAGCTACTTCCTGGTCCAAATTCACAAGGCTTGAACTACATTTTCATGAAGGAGCTGATAGATTATGATACCAAAGAACAGAGAAAGCAGTGGCATAATTAAGTAATTACAAACCTGACTTAACTGCCTCATCTTTTATATTTTGTATTATTTCATTTATTTCAAGATGTGGTAAGGCAGTCTGGAATCCTTCCAGCTCATCTTCTGAGTGGTATTATGGACGTCTGCCTCAAAGTCCTGTCTTGATAGCTCCACTAAAGTCAAGCACAGAAGCTTGTTATAACAAGGCCCTACAATAGGAAGAACCAATGGAAAAGAGGAGCAGAGCTGCCCACTGTGCTTGAGATATGTGTGTGTGTGTGTGTGTGTGTGTATAATCTACTCATTGAAATGCAGTGAATAAAATCAAAAATTTGGGAGACATGAGTTCAGATCTCACTGAACATGAATTGGATAAGCTTCTGCATGTCTCACCTCTTTCAACTAAGTGCATATAAATGTGTTAAAGAACAGATATTGTTAGGCCACTACTCAGAAACAGCCGTTGTCACTTTATGTTAGCAAGATGTTGGCTGACATTCTGTTGGTTAGTTCCAACTAGAGTAGATCCATTGAACTGATAATTGACTGTTGAATCAATACATAAGTAAACCCAATTACTTCAATGGTTCTACTCTAGCCACTGCCAGTATTTAGGCAATTATTTTGATGTGATTTTTGTCAGAGTGTTATATGGGTCCATCCCATCCTTCCCTATCTACTCTGAATCAGAACAGGAGCCTTATTTGCTTGCTAATCAGGAAGGAAGACAGGAGGTCATTTTCTCATTCTTACAGCTCTGCTGAAACAGAAAACACTGTCTCCAAGTCAGGCTCTGGCATCTGTGTACATCTTATTCTTATCTTCAGTTTGATACCAAACTGCACCAATGCCATATTGCTTTAATTTTATTATGTTGTATTTGCACCCCAATCAGAGAACTCATAGTGCTATGTTTAGAACTCCTAAATGGTCTCCCATCCAGATTTCAGTTAAGCAAAGACTGTCTTAACCTCAGAAATGGGGAAAAAAGGTTAAAAATTATGGTATCATTAGAACACTGAAAGAACGTTTCCTGGAGGTGGATATAATATAGAGAAAATCAGATTTAATTTCAGCAAACAGGAGTGGATACTTTCAATTTTACATCCTACTGAAATGGGCTATGATTCTTTTGTGTAAACATGAGTAAGATCAAGTTTCCAATCTGCAGACTATTTACTGTTATAGAGAATCCACTGATGACCATTATCCTATCATACAAGCATATTTGGGGATGATCCTGAGATATTAAAATGGGAGAGGGGAATGTTATCTACTTCTTGTGGGTTGGAATTTGTAGGTGTAAAAGGAAAATGCAAGAAATGTCCTTATCATCAGTTAAAGATTCAGGCATCTAGGTGGTTGCCAGCAGACTTACTTGTATGAAATTTATCTCTATGTGAATTTAAAATAAGGACAGGGTGTCGCTGTGTGGCAAAATTAGACTTTTGCTCCCCCACATAAGAATTCTGATCCCCATGAAATTATCCTTCAATCCCCCAGTTTCTAGCACTGCAATTTCTAGTATTGAAAATGGGTCACACATTATAACTCTGAACTTTATCCTGTCCACATTATGCAGTCCCCCAAAAGCCTTGTGCAGAGCATCATGCTGGAAGGGGAACAATTTGATGGCCTCCCTGATTATAGGCCTATGGTTGGGCCATTTGGCACTGTATGCCAAAACAGATGGTGTGATTGA
Organism: Gambelia wislizenii; assembly: GCA_030847615.1. Taxonomy (NCBI): domain Eukaryota; kingdom Metazoa; phylum Chordata; class Lepidosauria; order Squamata; family Crotaphytidae; genus Gambelia; species Gambelia wislizenii. The sequence goes on along the minus strand of JAUMIR010000002.1, from coordinate 380,771,036 downwards.
GGGGCATGGCCAGAGCTAATTTAAGGCTTGGTTTCCCCTCAGCTCACCTACCTTTCACAATTTTGACTGCCATTCTCTTTGGATGCCTAAACTGTGTTTCTAAATGATTGACTCACATTTAGGTCACTGCAATCCTAGAAATTTGGAGACTGAAGGAAAATTTCATTGGGGGAAAGAATTCTAATTTGGGGGTGCAATGCTCTCATTTTGCCCCTCCCCAGTGCCTACATCCTTGAGTAAGGGTCCAGAGTTATTCAGAATTTTTTTCTGCCCTATTCCCAAATATAGAAAGTAGGGGCTTAGGGCATAGCATCATTCAACGTTGTGTGAACACTGAACTACTTTAAAAGTATTGAAGCATTATGGTAACTGTGAATTCAATGGCATTTGTAGGCTGCCAATATTTGAAGAAAAATAGGAGCAGAAAGCATGTTTGTTTAGAATATACATGAAAATACAAGAGACTTTGTTAAAAAGGTGCATTATATACATTAGGCAGCTTTCACAGTGAAGAACATGTGCCCTTTTACACATGAAAAGCAAAGAGGAATGTGCCCATTAAACTTGAACCAGACATATGGTTCTCTTCTGTTTTCAAGTCTGAAGAGTGTTTATTTGGACTCAAGTTCAAACATAATCTCAGTAACATGACGTGGTCCTTACAGTATTTGGGAGATGCTTAGATTGTTCTAAGTTTACTTCCCTATTTACTTCAATAGAAAATTTTCCAAGCCTGTTCTTCAGATAGCTATTTCATATTTTTCCCATCCACCACTCTTTTAAACAAAACGCAGGTGTACTCCTGGTTAACGCATTCACTGTTGGCCATTAACAGTGATCCTGGTGATAAGGGTACTATTTAAGGACTTGTTTTTAATCACTTCACAGATTCACGTAGACATGATATGACAATAGGCTACAAATTACTGCATGTCCAATAAATATATTAGTGGGGTTTATAGTTGCTTGGTCTTTCAATAATTGCCAGCAAGCCAGAGGTTCTCCAGCCTGCAGCAGCCTTTAACCCCATTCCACCGGGCCAGAAGGCTGTAGTGGGGCCCTGAGGACTTCTTGGCAGTGAGACAGCAGTGGGAGGGGGTGTGGCCAGGAGTGGCTGGCATCTTAAGTCACTCCCACACCCGTCAGGAACACCAGCCAGCAGCCAGAAGGACTCTAAGCCTGCAATTGGAGTCAGCTGAGGCCGGGAATGGAGTGGGGGCGGAAATTGGAGTTGTGCTGGGGAAAGGGAGGTATGGTCGGAACAGAGTGAACAGATGGTACAAAAGAAGGTGGGATCTCTGTTTGTTAGCTATCCCACCTTCAGTTCACCCTGTTTCCCGGAATGGATTGGAGAGCATACCAACCATTCCACAGACCTTACTTTGCTCCTCTGCAATGCCAGGTCAGTTAAGAATAAAACTCATATTATTTACGATCTTCTCTTGGATGAGGATGCTGACCTGGCTTGCTTCACAGAAACCTGGCTGTGAGAGGATAGCGCTATCACGTGGGCACAGGCCCTCCCAGCTGGGTATTCTGTCAGTGAGCAGGTGAGGGGAAGTGGGCGGGGGGGGGGGGCGGAGTGGCTCTGGTTTATAAGAACAATCTGACTTTGACCAGGATACCTGTCCAAAACACAGTCCACTTTGAGTGTATGTACCTTAGCCTGAGGACCAGGGATAGTTTGGGGATTCTGCTAGTATACCGACCACCCCATTGTCTAGCAGACTCCCTAACCGAGCTGACACAGCTGGTCTCGGAGTTGCTGCTGGAGTCACCCAGACTTTTAGTTTTGGGCGACTTCAACATTCCACTCAAGACCATCTTGACAAATCTGACTGGTGCAGCTCGGGAGTTCATGGAAACCATGACAAACATGGGCCTATCCCAAATGGTCGTCGGGCCTACACATTGTGCGGGTCATACCCTCGATGCGGTCTTTAGTACTGAGCAGGAATATCTGTGGGTGGAGGTTATAAAACCACCGCATTGTCATGGACAGATCATTTCCTGGTCAAGACTGAACTAAGAGTCTCTTCCTGCCCCACCGGGGGTGGTGGACCCATTAGAATGGTCCGCCCTCAAAGGCTAATGGAACCAAGAGGATTCCAGAAAGCCTTGGAGGGTTTAATGGTTGGTAATGCCGGTGACCCTGTCGAAGCTTTGGTTAATACCTGGAACACCGACCTTACCAAGGCTATCGACACAATCGCTCCCAAGCATCCTTTCCAACCCGCTCCAAACCGTAAGCCATGCTATACAGCAGAGCTTAGGAAAATGAAGCAGGTTGGACAACAACTAGAGCGCAACTGGCGGAAAACTCGACTCTTATCCGGCAGGACTCATCATAGGAACTTTCTTTGGTCCTATCGAGAGGCAATACATGCAGCGCAGAGATCCTTCTCCTCTGCACATATTGCGTCTGCAGAGTCCCATCCAGCAGAGCTGTTTAGGGTGGTAAGGGAGATGACGCAGGTTATTCCTGTGCAGAACCTGTTGCTTAACCCAACGACGGCCTGCTGTGACGCGTTTAACAATTTCTTTGCAGATAAAAATCTCTCGGATAAGAGCTGACTTAGATGCCAGTAATTTGACAGAAACAATTGACGAGGTGTCCAGCAACTCCGTTGATGTAAGTTTACTGGATCAATTTCAATCCGTGAGTACTGAGGACATGGACAAGCTACTTGGTAGAGTGAGGAAGACGACCTGTCCTCACGATCCTTGCCCTTCATGGCTGGCCATCCAGGGGGGGACTGCCTTGATGGTGTTCCTTAAGGACATCATCAATGCATCCCTCAGAGAAGGGGGTGTTCCATCTTGTTTAAAGGAAGCAGCCGTTAGGCCACTCCTGAAAAAATCTTCCCTTGACCCCCTGGACATGAACAACTATATGCCGGTTTCTATGTTACCATTCTTGAGCAAAGTGATCAAGAGGGCAGTTGCGCTTCAACTCCAAGTGGTCTTGGATGAAACCGATTATCTAGACCCATTTCAAACTGGCTTTAGGATGGGATTTGGAGTTGAGACTGCCATGGTTGCCTTAACCAACGACCTGCGTCTAAGCATCGACAGGGGTAGTGTGACCCTGTTGGTGCTTTTAGACATCTCAGCGGCTTTCGATACGATAGATCATAGCATCCTCTTGGATCGCTTGCATGGGTTAGGAATCGGAGGCACTGCGCGCCAGTAGTTCCAGTCCTTCCTCTTGGGCAGGTCCCAGAGGGTGTTGCTCGGGGACAGCTGCTCCAGCAGAAAGGAGCTTACTTGTGGTGTTCCACAGGGCGCCATCCTGTCCCCGATGATGTTTAACATCTATATGAAGCCGCTGGGTGAGATTATTCGGAGTTATGGGGCTGGGTGTTATCAGTACACTGATGACACCCAGATCTATTTCTCCTTGCCCCGATCATCGGCCTCGAATTCCGATGGCGTCTCTCCTCTTAATGACTGTCTTAAAGCAGTAATGGGCTGGATGAGGAAAAACAGATTGAGATTAAATCCAGCAAAATGGAGGTGCTCATGGTAACGGCCCCAAAACCAGGAGTTGGGTTGCAACCTCCAGTCCGGGATGGGGTCACGCTCTCCGTTAAGGACTGTGTTCACAGTCTGGGGGTGCTCCTTGATTCATCGCTTCAAATGACCAGTCAGGTGAATGTGACAGTCAGGAATGCCTGTTATCAGCTTCGGCTGATATGCCAGCTGCGCCATTTCCTGGAAGTAAGGGACCTCAAGACTGTGGTGCACGTGCTGGTAACCTCTCGTCTAGATTTCTGCAATGCTCTCTACATGGGGCTGCCCTCATGCTTGGTCCGGAAACTTCAGTTGGTACAAAATATGGCAGCCAGAGTGGTATTGGGAACATCTTCGAGAGACCATATAACTCCAGTATTAAAATCTCTCCACTAGCTGCCTATCAGTTTCCAGGCCCAGTATAAGGTGTTGGTTATTACCTTTAAAGCCCTAAATGGCTTGGGTCCAACTTATCTCCAGAACCAACTCCTCCCATACAATCCTCCACGCGCACTCCGGTCCTCTGGGAGGAATTTGCTTCAGCCACAAAAATCTAGGCTGTCTGCAACCTCCCAGAGGGCCTTTTTGGTAATCGCCCCCAATCCGTCAGATGACAAGCCTGAGTAGCTTTAAAAAAGCACTAAAAATGGATCTCTTTCAGCAGGCCTTTTCTAATTAGATCCCGGCCTCAGGGGATCCTGGCCTCTTTTAGTCCACTGGCTATTTATTGTATTTATTGTTTTTATATGTGATTTTAGACAGTTGCTTTTAATTTATATTTGTTTAATATTTTTTTATGGGGGAGGGTGGGGGTGGGGGGTGTTTAGGGATTTTTATCTGTATTGTATTTTAATTTTTGTAAGCCACCACAATTGTTTTAACAGAGGGGCGGGGTATAAATAAATATTATTATTATTATTATTATTATTGGTAGGCACATGGATTTGACAAGGGGGGTTTGGCTTTTCAGAAGCAATTTGCTTGCCTCGTGGGATAACCACATATGTCAGTTCATATTTGAAAGACCATTTCTTACCATATGAGCCTTCCTGGAGTCTGAAATCCTCAGCAGAGGCACCGGTGCTGGTTCCTTCACCCCAAACTAGGTTGGGAAGTACACGAGACAGGGCTTTCTCCTATAGAATCTTGGGTTCTATAGGAGCCATGCAGGTATTCCTGACAGAGCACCCAGATATCCCAGCACCCAGATGGCTCCTGTACTACCCAAAGCAGCTATAAGAAGAGATGCTGTAAAACCAAGAATGGATTTACTGTCTTTCTGGGAATGGCTCTGTTGGGTGCCCCTTGAGATGGTCCCTGAGAACAGTTTTAGGGTTAGCTTTTGGGGTCATTCTTATCTGTTCTCAAAGATTTCTTCAAAAAAGTTTTAATCTGCTTTTTAAAAATGTTTTATCTGTTGTGTACTTATATGAGAACCTAGACAGGCTGAGAAGCAGTAAATAAAATACTAATATTTTAATAAATACATACACAAATAGTAATTTTAAATATTACTCTGGTGTGCCTTCACGGTTTATCATCCATTAAAGTGTTATTATTCTGATATTATATAAAAATACTGCCCTGGGACAAGCTTTCAAAAAAAAAAATTCTAGTGTATTCCCCTCACAGGTTCTGTTGTGATTTCATTGGTCTCTGATCTTTGCCTTCCTGAATTGCCATCATGCTACAATCTTACTCCCTGCACTACTAAGGTCTCATCTGCTACCATGTCTTCCATCTCTATCTCCAAGCATATGTTGCTTGCTATCCTCCATTAAGCCTTGTGTTGCGGGGAAGGTTTGGGGATGTCTCTGAGGTATGAGTATGTTAAATTTTATATAATTAAGTTACTGATGGAAGCTGCTATCCCATTCAAAAATCAAAAGGACATGTCTTCAAAGCTTTGTCTATGTAATTTACACAAAGTTTGTCATATGTAAAGTGTTTTAAATCTTTGCCTTCACACAACAACCTTGCAGTAGTGGACTACGGACATTATCAGATACAGCAGAAATCTCAGGATTACGATGCCACAGTAGCGCGGATGGGTCCCACTATTGCACGGCAATATTGTCTTTGCATGGTTACAGCGTGCTCCAGCTGCGAAAAAGGTGTTTCTTCTAATTCATGGGACACACCACGAATCGATCTTCAATATGGCTTTTTTTGTAGTATTGATGGTATGCAAAACCATGTCCCATTGTAATTGCAAGATTACAGCATGAATGGGTAGTCTTCAGCGAGAAAACCTCTGGGTGAGAACGTGAAGACAAAACACCGGATGCTCTTTTTATGAACTGTCCCATTTAATTTGCACATTTTTAGGTTTGTTTCAGTGCTTCTGTGTTCATTTACTTTGTTTATTAAAGTGTTTTTGGAGTTTTAAGTGCACTTGGGTCTTCTCGCAAGAACTTCTGAAATCTCACCCACACTAAATCATGGAAGTAAACTCCCATTCTTAAAGTGCTAGTGGACGACATGTGATAATTCCGCGGTGGTTCTTTCACATGATTACAGTGAAATGTGATAATAAGTGTAAAAAATGCCATGAAGTTTCCACTGTCCTCATTCCTGGAATTACAGTGATTTTAGATGCTAGTCTGATAACATCCTACAACTCCAGTCCCCAACTAACATGGCCACTGGACATGATGACTGGAATATTCTGGGAGCTGTCGTCCAAAAATGAAACTTTTCCAACTCTAAACCAGAGATATGAAAGCAAGTGATAAGTGATTTGCATTTCATTTATTTCTAAAAAGGTTTTTAAAATGTGTTAATTACATTTACATTAGAAAGGGACCATTTATAACACATTCATTATAAAGTGGCATTTAAATTTATGTTACACTGCTACACTAAAAAACCTTATGTAGATGTCTGTACGCAGTCATTTTGTTATTTCTCTCTGATTTTCAAACATATATCTTGAAGGAGAATGAGTAAGTTCAAAAATAAATACTTACACAGAGAAAGGGTGCAAGAAACAGAAACTTTCATATCTAATCCCAAATTCTTTTCACAATGACTGGATCCATATCCACAACTACAACCAATAGGGAAGAATTCTTGAAAATATTTTTAGAAACTGTCTTTTATCTTGTCCATCTACTCTGCATCTCCCTCCCTCTTAGATTCTGTTTTATTTTCCCATATGTCTGTCCATCCATTCATCCTACCAGCAAGCCAGCCAACCAGCCAGCCAGAGAAGACTCTGGAGGACTGCAAGGAAGACTTCCTTCCCCTTTACACCAGGGTAAGGGCAGCTGAGCAGGGAGTTGGGGTGTGGCCAGGAGTGGCTGGCCTTAAAAGTCACTCTACCACCCCACCCCAGGAAGACCTACCAGGGGCCGGGAATGATCTGGGAGCGGGAATTGAGGTTGTGTGGGGGAAGGGAAGGTATGGTGGCAACAGAGTGAAAAATTGTTACAAAAGAAGGCGGGATCGATGTTTAATACCTATCCTGCCTTTAGTTCACTCTGTTTCCCAGAATAAATTGGAGAGCGCACCAACTATTCCACAGACCCTTACTCTGCTCCTTTGCAATGCCAGGTCGGTTAAAAACAAGACACATATTATCCATGACCTTTTATTTGATGAGGCTGCCAACCTGGCATGCTTTACGGAGACCTGGCTGGGAGAGGCCAGTGCTGCGACTTGGGCGCAGGCACTCCCGGCCGGGTACTCAGTTAGTGAGCAGGTAAGGAAAAGTGGGCAGGGGGGCGGAGTGGCTCTGGTTCATAAAAACAATCTAACCTTGACCAGGAAGCCTATCCGGAACACAGTCCACATCGAGTGTATATACCTAAGCCTGAGGTCCAGGGATAGCTTAGGGATTCTGTTAGTATACCGGTCACCCCATTGTCTAACAGACTCCCTAACCGAGCTGACACAGCTGGTCTCAGAGTTGCTGCTGGAGTCACCCAGACTTTTAGTTCTTGGCGACTTCAACATCCCACTCGAGACCAGCTTGCTAAATCTAACTGGCGCAGCTCGGGAGTTCATGGAAACCATGACAAACATGGGCCTATCCCAATTGGTTGTCGGGCCTACTCACTGTGAAGGTCATACCCTCGATGGGGCCTTTAGTACGGAACAGGAATATCCGTGGGCAGAGGTGATTGAAACCTCCGCATTGTCATGGACGGATCATTTCCTGGTCAAGATGGAGCTAAGAGCCACTGACTGCCCCACCGGGGGTGGTGGACCCATTAGAATGGTCTGCCCTCGAAGGCTAATGGAACCAATTGGATTCCAGAAAGCCTTGGAGGGTTTAATGGTTGGTAACGCCGGTGATTCTGTTGAAGCTTTGGTTAATATTTGGAACACCAACCTCACCAAGGCTACTGACACAATCGCTCCCAAGCGTCCTTTCCAGCCTGCTCCTAACCGTAAGCCCTGGTACTCAGAGGAGCTTAGAAAGATGAAGCGGGCTGGACAACGACTAGAGCGCACCTGGCAGAAGACTTGACTCTTAGCCGACAAGACTCGTCATAGGAATTTCCTTAATTCTTATCAAGAGGCGATACATGCAGTACAGAAGTCTTCCTCCGCTGCACGTATTGCATCTGCAGAGTCCCATCCAGCAGAACTGTTTAGGGTGGTGGGGGAGCTGACGCAGATTCCACCTGCACAGAACCCCTTACTCAACCCGACAACGGCCTGCTGTGATGCATTTAACATCCACTTTGCAGATAAAATCTCTCGGTTAAGAGCCGACTTAGATGCCAGTGTTATGACTAAATCTATAGATGAGGTGTCCAGCAACTCCGTTGATGAAATTTTATTGGATCAGTTTCAATCTGTGAGTACTGATGACGTGGAAAAGCTCCTTGGTAGAGTGAGGAAAACGACCTGTCCCCTCGATCCCTGTCCATCTTGGCTGGCCACCCAAGGGGGTGACGCATCGAGAGTACTCCTTAGGGATATTATCAATGTGTCCTTCAGGGAGGGGTCCGTTCCACCTTGTCTGAAGGAAGCGGTGGTTAAGCTGCTCCTGAAAAAGCCTTCCCTGGACCCCTTGGACAGGAACAACTATAGGCCAGTCTCTTTGCTGCCTTTTCTAAGCAAAGTGATTGAAAGGGAGGTCGCTTCCCAACTCCAAGCTGTCTTGGATGAAACCGATTATCTAGATCCATTTCAAACTGGCTTTAGGACAGGATATGGAGTGGAGACTGCCATGGTTGCTCTGGCTGATGACCTCCGCTTGGGGATCGACAGGGGTAGTGTGACCCTGTTGGTGCTCTTGGACCTCTCAGCGGCCTTTGATACAATAGACCATTCCATCCTCTTGGATCGCCTGAGGGAGTTAGGAATCGGATGCACTGCCTTGCAGTGGTTCCGTTCCTTCCTCTCGGGCAGATCCCAGAGGGTGAGGCTCGGGGACAGTTGCTCTTCTAGAATAGAGCTTAACTGTGGCGTTCCTCGGGATGCCATCCTGTCCCCGATGCTATTTAACATCTATATGAAGCCGCTGGGAGAGATCATTCAGAGGCATGGAGTGCGGTGTCATCAGTATGCTGATGACACCCAGATATACTTCTCCATGTCTCGGTCATCAGCTTCAACTTCAGATGGCATCTCTCTTCTCAATGATTGTCTTAAAGCAGTAATGGACTGGATGAGCAAAAACAAATTGAGACTGAATCCAGACAAAACGGAGGTACTAACAGTTACAGGCCCAAAACCAGGTCTGGGAATACAACTTCCAACCTGGATGGAACTACACTCTCCTCCAAGGATTGTGTTCGCAGTCTGGGGGTGCTCCTGGACCCGTCGCTCCAGATGACTAATCAGGTTAATGCGATGGTCAGGAGTGCCTGTTATCAACTTCGGCTGATACGCCAGCTGCACCCTTTCCTGGAAACTAGGGACCTCGAAACTGTGGTACATGCACTGGTAACTTCCCGTCTGGATTTCTGTAATGCGCTCTACATGGGGCTACCCTTGTGCTTGACTCGGAAACTTCAACTAGTCCAGAACATGGCAGCCAGGTTGATTTCTGGCGTTTCCAGAAGAGAGCATATAACACCTGCGCTAAAAGCTCTCCACTGGCTGCCTATTAGTTTCCGGGCACTGTACAAGGTGTTGGTTATGACCTTTAAAGCCCTACATGGCTTGGGTCCAACTTACCTCCGGGACCGCCTCCTTCTGTATGACCCTCCCCGCACACTTCGGTCCTCTGGGAGGAATCTGTTACAGCCTATGAAAACAAGGCTGTCGGTGACCTCCCAGAGGGCCTTCTCTGCTGCTCCCAGATTATGGAATGGCTTGCCGGACGAGATCCGTCTTATTACCACCTTAGACAGCTTTAAAAAGCTGTCAAGACAGATCTTTTCCAGCAGGCCTTTCCTGAATAATTATCCCGGCCCAAGACTCAGCTGTCCTTTCTAGGCTGTGATTGTATGTTGTAATTTTTTCTTCTAATTTATATATATTTTTAATTATTGTATGTTTTTAATCCTTCATAATTTAATATTATTTTAAGGGGTGGGTGGGCTAGGGTATTGTGATTATGGGGTTTTTATATTGTAAGTCGCCCCGATTGCATTGCAGAGGGGTGGGATAGAAATAAAATTTTATTATTTATTTATTATTATTATATTATTATCCATCAACCCACCCATCCACTTTTGTCTTTTCCCTCTGTTTCCACATGCCCTCTCCATTCCTTCACATTGCATCCTTCACTCCTCTCTCTTCCTCCTCCATTATCCCTTCTCTCCTCTCGTCTTGTTTGTCATGACCACATTCCTATCCCCCAGAACACCCATAGACTTCCTCTTCTTTCTCCTCATCCTTCCTATTGTTGTTGTTGTTGTTGTTAGTGTCTTTGTTCCACTCACCACTGCTGTTGGCCACTGTGTGCTTGTGTGTGTGTTTGTGTGTGTGTGCGCCTTCAAGTTGCCTGTCAACTTATGATGACCCCATGAATTTCATAGGATCTTCTTAGGTGAGGAATACTCAGAGATAGTTTGACAGTTCCTTTTTCTGAAATATAGCCTATAGCATCTGGTTTTGTTGGTGGTCTCCCATCCAAGAATAAAAGTAGGGCTGACTCTGCTTAGCGTCCAAAATCAGACATGATCTAGTGCCTTTAGAGATTTAGGCATGCTGCTGGCTACATAGTAAAAATTCCAGGAAGAACATGGGGAGGGGGACACCAGATAGGATGCACCAACATTGCAACAAAGCTCTATTTTCACACACCATTTCTAGGAAAATTGTGTAAATTATACAGAAGTGTGTTGAAAAGGGTATTTTATATTTGGATATCTTCTGATGTGGTTGAATAAAGGCAAAGAAACAAAGGCATACACTGGCCCCCAAAGGTGTAAATAAATTGATGCTTGCATACTGGAACATCAGAACCATGCAAGACTCTGCAGATAGTGGACAGCCTGAACATCGCTCTGCTCTAATAGCCCACAACTATTAGAACTTAATCACAACTTAATATTAATTAGAACTATCACAACTTAATATTGACATCGCTGCTCTTAGTGAAGTTCGTCTCCATGAGGAAGGCAGGCTTAAAGAACATGGTGCCGGCTACACACTTTACTGGTCTGGCAAACCCAAAACTGAAAAACATCTTTCAGGAGTAGGCTTTATGATTAAAAACTCCATTGCCTCTAAACTCGAAACCTTGCCAACAGCACACTCTGATTGCATTATTTCCTTACGCCTCCCACATGTTCTCTTCAGTATATATGCTCCAACTATGCAAGCCGACCCTGTAGAGAAAGACAAATTCTACACAGACCTATGCCACCTCATACAAAAACTCCCTGTAGAAGATAAAATTATTATCCTTGGTGACTTCAATGCCAGAGTAGGAAAGAACTTTGAAGCCTGGAAAGGTGTTTTAGGCAAACATGGTGTTGGAAATTGCAATGATAATGGACACCTCTTGCTAGAATTCTGTGCAGAACAAGAGCTGACTATTACAAACACTATCTTTCAGTGGAAAGATAGCTTGAAGACAACATGGATGCATCCCCGATCCAAACATTGGCACCTCATTGACTATGTTCTAGTCTGCCAGAGAAACATTTGTGATGTCCGTCATACTCGAGTGATGCCCAGTGTAGAATGCCAAACAGATCATCGCCTCATAAGATGTAAACTAAATCTCCATCTTAAGCTCAAACCTAAGAGGGGTGGCATCTTAAAGAAGAGACTCCAAGTCAACAATCTTCAACAAGCTACCATGAGAGACAACTTCCAGGCAAATCTGCAAACAAAACTTGAAGACCACCCTGCAAATCCTTTTCCTACAGTGTTTTGGCAACATATCAAAAACAGTATTCTTCTCAGGTTCTCCCACAAGAAAAATCAAGACTGGTTTGATGAAAACAACCAAGAGATCCAGGAGCTGTTGGTAAAGAAGAGAACTGCTCATCAGGCATACTTTGCCCAACCAACTTGCCATGTAAGAAAAGCAGCTTTCCATCTCACATGTAGTAAACTTCAACAAAAACTCCGAGACATGCAGAACAAGTGGTGGATCAATATAGCAGAAAAGACAACGCTGTGCAGATCTGGGTGGTCCTAGAGGATTTTACGAAGCTCTTAAAGCAGTATTTGGACCTACTTATCAGGTCCAAAGCTCCTTATACAGTACAGATGGTCAAACACTAATTATTGATAAAGCCTCCATACTGAATCAATGGGCTGAATATTTTCAAAGTCTCTTTAGTGCCAACTGAGTAGTCCAAGGTTCAGCTATCCAACATATGATCCAAAAACTGATGAAAAATGAATTGGTTATAGCTCCCACTTTGTACGAGACCCTTAAGGCCATACAGCAGATGAAAAATGGCAAGGCAGCTGGGATTGATGGAAGTTTGGAAACACGGAGGTCATGTACTCCATGATAAATTCCACAAACTTCTTGTGAATTGCTGGGAAAAAAGGGAACTGCCATCAGATCTCTGAGATGCAGTCATCATCACCCTGTACAAGAAAAAAGGAGCAACATTTGATTGCTCAAATTATTGAGGTATAACACTGCTCTCTATTCCTGGAAAAATCCTTGCAACAGTACTCCTGAAAAGATTAGTTCCTGCTATTGCAGAAGAACTTCTTCCTGAAAGCCAATGTGGCTTCAGAGCCAATAGGAGTACTACAGATATAGTATTTGCCTTTAGACAACTACAAGAGAAATGTAGAGAGCAGAACAAGGGACTGTATGTAACATTTGTTGACCTCACCAAAGCTTTCGACACTGTGAGTAGAAAAGGTCTGTGGCAGATCCTGGAAAGTCTAGGATGCCCCCCCAAAAAAATTCCTCAAAATGATTATCTTGCTACATGAGGGCCAGCATGGTCAAGTCAGATATGGCGATGCTCTTTCAGAGCCCTTTCTAATAACTAATGGAGTGAAGCAAGGTTGTGTTCTTGCACCAACTTTATTTACAATCTTCTTCAGCATGATGCTCCAAAGGGCTACAGCAGAGTTTGAAGAAGAAGACGGCATCTATATACGTTACTGTATTGATGGTAGCTTGTTTAACTTAAGCCGTCTGAGGGCTCGCACTAAGACTCTAAACTATCTAGTCCATGAGCTGCTCTTCACTGATGATGCTGCCCTTTTTGCCCACACAGAAGCAGCTCTGCAGCGCTTAACATCCTGCTTTGCAACAGCTGCAGAGCTGTTTGGGCTGGAAGTCAACCTGAAGAAAATGGAAGATCTCTACCAGCCTGCACCACAGGATGAACACTATCATCCCCACATTGCCGTCGGCAAATGTGTACTTAAGTCCATTCAGCAGTTCACCTACCTGGGAAGCATCATCTCCTCAGATGCCAAGATTGACAAAGAGATCAATCACAGATTAGCAAAGGCATATAGCACATTTGGAAGCCTTTACAAAAGAGTCTGGAGTAACAAACACCTGAGGGGAAGCACAAAAATCAGTGTGTATAGAGCCATTGTACTGTCTATTCTCCTTTACGGGTCTGAAACATGTGTCATCTATTGCCAACAGTTACGACTCCTCGAATGCTTTCATCAGCACTATATACGCACAATCCTAAATATACACTGGACTGACTATGTGACGAATGTTGCTGTCCTTGAATAAGCAGGGATCACCAGCATGGAAGCCATGATATTGAGAACACAGCTGCGCTGGGCAGAGCAAGTTTCTAGGATGGAGGACCATCGCCTCCCAAAAATAGTACTCTACAGTAAACTCGCCACGGGTCAGCATAAGAGGGGAGGTCCAAAAAAGCGATACACGGATTCCCTGAAACAACATCTCAGGCTCGGCCAAATTGATCACCAACAATGGTCCACCATGGCCTCACATCGGGAGGCACAGAGACGTACTATCCACAATGCTGCAGCCTAATTTGAGAACTCACACCGAACAACTCTTGAAGAGAAACGACAACACAGAAAGAATCACAACCCAGAAATATCACCTAAGGAGACCTTTTGCTGTGCTTTCTGCAACTGGACATGTTTATCTCGGATTGGCCTTTTCAGTCATCAGCGAGCTTGCAGAAAGCGTGGGATGAGTCCTTCCTGAATCTTCTTTTGGGAAGATAGGCCAGAGAGAGAGAGAGAGAGAGAGAGATTTTGACTTAGGGTGTTAACACATTGATTCCATTCTCTGCTCTGACACTCAGGCTGATTGGGAGTGATTTGCTGGAAACTGCTTGTGAGACAGTGGATGGTTTCAATGCTTGTATGATATACTTGCCCATATATGACAAGGAATATCTTGGGTTTACCCACTGCACAATTGTAGCAGTTTGATACCACTTTAACTACCATGACTCTTATCCAACAGAATCCTGGTTTGATAACATACTTAAATTTTTCTGCTAGACAGCTTTAGTGTTCTCCCCTGAATTATAGCACTAGTTTCCAGGAAAAGGTAAACAATAAATTGTTCCTTCTCAATTGCCATAAATTTAACCCCTTCAGAGCTTCATTTTAAATCCTTGCATTTAAATAATGTCTTATTCAAAATGCCTCAGATTCTGCAAAATGGCTAATCTGATGTAACCTGCTAATCTGCCTTTCATGAAGCATCAATACAACCAAGTTGCTCTTGCAACTGTTATCCTGTTTAGGATAATTATTACTTTAAATATCACAAATATGATAAAATATTTCCCTTCACACACCTTAAGCAATTTAAACTTCATCAGTTTTAAAAAACAAAATGGCACAGATAAAGTTACTGTGAAGAAAACTATATATGACCAGGGTCAGAATCCCAAACTATCATTTCTAGTGCACTTAAAAATAGCTGATTTTGCAATCCTTGACTTATAAAATTTACTAAGGAAGCTCACAATTATTATTATCATTATTTTGCTAATATGACAAATGTTTACAAGATAAAGGAACTAGCAGTTGGGGGGATTAAAAACAGCAAAATCAACATCTTTCTTGCTACCACTCAACCTAAGCAAGAATTCTAGCAAAAAATGCTAAGCTTTGCACCAAACTACAAATCCCATGATCCATTGGATGGAGCCAAGGAAGATTTTTAAAATGGCATCAAAATGCTACAAATGTGTAATGTGATATACTTGTGTAAGCAAAGGAACCTCCAGTCACACAACCAATCTAGTAAGGGATAGACATCTCTGTCTGTTCAAAACACATTCAATAGGCAGGTTTATATATTCCGATATGCATTATGTCTGGGGCGAAAAGTTGTTGTGTGCATTAAAATGACTTCATGGAACTAGAACCAGCATTGTGGCCAACATCTGCTCAGCCACTATTACGGTATTTTGTATTTTTGCAACTTAAGGAAAAGTATAATTTACAATTTGCAATGTAAGGGAGAGTGAGCACTCCGGAATCATTAATTACCATTGAATATTCTGTTTCTAAAAGTATGATTACATGAAGAGGACACATGATAGGCAGAAATTAAATGGACCATTTAAGTCCTTTGAAGCTAGAAAATAAAAGGGGGAAGCCCCTAGTCAGTCTGTCACCTGTAAGAACAAAACACACCTATGTATTATAAGATACCTATAGAAATTCATTACTAGATAAATATGATCAAGTTGTCTCTTCCCATTTTAGAATGGAGTGGTTCTATAGTTCAACCCTCAACATGTTCAATACTTGACTCAAACACACTGAAAGGAAGATACATTTTGAGGACTTCAGACTGTTTTGGCAAAAGTACATCTGTTTCATATGAGAAACACAATCTGTCTCATTCCAACCTGCATTTCTGGGTCACTTGAGACATTTAAACTTCACTTATAATTAACAGCTATTTTTAAACAGGGAAAAAATAGAGCACTGGTAAGGTACAAAAGCATTAAAATTGCCCCAGTTTTGCTTTTCAATAGGACACACTACTGCAATATGCTTCAAGATCAAAGAGAGCTCAGTAGAAAGAGACAGGCCGATCAGTAGGGATAAATAGTTCCCATTATGATGGTGTAAGAAAAGGGTTCTTTCAATTGAAACAATTTAATAACCACATTCATTACATTGGTGTCCACTTGGTGTTTTTTTTTTTTTATCTGAGCAATTTTTGCATAACTCAGGAGCAAGTTCAATTGAGTTTATTCTCTAGAAATTAAGATGTGCAGGGTTTGACGTTCAGAAATTAAGCGCTAATAGCCTACAAAGCAGTTGTCTTGAGATTTTTCCCTAGGATATAGTTAGATCTGCCTACCACTAATTATGTCAAATGCAAATGTATTCTCTAGAATGTACCAAAATTTTCATTCACTTATTTCAAAGAAGCTAAGGTTATGCCAAGAGTGTTTGTGGGTTTGGGTCAACTTTATAAGATTGTATTAGAAAAGCAGGAATTATAAAACAAGAGTACCACTTGTACACTTCCCAGACCAAGGACTGGGGAATGGGGGAGCTAGAACTGATTTTTTTTTTTTAACAACCCCGTGAAGCAAAATTACTAGGTAGTGTCACCAGGGTGACATTTCCAGCAACATTACAGAAGAAGAAGAAGAGAGTCATTGATAGATTTCTTTCTTCTTCCAATGCTGACTTCAGCTGTGGACACCTAGGTATTAGAAAAGAGTTGAATTCTCTGCCAGCCAGCTTGGCTCAGAATGATTAAGTTTGTAAATTCTCCACTGCACAGCTGAGCAATGTACAAAGTGAACTGCAGGGTTTTTTCTCTCCCCACCCCCACCCCCAAAGGCTATAAAAGAGTGAATGTACACAAATGTTTTTAAGGAAGAACTGGATCAGAGTTTTTGCTCATGACCCATCCAGTCTTCCCTACCAGTTCCTTCCTGCTGTCCTTCTCTTAGGAGCCAATGAAACATCCACAAAAACATGTTCGGGGGTGGAGTGGGGGCTTTTTCCCAGTGAACACTGAATCCTCTCTTGTTGTTGGTTTTTTTTCACCCTTGCCAAATCAGCCAAGAGGAAAGAACTGTTGAAGCATGCATTGGGTGGCAACTTCATAATAGCACCATTTTGCCTCTTTTCCTTTTTGCAAGAAAAGTGTAAATAAAAGTGAAGCTACCCTCCTAAAGTGAGAGCTTTTAAAGGGATGCCTTTTCCTGAAGTAAGATTGCTTCTCTGCTGACCCTTTTCTCTAAATGGGGTTTGCAATAGAAAAAGGGAAACACTTGAACATATTGTGACTAAGCTAAAGCCATAGAGAACAATGATTTTAAAAGAAACAGCAAATAAGAATCAATGAAGTCAATTAAGGTATTATGAATTGTTTATATGATTGCTAGTTGGGTACTGTTATCTGTTCTCTTATTTTGCTGATGTATTTTTTTTTAAACAGCATATTTATGAATAGAAAGGAATATCAATTTCATATCTCAAAAATGGTTAATATAGTAATATACACACACACATTCATGATTTTTGTCTTTAAACACACTCCTAGATTAATTGAATTATAAATATGCCAGCTTTATTTATTTATTTTTAATCATATTGTTTCCAACCCTAGAGTTCAAATAACAGTGCAATAGCAGCATAAAATGTGGATATAATAGCCTGAGACCACATTTCCTGAAACTAAAATACAGGAGATAATAGTGTGAAGATACAAATTAAAAGCAAATATAACAGATTCTCCATTGTTGCTAATCCTCGAATTGGATTTCAGTGAGGAAATTAGCTGTAATGTTTAGCCTCTTTGTGTGGTAACTGTTGACATATTATTACTTTGGGGTTTGCTTTGGTTTGTTGGCTTTTTCTTTTTAGAGTTTTTATAGAGAAACTTATAGACAATTTTTGAAAGCCACCTGTCAACTTTTAAGGAAGCAATTAGAGTAAATGAGTTAAGGGTCAGGGGCTTAAAATCATGATCTAGATTTGAAAGTATGCACAGATTTCCATTTAAAAGAAGGAAAATCGCCTCCTCACTTACTGTGTATGTACTACGTACTTGTTCAGCACTGACTGATTTTCCATATACACACACACACACGTTTTTACAGTCAAAAACAAGGGTGGGAACTGCATGGCACATGGGCCACATGTGGCCTCCCCAGGGTCGATCAAGCCCCTTGCAATGGAAACATTGGCAGGGGGGGGGAGTAAATCACAGTTCTAGAAGCCTCCATGAGGTACAATTCCCAGCTAAAACAAAGACATTCCTCTACTTTGTCTTAGTCCCCAAATCACTTTTCAAAAAACTAGAAAGGACCCAGAAGTGCAGGACCCAGAAGTCTGGGGTGGCTGGGAAATGAAGCAGTGGGGGAGGGCAGAACCTCTGTAGCTGCCCACCCTTCATCTAGAAAAAAAACTGGCTAAGACATCTTGGCATCAGGCAAACCAACATTCTAATTGTGTTTCTACATTATTTGTACAGTAATATCAACTAGATTGTCCCAATACAGGCACAATGATTTGTTATTATGAGAAAATACAAAATACAATGTTAATGTTATTTCCTTCCATGACCTCAGTAAAACCAATTGTACAAACCTCAAACATTACATTTAGAAATAAGCATATACTGTATACAGGAGCACTTTCTGCACCCCCTTTTAAATGCTATGATAGCAGATGACCTTCAAATATGTCCAGAGCTGCCTACCAAGACCGCTTTTTAGGTTACTGTGGAAAAGAAATTTATTAGACTAGTGTCTCAAAATGCTGTAATTCCACAAATGAGGAAAGTGGAAAAATAGTGGCATTATTAGACTTTTTATTGCACATCACTGTAATCACACAAAAGAACCACCACGGAATTATTGCATGACCACCACTAGCATTTTAAGATTGGGGCTTTACTTCCATGATTTAGCTTGGGTGAGATTTCAGTGGTTCTTGTGAGAAGACACGAATGCACTTAAAAACACCAAAAAACCCTTAATTTGCAAAGTAAACGTATACACAAACACTTAAACAAACCTAAAAACATGCAAACAAACCAGAACAGTTCATAAAAAGATAGTTGTGGATAGTTTTTACGTTCTCACCTGGAGGTTTTCTTGCTGGGAACAGGGAGGGGGGAAAGAGTTACAGTGGGACGTGTTTTTGCACACTCTTCAATATCGCAAAAAAAGCAATATTGAGAGTTATTGATGGCTTGTCCTGTCACTTAAAAGCAATGCCTTATTCACAGCTGGGGCACAGTTTGACTATGTGAACATGACAATGTTATGCAATAGCGGGGCCTGTTTGCGCTACCATGATGTCATAATCATGCGATTTTTGCCACAGTGGATAAAGTCCGAAGAGCAGGCCTACTCAGAGCCACCAAGAGCAAGTTTGGGCCCGATTGAATTTGGGGTGGGGGGAGAAAATGTGCTCATTGTCTCAAGGTCCCACAATTTCTGCCACTCACAACCAGCATCCTCCCCCAAGCCACTTGCCTGACTATTCTTTGAACCACACCCAGAGGTTGCCCCACTCCCATGTCACATTTCCCTCATGTACCAATCCTGCCTAGCCAAGACATGTTGAAGAGCTGTTCTCTGAGACAGAGGAGTTGGCAAAAATTGGGAGAACTACTAACATGGGCCATGCTGATAGAGGCACTTCTCATCCTCCTCTTCCTCCTCCAAGCACTGAGGCCACAGTGGGCTGTTTGCCTCCAGGTTTCTATTTCCAGCTGCTGCCACTGTTGTCAGAGGTCTTGCATTTTATCAGTGGTTTCCTCTGATGACACCCACCTACCTCCTTATTCCTTTCCTCTCACTTTCTGGTGCTACTGTGTCCTTTTGCTGACCCTCAGTTTCATTTCCCTCCCTTAGGGTACATTCCTGCTCTCTTTTGCAGCAAGAGTGAGCCAACTAAAAATCTTAAGTACAGTGGGCCCTCTGTATGGGAGATTATCAGACATGGTGAAATGCGACAAAAAATCATGTTCCAAACCATGCCAGAAGAACGGGAGAAGTGGAAGGGCAGACACTTGTGTCCTCAAATTATCAGACACTTGTGTCCTCAAATGGTGGTCACAGGGCATAGTGCTGCCGCAGATGAGGTTTCCCTTATTTTATTGATGGGGACAAGCCACAAATAAAAAGGGATGCCTTACTCGTGACTGCACTACGCCCCAGGGACGCTGAAGGGCATTGTTGTCTGATAATCTCGCCCATTCCTGTTCTCCTCACAATCTTCTGACGTGGTTTTTGCCAAGTCTAATACTCTCCCGTACCCATGGGTTCAATATCCATGGATTCAAGCATACAAGGACCATCACTACAGATGTAAAATGGTGGTGCCCATACCTAAAATGGTGTTGCTACATACCTAAAATGGTGCCACCCATACTTAAAATGGCAGCGCCCATAACTAAAATGGTGGTACCCACTGATTAAGATGGGACTCAACCATCTATGCTTTTTGCCATACATGGGGGGAGGGGTCCAAAACCACCCCCCTGTGGATTTGGAAGGCCCACTGTATTTTGTAATGCAGAATTTTGTATATCTATGGTAGACATCCTGTTCAGTAGTTATGAGATCGCAAGCTGTAACTGATCCTGTAACTGATGGGAATTCACATTTATGGTCATTAATGACTTAATGTGAACCCCAAAACCTACCTTTCCAGCCTGGCAGTACCCTGTCTGAAGGGTTCCTAAGGCATTGGAGTTTGGACTACTCGGAAATGACATCTGCATTATTCTCTTGGTTGCAGGGCACATTGAGACAAGCAGTTATGGCAGTAGTCCAAAGGGTTTCCCCAGTTGCCTGTTCCTGACATGGCCAGAAACCAGGAGAGCACAGCTGATGTCAGTCCCAGTGCCCGACCTGCAGGGCTTTCTAAACCCTTTTGTTGTGGCACTTTCAGGTTGAAAAGGTAGGGTTTTTCTGTAATGCATTGTCAGATATAACTACACCAATGAAGTTCTATCATCATAGATGGTGGTGGTGCAGGATCTCAATCATTATTATTTTCTTTGAAATTTGCCACTTTTGCAATGGATGTCAAAAACAATTGACAAAAATGATACTATTAAGAAAGGCAAAAACATATAAAACATAGTTGGGGCCCAGGCCTCCTTCTGGACCACCAGCCCCTAGTAGTTTGTACCAGTCCCCCTCCACCAGTGGCCCTGACTGATATATAATAACCTCTTCTAAAAAAGATTATGCACATCACTATGCCAGCATAAGTAGTTCCCCAGTTGTGACCCTAGAGAAAATGGGATGTAACTTTGAACATGTATGTACTAGGCAGATCTATGCTACACTACTGAAATGTGTCTAACTGGAAACCTCAGAGAAACTGGAAACCTGCATGTGACTAGCCTGATCACATGCTGTGGGCCTGCTTCCTACCTGTGGGAGAACGACAGCAGATGGCAGCAGCAGCAACGGACCTGCATGGTGGTCTGGTCTCCTGCAGTTATGCAGGACCTGATCCATTTTATTTTGGCTGAAGCAGTTTTTCACAGGTGTTTTTTTTAATGGTGTAATGGGCTCTACCTCATCTTGGCCCCATCTTTGCCCAAGGGGTCCTGAGGACCACCCAGGAGCAAAATAAGGCAAATGCCCTGCATCATCTGGACTGCAGGGCTCAAAAACAGGGCCAAGACAGGGTAAATTGCCTGTTTAGACAAGCCCTAAGGAAGGGCTTTCTCAGCCATGGCCCCAACCATGGGATATATGTTAAATCATTGGTTCATAACCTGGGGTCTGTGGACATCCAGGGGTCAACAATGTATTCACAGGGGTCTGTGAAGGATTGAAGGTTGCTTGGCCCACCTCCTCCCTACAATGGAGTGACCATGTGACAGGAACCAAGGCAAAGGCTGGCTGGCTGAGCCTATGCATTGCCATTCAATGCGCTCCAGCCACAAACTTGCAGGAAGAAGCAGGAGAAAAGTCTTCCCGCACCCTCCAGTGCCTCTGAGGGAAGATTTCTTAGCTTGTGTAATTGTGCTGTTGCTATTGTTGTTGTTTTAAATCTTGAGTTAAGTCTTGGGGGGGCACAGCAACAAAAGATATTTAAAGGGCGTCTCTAGTAAAGAAAAGGTTAAAAACCACTGTGTTAAATCTTATCTTTCAAATGAGTTTTAATCAATGTATTTGCTGGATATGTTGATGTTAAATAGTTTTATTGTTGTGGCTTGGCAGCGTTTGTATACTGATTTATTAATGCATTGTATTAATGCATTTATTTCATGGTTGTATTGTTGTTACAGCTAGAGGGGGATCAACACCAAAGAAGCAAAAAAGGAGTGAAGGAGGCCAAAAGGTCCAGTGACAGGTAATAAAAGCACTCAGTAGTCTACAGTGCAAGAATTCTACAATAACAGAGCAAGGTAGCTACAAACATTAGGCCAATTAATTTTCACACTATATTCTTCTGGTCTTTTTTTCTATTGCAAAATCATGAATTAGTCCCCCACTTCACTGAAAATGACTTGTTTCATGCAAATCTCATTTAATGACAGGGAGTGGTATTGTTGTTGTTGTTTCATATTTTTTTCTAAAAGTAGATGGGAATTAGATTTTTCAGGTATAACACATCATGAGGAAAAGCCCCAGAAAGATCTGTGGGCTCTTTGCAAAGCAGACATTTAGAAGGATCTTCAAGTTACCTAGGTTTTGTTGTCACATATATTAGGAATGGATGGGTGGAATGTAAAAGAAATATTATTGCTTATTTGGAATCTGTGCTGTGATGTGCATGTGATGTTGTCTTTATTTGCATCAAAAGTGACATTGTCTCAAGTGGCATAAAAACTGTCACTGTGAGTGAATTAGAACTATGCTCAGGTGCCTTCAAATCCTACCAAGGAAAAAGAAGTGTTTGACCCCATTGTTTTTTAGTGATTTGCTGTTCTTCCCACCTGACAGCCCTCCTTCATGCTGTGCAAAAAGAACTTTGGGGCTTGTATTTGTGATATGACAGAATGTGTCAAATAAAGGAAAACATCTCTCTGATCTCTCAAGGCTTGTCTAGATGGGCTATTTTGTTAGCCCATCACTGGAATCACTGGAAATACAATACAATCACTGGAAATTTATACTGTACTGTAAAGAGCTGGCATGGTATGGTATACAGCAGCCTGCAGGGGCCAGCAGTGAGCAGGCTAAATGCAGCTGGTGAGCATATCTAAATTATGTCTGGGAGACAGACATGGGAAGGACATGTGAAAGATGTCTTATCTGTATGGGAAAATGTGTCAGAACCACTAACTGTATGACCGATGACTGTACCGTATCTGTACTGTATAACTAGGTCACCCCACTGACTCTCCTCTTGTCTTGACTAGGTTCTCAGACACTGGAGATTTTAAGACGCCTCTTTCAGCGTCTTGCCGTGCAAGCAGCCTCCGGAGCAGTAACGAGGCTGCTGCACGGCAAGGGGTCCATTTTGGATGACTCCATTTCTCTCTCGGCGTCGTCCGTGACTCTTGCGGCCAGCATTGGAGGCAGCCATGCTGTTTTTTACTCATGGACAACTGATCAGATCCAGCTAGTCTCACAAGATCTGGACAACAGATGCAAAGATACAAGGAAACAAGTTTATACACATATCTCCAAGCATGATCTACGGTTCCTTCTTCTGTTATGCATTCTGCCCTCTAGACTTACAAGTGTCCACCTTGCATTCATGTAATAAAAAAGTTGTGGGCAAATGAGAATACTAGAGACATTGTCCTTCTTTACAAATTGAATAAAATCTCTAACTTCATGTAACTTACAATTCATCAATGACAATCATGCTGACTCATCTAAAATAATTATAAAAGTACTGACTCCATTGCTGGAGCTCCTAGTCTAATCCTTCAAAAATAAGACCAGGACTAGAGTTGGATAATGGCCCTGGGATGGCATAGCTGAAGATTACTACTTCAGAATTGTCTCAAAATTAGACTTCAGCAAGTCAGGCACTCCAACAAAACTATGACAGAATGGTGATGTGTCATGGCTCTTACTTGGAAAACAGCTCCTTTTTGCTATTTTTTCTAAAGGGTACTAAGAGAAGCAGTTTGTCATTGACTGAGCTGTGGAGAGAGATTTTTCTGGCTCAGAAAACAGAGCTCCAACAGCTAAAATGGTCTTTCTTTTATCCTTGCTACATTAGCCATGTGCAGGGCCTTCATTCATTCATATGTTCATTCATTCATAAACTGGCATATTTTCCTACAATGTCAGTCCAGCTGATTCTAGACTTTATCCAATGGATTAGCTAATGGATAAAATTAGGGGCAAATACTGGAGGTGCTAGAACCTTCAGAGCCTAAAAAATGTCTCTGGGGGTGGCATGTAGCCCATGAGCCACACTTTCTCCATCACTTGGTTTAAATGGTCATTTGAGGTGGGTAGAAGTGACCCAAATATCCCTGCTGTCCTGTACTGAGATGCCTACAAAGATTGTGAAATGGATGAAGGACATGTATACTTAGGTATTGTAAACAAATAGGACCTGGATCCCACAAGTATTCAATCAACCATTTTTATGAAATGATTGATGACAGGTATTTAAATGATTAAAGGATATGATGTTTTGACTTCCACTTTCTTTGGTGATGTCAGTTAGAATGACTGCATACATTTGTATAGGAGGAAGAGTCATTACCCAAAGCAAAGTTACAAAGGGAGAGAGATGGAGAGGTTAAAAACAGGATTGCCTTTCATGCTTTCCCCCACCCCCCAAAGTATCTGTACTTATTTTTACAGTTCTTTCAGATCAAATCAACTCTAATATACATGTTTCCCAAAAATGATGCCCATGCAGATAAGACATTTTGCGACTGTCCCCAACCAGGAGTGGTAGCTTGTAAAGCTTGTGAAGTGTTGGGGAAATATGGCTGCTAGTAGCATATTTCTGCAGTCATGTAAAATTGTGTGTCCACCTCACACATTATAGAGCTCAGTGCAGATTTGCACTAAATGTCTGCACCAAGTTTGCTGAAAATAAGAGCATCACACAATAAAGAAATTAGAAGGTAGATACCTGGTGACTTGAACATGTTTTTCACATTTCTGGATGTAGCATCTGAATGGGGAATATACCTCCTTTTGCACAACTAGTACCAGATGACCACCCGTGCATCTTTTGGCATACATTTATACATTAAATTGGAATCAATTCAAGTAACTTTTTTCTTTGTCACTATCTTCTATGATGTGTGAAATTCATGAAGTGCAATGTGTGCAGTGGCAATTTGCCTTACTTGTTAATGGTGCAATGGAAATAATTTGGGCAACAAAGGAAGTAATACAGGAGAGACAGACATTTCTTTCAGATGTAACACCAAATCACAGTTTGACATTATGTGAACAGTCAATCACAAAGTCTGGAACTTTTGTACTCCTATCCCAAGTCACAGCATCCCCATAAATTTGGCCAAAACGGTTGTTTCAGGCAAGTTTGTTATTGATCTAGGAAGTCTGCCTCATACAGCCCATATTCTTCTTACTGCTACTGTTGCCAAGATCCAACAGTTCAAATGAAAACCATAAAGGGAGTTGCAACATTCCATTCATGTTCAGACAAGGAAACCTCATTTTATTATGATTTTCATCTAGTCTTTCCACTCAGGCATCCATTTTTATGGAAGGAAATATCCTTCACACCCAGCATGGGCTTCAGGACTATTAATCCCATTTGAGGTAATCTTTACACCAAGATTTTATTTCTCCCTTTAGGGCTTTATCAGACACAGCAAAAACCATGTCAGAAGAATGCAACAATAACAGAAATGGGCAAAATTATCAGACGACATCATAGTTCAGCCATTCTGGGGGGCGTAGCGCAGGCATGAATAAGGCATCACTTTTTATTGACAGCTTAGCCCATCAATAAAAAAAGGGATGCCTCATCCTCGCCAGTGCTATGCCCCAGGAATGGCTGAGGACATGGCCGTCTGATAATGTTGCCCTTTCTGTTATCATCCCATTCTTCTGACAGTTTGGGATGCAGTTTTTTGCCACGTTTCCCCACATCTGATAATAATAATAATAATAATAATAATATTTATTTATACCCCGCCCCTCTGTCAAAACAATCGGGGCAGCTTACAAAAATTAAAATACAATACAGATAAAACCCCCAAACACCCCCCACCCCCACCCTCCCCCATAAAAAAATATTAAACAATTATAAATTAAAACCAACTGATCTAAAATCACATTTAAAAACAATAAATACAATAAACTACAATAAATGGCCAGCAGACTAAAAGAGGCCAGGATCCCCTGAGGCCGGGATCTAATTAGGAAAGGCCTGCCGAAAGAGGTCCATCTTTAGTGATTTTTTAAAGCTATTCAGGCTTGTTATCTGACGGATCTCATTCGGCAGGTCATTCCACAATTTGGGGACGATTACCGAAAAGGCCCTCTGGGAGTTTGCAGACAGCCTAGATTTTTGTGGCTGAAGCAAATTTCTCCCAGAGGACCGGAGTGCGCGGGGAGGATTGTATGGGAGGAGGCGGTTCCGGAGATAAGTTGGACCCAAGCCATTTAGGGCTTTAAAGGTAATAACCAATACCTTATACTGGGCCCAGAAACTGATAGGCAGCCAGTGGAGAGATTTTAATACTGGAGTTATATGGTCTCTCCGAGATGTTCCCGAGACCACTCTGGCTGCCATATTTTGTACCAACTGAAGTTTCCGGACCAAGCATGAGGGCAGCCCCATGTAGAGCACATTGCAGAAATCTAGATGCAAGGTTACCAGTGTGTGCAAGTTGTCATTACTATAGGAATTGTTATGAGGGCAAGAATTGCACCCTCTTTCTCATCCTGAATTCCTTTGGTAAGTGGAGGAATTACTTGAATAGCCTGTTCCAACTCAAAGTTGGAAAGCTAGAGAGCGCACTGAAATGACTGGGGGCATGTCAACTAGATGCATTTTTATGCTTTCCAAAAACTCCCATATTGATGGAAAGTTGTGTTATGATGTCTGGTGCTCTTTGTCTGTTGGTTACTATTTTACTCATGTGGATTTTGCTGTCTCCAATTAGTACAGAAGGCAGGGAATCCCTGTTTACCACTTCCAACTACTCATGAAATCTCATGGGCCTTCTCATGCACTGTTACTAAAGAAATAATACCTATTTTTTTCTTTTAAAATGCTACTAATAACCATACAATATAACATAATAATGTAAAATAATTAATATAACAAGGAAAATACAAATATTATAGAACAAGTCACTACAGCACTATTTCATCAAGTCTAATCTATTCAAACAGAGTCAGAATTACTGAATGTAAGAAGATATGAAGGATATGGGACAGAGAGGATGTGAGAGCTATTCCAGTAATTTTTTTTATTTTTATTTTTTTAGTCTCCTTTGACTATCATAGTCAATCCTGAGATAAATCCTGAGCTGCGTAGTAAGAATTCAGAATATAGACTCTTCCTCAAAACTACTAAATTCTTTATCAAAAGATACAATAAAGATAGTAAAGACACTCTACTAAAACAGTTTCACATCTTTTTTAAAGACATAAGGAATATTAGAAAAAGATGCATGGGGAAATATGCAAATAATAGTACAGTACATTCCAATTTAGGATAGGCTTCAAACATACAGTACACCCATTTATACCCAATGAGCATAAGCATCAATGAACTCAATTAGATTTAATTCTGGGTAGACAGGTGTAAGATTGCATTGATAGGAAAAGAATTATTGCGTATTTCAAGATTTTGAACAGTATGTTTTAAAATGTAACAGGGCATAGGTTTTCCTTTTACATTTTAAATGGGTTTTGAAGTCATTTATGTAGCAAGTCTGGCTTTAATACCCAGTGGGTAATTTAATATACAAAAACAACTCACTGTTATAGAATGCTGTGCCCCCATTAGGGACTCCTATCGTTAAAGCAGTTTGGGGTCATTGGACACTATGGTTAATTTGTGAAATCTATTCCTTGTTAACGTCAATATCCAGAAATAGCTGCCTGTTTATTCAGGCTGGTTTAATATACTTTTGTTGTTGGCTTATTTAGTTAACCTGCAGAGAATCTGAATTGATTATACAATTGAGTGTTTTACGCACCTTGGAAAGTTATAGGCTGTGGTAAGCTGCTTGGGGGATCCTGTGAACAGTAGTCCAAAAGAGTAACTTTTCCAAGCTCTGATATTTTACAGGTGTATGTAACAGAGTTGTTTAAGAGTATGGTGAATGAAGCACAAGAAGAGAAGACATTTACATAAGCCCCATTGTAGTTTAATCTGTCTTGAGTGAAGGACAGCATAAAGGCCTGATCTTTTCCCTACAGTTGGACATAGATGATACTGTGGATGGGGTGCTTTCTACTATATAACCTTGGTAATAATATGTGTTCATTCCAGCTGCAGAGTGTAGAGTCATCCCCTTGAAAAGTAATTCACTTCTTTTTTTAAAGGGGGGGGGGGTAGAAAATAAATATGGTGCTGTAAAATTGTTGAGTGGAGGAATCTATCTGGACATTTCACAAAACATTTCATTATGCTGATAATTCCCAGAAGTACTCTCAAGAGTGCTTTAAGCCGAGGATTACTGCACTGGATCTGATGGACTTTTTTTTGTAGACCCTTTAAAAGGCAGTGAACCGTTTTTCTATTTTATTTAAATAATGCCCCTTAAAATGGATTTTTAGAGGTATAATAACTCCTTAAGAGTCAGTTATGCTAAACAGTTTCTCTTGATAGAAATGTTGTAAAACTCGTTAACTGCACAATTTCAGATGCTGGCTTGGTGAACACTAACTGACATTTGAATGGCCGGAGTTTGTAAAATAAATTGAAATAGTTGTTGTATCACACAGCTAGCTATGCACAAGCTGTAGGCCACGAGGGGCTTGAACCTGACAGAAAATTACTTCAAGATGAATGAAAAGTGCTTGTTTCTCTTTATTAGTTTTTGGAGAACAATGAAAACGTTGAATTGTTTACAGAAGGACTGATTAAAAATGGTCAGTGGGGCCATGTCCCTACTACTAACTCTTAGCTGCCCTGAAACCTCCCCTCCTCTCCCCACCACATGCATCCTCTTACACCCATTATGATCACACATCTGTGTGTGAAATGTGCTCATTTTGGCATTCCGCTGTCGCTGTGAGCTGTTGAGGCCTTTGTTAGGTAAAGGACTGTTGTCAAGCCTAACAAGCCGGTCATGCAATTTGCTGGACACTGCAGCAGAGAATAACCCAAGATGAATTGCTTCAGCCTCCTAACAATGCTCAGTTCAATATCAGAATACAGGAGTCTTCTTTCTGCTTTGTGTCACCCTGATCCTTGCAATATTTTTGAAATATCCTTTGTCCAAAAAAAAAAAAAGAGAGAGAGAGAGAGAAGGAGAACAAAACACCCCCCCAAAAAACCAAAAAATAAAATCTTTTTCCTCTCTTAAAAATGCATGCTTCCTGCTCCAGAAAGAATATAATGATAATCAAGTTTATATGGTTGTTATTTCTAACATATGTTTTTTTCCCCTGACAGTGAAAAGAGAAGTGGATACAAAGAGTTAAAGAGTGAGAGACACTTGGGCGATTCAAAATTCTTCTTTTTTTGTGTGTGTGTTCCACTTCGGGCACAGTGGGATGCTTCAAAGTGCTATCCAATATTCTGTCAA
Organism: Gambelia wislizenii; assembly: GCA_030847615.1. Classification (NCBI taxonomy): domain Eukaryota; kingdom Metazoa; phylum Chordata; class Lepidosauria; order Squamata; family Crotaphytidae; genus Gambelia; species Gambelia wislizenii. The sequence goes on along the minus strand of JAUMIR010000002.1, from coordinate 380,741,554 downwards.
ACTGTTTGGTCCAATTTCAGGGCAATTCAAGTCAAGACCCCTTTAGCGCAGCTTTCCCTGTAATTTCTTTTACTAACACATATGGTATTGTTCAAGGAATTATAAAAGTTTGGGAGTAATTAATATTCTCATGGGGTGAGAGAACAGTGCAGTCTCTTTGAAGCTTCAAAAACATTTCTCATGATTCTTTTAAAAAGAGAAAGAAAGAGAGAGAAAGAGGAGGAGGAGACGGAAATCACTTGTATTTACATGGTACCATTTTTTTAAGATAAGCCTTTGCTGCCTTCCTTACTTTCTTGCTCACAGTCCCTTCCCCCTTCTCCCTTAAACACACACACACACCAAGAGAAATCACCCATTAATATGCAAGAGTATGAATGCTATTTGTGGCATTCTGTCACTATACATTGTGTACCGCCCCAATGTAAGAACAGGATTTTTTTCTTCTATCTGCAGAACATGCATTCCAGACCTATTATGTGTATAAACAATAGCATATGTAATTACCTTTCCAGGGTGGCAATTACTCTTCAGATTCAATGGCTAGAGTTAAAGTTTTTTTAAAAAAAAACTTTAAAACCCATTGCTCACAAAGCTGCCAACCTTTATGGATCAAATCTTGGTCATCAGTAGCAGAGGATCCATTTTTTAAAAATATATATCAGTGTAGTTGAGTAGATGGTGAGGATGACTCTAGTCCACAGTCCTCATTGCTTTTGAAGACTTTTGTTTCAACTGTGTTCATTTCAAACTTTCCCTACACATCAGTTGCTCTATATAGTCCCCCTTGAAGAGGGGGGGAGAGGCAGAGAGAAAAGAGGGGGAAAACTTTGCTAGGGAGAATTTCTTCTGCAGTTCTGTAGGTATGAAAAATACCATGCCTGTCATGTCAAAGTGGCAGCTGGTGTGAAAACGCTGACTTGCTTGACTTCCTTCAAATTATGATGAGTTTTTGTGGGGTAAGGGAAAGGAAATTGCATTTCTCCTGCACCTTCCCCCCCCCCATCACCCTTCACACACATACACACACACAAAACCCTGCTCTTTTTTCCATATTATTCCATAGCACCTACCTAGGCTGCACTATTGAGGCTTTTCCACCCAAGTGCCAGCTTTCATCAATTGGTCAGTGCAATTAATCAACTAACCTTTCAATGTGAATTTAGCACATGACACACATACCCCCACAGTTAATGAGTGGCAGGGGGAACTAGTAAAAAGCTGCAGTCCTATATAACCCCCCCCCCAAAAAAATGATTGGACTTAGGACTTTATCAGACAAGCATACAAAAACACTGTAATTCTGTGAATGTGAATAGAGGAAGCATTGTGGCATTATAACACTTACCTTCGCACATCGCTGTAATCACATGAAAGAATTGCCACAGAATCATCGCACAATGACAACTAGAGCTTTAAGAATAATAGGAGTTTACTTCTGTGAATTGGCATGTGCGAGATCTCAGCGGTTCTCACGAGAAGACATTAGCGTGCTTAAAAGTTTAAAAAAAGCTCAGTTTAAAAAGTAAATGAGCACACAAGCACTGAAACAAACCTAAGAACTTGCCAGCAAGATGGGGCAGTACATAAAAAGAGCATCCTGTGCTTCGTTGTCATGTTGACACCTGAAAGTTTTCTTGCTGAGGACCACCCATTCACGCTGTAATCTCACAGTTACTACAGGACATGGTTTTGCACGCTTTCAATAGTGTGAAAACAGAGCTATTGACAGGTTAACCCATCAATTAAAACGGACGGGTTTTTCATGGGTGGGGACCAGAATAACCATGATGTCATGTGGTAGCGGGGCCCATTTGTGCTACCATGACATTGTTATCCTGCTATTTTTGCCACATCTGCTAAAGTCCTTAGATCTGAGGAGATCTGCATGAGATTGTGCTGTAAAATGCTCAAATGAACTGCTGCCCTCCTCCTCTTAAAATTTAATGGAAAGGGGATATCTTAAAGTTTATTTATTTATTTGCTTTTGGCTGTCAGCCAAAGCAGGTAAACACTTTGAAATTCTACTTGGCTTTTCTTCCCCTAACAGAAATACTTTCTTTTGTTTTTTTCAATAATTATTTGAAAGCCAGGGACTTTGATCAGATTATTAGCCTCAATTAGAATAGACCCATTAAGTCAATAGAAACTTAACATTAACAGTTATGTAAGTCCATTGATTCAGTGGGTCTACTCTAGTCCAGAATAACAATTACATACCTCCAACTGTCCCGATTTGGACAGAAAAAAACCAATCCTCAGCCATCCCACTCTTCCAGAGGTTTTTAAATTGTCCCAGTTTCTCTCTCTTCCTCCTACTTTCTACCTTCATCCTCATCTTACTTCAATCGCTGCAAATTGAGTTCAAAGTGCAAATGTAATTGCACTCAATTAATTCAGCAGGGGGGAAAGAAAAGGAAGGTGCAGAATCTTGCTCTTCCTAGTAGGCTCAGGCATAACCCAACTGCTGCATTCTTTCCTAGTCGTTTGTTCTTCCTCACTGTTAATTTTTGCCATTTGTGACCACATTCTGATGTTGCTTGACCACACATGTCCTGGTTGTCATCTGTGAAATATTGGAGGGTATGCAATTAGATCTAGGCCAGGGAATTAACTGATTAAGCTGACAGCCCAACCTGCCTTACTTCTCATATTTAAAAATACAATCCAGGGCTATACATTTAGTGTAAACATTTAAAATGTGCTGTTAATATATAATATGTGTATTAAAACTAAAATTATTGCAGTTACTGTGACTCCATATGTGATACTGATGCAGAGGGAACAGAACACATGGTTGGTGTTCTTAATTCATCTGCATCCCTGCTTCATCCAAAGTAGGGATGGAGGAGATTTTTTTTTTTGTTTACATGGTAATAAAAAAAACTACTTTGCACTTGTTGAAAAACTGTGCTAAGTAAAATGCAATTATCCTTCAATTCTCACCCATGTCAGAACTCTGCTATGTAAGGAGATTATCCCATGAGGCTTCTATTGCAGAACTAGAGTGAGATAGTAGCATTATTGGGCAGTACTTACTGTGCAACATCATTTTCATCCTGTTGTTGCTGTGTGCTTCAGTAATTTCTGAAGCACACCTTGTCATTGAAGGGGAAAGCTCATCAATAACTCCCAATAGGGTGGCTATCCTGATTGTTCCCCCCCACCGCCACCCATGTGGTAACTTAGAAACAGAGGAGACAACTGTCAGGTGGCATGAGGCAGTGGGATTCTCCTCCTCTTCCCTTCTCCCACCCCCATTGTTCTCAAGCATGCTGAGCTCTCTTTTTCTTTTTCTCTTTTTCTTTTGCTGTGATACTCTGGTCCCAATATCCCTTCCCCCAGACTGATCTTTCTTTTGTTCCCTCTGCTGGCCTGATCTCTCTTCTCCCCCCCCCCCCCACTTCACCAGACTGATCTCCCCACACACACACATTGGCCCAATCTCTCTTCTTCCCCTTACCCCGCTGGCCTGATCTCTTCCCCTCTCTTCCCCCAGATTGATTTGCATGCCCTACATAGGGCAATAATGGGGAGGAAGTGGGGCAGAATGGAAGGAACATGTAGCATCATACTGATATTGAATTGGAGGTGCAATAAAGTTTGCTTCAATACCACTATTTTTCCATTTGCTTCAAAAATACGGTTGCATCTTTGTAGGAGCCTCATGTGATAATCTCCTAAGTCTCCTATCAAAAAAGGGGTACAAAAATATTTAGACAAAAAAGGCATACAAAAATGCACAAATTAGGGGAAATTGATAGCAAACAGTGGCCTAAATCTAATGTTTTACTTGGTTGTTGTCTAGATGGTCAAATCATCCGGAGATCATCCGGAGGCATGGAGCAGGGTGTTATCAGTATGCTGATGACACCCAGATTTATTTCTCCATGTCTCGGTCTTCAGCTCTGACTTCAGATAGTGCCTCTTCTCTTAATGATTGTCTTAGGGCAGTAATGGACTAGACAAGGGAAAACAAACTGAAGCTGAATCCAGACAAAACGGAGGTACTCACGGTAGCAGCCCTGAACCCAGGTATTAGGATACAACCTCCAGTCCTGGATGGGGTCACACTCTCCTCCAAGGACTGTGTTCGCAGTCTGGGGGTAGTCCTGGACTCATCGCTCCAGATGACGAGTCAGGTAAATATGACTGTCAGGAGCGCCTGTTATCAGCTTCAGCTGATCCACCAGCTGCGCCTTTCCTGGAAGTCAGGGACCTTAAGACCGTGGTACATGCTCTGGTAACCTCCCGTCTTGACTTCTGTAATGCACTCTACATGGGGCTACCCTCGTGCTTGGTCCGGAAGCTTCAACTGGTACAGAACATGGCAGCCAGACTGGTCTCAGGTGCATCCAGAAGAGACCACATGACACCAATTTTAAGATCACTTCACTGGCTGCCCATCAGTTTCTGGGCCCAGTACAAGGCGTCAGTTATCATCTTTAAAGCCCTAAATGGCCTGGGTCCAACCTATCTTCAGGACTGCCTCCTTCCATATAATCCTCCCTGTGCACTTAGGTCCTCTGGGAAGAATTTGTTACAACCTTTAAAAACTAGGCTTTCTATGGACTTTTTCAGATAGGACTTACCGCGCAAGAAGACTCCGGAACAGTTACGACACTGTCGCGCAGCAGGGGGTCCATTTCGGGGGTCCGTCCCTCTCTCGGCATCATCCGTGACTGTTCCCGGTATGATTGAAGGCAGCCGTGCCATTTTTTACTCACAGACAACTTCCATGAGTAAAAAATGGTGCAGCTGCCTTCAATCATACCCGGAACAGTCACGGACAATGCCAAGAGAGGGACGGCAGCATCCGAAGCAGACTCCCTGCTGCGCAACAGTGTCATAACTCTTCAGGAGTCTTATTATCTAATTGTTAAAAGACCAAGGTCTGAAAACCTTTTAATGGGGGAAAGTGATAGAACATTTAAAGAATAAATATGGAGAAATCATGATGCTAAATGTGCTGGAGTAATGGTGATTATGCAGTAATAAGTTAAAAGAAGGAAAAGAGGATTGTAATACTTACAAGAAGCTGTAGCAAACAGAGGTTAGGAAGTGGATGTAAACAAGAAAAGTCAAGGTAGAAGAGGTGCTGTAAAGGTAATTATAAGGATACAGATATATGTTTGTAAAATGTAAACTAAAAAAACACCACACAAAGAGAATGAAATGTAAAATCAGTATTTTATTTTTTTAAAGTATATAAAGTTTTTAAAATAACAATTAAAAAAAGATGTTGCTGGTATACAACTCACATCATCCAATGCTATTGGATGCGCTGGCTAGGGCTGATGGAAATTGCAGTCCCACAATATCTGGAGCACCCCTAGTTGCCTGTCCTTGGTCTATTGCTTGTTGTTTACTTCAGCTTTTTTTATTAATTGTCCTTTAGATATGTGTCAAAAGGTGGCTCAGACATATTGAAAATAAAAATAATAAAAGCAGGAACTGTTCCGGAGCCTTCTTGCATGGTAAGTCCTGTCTGAAAAAGTCCTACAACTTCCCAGAGGACCTTTTCGGCTATTGCTCCCAGATTATGGAACAGCCTGCCAGATGAGTTCTGTCATATTACCACCCTAAATAGCTTTTAAAAAGCTCTTAAGATGAATCTCTTCCAGTGGGCCTTTCCTGAATAGCTATTGGCCATTGGGAAGAAAAGTCCCGGCCTCGCTACAGCCACTGTCTATTGTTTATTTTTAGTATTTGTTTTAAGTATGTTTTAAATTTGAATTATGTAATTGTATTTTAAGGGGGGGAGGGGAGGGTTTTGGATGTATATTTTAAAAGTTGTAAGCTGCCCTGATTGCATTCTGTAGAGGGGCGGGGATGCTTTGATTGTGATTTCCTGCGTGGCAGGGGGGTTGGACTGGATGGCCCTCGTGGTCTCTTCCAACTCTGCAATTCTATGATTCTATAAATAAATTTTATTATTATTATTATTATTATTATTATTATTATTAAAAATCCTCAAAGAATGTGGGCAGAATGCAGTCAGAAAACCTTTTGTACAGATGAGCTCCCATTGGGATTCACCATATTCAGAAGGAGGGGGGGCCAAAAACTACAAGTATTTCACGATAACAGCTTTTGCTGTTTCTCATGATCTGTTTTTAAAAATACATGAAAATGTGCATTACAGCCTCTTTGAACAACTAATTCAAACTGGGGCACATCCCAGAAGTCAAACCATGATTGATCAGATGTGCGCAGGGGTGGGCTTGCCAGTGACGAAGTGGCCAATGCCACCATTGTTGTCTTTCACAAAAGCAATCTTGTACTATTTTTGAGCAGCAGAGCAAAAAATAAAATAAAATTTAAGCATAACATCTTCCGCATCTCTCATTTAACAAGGCCAAACAAAGGAAATGGAGGGAGCTTTGGGGTAATAATAATGCAGGTAATTCACTCGCGGCAGCCATCTTTTCTTGCTGGCATGCTCTGTGTGAAATTCAAACTCAGATAGCTTCCCATGCCAGCGATCTTGGGAATGGATCATGGGGACATATGAACACTGCTGTGATAGTGAGTTAATGCACTATTTTCTGCAATTACTGTAATTCTCCCATCTAGCTGAGCGCCTGGAGGAGAATCGGGTTTTTCAGTCCCACCCTCTCTGTTTTTCCCTTCCAGAACTCTCTCTGACAGAAAAGAAGATTCTACGGGGCCTTCCAACTTCCAAGAATGTAGAGGGAGTAGAGGGGAGTGGGTGGTTGTTTCCTTTCCATTTCTGCTCACAGGAGCTGCTTCCATGCATGTAAAGACAATACTGAAAACAACATAGTTAGGGTTGGCAGGTGAAAAACAGAACAGGGCTGATGCACATTGAATAGTTGCACAGAAAATGGAATTTCAGCAGGTAGAACTTGCATGACAAGCAACAGCTTGTCAAAATTTCCTCTTCTACACAGGTTTTGAAGATACAGGAGTGCTGTCCTGTTTTTCACCTGGCAAGTCCAACATATAGACTGGTGAAAGTGAAGATTCTTTCCAAAATAATTGCATACTGGTTTGAGGAAAGGTCATAATAAACTTGTGTTTGGGAAAATATGACTGTAACAGAAAATGAAATAAGATAGATTCATCCATACTGGGCAAAGCAGAACACTCACATCTCTCATCCCACAATTGAAACAGATTTGCAATTTCCCAGTGCTGGGGGAGATTCCTGGAAAGTGCTACATGGGACCCTATCTTGGAAAAGCATCCAGAAAAAGAAAAAGCCAGAAAGTAGTTTGGGGATCTTGTTAGCTGAAGCCAGTTTCTTTGGACACAATATCTCAGGGTTGAGAAATTCTCTACTGGTTGCCAGATCATTTCTAGACTCCAGAATTGCTGAAGGATCACACACACACACACACACACAACTGCCTATTAAATAACACCATCTTCAGAGGTCCTTCCCTAGGTGTCCCAGACTACACAGAGGACCTTTTGTGTAGTCCAGCATAAATTGTGTAACTGCTTCCTCGGGCATGTTCACTTCTGTTATGCCAGGCAAAGACTGTTCTGATCCCTAAGACATTTAGTAGCCTTTGATAGCTTTCATGTACACTGCTTTCCTTTTTTCATAGATTGGCTGCTGATTCAAATACTTTTTAGTTAGTCGCCTGTTAAATAGTCTGCTTCATTTGTTGTGGTGATTAGCTGCCTTGAGATGTTTATTCAGGCATAGGTAGGTAGCTAGAAAGCTAGACAGACAAATAGACAATCAAACAGCACTGTAACATTTATTTTGGACAAGATGGAGATATGGTAAAGCATTTGTGCTTCCTATTTCTCCATTGCCCTTGTCACACCTAAAGCCATTTTTATCTGTAACCCAAACAAGAACTGGCCCAACAGAATACAGCTTTAGAACAGTGGCTTGCCTTGCCTTCAGGAAACAAGTAATTGCAAATATCAATCCCAAAACCTCAATATATTTTCTCAGGCAATGCTGTACAATGAATAAAATGTAGAACTTGCACATGAAGGGCACACATACAAATCTGCTGCCCTCTGTGAAGATGACTGGATACCCTTTGGACAGTCACTTTCTGTTAGAGATTACAGGCTCAACACATACTATCAAACTGTGTTGTTAGGTATATCTATTACATTTCCACCACAAGTATATATAATGGGTAGCTGTGATTGAGCAAGACAGAAATAGTTTCCAGGGACCTGTGTGATAATCTCCTTAAAGTGGAATCATAGGACTTTCTCAGACATCCTGCTTTAAACATTCTTTTGCCAGCATAAAAAAATCTATTTTTATGCTGGCAAAAGAACGTTTCCCCCCCCCTCCCCACTGCACTTACCTCCTCTTCCGGCAAAGGCTCTTCTGTGAATAAAGAGGAAGTGAACGGAGCTCAATTCACTTCCTCTTTTGAAATCCTGCATGAATTCAAAAATAAAACAAAAAATATATGTCAAAAAGTTTAAACACACACACACACACTAAAAGAAAAAACTCCAAGTAACCCAGGGAGGGTCAAAAAAAGTTCATCACAAACCTGGATGTCCCAATCTGACCTGGAAGTGTTCACGCTGGTCCGTCCATTGTCAGGGTAAGTCCAAGATTTAAAGGGATAGAGATATTGCATGTTGGCAATGCCAGCAAAAAAGCAGCAAGGAGATCTATTGACGGCTTAAGCTGTCAATTAAAAACGACGGGTTTTGGTCTGATTTTAACCGCAAAAGGGTGATATTGTCTGGCCTGCGCACCTTTTCGTGGTTATGTGGCATCATGATGACACCATATTTTCCTTGTCCAATAAAGTCCATAGTGCTATAAATGTGTAGTATGGATGAGATTAAGCACCCTGTGACTGAAAACATCAAGGAATACGTGAAATGAAGTTCTTCTTGTCTTCTCTCTGAATTAATCTATATCTATGGTCTCAAATCACTCAAGAGTCATTATGGTGGGTTTTTTTAAAAAAAGTTTTCTGGACTTAATATAGAATTTCAATGCCTTTTGTTCAGGAGGAAATGTTGCTTGACCTCTGTAAATATTCCTGTTTTTCACTGCAGGGTGATCTTCCTTGGATAACCCAAATTACAGTTTTCTACAGTTCTCAATAGTCTCCTACAGTAGTCTCAGTCATTTATTTTGTGATATGAAAGCCTTTCTCTTTCCTCTAGTTGAGGCCATTCAATCCAGTTTGCTTGTACTATGAGTTCTGATAAACTCCATAAACCTGCGCTTATGGATATGATAGGTTAAAGTCATGGCTCAGAAAATAAACAGTAGTCTTCATTGTTTACTGAACACTGAATAAATTACCACAAGAAAAGACAGAGAAGATAAAAGTAAGGTTAGTTAATCACCAAATTAACTAGCCAGTGCTTTATAAGGTTGATAGTATCTGACATGAGTTCATGTGTACATGTTGTTCACTTACAGATACACTATGGTATGCTTCAGTTTATTTATAATGCTGATGTTTGGAAAGAAACAAGCCTTCCACATTGAAGCTGGGTGTTGTTGTTGTTTTTAAGTCACGAAGTGGTTTCAGGAATTGTTCTCTACTAAGGCTTTTGACCTCCATAAATACTCCTGTTTATCTTCACCTATACTTTGTAGCACATTTTAGATCTGAGCAGAATTTGTAAAGTCAGCATTAGGTACATGAACTCCATTGTGCACTTTTCCTATTAGAATTCCATCCAGTTTATCAAGAAATCAAAGGGCACAGAGAGAGCATTACTGTGTTATTTATGCTTACGTGGCATGCCCTGCATTTATGCTAAATTCATATTGCTCTGGGAAATATTTAGATTTTTAAAAAAAATGCTAACAAATCTTTGTTGATTGAGCTTTTAATCAAATGGCAGATCATTAGTTTTGGTTGTGTTTGTACTTGAAAGAAAGCTAAATATATAATCTGCACTATCTGTTACCTTTTCAGTCTCTGGTACTCACTCTGTGAAGTATCACCAACAGAAAAGCATTGCCTTAGACTCAGGTTGGGCAATTGCATTTAAAAAGAGATTTGCATAATCAAATTATGTTGAAATATATCTATTTAGCAGTGTTCTGTATGAGTAGGATCCAATGGTGTCTTCCCATAAGTGGAACAGACACCAGTGGCAAATCAAATTCTCCCTCCACTGTAGACTACCCACCCCGCTGGCCTGGGGAACTATGGATTTTGGGAGTGTATCCAAGAGAATGGAGGGAGGAGGAGGAGAAAGGAAACCCACAATGTATGTACAGATGTCTGCTTGAGTAACATTGGCGTTAAGCCTATATTTTTATCCCCTCCCGTAATAATACAGACAAAATTTCTCCATGGCATACCTAAATGGGTGACCAAATAGAAAAGTATATTTCCTTGAAGACCAAGAGGCTCAGGGTATGGCTGATTCTGAAGGCAAGGAATACCATCTCCTTTGAATCATACTACAATAAAGTCAAAAGAAGTCTCTGTCATAAACACATAATCTGTTCACAAAGAGCAGGGCTGTCAAAAAAGAAGCATGCAGCATAAACCACTTCAGATGATAAAAACAAGCAAGCTAAGCCATATACTCATTGTATGGGGCAGAGGAGTCAAAACACAGTCAGAAGGTATGCTGATCTCAGCAAAATCAGTCAGTAAAACATTGGGCATGAGTACAACCAATCTGTCCAGGAGAGAATGAGCCAGGGAATTGAGCTCATTTGTATTTGGCTCACCAAGAGATTCAATTGATCGTGGAGACTGCTAGAAGTGAAATGGAATAGACATCAGCCTCCAGCAGCTCTGTCACATGTGTTCTCTGAGCAATATTTGTTTTTGTACATGAGAAACTAATTCTATATGCAACAGAACAATAATTTAGTGAACTGATGAAAGAGACTGATCGGAGGACAGGAACAGTTGTCTCTTCAATGACTTAAAATCTCCAAGAGCTTAGCAAAGAAGGTCCCAGCTAGAGTGCACTCCAGAAGTAAACTGGTTTGAAAAGCTCGTCACCCTTGACATAGAAATGTGTCTCTTTCTGTAATTCACACTATTCCTTGCTGCCCTTGGTATGTTAAATGTTGATCACGTACCAAGGAGATCACAATATGGCATTTCTTCTGCAAAGTTGGGATCTGTTGCCTGTTCTATTTGTGGAAGATGAACATGTGATGGTAGACTTCCTCCTTTGATAACTCAACCAATAAGTAATGAACATGCATGTGAGAACTGTTCCTTAACATATGGTAATTTAAGGCTTGGTTCTTTAGGAAGATATTGACTCCTCATAAACTGGGATGGGCAACTACACAGAGGGTGTAGGGGAAACCTTTCCCACCTCCCAGCTTGTGTTCATGAATAGAGGCAGAAGTGAAGATAATTCTTTATTTAATGAAATGCAAATCCATGGACTAAATTCTAATTTAGTTCTTACTGAAGTAGACCCATTGAAGCTATTAAATTTACCTATTTGTTGACTCACCGTTCTCTGATTGATTGAATGGGTCTACTCTACTTGAGACTAACCAACAGAATGCCAGCCACTATGTCCAGCATTTAGACTGAACAATCTGTCACTGAAGCAAACATATGCCTTACTATTTATAGCAGATATGGAAAATCTGTCCAGCAACAGAGTACAACATATAGCAAATCACAGGAGTATATTAGATTTATATTAACCAATCATTAAACAGCAGCCCTTAAGCCATAATGGAAAATTACTAAGTAAACACACCAAGTAAAAACAAACTGTTGAAACTTGTCCTTATATTTCCAAGTGTTTTTGTTATTAGAAGAAAGCACCAGTTAGTTGATGGTAGGGTCAGAGCACTCTGGAAATGCTTGATCTGCTTTTCCTTGAGATTCCTGAGAGCCTAATAAATCTGCAACTTCTTTAATTTTCCCTGGTTGAAGATCCTTTTTCCTTCAGCCTGGCTCTATCTTACTTTGGCTTTATGGTCACCCTCGGAACTTTTCACGGCCATACTAATATATTTGGGTATACCCAACCACACAATAAAGGATGGGGAAGTTGGAGGAGTTGGGGCTGACAAAAGCAAACTGACACATTTGCAGGCTTTTTCAGGTAGTTTGGTGCTATTTTCAGGCAGAAAATCAATCAAACATCATGCTTGAGTTTTTTAAAAATAGGGTGCTCCAGTGATTTCAGAGGCTATGATACTTGGTTTCAGGGTCTGCTAACAGGCCATGATGCTACTTTCCTCATTCCTGTAATAAATCTCCCTTTATTTGTCTCAGTGATATTTATCTTATACTTCTCTCTTGCTTGGATTTTTGTTTTGCTTTTTGTTTTTTGTGCTACTACATTTGAAATATGTTTCATTTAATTTAGTTGGACTCTTCTTTAATTGCTTTCACTTTTTGTTGTTTTACATTGTTGCAAACAGCTTTGTTTCCATTTTTAGAGAAGTGGGTTAATTGTAAGGAAGGAAGGAACATTTCCTCTGTGATTGCTCCTAATCTTCCAGGACAGAATGCAACTTTATTGGAGGGGACAGCAGAGAAACATAACTGTATACAGAAGCCTTGTCTTTCCCTTTCTTCTTCCATGTGTACGGACTCAATCTAAAACTTCTCGCCTGTGCCCAGATAGCAGCTATTTCAGCATCGGCTATGTTTGGCAGACCATTTCTACAGAGAGCTTTTCTTCCTTTCTTGTTTCCTAGATGAAACGAACAATTTAAGGCTGCTTGAATTTACCCCAACAAGGTTTTCTTTCCCTCACCCCCCCACACCACACACATACCCTGAATGACAAGTTTCTGTGGATAGGAACTGAGACCCACCTCCAGATTAATTCCCCAACCTTCCTCAAGAGAATGAAGCAGTACTGGCGATGGAAGCAGTAGCGCTAAGAGTATGTAGACAAATGATCCAGGAGGACAGAGGCAAAGTTAAGTAGGAGAACCACTGGCAAAGTAGAAGTCAAGGGCATTACTATACTGGAAGGTCAGTGCATAAATTGAATTGAGAGCCAATAACACTACCCTCTTTGGGCTCATCTAAATGAGGCAGGATATGCCAACTCCCCACTGGCATATCCTGGTTGTGAATCAGGTCCATTTTTCCTCCATTCTATCCATGGAACAAGGGGACGTTCTCGTGGACATGCTGGCCTGCTGCTGCAGTCACTGCCGCCACCATTTCCCTCACTGTCTCAGAAGGCAGGAAGGGGGCTTGAACATGTGACCAAGTCCCCCTGGAATACGACCAGCCTTGGTCACATGCTGCTGTACTCCTGCCTGCCTGCCAAGACAGCCAGGGAGACTGGAAGCCACAGCAAGGGCTGGCCTGCTGGATGGACTCTTGCAGACATGCCTGGCTCGATCAGTATCCTCCCAGCAGAAAGATAGTAAAGCAGGTATAATTTTAACACATTTTATTGAGCCCTACCCCACCTTCCTCCCCCTTAGCCCTGTATCTGCCCGAGGGGTGGTGAAGACTGCCTAGGGACAGAACAGGGCAAAACCCTGCATTGTCAGGATTACAGAGTTCTGAGACAGGGGCACGATGGCGTATATTTCCCATCTAGACAAGCCTTTTGTCTCAAATTTTGTTTGTACAAGGTCTCATTTAAAAAAAAATGATGATAGCTTACATTTTTAAATATATATATATATATATATATATATATATATATATATATATATAAAACAATTGCCTCCTTTACTCTAGCCTAATCTGGAAGATTGTTTTGAGGAACAAATAGGTCTGAGGATCAGAACAAAACAGCATGACTTCTGCATTGGATCCTTGGAAGAAATATAGGATACAAATGTAATAAATAAAAGACTGGCATGTCCTTGAACCCACAATTAACTCAGGGCCCAAAAATGAAGATTGCATAGTGAAAGTTGCATCAGAACTGGGAAGTGGAAGATGTGGTTCTGTGTAGATAAAAAGGTATACTTCGAAAAGAGAGAGATGGAAATGAAATGCTATGAAAATACAAACTTTCATCAATTCATTGGTCATGTGAGTTAAACTAACACAGCTTAATTGAATAAACAAATGAGCCTGAGCTGGAAGCCTTTTCTGAGTGAAACTTCAGCTTCTTTGATCCTGCATGGTCGTTAGGACTGCTGCTGCAAGTAGACTGCAGATTTACCTGCCAGCTTTTCCCAGAGTTAGTACTGAAGTTCCCTCTTAGATTCTGTTTCACCGGCTGCTATTAAAGTTGAGCTGCACTTTGCTAAGTGTAGAGGCTTGCAGTGAGCGGATCCATGGCTGATTATCATGCAAATCAGTCTCCTCTGCTGGCTCCAAAGAGGCTCCCAGCTTTGCTACCCCCATTGATCCTTTCATTGTCACAGGGATAAGGCTAACCCATCTCTTCTGACACCAAAAGCGACAAAAGATGGGTTCCGTGACAGTGATTGGTAGGAGGAAATGAATCTTTCATGTACGGCAGAAATATGGTTTGATTTAAGAAAAGAAAATAACCATATGTAATTGGGCTTCTGTCACTGTAAATTTTAATGGTAATCGTAATACTGAGGCTCCTGGAACCTTAAATTACAGCTTTCAGTGGCAAGCCACTGAATCTCTATTATTCTTCATAGCTACTTTCTCAAAGCACGTGCACCATGACATTGATATCACAATTCACGTCTAAACTCAAAATTGACAGCAGGGCTGGGAGGTGTGCCCTTGCAGGAATTCCAGCTTGCGCCTTGCCCGACTGCTGAACATCAGAGGGGAGAAAAGAGTGAGAAATCATCTCTTGAGCAGCTACCACCTGTTTCTCAAGGATATGATGTCTGGCAGAGAAAGAAAAAATCCCTGCAAAATTCCTGTCAAAAACCAAGAATGACTCCATCTGTTTTGCTTGCTGGGTTGGCATCATTAACATGTGGCAGGGATAGACAATCTGGTCATTCTGGCTGTGGTTTATGGGAGTCTGAAACATCTGGAGAGCTCCAGGTAGCTTATCCCTTAATTATGGAACTCACTACCACAAGTTGTGGTAATGGCCACTAGTTTAGGTGTCTCTAACGGAATAACAAGACATAATTCATGGAGGATAAAGCCACAAATGGTGTCCAAACATCACTTCCACATCATACTGCAAGATTCAGAGGCAGCATATCTCTACATACCAGTTACTGGTGAACAAAAAGGCAAGAGGCCTACTGTCCCTCTGCTCTGCATGTGGGCTTCTCAAAAGCATGTGCCTGACCTCTATGGGAAGGTAGAATGGCTTTTGTCCAATAAAGCAGAAATGCTGTGTTCTTGCAGCATCAGGATCACCATCCTAATACACATTCATTTGACACTAACAATCACCAGCATTGAGGCCATGATATTGAGAACACAGCTGCGCTGAACATGGCACATTTCTAGGATGGAGGACCATCGCCTCCCAAAAATAGTACTCTACGGTGAACTCGCCACAGGTCAGAGTAAGAGGGGGCTCCAAAAAAGTGATACAAGGACTCCCTGAAACAACATCTTAGGCTCAGCCAAATTGATCACCAACTATGGTCCGCCCTGGCCTCACATCGGGAGGCATGGAGACGCACTATCCACAATGCTGCAGCCTTATTTGAGAACTCATGCCGAACAAGTCTTGAAGAGAAATGACAACGCAGAAAGAATCACAAGCCAGAAACATCACCCAAGGAGACCTTCTGCTGTGCTTTCTGCAACCGGACATGTTTATCTCAGATTGGCCTTTTTAGTCATCAGTGTGCTTGCAGAAAGTGCGGAATGAGTCCTTCCTGAATCTTCGTTTGTGAAGAAAAGCCACAGAGAGAGAGCAAGTCCAAGCTTGGGTTTACATCTTCAGAAAAGGAGTGTCGACCAATGTAGACAAAGCACTCAGGGTGTAGGCATTATAATGCAGGAAAAACTGAAATAAACTAGGTTCTCAATCTGTTTGTGCTCATAAAACTGTAATATGTGTATGCAGCAAATGCTGGTTTCTGGACACATGTAGTATACAACTAGCATGCAATAGGGAGCTGAACCTTAAAACATACATAAATTTGCTAGTGCTTAAAATTAAGTTGATGCTTATGAATTTTTTTCTGCAGTGTAGACAAGTTCTGATGCACCATTGGATGTAACCTAGTATGGCAGTTATGTTGTTGTTGCTGTTATATGATAGGAGTGGTTAGCATGTTTCATGAAGTGTGAATACTAGATAATAAGATATAAAATAGTAATCACCTGTTCCATTCAAGAAGCACAACTGCCAACTTTATGTATGCTGTATGCTGTACATACACATTGTGTATGCTGCCCCAAAACATGTGGTTGAATTGAGACATGCTGCTAGTATCCTGATTCTGCCAGATAGCTACCACTCCCACACAGTTAAAAAAAAAACTCACACTTGGAACTCAGACAGAATTCTGAGACATGGTGAATGTATCAGTGGCAGTGATCTAACTGAATTAAAAGCTGTCCCCTCCCACTATGCAGAGAGAGAGAGAGAGAGAGAGAGAGAGAGAGAGAGAGAGAGAAGAGAAAAGAGGGGCATTACTGAGTGGATCACAGATATTCATCTTTTGGCCTGTTGCTATGGCCATTATTTGTAGCATTATCCTAAATAAAATCTCCAGGTTGCATCCAGTGTTATACCTCTGAAAAAGCAGATGAGGTAGCATTGTCCTTCTAGTGTTTGCACAACCATCTACACTGTATGTACAAGCAAGACGTGCATCAAAGAAAATGTATCAGCCATGCAATGGTTTGGGCAGCAGGTTGTGAAACAACTTGGGAAACAGCATGTACAATAACACAAGCAGTTTGTGGAATGGATTGTGAGCAGCATGTGAAACAGCTTGCCCCATGGCTTGTACAAGCACAAAAGTCTTGCACTTCACAATTGTCCATGGATAGAAATTAAAGTTTCCACAAGTAGCAGTAGCCAAATGACTCCACTAGAAGTAAACTCTTGATCTTTTCCAAAAATATATTTCTACTGTTTATGCTGCTGATGAAAAAATTGAATGTTAGCAAAGTTTAAAACAACTTTATCTCAAGTCTGTAGCAGCTAGAATGAGCTGATGCTGTAAGATTAGAAATCCATGAAATAGACATTCTTTTCTTTATTAAATCAGATTTTACAGGATTTACTAAAAACAGGAAACACTGCATTATATTTAGATAATCGTTCCATAAATACTATGTGATTTCACACTAGTCACAGAGTCTGGAATTTATGTACTAATTAAAGGCCTCAAATCATCTCTACCCAGTTTTGCAATTAAAACGGAAATATTTTCATATAATAAAATTCCAGATTCACAGAAGCATCTATCAGACATACCAGTGATTATTTGCATAAACATTTGAAAATTTTACATTTCCAAAACAATTGTTCTCCTTTTCCTGTGCTTGGGCCTGCTCTTTTTACAGATGAGAGTAGTAAGGATTTAGTAGCAGTGTCATTTTAAAAAAAAAACAGGGACCAAATATTCTTACATGGTTACTCACATATGGTAGGCATCCATGCAAACCAATAATACTTACAAAATGTACAGATTATGAAAAATCTCCACATTCCATTATCTTCTTAATATAATGGGGAAGGGAGTAAAAATTCACATACCCTTGCAGAAGTTGGGACTGACAGCAAAGAACAGCTAGAATGCAAATTTAGGGGGAATACTGAATAATT
Organism: Gambelia wislizenii; assembly: GCA_030847615.1. Lineage (NCBI taxonomy): Eukaryota > Metazoa > Chordata > Lepidosauria > Squamata > Crotaphytidae > Gambelia > Gambelia wislizenii. The sequence continues at coordinate 380,723,968 of JAUMIR010000002.1, read as the reverse complement.
CAGTAGCTTGTTATGTGATTAGATCTGATTGGTTCCCTACCAAGATATTGCCCATAAAAATGATTTCCCATGGTAGCATTGGTCTCAGGATAGGAATAGGATGGGGTTTACGATGTCCATTAAACAGGAGAACAAGGCTCATTTTTAGCTAATAATATCATGGTTGCACAGAATGATTGATGGTCTTTAAAAAGGCCCAGATTGGTTTCATCTTTCTTCAGATTTTATCACTGACTTGTTCTTAGTCATGTGCAATTGCTAAGGCCAAGCAAGGTAACAAGTGCTTGATGTATGATACTTGCGCCACTTTTGTCAGAACTGTGTTTGTTCTTCAACTGCACTCATCAATATGGAAGCTCCACAGAAGACGGAAATATGAATCTGAACACTGAAAGAGTTGGGTTGAGAGGTAAGCAAAGATCTTATTTTGCCCTCCCCGTCCCCAACAAATAATCATTAATAGCTCTTTCTCCTTCCAGCACAACGGATTTCATTGCAAATTCAGTGAAATAAGAAGCATCTGAGGCTACTGCTTTCCTGCAAAGTCTATATTCTTAATTCTGTTCACCCTCCTACTTTTCCCTCTTTAGACAAGCTTATCAATTTTGACTCTTTCCTATCTTTGAAACCTGGAAAAAAAAAAGCACCGAACTCTCTTTATATTTTAAAAATGGGGAGGGGGGAGAATAAGGAAAAGGAGGAGGAGGGCAGTATATCAAGAATAGAAGCATTTACAATTTATCCAGCTGAGCCATGTACCTGGGCATGTTTTGCTTCGCATATACTGCACATCAAGGTGGATATCTTAATAAGTTTCTGGAAGCATTATCAGCAGCATCACATTCATGTTATATTGTGTATGTGTAGACCACAAAATGTTGGGTGGGGGGTTGGGTTGGAAAAGGGGGAGAAAGTGTGAGGAAGAGTCCAAAAGAGTTCACAAAATAGCTTTGTGCTATATGAATAGCTTCCATTTGGAGATCATTCTGTCATCCCTCTTTGTTCTACTGAGAAGACAAAGTGCCCAACCAATAGAATGTCAGATATATATGACTTGATTACACCCAGTGTTGATCTCTTTTGGGGGGATACATGTCCCCCCCATATACGTAGAAATATGCAAACTCCAGCATTGTACACATGTGTATATGAGCAAAGTGTGTGTCCAAATTAATTGACATATTAATGACAACCAAAGGTTGAGTTTATCTCATGTGGAGTGGAATGATTTTCTGTTTTGACAATTCAAACACTGTCACAAGATTGTTTAACAAAATCAAGAGCAGTTCTTGGCAATTAATTTCTGCCGTCAATAGTATGCTCAAACTGGGCAACTCCCCTTGGAACTGGGAGCCACAACAGAGAAAGCCTGTGCAAGTGAGAAAGGCGGGGAGGGGGGACCAAGACAATTCATTAGACAATTCTGCTGCAGCTCAAAGTGGTGGAGGGGAGATGTCAGCCCCTGCTCCTGTGCTTCAATACTAATGAGAGTCATTGCATATTCATAACCCTAAATACAGTCAGCTTCTTATAAAAACTTTTGTCATTGAGGCTTCATGGCAAGAGCAAAGCATTGCACTCCTGGTGTCGTGGCACTTCCGCCAAGAGAGCGCCAGAGCAAGATTGATTGTTTTGCAACACAGCTTGACAGGGAACTAAGAGATACTGCCCCAAGGGTCCTGAAACTAAGCTGAGTTTGATTACAAGGCTCCAAATAATCAAAGAAACAAAAAAAAGGGGGGGTAGTGAATTTTTAAAAAAAAAAGATAAAAGAAGGCTCTAAAGATATAGCTTTCCTTATTGAGTGTTCAGAGTAATTATCTGCTAGCAGTTTAAAACAGTTCATATCAATTTTTATCACAGAGGAAGAACACTGATCTCCAGCACACTTGTTCCCAGGTTGTAGGAACACTACAGCATGTCTTAATAGATACAAATCCCTAAAACCATATGAAGCTACCCATCAATATCAATAGCAGAGATTAGGGAACTCAACCTGTCAGATATTAAAATCGCTTCTGCCATGTGCTCTGCTGCCCACAGTTTTCTCACTGCGTGTTGATTGTCCTTTGTTATCAATTTCTTCTTCTTCTTCTTCTTCTTCTTCTTCTTCTTCTTCTTCTGTAGTGCATCCTTTAATTTGCTTAGCCATCATCCAGTAAAACCCCGAAGACAAATATATATGTGTGTGTGTTCATACACATTAAAACACATGTGCACTCACACATTCAGCATTGCTGCCTCTGACCTCTCAACCCCTGTCTTCTGGGGCAGCTCTCAGTCTTCCCTGAAGTCAAAGAAGGAAAGCATCTCTTTTGGGCACCCACTTTGAAAAAGGGCCTTGAGCATTTTCTCACTCATAATGATGTCTTCAGCTGGAATGCCAGCACTTTTCCACATCTCCCTGACAGGCGAGCAGACCAGAAGATATACATAGAATTAAAATAGAATGGAATGTTAAAAGAAAGGTTTACAGTTCTGATTACATATAGGCTTGTAATTTTGTAAAAATCCTGTTTCCAAATGGATCCCATGCTAATACATGCAAAAGCTTTCTATTGCTCAATAAAACATCACAAAATATTAGTAGGGATGGAGGAAGATGGCTAAACTGTTTAAATGTCTTAGTCATATTTATATAAGCTCAAAAAAAAAAGAGGAATCTTGGAGTTATGATTGATTGTAAGTAACTGATTATCCACAGATACTATAAGTGTTGAGACTTCAGATTATCAGCCATATCAGCCTGATTGCAGTAAAACATGAAAACATTGACTTTTGTCTAGTTAGAGAAATTTATTTTCCCCACAGTGACAATCCTTAAAGTAGAAACCAGGCAGTTTGCCAGTTTCCCATGTCATACACTGAAGTTTGCAGAGGCAGACCATATTTTCAGCTGTTTGTCTGGGCTCAATGAATAGGGCTCGGGACTTTTACAAACAGTTTCATAATAAACGTTTATCCACAGATGCTGCTTCAGGCTTCTTTAAGCCATGCGAAAATAACAGTATTTGCACATTTGGAATAAACGAAATTATAAATTGCTTTGCAATAGCATTTTTCTACAGGAAGCTGAGCCTCATCATTTCTATGAAAATGTTTTTTTCTAAAGAAATAGTAACCCTCTTTGGAACACATCTTCATAAGTAAGTTCAATTAATGTGTTTAACAAGACTGAAGTAAATGTTCATCATAACTGTCAGCAACCTGACAGCTTTCAAAAACAGCTCTTGCTGTTAGAATAAGTAATTTGTGATATCTTCTTTAAGATCACCCACAATTACTTCCTACCATAGGAACTGACAGGGGTTATGGAACAATCAGTCCCCAAGTGAAGCCAAAAACTGTCTCAGCAGACTTGGTAGCAACCCTTTCCCAAGAATACTCACACAGAGTGTTTGGCGTCCAGAAAACAGGAGGTGCTTTTAATCTTCAGTACCTTCAATATGTACAAAGACAAAGTGCTACGCCAGGCATCTCAGGATCATAGGAAGAGAATGATCTCTGTTCTGTCTTGCTTTTATACACACCAGCAGGGCCGATTTAAGGAATTTTGGGGGCCCTGCAATGCTTTATTTTGGGGGGGCCATATGTTTATCTCAGGTGAATTTAACCTAACCTATTCACCGTACAGGATGTTCAGATTACAGTAGAACCATTATCCATGGGACACAAAACAGCACACCTACCATAGAATCTTCCTAGAAAATGTGTCCTCCCTTGCTGTTTTCTAGGCCCTCCAAGGCAACTCTATGGTATTTTAAACCAGAAGTCCCATTATTTTCAATGGCGTTCACTATTATTCATGGTTTTCAGAATCCACGCGCCCCCCCCCCGAACCAATCCCCAGTGGATAAGAGGGGCCTACTGTATTACATAATTTGCCACCAATAATTTAGTTTTAAAACTATATTTTAAGCACTAACATAATATTTTTTGTTTATTAGCAATTAACGTAACGGTGTAGATTTCCTCAAAGAAAAGAAAGAGTGGACTACAAGCTGAACATGAGTTAGCAGTGTGATGCAGCAGCAAAAAATGCCAATGCAATTCTAGGCTGCATTAATAGGAGTAGTGTCTAGATCAAGGGAAGTAATAGTATCACTCCATTCTGCTTTGGTCAGACCTCACCTGGAATACTGTTTCCAGTTCTGGGCACAACAATTCAAGAAAGACACTGAGAAGGATGGTGGGAGGTCTGGAAGCCATTACGCCCCATGAGGAATGGCTTAGGGAGCTGGGTATGCTTAGCCTGGAGAAGAGAAGGTTGAGAGGTGACATGATAGCCATGTTAAATATTTGAAGGGATGTCATACTGAGGAAGGAGCAAGCTTGTTTTCTGCTGCTTCAGAGACTAGGACATGGAGCCATGGGTTCCAACTACAGGAAAAGAGATTCCACCTGAATATTAGGAAGAACCTCCTGACAGTAAGAGCTGTTTGGAAGTGGAATACGCTGCCTGGGAGTGTGGTGGAGTCTCCTTCTTTGGGTTTTTTTAAACATAGGTTGGATGGCCATCTGTCAGGAATGCTTGGATTGTGTGTTCCTGCAGGGCAGAAGCCGATCAGATGGGATGGCTGTTCGGGTCCCTTCCAGCCCTATGATTCTAGGCTGCATTCAGAGCCTGGGAAAGTTACTCTTGGATTACACCTCCCAGAATCCGCCTGCCAGCACCCTTCTCAAGGTCTGGTTGCATTGTTCCTTTTCCAGCATTCTCTAGCCCAGTGGTTCTTAACTTGGGGTTCGCAGTGTCCTCATAGGGGGTCCACAAAGGCTTGAAGGCTGCTTAGCCCACTTCCTCCCTATAGTGGATTAGCCACGTGACAGGAACCAAGGCAAAGGCTGGCTGGCTTGGCCTGCACATTGCTATTCAATCCACTCCAGCCACAAACTTGCAGGAAGAAGCAAGAGTGCCTCTGAGGGAAAGTTTAATGGTTGGTGTAATCGTATTGTTGTTGTTGTTAGCTATTAGTATTAGCTATTATTAAATAGGGTGTTAAATCTTGAGTTAAGTCTTGGGGCAACAAAGATATTTAAAGGGGGTCCCTGGTAAAGAAAAGGTTAAGAACCACTGCTCTACCCAAAGGCTCTCACATAACACTAATGAGATACTGGTGTTTTAGTGACAACAATAAAACCATTGTTCCCAGTAATATTACTCCAAATTTTAATTTATATTCTTTATATTCTTCTGTTAAAAGAGCTAGAGTGTTGTAGAAACTTCAGCATTGCACTATGACTATGGAGACCAGGGTTTGAATCCTTACTCAGCCATGAATACCCACTGGGTGACCTTGGGCAAGTCACACTCTCTCAGCCTCAAAGGAAGCCAAAGGCACACCCCCTTTGAACAAACCTTGCCTAGAAACCCCCATGGTAGGTTCGCCTTAGTCAGAAATGACTTGAAGGCACATAGGCAAACACACAAATTTCTTTTGCAGGCTGAACTCAGTTGGCAGCAAGGGGAGGAAGCTGAAGACCAAGGGGTGAAGGGAGGGAGGGTAGAGACACCACATGTTAAAAGCAGCTGGAAAGATGGGCTGGAGGGGATCTATGTGGAAGGAAGGGAAGGGAAGGAAGGAAGAAAGTAAAAAGCCCTTTCTGAGGTTAAGAGACAACCCTCAAATTCCCTCTCTCTCTCACACACACACACACTCACCCCTCTCCAACATGCCTGGCTGGCTTGCATTTTGCGGCAGAAAACTCCCTCCAGCTTCTGCCACGGAGGACTGCTGCTTCTTTCTAGTCTGGAGACACTGGGGTTTTTTGTTTTTTTTAAAAAAGCCAGCAGGAGGTTTTTGGAGGAAGGGTGGGCTACAAAGCAGCGGCTCCTCCAGCTGTCTCCTTCGTCAGATAAGGAGGTCAGCAGGGGACCCTCCTTGACCTCCCCCCCCCCGCCAATGCTGATTTGGCAGACTGGTTAAACCGGCCCTACACACTAGTACAGCATTGGCTTACCCAAGCACGTGGTTGCATTGCATCAGATTTCTACCTTCATGGCTTTGTACTGTAATAACCCTCTTTTGATGCAACCCTTCTCATGCAACTATAGCATGATTAGCATGATTGGCAGTTCATGGAGTCAGTCATCATGACTCAGCATAATTTCGGCAATTGTTTGGCCATTTTAAAACTTAGGGTTCAGTAACCAATTCCTGACAGGAACAGCATAAAACACTGGGGACCTCCTGACCTAGAGATATCTGAGCCCAGCAGAAGGCTCCTTGTTTTCCCAGCCCTTCACTTCAAGACCCCTACATCTCCCCATTTCCCCTCCCCCAACTTTAAAAATATGATCAGGAGTATCCAATCTGATTGTCTTTTCTGCAGCACATATCTAACCAAGTGTCATTCAGCCAGTTCACACCAGTTCACCCAAACCAGTGGTTAAAATTTGTCTAATTCATAGCTGCTTCTCAGCATGTAGGAAGCCCTCTCTTCCCACTCAGCATTCAATGTGTGTAATAGGATTTTATGTCATCTGCCATTGAAAACACATTTTGTTGGGTCTCTAATTGATATAGGAAGGAGAACAGCCCTTGGGCAACAATGGCCAGGTCCTACCACACTTGGCTGTAGGCTGACCAGGACTTTAGATGTCCAGAGCAATCATCCTCCACTGCTTCTACTAGGTAAAGCTGAACAGCTAAGCTTCACTTACATTAAGCAGTTTAACAGCAGTTTGTATTGTCATCATAGCAGATTGGTGGTCCTTGCTCTTGACCACACCATGAACCCCAGACCCCTGGCCCACCTACTGCCCAACCCCAACCCCTTTGGTGGCTCTCAGGGTTTCTGGGCTACTGGAAGGAGTGCCCTCCTCCCATTGCCATGTGTCCCTTTTCTTGGGTCTTCCCCCTCTCTACTTCCAACATTCACTTCAACCTCATATTGTTGTTGGAACTCATAAGATGTCATTTAACCCAAAGACTGCAGATGGTGGCCAACAGTATTACCCCCCCCCATACAAGAAATGCAAACACTGCATGATGGTATTCCTCAGTTGATGGATTACACCTTATACTTCCCAGTTGAAGTAGTGGACCAGTTCTGGGATCCTAGGTCTCCTGGAACTTATCCATCTGTTGACCTAGATACTTGGCCACAGGGATCACCTGACAGAGGAAGATATGGGATCACAAACTTTGGTGGCCTTCAGAAATTACTATCAGCTCTCATATGATACTTACTGATAATTTGATGGTGGTTCCTAAATACCAATATCCCCCAGGCTTGACATCTCTCACCTCTCTGTCCTTAGCACTGTATCAGGTATGTGGAGTTCCACCTTTTCCCCACATTCTGAGTCACAGGGTTCTAAAGGCTCCTCAATGCTGCCTGTTAAAGCAATCAAGCACCAAACAAAGAATTTCTCCTACATCTGAAATTCTCTTTCTTTCTTTGAAGAGTAAGGAAGTAAGTACAGTTTATCTGAAACACAATGCTTCACCCACAGTGAAGGGAGAGCCTCAGATCAAATGTGCCCTAGGATTATTTATTACTTTATTTATTAAAATATTAATATCCCACCCAATATTATATGCCAACACATATCTAAGGACTTCAGGGTGACATGCAATAAAATCAGTTTAAACAGTTTAAAACCATTTTAAAAAGTAAAAATAATTTAAACATACTAAAAGCATATTAAACAATTTGTCAAGTTAAAACAAGGCAATTTAAAACCAGTTAAAATGGTTTAAGACGGTGTAAAACCATGTGCATGCACAGATTTAAATGAAAATCAATTAGGCCCCAAAGGCTTTAATAAAAAGCCATGTTTATTTGGCACCAGTGTTGATACCAAGTCATCCTCTAAATAGAGGGCATGCCACAATCCTGCTACCATAGCAACAAAGGCTCTCACACACCCTCCCACAGTATCTTGCCCCTACAAGTGGGACACAGATCTCAGCCCCTTGGGCAGGCACTCCATGATTAGACAGTGGACCTGTCAGTTATTCAAGCCCACTCCCTCCACTCTCCCTCACCATAAGTGCTTTCATAGAAACAAAACAGAAGACTGTATTACTGGGAAACAAAATTCTGTCTTTCAGAAAAATGAAATTCCCAAGAGGCTTCGTGTAGGGTCTAGTTTCAGATTTGGTCATTTTGCAGGGAAGTTTGCTAAACCTCAGGAAGCAAACCTGGGGAATCTTCTGCTGTGCCTGTCCACCATCATGTGGATATACGTTTCTGCAAAGTCCACAAACAACAGAAAATCTCCTCCCTGCAGAGCCTCTCTTATGGTGGATAGAGTCTCCATCTGAAAACACTTATATTTGATGAAAGAATTTGTGTGCTTCAGGTCCAGCATCAAACTGACACCCCGCACACTCACACCCTCTTCAGAATCGTGAAGAAGGAGTATACTCCTGAGAAGCACTATGGGAAGGGTATCTCCTCTATTGCTCTGATGGTCAGAAAATATTCTATGGCCTGAGCCTGAATGTATATTTTGTGTAGATCCTTGGGTGCTGGAGAAGGCAGAAACATGTTTCCAGGTCTTTCTGTTGAACTCTATGGAATAGCTCTGGGAGATGGTGGAAATCACCCACTTATCTGTGGTGGACCTCTCCCAGATCTCCTGGAACAGTTGGAGTCTTCCCCTTACTGGTGGAGGCTTGATGTCAGAATTGTTGCCTGCCACCCCCTCTTTGGAGCTGATGCCCTCCCCTGCAATTGGCAGAGGTTTGAGAGGGGAAAACCTGCCAGCAGGGAAAACTGGATCTGACCTAAAGTTTTTTGCCTTCCAAATTCCCTATGGGATCTGAAGGAGGGGTTCTGCTGAAATGGCTGTTTGGTTCCTTTCTTGTCCCCTCTCCTAGATATGGTAGGCATTGCCTGTTTTTTTTGTCCTTTGTTTCCACAAGTACAGTTGTCCCTCTGTATCCACGGATTTGGTATCCACAGATTTAAGTGTTCACGGCTTGAAAATATTCTTTGAAAAACAATAATCCAAAAAGCAAACCTTGATTTTGCCATCTTATATAAAGGACACCATTTTGCTATGCCATTGCATATAATGGGACTTGAATATTCACAGATTTTGGTATCCACAGGGGGTCCTAGAACCAAACCCCAGCGAATATGAAGGGACAACTGTATATCCTTCATGCTTCCTCTCCAAACATCTTTGTACCCCTGAAGGTGGAGAGGTTGGTCCTGGAATGTGTGTCCACATCCCAATATTTAAGCCATGTGGATCACCTAGCCACTGTAATGGCTCCTATGGACCCCACTGCAAAAGTCATGGAGTCCTGAGTGGTGTCTGCCATGAACTACAGGCTTCTATAGATCTTAGCCAGGGACCTGTTTAGTTCTCCATGATCTTTTAGTTCCTCCCCCTGGAGTATGTCCTCCACCCACAGAAGGGCTGCCCTGGTGAATAGGGACCCCACTGCTGAGGCCCTGATGGCTAGTGCTGCAGCATTGTGGGCCTTCTTTAAGGCCCCCTCTGATCTTTTCTCCTATGGGTCCCTAAGGAACCCCTCACCCTCTTTAGAAGCTAGAGATCTGGAAACAAGGGAGGCCACTGGGGGTTGCTAGGTGTATAAAGCTTTTGTGCTGGCATGGTGCCTCTTTTTCCCTGCAGTGGCTTTTCCCATTCACCTTTGACCAGGCACAAAAACACTGATGGGACTGGGAGCTCTTTCCCAGCAGATCTGGGGAGACTGAGTACTGAGGCACCCCTTTCATTCAGCTCTACAGAAGCCTGACCTTGGGGTTCCTGGCCATCCGACCTATGGGCCAGCCCCAATGTGGCTGTTACTTTGAAAAGCAGTGGGGCAAAATCCTTGGTGTGAAATAACCTGTCAGACTGCTCCTCATGAGTTGAGTCTGAGTCTGACCACTCCCCCTCCTCCTTATCAGAAAACAAGCCAGCCTCATCTTGTTCCAAGAGCAGGCCTTCTCTGGAGGGGGATTCCCCACTGGACTCCAGATCTGATTCCCCTGAGGAGTGGGGTGAGGGAGCAGCTTTTCTCTTCCCTGACAGGATCTGGTTAGAGAAAAACTTTCCCCCTTTCTTTCCCTTGCTACAGGAGTTGTTGCCCTTTTCTTGTGTCTCAGTGTTTGCCTGCTGAGTTTCCAAAGGGCCTCTGATCTGAGTCAAGAGGTTCTGGATTTACTCCCACATGTCTGGGGTGCCAGCATAGAATGTGGGCTGCAAATGCCTCTATGGCTGTTGCTGCATCACTAGCAGGGAAGTATCATCCGGAGGGAGGAAGGGTGTTTCCCTCTGCCTCCCCCTGGTAGTGTGTCTGTTGAATGTCCAGTGCCAATGTCTGGGCTTCATAATTGTTTTGACTTAGGACTTTTTCGGACGTCTCAAATACACCGCAAGCAGCCTCCTCGTGTTGCGAGGCTGCTGTGCTGCAGGCCGTCACTTTCGGCTGATGCTCTCCCCTGCCGGTACTGTTGCGGTACTGCTGGGACATTTGAGCGTTATATTTCGCCGGTTTTTAAGCATGAAAATTGATCGTGATTAAAAACCGGCGAAATATAACGCTCAAATGTCCCAGCAGTACCGCAACAGTACCGGCAGGGGAGAGCATCAGCCGAAAGTGACACCCTGCACCGCAGCAGCCTCGCAACGCGAGGAGGCTGCTTGCAGTGTATTTGAGACGTCCGAAAAAGTCCTTAGGTGGGCCATGGGCCATGAGTAAGCCTCTGCTTCCACTTTTGAGGCCAGCTCCTCTGCCTCTCTGGCCTCCCTTGGCGAACAGTGGGGGGGGGCTGCAAGATGGTGGCTGCATGCCATGCTGGCTACATGGTCTTAGTCCTCACCCCCTCCCCCAACAGTACCAAGTTATGTCATAAAGCACCTGCTACTGCACTAAAGGAAAGTCACTGCAATACATGGAGCGTCCTTTCTAAAGAAGCTGTCTCCACTGGTGCCAAGCACAAGGCTCCTGGGGACCTAGAGCGGGATTGGGAAGTTCCACCTGCCCATCCTCCCCACTTTCTCTTGTCTTCCTTTGTTATTTCCCTGTCTTGTGGCTGCTGGGTGATGCTTTGCTCCAGGGGGTATCAATAAAGGGCTTGGTGGTCTTCCTCATTGAGCCTTCGCTGTTCGGGCTCCTGCCACACCTGCAGAAGAGACATCAGTGGGAAGGGAGCAGCACCTTGAGGCTTCCAGCCCTCCTGTGACTGCTGAAGCAGCTTCAGTGGCGGGAACGCGGTTTTATCAGCCACTGAAGACTTGCTCCCTGAGCGGTCTTTTACGGGCTGTTCTTTTGGCATGCGGTCTCCAACTTGCTTTTTGTTCTTTTTTTCCCCTTTTCACTCATCGGGCCATCTCCAAGAGCAGAGGTAGAGAGGAGGGGGCAGGGTGAAAGTATGGGAACCGAAGGGGAAAGGCTCAGAAGAAAAGAGTGTGGAGTTGGAAAGGGAAGGGAAAGTAGTAAGTTGGGACCAAAAAGAGGAAGGCAAGATAAAGAGGAAAAAATAGAGAGAGATTCAATGCCAGAAGAGGAAAAAGCAACAGGAGCTCTGCTCTGGGTGAAGGCAGGAAGAAGAACTGGCCTCATGGAGGGCTGGAGGGGCAGAGTCAGCAGTTCTATTCAGCTATTATGAGACCTGATTTTCTTCCTGACTCTCTCTGGGTGATGAAGGGGAGTAACCCCAAGTGTAATGGATTCCTCCTCTCAACAACCCAGAGAATGACTACTTCTTCTAAGAACAGTAGCCACCATGTAGATTGGGGGGGGGGGGAGATGCTCCTTTTGTGGGGGGGGGGCTAAAAATAAAAGCATTAACGGCATAGTCATCTAATTCAGTCATATTATTTTGCCCTTATGAGTGGGTATAACAATTTCCTTTTTAAATAATGTATGACATTTCAAAAACTGAGTTTTGTAGGTGTACAAGTAGCCTATGGCAATAACTAGAAAAAGAGGGGTTTTTTTCAACCTTTAACACAATCTGTACAAACATAAATGCCAGCTAAATTAAGTTTATGTTCTAATTTGTAGCACTACAGTGAGATATATTATATCATATGCATATAAAAGCTATCAATATTGATGTGAGGATCGATGTACAAAGACATTATGATCATGTGCATCTATCTATCTGGATTTGCAATGGATTCATCATATGCCCATATACTCCAATGCAATTGCCTTCAGCAAATGACAGATATTCTGAGTGGGAGAGGCAGAGAAAGGTAAGTATGCAAAAGAAACAAAAAAGAAATGGCTTCTTCATCTTACTGCCTTTCCCTTTATTTCTTAACCACGTGCTCCCTCCAGTAGTAGAGTGGGCACTCTATATCGGCAAGGATTTGGTTCATAAGCTCCCTGTGGATAGCAAAAACCATGGATGGTAGAGTCCCATATTAATCAATGGGAGCAGCCATTTTAAGTATGCGTGCCACCATTTTACATTTGGGCACTACCATTTTAGGTATGCAGCAATGCTATTTTAAGTATGGGTGCTGCGATTTTAGGTATGCAGTGACAATCCGTGGATGCTTAGATCGGTAGATATTGAACTCACAGATATGGAGAGCCCACTGTATCTTAATTACAAACCAGACATCATGTTCATTGTGGACATCTGTCAAATGTGGTAGCTCCATGCTGAATTCTCTCTCTGTCCCATGTCAAATTCTCCCCCTCAACATGCCTGAGAGACATGTTGTACTACAACTCCTACTGTCCTAGCCTCCGTGCTGCTGTTGATGGGAGCTGAAGTCTAACACCTGTGTAAGATGCCAGCTGGAGAAGATTGTTTTAAACAGATTTACAAACATGATGAAATCACCACATTTCTCCATTCCTTCTCCTTTGCTGTTGTACTTCACTTGGGGGAATGAGAAGCTGGGTGATCAATTAGCAGTCCTAAGATCAAGATCCAAGGTATCAGTCAGAAGCCGGGGAACCAAAACCAATAGAGAGGCACACAGAAGAGTAGTCTGGATTCAGGAACAGGGCTGAGTTTCTGTGCTAGCTTGGATGTTTCTCACAGAATGGATGATCAACATTGTTTCCAACAGCCATAGAGTGTTTGCTGCCTGCCTTATCTAGGGAGGCTGATATGTTCAGTGCAAACAGCTGGGACTACACTAACTGAGCTGCAGATGTCCCAAAACTCTTCCCACACATTCCAGTCCTGCTAGTATATTGTAGGAAGACCCAATCATTGGATGCCAATAACAGGGGCAAGGAGACAACATGAGTAATTTTATTTACATGCTATAGGGAGGTTGAGGGGTGTTCAAAATGGTGGTGCAATCTGGAATGCTTAATTCTTCACTCAGTAGCCAAAATATGATTAGTGTTGATAGTTTAAGAGGCTATATAGCATCTAGCTCACCATAGTACTACTTTTCTGTGAGTCAAGAAGCTATGCTGACAGTAGCAGTGATACTGGCAGGGTTTCTCAGGTCAGATAGACTTTTGCTGAGGAACCAGATTAAAGAGAACCAAACACATTCATGTGATGAAGGAAAGCTACTGGGTGGCAGAAGAAATGGGGGGGTGTCATTGTTGTAGAATGTCTCAGAGACAATGGCAATGGCACTTTAGTTAACTCTTCTTAGCACTGCACAGAAGGAGGCACTAGTAAAACATTTCTGAATGACTTTGAAAAACCTATGATAACCTATGATAAGACAATCCAGAATGAAGCAATAGATATTCCAGAAGATAAGAAAGCCCGCTCCCAGTTGGAAGGCACTTAGCCAGTTAGTATGGAAGATCAAAGGACAAGCACAAATAGCTCTGTGTTGAATTATACAACTGGACTCAAGCCAAAAGAATGTTCGGCTGCTGGTGTGCTCAGATGTGACAAGAAAGTCGGAAGCGACATGCGATAACATTTCCGATTTCTGTATACAGTTATGAATTTTTTTCATTTATTTTTTATTATGTTGCAGTCTTACAATTTTCATCAAAGTATCATATATACATTTCCTCTTTTACAACATAATCATAATTTTAACAATAAAAAAACTTACAAATATAGGAGAAGTTATTAAATCTTCCTTATTTCCCTTTCTATTTCCCATAAATGAATTCCTTCCTTGTTGGTTTATTCTCTCTCCATTCTCATATAAACTTATTTTTTTTCTGTTTATAATTTAACTACCTTTGTTTTTTGGGCTATAAATCTATATTCTCATTGATTTTATCTATTCTCTTTATATTACTAAAGCAGAGCATAGCCTTAATTATTATCTATTAATGACTCTATTTTTCTTGTTAAATTTCTATATGTCTGTATTCCATTTTTCTTTCCAGAATTTTTGATAGGTTTCCACTCCTTTTCTATTTTATTCAGGAATAGAGAGTGGAGAAAAAAGGAGTGGAATAGTGGGAGCTAAGAGTTAAGAGACCTGAAAATATCGTGGTGGTTTATAAGAAAGAAACAGCAAGTGAAAAGGGAGTTAAAGATTGTGAGAAGAAGAGGCAAGAGGAAGTACTATCAAAAAAGGGTAGAACAGAGCAAGAGAAGGAAAAGGAGAGGAGAAGGAGGCAGAGTGACTTACAGACAACACTGGAGGAAGCCAATGAATAGCGCAGAAGCAAGCTGAAATTTGATTTATTCATAATAAAACTTGATATAAAGGGTAGCATATATAAAGGGTAAAAGTGTAAAAATATTGATTAAAATTTAGTTATAATTTAACTTAATTTAACATAAGTTAAATTAAGCTTGTGATATATATTTTTTGGTCACACAAGTGGTACAAAATGCTGCTTTAAAGTGTTAAATGCTGCTTCAGTGTAAAACAAGGTATAGAAAACCTGTTCAAAGGTCTATAGAAGTATCCTACTCTTTGCCTTAGATTGTATGACAAGGGGGAAGAAGCGAGTAGTGTACTTTCCACAATTTGGTGTATGTGACAGTGTGTCTGACTTAGACAAATAGTTAGGACTAAAGTAAACAGTCAAGCTGATTACAATTATATGAATTTATATACAATTATAATTATTATAATATATACAATTACTATACTATATACTATATACTATATATTACTTTATATATATTTCATACTTTATAATAATATAAGCAACTGTATTATATTATATTATACTATACTATACTATACTATATTATATAATTATACTATATTGCATTATACATAACTATTATATATAATTGTATAATCATATAATAATTTCTCTGGGAATTAAAAAATAACTCATAGAAGAAAGGTAGTGAGGAGGAAGAAGAGGAAAGGTACAAGTACAAGTAAAGTTTGGTAGATTAAGTAGTTATTGATATATCTCATCGGAGGAAAACAAAATGGCAACTGGAACAAGAAAGGCCCTACAGGCACAAACACAACAGACATAACTAGTATTACAAAGGAGACCATCAATAGAAGGTACTACTAAAACAATGGAATTGAGTTCAATAATACTAGAGGAAATGAGAAAGGAAATGAAGAAGATGCAACAGGAAATAAGAGAGGAAATGAAAGAGATAAGAGCAGAAATCAAAGCAGATTTAAGAAAGGAGATGATGAATTTTGGGGAAAAACTAAACAAATTAACTGAAGATATAGATCTAGTGAAAAAAGAGGTACAAAATATAAAAATAAAAACTCAAACTTTAGAAGAAACCACAACCTTATTAACATGGGAACAAGAACTTGAGAAGAACTCATTGTTAATAAATGATATAAGATATAGGGAGAAATGTTTAAAGATAAGGGGCCTACCTGAAATTGATAATGAAAATTTGGTAGAAAGATTAATACCTCCTATGGCAAAATTTATTGAATCGACAGGAGCAAATCTGGAACTGCAAATTGATACATTTTTCAGGATTAACTCAAAAGTGGCCAATGAAAAGCCAATGGCTCCTACATAGACAGTTGAGAGAGAGGTATCTCTCAGATCAAAAATTAATTGGTATTAGAAAGGAGAGAAGTGAATTTGATGAAATTATATGTTTGGAAAGGAGACATAAAATAGCGAGGTTTTACAATTACCTTATGAATTTTGAAATGGAGGAGGAGTTAATTACGGACTCGGTGGTTAAATGGTCCCAAGATTTAAAGTTTAATATTAACTTGGATCAATGGGAGAGGTTGTGGAGAAATAGAGTTAGATATTCCCCCTGTTGTGATCTCAGGGAAAACCACGTGAAGATGCAATTTAGGTGGCACCTTTCCCCAGCAAAAATTGGCAGAATATATAAAGGTACATCAAATAAATGTTGGCGATGTAAGAAAACAACTGGGACCTACATGCATATGTGGTGGTCCTGTAAAAAAGTACAGAAATACTGGAAAAAAAATCATGGTGTTATTGAAAAAAAATTATATTTAAAATTTAATCTGGACCCAAAGTTTTATCTGTTGAATTTATGTGAAAATCCGGATTTTGAATGTAAGTTTGGAAAATTAATATTTCATTTGACAACTGCGGCCAGGATGGTTTTGGCAAGTATGTGGAAATTGGAAGAAACCCCAGCGGTCGAACACTGGCTAAATAGACTTTGTGAAATTGAACAGATGGATGAGCTCACTACTATACTAAGAGGCCATAATGTGGAAATAAGCAAGAGGATTTGGAAACCGATTAGGGATTATATGAATGGATTATATAAGGTTAAAGATAATTCAGGTTAAAAGGAATGGTTGAATATCTCAGTTTAGAAGCTAAGGTATCTACTGGTTATAGCTGGTTTAAGCTATTTTTGTTACAGAATTGAATATAAGTTAATTCTTTAAATTCTTTAAACTTAATAGTGTACCTTAAGGAATGAAGTTAATTCGCATAGGAATCTTAGCTTCAGGGTTTTCATAATGAAAAGTGCACTGAAAAGGAAAAAAACATTTTTAGGACCAGTCCCCCACTCCAGGAAGTTTTGTTGATTATGTGTTATGTGTGTATTGTCATATAATGTGTCATCATAGCTGTGTATTGTAAGTCAGGTATTGTAAGTATATGCTATTTATGTTGATAGATAGGATAGAGATGTATTTGTTGTGTTATATATGTTTTCTGATATATCTTGTGCATTATTCTGTCTTTTATGTCTATTGTACTATATATTGTACAATGTTATTAGTTGTTTGTGGTTATTTTAATCAATAAAGCTCTTATTTTTAAAAAAAGTGGCCAATGAAAAGAAAGTCCCGAGAGATATTGTGGCATGCTTTACAAGAGCTAATCTGCGAGATCAGTTCATTCAGAAAAGTACAATGAAAACCTGAATATTGATGGGAAAGAGTTGAAGATTTACAAAGACGGATCCCGCCTTCAATTCTCAAAAGGAGGCAGGAATACAAATTCCTAACCCAATTGTTGGTAGAGAATAAGATTAGCTATAGGTGGGAAAGAATCAAAGGAGTATCTTTTTTCTACCAAAACAAAAGATATAGGATTAATACAGTTGAAAATAGATATATAAACTTAATAAAAAGAAATATTAAAAAGAAAAATGGACTTTAATATATTATCGTGGAACGTGAAAGGAATGAACACTGAATACAAAAGAAGACAAATATTTCACTACTTGGAAAAAGCCAACATGGATATAATATGTCTTCAAGAGACACGGATTAAGAAGAAAGATGAAATATATCTGATGAATCCCAAACTGGGTCAATGCTTCATAACTTCTAATGAAAAGAATAAAAAAGGGGTAGTAATGTATTTTAACAGGAAATTGCAAGCTAATTTAAAATGTAAAGATGAAGAAGGATTGTACCTGGGGATCGAAACTAGAATTCAAGATGAAAAATTTTTAATAGTAGGGGTATACACCCCAATCCAATCCCAAGAAAAAATGTTCAAAAGTTTGAAAAAAGAAATAATGAAGAATGACACAAATCTCGAGAATGTTGTGTTATTAGGGGATTGGAACGGGGTGTTGGAACCAAAAAATGACAGAAAGTCAGAGAAGCCAATTCGGAAAAACCAGGGAAAACTGCCAAAAACCTTTTTTGAAATGAAGGAAGAATTACGGTTAATAGATGTGTGGAGTTGGAAATACAAAGAGGCAACGGGATACACTTTCTATTCAGAGGTCCATCAGTCGTTGTCCAGAATAGATATGTTCTTTATAACGAAAAGTTTAATGCCAAAAATCAATGGAAATAAAACTGAGATGGATTTCGGACCACAACTCAATTATGCTCTCAGTGAAAGGAAAAAAGAAAGAATTTTTCTGGTGTCTGAATGACCATTTATTAAAGGAGGAGGAAAGTATAAAAGAAGCAACACAAGTTTTGAAACAATATTTCATGGAAAATATGTCAGATGATATAAAGATGACTACAATATGGGACACCAGTAAAGCAGTAATGAGAGGGCATTTTATAAAAAAGACTTGTGAGAAAAAAAGGGAACAAAAGGCTAAAAATCAATATCTTCTACGAGAAATAGTGAAGATTGAAGGAAAAATAAGTGACAACCCAAATGATAAAAAAGCAATAATGGAAATGGAAATATTAAAAAAGGAAGTACAATCAAATATAATAGGTGAGGTAGAACAAAAAATGAGAATAGCAAAACAAAAACATTTTGAGCCTGCTGACAAATCAGGAAGGTGGCTCACCTACAAATTAAAAAGTCACAGGGAAGAAAGCAAAGAAAGAATTATATAGGACATAAATTATAAAGGGAAAGCTACAGTGGAACAGAATCAGATAAAACGATGTTTTCAAGACTATTACGCAAAGTTATATAGCAATCCAACAGATAAAGATAAAATGCAAAGGTTAATAAACAATTATTTGGAAAATCAAAAGATAAATAAATTAACGGAAGATCAGAAAAGAATAATGGATACGGATATTACAATTATGGAAATAGCTGAAGCTATCAAGAAATTGAAATCAGATAAAACACCAGGTCCTGATGGACTTACATCAGTGTATTATAAAAAATTAAAAGGGGCTTTATTGATGCCGCTCCACAAAACATTAAATGCTATGAAAGAAGATGGGATCCCAAATTCCTGGAAAGAAGCCAACATTACCATCATACCAAAAGAGGGTAAAGACAGGAAGGACCCTAAGAATTATAGACCAATCTCGCTTCTGAATACCGACTATAAAATCTTTGGAATTATAATAACTGAAAGATTTAAGAATATCCTAAGCCAAATAATTCAAGAAGATCAGAATCACTTTCTGCCAAAAAGATATATGGGAAACAGCATAAGAACAGTTATAAATTTATTAGAATACTACGAAAAACATAATGAGAAAAAAGCAGCATTATGCTTTTTAGACACGGAGGAGGCCTTTGATAATGTGAGTTGGATATTCTTGAAAAAGGTCTTAGAGAAAATCAATATAGGAGAGAATTTCAAAAATTGGGTCAACCTGATATATGAAGAACAAGAGGCTCAGGTGATAGTCAATGGAGAAAAAACAGGAAAGATCAAAATAAAGAAAGGAACCAGGCAGGGTTGCCCACAGTCACCTTTATTATTCTTAACGGTGATTAAAATTTTAATAAATAACATCAGAGCTAATGACAAAATCAAAGGCACTAGAGTCAAAGGAATTGAATATAAGATCAAAGCCTTTGCAGATGATGTGGTCATCATATTAGAAGACCCTGTAGACCAACTTGAAGAACTCAAGAATATATTAGATAATTTCACGGCAGTATTGGGCTTTAAAATTAACACGAAAAAACAGTTAAGTTAACAAAGAACAGGAAGTAAAAGAATTACAAATTAAAACCGGATTTAAAATAGAGAAGAAAGTCAAGTATTTAGGGATATGGTTGACAAAAAGAAATGCAGACCTTTTTGAAAACAACTATAAACTCATGTGGAAAGCGATGACGAAAGATCTGATTAAGTGGTCCAAGCTGAATTTATCAATCTTAGGAAAAATAGAGTCAGTAAAAATGATGGTGTTACCGAGGTTTATGTTTCTTTTTCAAAATATACCTATTTTAATAAATAATAAGTGCTTTAAAGTTTGGAATAAAGAAATATTAAACTACATTTGGGGAGGGAAAAAAGCGAGAATAAGGTATAAATTACTAACTGAAAGAAAGGAAAATGGAGGATGCGCCTTGCCGAATCTATATAAATATTATCAAGCATGCTCTCTCACCTGGTTAGAACCATAGTGCGTCTAGATGATGTAAAGCTACTAGCCTTAGAAGGGCATGATCTTAACTTTGGATGGCATGCATATCTAATTTATAATAAAAAGAAAGAGAATAAAATATTTGAACACCACTACATTAGGAGAGCTCTACTTAAGGTCTGGATGGATTTGAAACCAAAGTTTTATTCAAAAATACCGTTATGGGTCTCGACTCAAGAAGCCTTTTTTAGAATATCGAAAATAACTAATCAGGACTGGATAAAATATCAAGAAATCCTCCAAAAGATAAAACAAGATCAGGTTAAAATAAAATCTAGAGAGGAACTGAGTGGTGAAGGTTATAATATAAGCTGGTTTTTATACAAACAACTCTACGAAAGGTACAAGATGGATCTAAAATTGGAGGGTTTCCAAAAAGAATTAAATGAAATAGACAAAATAATATATGGAAATAGGGACCACCACTGTGCAAAGTACTATAAAATATTGATGGATAGAGAATTGGAAGACGAAGTGGTCAAAGAAACTATGATAAGATGGATGAAAGAAATTGGACACGGAATTAAAATGGAAAGATGGGAAAAATCGTGGGAAATTACACAAAAGTTTACGTTATCTCAAAAAATGAAAGAAAATTATTACAAAATGTTCTACCAATGGTATTTAACACCTGTGAAATTAGATAATATGTATAAGACAAAGAAGAGATAATGTTGGAAGTGTGGGAAAGCGGAAGGAACTTTCTATCATATTTGGTGGACATGCGCTGTGGCCAGGAAATATTGGGAAAGAGTTCATGATAAGATAAAAGAAATTATGGGAATAACTTATGGTTTAGAACCGGAAATATATTTGTTAAATATGGTGGATAGACTTGAAGAAGGAATGACAGGAGGAGTAAAAAAGATACTACTGTATATGGTAACTACTGTGAGAATTCAGTATGCAAAATATTGGAAAGAGAATAAAATTCCAGCAGTTGAAGAATGGTTAGGGAACTTATACGACGTAATAGATTTAGATAGATTAACTGCTAGATTAAAGGACAGTTATGAAATATTTACAGTGAAGAAACTGACTGGAAGAAAATCTAATTATTTGAAATGTGGTGCTGAAGAAAAGCTCTACATATGCCCTGGTCTGGCAAAAGAAATGAATGGGCCTGAGAGCACATCAAGCCTGAATGCTTACTAGAAGTCAAAATGACTAAACTGAGGGTATTGTATTTTGGACATATCATGAGATGACATGAGTCACTGGAAAAGACAATAATGCTCAGTAAACTCATTTGAGATGTGGTACTGGAGAAGAGTGCTACAGATAACGTGGATGGCCAAAAAGACAAACAAATTGGTCCTAGAACAGATCAAGCCAGAACTCTCCTGGAAGTCAAACTGACTAAATTGAGGCTGTTGCATTCCTGCCACATCATGAGAAGGCATAATTCACTAGAAAAGACAATAATGCTAGAAAAGGTGGACGATAGTAGAAAGAGAGGAAGGCTGCATACCAGATGGATAGAGTCAAGGAGGCAACAGCCCTAAGCCTGCAGGACCTGAGCAGAGCACTTGAGGACATGGGGTCTTGGAGGTGTCTCATACATGGGGTTGCCATGAGTCAAAAATGACTCAAAGGCAGTTAACAACAACAGCAAAGTGGAATACAGTAGGAAAAGACAAAAAACACATTACATATGGATTGATTCAATAGCCACAGCCCTGAGTTTTCAAGACCTGAACAGTGTTGTTGATGACTGAAACTGAGAGGTCTCTCATTCATAGGGTCACCGTATGTCAAAGCTGACCTGACAATAATAGCAATAACAAATAGCATCTAGGGATGGATAATTCAACATATTTCCAGTCCATGTCAGTTTTACACATGCTCACTCATAATTCCAATTCTCTCCCATTTCTGTATTAATCCAATTTCTTGTCCCAACTGTCAGAAAATACTGCTTACTCAGGCATTCTCTTTACACAAATAAACTTTACTTGAATTACACCCCTTTCTCCCATTAGCTATTACAGCAATGGAGGCTTTAGGCAATATAGGGTTTTCTTGCATGCTTCTACCCTATTCACACTGTTTCTCAAGCTTTCTCCTACTGGTGCTTAACCATTAGTTGTAATGCAAGGTCACCAAAAAAGCTATGTTTCTAAGTAACCAGACCATGTGACCCCAGGAATTCCAAGATGTCTGTGGTCACATAAGGACTCTTCCCTTTGTTCTTCTTGCCTCGAGATGGTGAATCCCATCTCCCTTGAAACATTCCTTTACCTGAAATATTCCTCAGATAGTCAGGATTTAGACAAGCTATGTATATATGTTCCAAATGTACATTTCAAAGCAAGTGATAACATTTTAATTATGAAGCTTAAATATTGCCTGTTTTCTTTACTTTGCAAGAGTTAATCTCAGAGGAATAAGCTGGAGATTTGGAGCATTTGCCTGCAAACTCTCCTGAAGGAAACTGCCTCTTAATTGAAGCAGGCTTTATCTTACCCCAAAAAAGGGGCTAACCCTCTAGGAATCTACCCCTAATTGAACACCAACTCAAGTAAGACTCACTGAATCAAATGAATTTACACAAGCATTGACTTACCAAGTTCCCATTGATTTAATGAAACTAGTTTTGGATTCAGGCCTTTTGATTTAAATCACTTTACATTTTTATTTAAACAGTATTTCTTACATATTTGCTAAAAATACTTCTAAATGTTTTTGTCTCTCAGGGCACAAATTTTTAAACATGGGTTTTAAAAAATGGATATGTTTAAAAAAACCTGCCAGTTTTATAGCACTCCATGGAGTTTTTGAAGTGCCTTTTCCATGTATCCTACCCAGTATAGGCAATGGTGAGGAATGCTGGGAGTTATGGTCTGGCATCTGGAGAGTCTGACAAGTCCCATCTCCATTTTAACAGCGCATTTTATATGCATTTCAGTATGTTTTGTGTGCTGAAAACTACAGTCCAAAATTCAGAGAGAGCAAAACCACAGAATGAACTGTTGTCTTATTACACTGACATCAGTCCAGGAGGTGTGAATCAGATTAGTTCACATCAGATTGCCAGCTAAATGAAATCCTCAAGCATCCAAGTACTAGCCAAGCGATCCTGTGGGCCTTTTACAGCATCAAGTATTGTACCCCATTTGGTGACATAACTTTAATGGAAATGTTAAGTGTACATTAAAAGTATTCACCACCTTTATGTGAATACCAACACCACCACAAGTTGGTAAATTATAATTTACTTTTTAACTACAAGGTACACTATTCATGTTCAAAGTAAGTTGATTTGGGGCACCTAAGGATAACGTTCTCTCGCATGAACCAGCACCTTAGGGCCTGTCTACACTGCAGAAATACAGCAGTTTGACACCACTTTATCCACCATAGTTCTATCCTATGGAATCCTGATATTTGTAGTTTTGTGAGGTATTTAGCTGCAATTTTTTTATTATAAGGAAAGGTATGAATAGAAAACAAAAATTCCACATTCCTAAAATAAATTATGTAATTAAATTTAAAGGGGAGGCCCCCAACTGACCTGGGTCTGTTAATGTGTCCAGAATCAGAGATCTTTGGAGTCCAGAATCAGAGATCTTGGGAGTGGTCAGTTAAGATCATCTCACACACATCCCATTACTTGAGCCATGGCTGATGCCAGCAGGAGCTATAGTTATCTAACTGTCCAAGAGGAGGTGCCCCAACCCAGCCCATGAGGTGAAAACATCTGGTACTACCTGGCCGTTTGCTAAGTAATTCATTTCCAAGAATATGACTGTTTTCTCCCGTGACCAGTCTAAACACCTGAGAAATGAGCAGTTGGGGAAAAATAATAACAACATCTGATTGGGCTAGTTCAAATCAACCAGGATATTATTTTGTCTGAGCAGAGGGAGATAATGTGCCTCAGATAAAAAAAAAAAAAAAAACTTAATAAACTCAGTAGAAATGTCATTCCATGAATCCCAAAGTACTTCTCTAGCTAATTATTGCAGTAGGGCTAGCTTCTAGTGAAACACAACCCAAATAAACCAACATCAACTCTTTATTTCATATATTGAAGTTCTGAGCATTTCTACCCATAAAGGTTGTATACATAAAGTGCACAAGTGTCCAATAATAGTAGAAGGGGGGAATCAGTTTTGGTTTTTTACTTCTTCACTTACTTGGCATTAACTTAATGGTATGTGACACTCCTATCAGTACAGAGCAATAGAAATGAAATGGTGCCCAATGTGCATAGACACCATGAAAATCTCAATGACAACAGCAACAACAAAAATTATACTTCCTCTTTCCTCTCCTATGCCCTTTGTATTTACTTAAGAATATGAGAGTTAGCTCTCAGCACACCACAATAAAAAATAAGATAGGTGGCCAATGTCACCAGGAAGAAATTACAAAGCAAAAGCAAATAAAATCTTGCTCTTTTGCATCATGAAAGGAGATGTGATTCTGATCACAGAATATCGCTTGCCTTATCAGAAGCAAGAACAACTAAAAAAAAGTATTCACCACCAGTTATTTTTAAACTACTATACAAGCATTAACAATTAGGTTTTTAAAGAGTGTTTTATGCAGTGCACTCATATTGTGCTTATACTTTTGACAAAAAAAATGAATGTTTTTGGTAAAATCTTTATATCTGAAATGGCTCATAAAAATAAAAATATACAATCATTTTATGGGATAATAGGCAAGCAGACATCTGCATGCAACATTTCCCTCATTAGATGCTATCATGTTAGCATATTTTATGACTTTGCCACAAAATACAATGTGCTGATTTGTAACCCCCTTAAAATAGATGTTTTGTGTAAAACTGAAATCTTCAGATTATGTTTGCAGAATGTTTCATTGCTTTACAAATGAGCAATAAGAATCTTGAGGATTAATTAGACAAAGGCCATTGTGTGAGCCAAGATCCAATATATAACATGCCAGCTTTTTTCACATTCCAGTTGCAATTTCAAGGCTCTGTACAAGAACAATCCCAGGTATGTTGTAGATCCATGTGCAAATCTGAGAACTATGGGTCCAAATATAGCCAATTATATGGCTGCAGAGGAACCCATTTAATTCTGGATTGATGGATTATGTTCCACACTAGCTTGGGAATTCTGGGAACTGTAGTCTAAAAATAACTGTTCCAGTCTCTGAGTAGCAGATAAAAGTTGTATTCTGCACAAGGTAAATCTAATATTTGCCAGTAGGTCGCATGATTCCAGTAGGTCAAATCCAATTTCTTTCAGTGTGTTTTTCTAACTTTTTTTTCAGGTAAATTATTACTGTCATCGATATTACTGAACCATATATACAAAAGAAATCAGCTTTGCTGACCAATCACTACTCAAAAAGCACCTCAAAGACTGTATCAGTGCTATAACAAGGCATATGCTGCCAACATTAGGAAACTTAAACTTTCTAGGAGACCTCCTGATCTTGCATTTCCCATGCAAAAATGGGACATAGACTTATTTCTCATATTGGAGGTGAAGGAGATAGAAATGCAAAAAAATGAATTGTGAATTTGAATTATAGCCTTATGTGCAATCTAGCTCATAGCTACCAGATTATTCATAATTGTGTGACAGTCTTACAACTTGGTACTGGTACCATTGCTATAGGCATGCTGGTGGTGGTGGTGCTGCTGCTGCTGCTGCTACTGCTGCTGCAACTACTGCTACTGCTACTAAAGACAACTCATGGAACAGCAGTAGCACGGGAAAAATGGCTAGTGCAGAAAGTTTCCTAATGTGATCCACAACGAATCAACAGTGGCACACAGTTCTTGTAGAATAATTAGTTGTGCAATATGAGTGGTTGTGGGAAGGCAAAAGGACCCACCCACAGTATCTCTAACGTAATATAGTGTAACTTGAATTCAAAGCCCTTTTTTACAGGAAGTGCAATGGGGTGAGGTATGCCAGGGCTATAGACCAAAAAGTTTATACGTGTTAAGTTCCTTACAGAAGCAATTGGACATTTTTCTCTGAGGCAGGCATTCTGCATTCAGTTCAGGGTTATGGGATGTAGTTGCACATGTATGGTGCCACTGTGCAGGCAAATGTACATGTGCATTTGCTTGTGCTTGAGACTGTGCATTTGCCAACACATTAAAGTGTGCATTCAGTTGCACAACCACATGACTCATCAAAAGGGTTTTTAGCACAATCAACTCATAACTCCACATGTGGTGATGTACAATATCACAACCCCAGTGTAGGAGCTTGGCCACATCCTGTTCTGTATCTTTTTCACCAACCATGTTTCATCAGCACATCTGTTTCAGATTTATAAGATCAAGCTGCTTCAGCAACACTGGCTTGTGGGTTGAAGGTTGATGGAAGGAACTGGTTTCATTAGAGAAAGTTGGGTAAGGTGGCCAAAATGGTTCCTTTCATCTCCCAAATTCTGTTATCAGCTTGGGCATGCTTTGTCACCCTCCCTCCAACATGTAACTGCTCTTGGAAAATATTAATTTCTCTGCAATTGTTTTATATAGGTTGCAATCATACACAGACTAGCTAGGAAATAAGCTCATTGAGTTCATATACCTCCAGATAAGCATGTATAGGATCTGGCCATAACTTAACAATATTTCCTGTAAACCATATTGGGTGCTAATTGAGTAAGTAAAGCCCAGGTAATCATCAGTAAAATTGGAACAGAATTAGTACTGGAAAAATGCAAGGAAGTGACTGTGAGTGTAGCTCATGTTGTGCAATCCAGCATCTGTATCTGCAGTACTGACATACTATAAATCAAAGCTTTAGGAAGGTTACTGATCAACATGAAGGAATTCCCATTAAAGCTACATATGTTGCTGGAATGCTGTCAAACCACTTTCAAAATGCAGAGCAACATACCAAATTGTTAAGCCAGAAACGTCTTAAAAACCTGTTTCTGGACTGGCCAATTTGTATGAAGGGCTGCTTCTGAAAGTACGTACATTTATGCTTTTTTGGCTATGAGTCAAAGAGTTGAGTGAATCCCTACAGCTACCATTTCTTTTAGCTGGGTTTGGTCAAACTATTGCACTCCTAAGCTCCAAGTGCCAAAACATGACTATATAGTGTGAAATTCCAGTTTTCTTCCCCTGTAAAACTTTTAAATCTGGCAACAAAGGAGTTTAATCATGAAGTTACTTTCTTTTCAAAGAGAATTCCACCACAGCTTTGCACAGCTCTACTGTTTGGATAAAAATGATTGGAAATCATAGCTCCAGTCATTTAAATAATCTGTTAAAAAGCTATTAGGTTTCCTAATGCCTAGTCATTTTTAAATGGCTTTCAATTTGATTCATGAACAATACACGAATAGTACATGATTCATGTGGACCAATCACTTAGCAAAAATGCAATTTTTATTAAGAGCCTCTTCAAGACACTGATATCATATTGGGTGAAATCCATTGTATGTCATTGCATTCCAACACAATTTTTCAAACGGGTATGCCTCAAGGGTCAACTTTTCATGAACCAAAGTTGGCAGGAAAGTTGGAATTGTTACAGAAGATCAAGGATCCAAAAGAAGCTGGAAGACAGTGTACAGATAATTGTAAAAATTGTGCTCCAATTCAAGTGCTGTTGAAGTTCTGTAATGACTTTGAGCTATCAGTGCTTGTCAAATTTTACTGTAATCAGAGCTCATTCCACAGTCATTAGGGATGTGTACACATATAAATGGCAGTGTTCATAACTTCTTAGTTATGAACATTTAGAATCAGTGATTTTTAAAATCTGTCCTGGTGCTTAATATGTGTTTCCTTAGTCAACAGAATAAACAGGAGCTGCTAGAGAGACCATGTAGCAGGTAGAGAGACCATGTAGTCATATCAGTTATATGAACATGTATATTTATATGCATAAGTGTAGAATTAGTGAGGTTTAACCTTTGGAAGCTAGAAGTGAATGTGATGAAAAGAAGAGGCTGTCATGTTCATGGTTCAAATGTCATTTCTTATATGAGGTTGCTGGGTGACTTTAGAAAAGCCAGATCTTTCAATTACCACCCAGCATCAATATATTGGAAAAGCTGCTTGTCTGGATTTCATTCTAGTTTTAATAAGCAAATTGAGAAATTCCATCTCTCTCTCGATACGAAGGTCATGAATAAAAACCATTCTCCTTTTGGCTGCTATTAAAGAAGAAATCTCCCTAATCTTACCTACTCCCCACTCCTGGGGGGAACTTTTATAGAACAAAGGTTTCAACAAATGCCAATCACCTTTTTAGAGAGTAGGTATCTTTTTATCCCTGCAACCAACAGATTGTTCATCTGCACAAATGCTGTGAAAGAAGAATTAGCACACTATGTACTGTGCAACCTATCATATACTTATTCCAGAGGGCATCTGCTGTCACATTTTGTGATACAATAAAGTGGTTGGACAATTCAGAACATACTAACCCATCCATTATCTGATGAGTAGGCATATATAACTTGCATTGTTGCACTGTTTACAGCAGCATTGAAGAAAATTAGAAAGAAAATCTCAAATCAGCTGGAACTAGATCACCAGAATCCTCGATAGCTTCAGAGGCCTCAGCCTGGAAAATGTTATGAAGCATTTAGATGCAATGTTAAATTGTGTGTCTTTAAATGGTTTATCATTTCTTTATATTTGTTCTCTCTCTGCCTATGACGGTGTACTTTGTATTGTATTGTATTGTATTGTATTGTATTGTATTGTATTGTATTCTGCTGTACTTGTTTTGTTTGCAGTGGCCTGTGGCTAACAGCAATAAACATTTTGGATTGGATGGGGTTTCAGTTACTATTGCCAGCATGGTAAATTGACTGTTGGTAAACTGGCTGGGCTTGAGCTGGAGTCCCCAGTGTGACCTTGAAGCTCTCTGACTAGCCCAAAACACCATGCTGTGCCTACAGATGAAGTGCACATCCAGCCTCCCTTCTCCTCCATTGATCTATAAGAGACAGGAATAGAAACATAAAGACCAAAACAGATACAGTGATATGAACTACAAGTTAAAACACAGTCTGTTGAAATGGCCAGTGGAGGAAGGCACTGGAATATTGTTTCACCATTCTTCAGCTTGGGCCAACTGATATTTAAAAAAGAAAAAAAAATACTCGAATCAAATTCCAGGTAACGTAGTTACCTCTAAGTAGTTATTTTTGTGTGCAGAGAGTATGACAAAACCATGTTTCAAAAAGTAATATCACGAGTAAGATCAATGTTACTTTATGGTATAATGAGTAACCATTTCTAGTTACTTCCAATGATTACTTTTTAAGGGCATTTTAGAGGTCTTTTGACAGAAGGTTTTCCCCAAGGTTTATGACATTCTCTTATCAGTCCTAAGGGATTTTTTCCTGTCAAAAAACTAACAGAAAGTAATAGATGAGTAATTAGTAATGCAAGAAGAAATGTAACATTACCTTTCCAACATAGTAACAGTAGCAGTGTGACATTGTAACAGGCTAGTTTCCATACACAATAATGAAAAACAGGAATGGGTTAGTTTTAAAAGATAACTAACTTTCCAAGCTCTGGAAAAATCTAGCAGAAATGTCATAGAAACAGCTCTTGTCCAAAAGGACTGAGAAACTTAAAAGTCTTTGAAGGTTTGCAAAGCAGTATTTGTCACCATCGAAAATTGGGGAGAGGAAGATCACCTTGGTAAGAATGTTACAGATCCCAACACATAACAAAACTAAATTGGAGATTGTTAGACTACCTAGCTTCAGAATAATTAATGCAGTTACCAGTCACCACCACCCTCCCCTGTTTACACAAGATCAGTACCTGTGGTTTCACTTACCCCACAGTTAGGGGGAAAAGATCTCTCTAGGTATCTGGAGGACCATAGAGTCATTCTGGAAGTGGTCTCTCTAGGTGTTGGGAGATCCTCCAGCATAACTCTATGGTCAACTTCCACTGGAAGTTGATTGTAGAGCCACACCAGGTGCCTATAAAGGCATCCTCTCTAGACATTTTCTAGGTCTTCCAGCAAGATTATATGATATTCTATGGTGGTTCACAATTATAAGTAGTTTTGTGTCTCTGCAGTAAGTCCAGGAATGTATTCGCTATGGATATGGGGGAGGGGTGGCCTATCTATCTATCTATCTATCTATCTAGTTCTGGGTGTGTGTTTTCCAGTAAAGCATAACTGGAATCGACTCATGCAGGTCACACTTTAAACAAAGCTTTAAAATTATTTTTTAAAGTATTCAGTTAAATTTTAATTCCAAGGTCCCCCACCTCAAAATATATGGTTACTGTTATAACTGCAATTTTAAAATTAACTATTGACTTTCAGTTTCTCAAAAGTAACTAAAATAGTTACTCTTGGTTACTTTAAATAACATCAAAGTGCTACAAGTCTCTGGCTATGGTACAAAAGACACTCTCAACCCATCTATGTCACTGTCACACTAACACCCACAACAGAGCAAGAGGCAGCCAAACAAGGCATAGCACATCAGCATTTAAACCATGCAATATTCCTCCTTTACTGTTTATTGAAACCACACTCTCATGGATACATCTTGAAAGAAGCTATCAAGTAGTCTCTAGAAGGTTCAAAATCTTTTTGTTTATTTATGCAGGGTTACCTGAGTGAGCTGACGTATTTTACATGTGCATATTTTGACTAAAAAGTTTGCTGAAACATGCCGAACTACTTTCCTTTTTACTGGTGTACAAACCTATCCCTATTCTTTTCATGTTATTTCTGCCTCAGGTACTAAATTTTCTGTTAAAGAAGTAATGGCCAGGAACACATCTACTTCGTTAACTGAGGCATGCCTGTACTGGAATAGGTGTGGTGGTGGTGGTGGTGGTGGTGGTGGTGGTGTACCTTCAAGCCATTTCTGACTGATGGGTTTTCTTGGCAAGATTTGTTCAGAGGCAAAGAGTGTGTGACTTGCCCAAGATCACTCAGTGGCCATGCAGGGATTTGCTCTGTTCTCCAAAGTCACAGTCCAACACTCAAACCACGATACCATGCTGGCTCTCTACAGTCTTAAAATTCCTTGTAGATAATTCCATGGACCATAGGATTTTTCTGATCTTAGGACTTTAGACACAGCAAAAATTGCATGGTCAACATCACGCTAGTGCGAATGGTTCCCGCTATCACACAACATCATCATGTTCACATGGTCAAACTGTGCTCCAGCCATGAATGAGATGTTGCTTTTAATTCATGGAACAAATAATCAATATCTCTCAATATCGCTGTTTCGCTATATTGAAGACCATGCGAATTTACAGTGTGAATGGGCAGTCCTCTTTCCCCCCTCCCCATTCCCAGCAAGAAAACTTCTGGGTGAGAATGTGAAATCCACAGGCAGGGCCGTTTTCACCAGTCTGCCAAATCAGCATTGCTGGGGGGGGGGGCAGGAGGTCAAGAGGGCCCCCTAGTGGCCTCCTTATCTGACGAAGCTTATCTGACAAAGCTGCTGCTTTGTAGCTCCCTCCTACCCTCTCCTCCAAAATCTCCTGCTGGCTTTGTTAAAAAACCAAAAGAGAAAGAAGCAGCCACCCTCTGTGACAGAAGCAGGAGGGAATTTGCTGTTTAAAAAACCAGCCAGGCACGGAGAGGGGTAAGTGTGTGTGTGTGAGAGAGAGAGGGGGCATTTGAGGGTTGTATATCCTTCGGAAAGGGCTTCTTTCTTTCTTCCTTCTTTCCCTTCCCTTCCTTCCACCCCTCCAGCCCATTTTTCCAGCTGCTTTTAACCTGTCTTGGTTCCTCTCCCCTCCTTTCCCCCCCTTGGTCTTCTTCAGCTTCCTCCCCTTGCTGCCAACTGAGTTCAGCCTGCAAAAGAAATTTGTGTGTGTTTGCCCATGTGCCTTCAAGTCATTTCTGACTAAGGCGAACCTACCATGGGGGTTTCTAGGCAAGGTTTGTTCAAAGGGGGTCTGCCTTTGACTTCCTTTGAGGCTGAGAGAGTGTGACTTGCCCAAGGTCACCCAGTGAGTCTTCATGGCTGAGTTAGGATTCAAACCCTGGTCTCCATAGTCATAGTGCAATGCTGAAACTTCTACAACACTCTAGCCCTTTTAACAGAAGAATATAAAGAATATAAATTAAAATTTGGAGTAATATTACTGGGAACAATGGTTTTATTGTTGTCACTAAAACACCAGTATCCCATTAGTGTTATGTGAGAGGCATTGGCCTAGAGCAGTGGTTCTCAACCGTTTCTTTACCAGGGACCCCCTTTAAATATCTTTTGTTGCCCCAAATCTTAACTCAAGATTTAAAACCCTAATAATAATAGCTAACAACAACAACAATACAATTACACCATCCATTAAACTTTCCCCCAGAGGCATTCTTGCTTCTTCTTGCAAGTTTGTGGCTGGAGTGGATTGAATGGCAATGTGCAGGCCAAGCCAGCCAGCCTTTGCCTTGGTTCCTGTCATGTGGCTACTCCACTACAGGGAGGAGGTGGGCCAAGCAGCCTTCAAGCCTTTGTGGACCCCCTGTAAGGACATTGCAGACCCCAAGTTAAGAACCACTGGGCTAGAGAATGCTGGAAAAGGAACAATGCAACCAGACCTTGAGAAGGGTGTTGGCAGGGGGATTCTGGGAGGTATAATCCAAGAGTAACTTTCCCTGCTCTGAATGCAGCCTAGAATCATAGGGCTGGAAAGGACCCCAACAGCCATCCCATCTGATCGGCTTCTGCCCTGCAGGAACACACAATCCAAGCATTCCTGACAGATGGCCATCCAACCTATGTTTAAAAAACCCAAAAAAGGAGACTCCACCACACTCCAAGGCAGTGTATTCCACTTCCGAACAGCTCTTACTGTCAGGAGGTTCTTCCTAATATTCAGGTGGAATCTCTTTTCCTGTAGTTGGAACCCATGGCTCCATGTCCTAGTCTCTGGAGCAGCAGAAAATAAGCTTGCTCTTTCCTCAGTATGGCATCCCTTCAGATATTTAAACATGGCTATCATGTCACCTCTCAGCCTACTCTTCTCCAGGCTAAGCATACCCAGCTCCCTAAGCCGTTCCTCATAGGGTGTAATGGCTTCCAGACCTCCCACCATCCTTCTCAGCATCCTTCTTGAATTGTGGTGCCCAGAACTGGACACAGTATTCCAGGTGAGGTCTGACCAAAGCAGAATGGAGTGATACTATTACTTCCCTTGATCTGGACACTACTCCTATTATTGTAGCCTAGAATCACATTAGCATTTTTTGCTGCTGTATTACAATGCTAACTCATATTCAGCTTGTAGTCCACTCTTTCTTTTCTTTGAGGAAATCTACACCATTACGTTAATTGCTATTAAACAAAAAATATTATGTTAGTGCCTATATAATATAGTTTTAAAACTAAATTATTTGTGGCAAATTATGTAATACAGTAG
Organism: Gambelia wislizenii; assembly: GCA_030847615.1. NCBI lineage: Eukaryota > Metazoa > Chordata > Lepidosauria > Squamata > Crotaphytidae > Gambelia > Gambelia wislizenii. The sequence continues at coordinate 380,690,558 of JAUMIR010000002.1, read as the reverse complement.
GCCCCTCTTATCCACTGGGGATTGGTTCGGGGGGGGGGCGTGGATTCTGAAAACCATGAATAATAGTTGAACGCCATTGAAAATAATGGGACGTCTGGTTTAAAATACCATAGAGTTGCCTTGGAGGGCCTAGAAAACAGCTAGGGAGGACACATTTTCTAGGAAGATTCTATGGTAGGTGTGCTGTTTTGTGTCCCATGGATAATGAATCCATGGATACGGGGGTCCTACTGTAATCTGAACATCCTGTACGGTGAATAGGTTAGGTTACATTGACCTGAGATAAACATATGGGGGCCCCAAAATAAAGCATTGCAGGGGGCCCCAAAATTCCTTAAACTGGCCCTGTCCACAGGATACTCTTTTTATGACCTGTTCCAGTTTGTTTGCACCTTTTTATGTGTGTTTAAGTGTTGTGTGTTCATTTACTTTTCAAATTAAGGGGGTTTTGGTGTTTTTAAGCATGCTCACGTCTTCTCACGAGAACTGCTGAAATCTTGCCCGTGCAAAATCACGGAAATAAATTCCCATTCTTAAAGCACTAGTGGTGGTTGTGTGATAATTCCGTGGTGGTTCTTTTGCACGCTTACAGCGATGTGTGATAATAAGTGTAATAATGCCACTATGTTTCTGCTTTCCTCATTCATGAAATTACAGCATTTTTAGACGCTAGTCTAATAAAGTCCTTAGTCTCCAAGGGCAGAGAGAAAAGTCTTCCAGGATCGAGAGAGAAATCTAAACTTGTAGGGACTCCTTTACAAGACTACAGAAAGATCCTCAAGTTGGTGCTACTCCCATGTAAGAGAAAGCAAAAAGGAGATATGATGAGGTATGATGAGAGAGGCAAGGGATGCACAAGACTCAAAGCCCTCCCATTCCCTTATCATGCTCCCAGACAGGACCAGTTTAAGGAATTCCCCCCACACACAATGCTTTATTTGGGGGGGGGCATATGTTTATCTTGGGTCAGTGTAACCTAACTCAACCTAAGCTATTCACAGTACAGAATATTCAGATTATTACTAATAATTTTTTTTGCAGTAGGAGGAGGGTTACTACGGGGCCCCCACAATGATGGGGCCCCCTGTGGATGCTGATGCCGCCAGTGCCTTAAACCGGCCCTGCTCCCAGAACAGTCAAAGAACTATTCCAGCTCCTATAACTGTTTATTTTTAACCTTCCATTGGAAAAGAAGCTTTCTTTTTAAGCAGTAACAGCTACTGAAAAGGGAATAACAGCTCCTAAAAGGGAAGAAACCATCACTGCCTTCCTCTCTGTCAGCAATTTCTCAGAATGTCCTAGCCAAAGGCAGTTCCTCCATTTCAGATTTCTCCTCTCCCACTCCATAAGATGGCATGTGGTAATGGCTGTTATCTTAAGCTTTATCTAGATGTTAAACTGATGTTTGCTACCGTAAAAACTTGGTTAGGAAAAGGATGTAAGCTTCTGTTCTGTTGTCCTCCATGCAGTCATGAAGCACCAGGCTGCATGTGAAGTTGAAGGCTTTCACAGCCGGCATCCATAGATTTTCCTTGGGTTTTTTCCAGGCTGTGAGACCCTGTTCTGGCTGACATTTCGCCTGCATCTGTGGCTGGCATCTTCAGAGAATGGTTGGGTGGGAGTGTGTGTGAAGTTTATATGCTGCGAACCCGTGTTGGGGACTAGAAGCCATTAAAAGCAGTGATGGAAAACATATGGCCCTCCAGATGTTCTTAGGCTGCCTCTCCCCCATCAGTTTAGTTTAGGCTATGCTGAGTGTGGGTGATGGTGGTCACATCCAACAACATCTGGAGGGTCACACATTACCCATCCCTGCTTTAAAATGATGTCTACAAACTTTTCAGCTCAGTAGATCACCTTTTATGCTACTCAAGCAGATACTACTGAAAAGTTCATCCATTCAGTCTTAATTCATCATTTGAGGAAATCGGTTATTGGGTTTTGCATAAGCAGTTGAACAAACCCAGTACTATATCCAAATATGTGGTCACTGTTTGTTTGTTTTTAATGCTTCATGCTGAGCAGCCTGCTTGACTCTTCATTTGGACTTCTGCATTATGAATACCCAATTAGAGACTTGCTAAAAGATTATCATAGTCCATGATGTTAAGTATTTAATTATGCTACATACATCTAGGTTATTATCATGGATTCCTTCTTGGTAAATGATACTGGTGTTATTGTTCAGTTAATCAGTCTCACAATGTGTTATACAATGTGCCAGGATCCATACAATATATTACAAGGTAATCCTCTTTAGAATCCATACTTCAGATAATAAGTACTCCTCTCTCTAATCCTTCATTGATATAGGTCAGTAAAACAGTAAAACTATGTTTGTTTTCATAAAACTAGGTTGGGTTTTCATTTTCTTCTTGTTTTGATTCTTTTGAACACAACGTGACCAAAGGTGTCCACTTCAAAGCACCATTCCCATCAATGGAAATCACTTAAGCAGGTGCTCAAGTTGAAATTAATGGGACTTAAAAACTAAGAAAGAAGTTGCTGAATCAGAAACATTTTTGGCCACCAGTTTGATATGATATGCTATGAGATGAGATGAGATGAGATAAGATGAGATGTATTGATGTAGATCATGTGGATATTAAGGCACGTGATGACAAAGGAAACTTGCTGAAACTATGAGTCTAGCACACATGTAGATGGGCAACACCCTGAGAATCCCACTTGCACTATTGAATTCCTTGACAGAAGAAAGATAGGTCATACATTTAAAAACTACATTCACATAATCAGTAATATGTGTTTGTGTTGTGACTCTCCATAGGTGTTGGTTCAAGAACTAAGCAAAAGCTTTTTCCATTGAGAATTTCTAATTTTCCCTTTAGAAAATTAGAGGTTCAAATGAATAGATTGCCTTGGCAATAGTTATAGCCTCTCTGGCTACCTGAAACAGTGAAACATCCATGCAAGAATCTCAAGTGACAGCTAGAAGAAGCAGTTAAGAGAAGAAGAAAAGAAAGCCATGATAAGAAAAATTCTGAGAAAATGGTTCTGCAAAAAGTGGAAAATGGCATGACAACATAATAGTGTAAGAAGCCTTCGACTTCACATAGAACTACATTTGCCTATATATTGTGGGGGCAGACATCTATGTGTATTGGACTGTAATTTCCATAATCCCCAATCAGCATTATTAGTCTACACTAGTATGGGGGGGGGGGCTTGACAGGCATGGGAAATTGATGTAGATGACCCCATAACACAAAGTATATTTCAAGGATTAAATGTAGTGCTGGAAAATATATCAGATGCATTCCACTTAAAATTCAAGACTTTTATGGCCTGTTAATTTCAATGCAGGAAATGTCCATATCTGCTTAATATTCACCCACTTAAATCAATGAGTTTTTGAAATCCTTAATTTTCTCAGTAACATATCTACTACATTTTTAACAATGATTGTGCCCTTCAGTGGCACAGAATGCCACGGGTGGTTACAAAAACTGCACAAAGATTGTGTGGTTGAGTGAATGTGTGATCTGAAAGCCATTTCCTGTCTCTAGCAATTGGTATTACCTTCCCATCTGAGACATATGATTGCAGGACCATATAATCTGTAATGTATGCATGGACACCCCAGTTTCAAAGGGGCAGGAGACTGGAAACAGTTTCTGAAACAGGAAGCCCCAACCCCCACCAAATGTTGGGCTGCAATTCCCATAAGCCCTTACCATTGGCCATGGTGTCTGGGATGTCTGGGAAGTGCATCAAAATATCTGGAGAATCAAACATTACATTCACCATCCTCTGTTCTAGCTTGACAATGGTTTCTTCTTGACTGGAGTCCAATCAGCTTCTTGGACAATCGTACATGCTTTGGGGCTGGTGGAACATAAAACACATTTGGTTGGATCCATTCATTGAGCAGGTAAATTAATGATAAATATGAACCTGGGTCTCCTACATCTCATAGGATAGATCCATATATTTGCAGTAGCTTTTGTTTAAACCCTTCTCTTTTTTCCCATTTTTTTTCCTGCAAGAGATATAGTAGAAGCTACGATTTGTGCTTGACGAACAATGCCAGCATCATCATTTTAATGTTGTCCATATGGGCTTCTAATAATAGATAAGAGACTACATTTGTATTGTATGTCTTAGAGACATTTAAAATCTTGATAAGGAAAAGCGTATTTCATTGGCCCCACAGTTAAAGGAAAGCAGACCCTAATTAAAAGAATTCTGTTCTGAATTAACTAGTTTGACATGTGCTAATTGACAGTTCCTGTGAAATGGTTCTAATTAAAGTCAATATGTCTTTTTCAATTAAAAGGAAATTAAGAATATACTAATATACATTAACAACTTAATCTGCCTTCAATATCCCATATATCAGCTGCCTTAATGTTATTGGAGAGCCATCTGACATACATCTTATTGTGCTTGGTTGTGATGTCTTATTACCCCAAAAGAACACCAACAGGGGTATGTATCTTTTTTAACAAGGCCAAAATGAGTGCAGATCCTAAATGCATGGATAATTGAATATAAACCTACTTTCCTCTGCAGTTGAGGATGACACACAAGGTATTCATACTAAATTACAAACTTTGATTGCAACAGCCTTCCCAAACTGGTGTCTCCAGATGTATTAGATTACAACTCCCCAAAAACCCACTGTGATGGGAATTGTAGTCCAAACATCTGGACTGAAAACATCTCGCTGAGGAAGACTAGATTACAAAATTGTTAGTTAAAGCATTATGATAAACCATCTTTATATGCCTCCTAGAAGTATATGCAGACTAATAGAACAGAAGCCTCCTTATTCTCAATATTTGGCCCAAGCACAAATAACCTCATGGGAGAAACGTGTGTGTGCGCACACACATGTGCACATGTGTGCCTTCCAGTCACCTGTTGACTTATGGTGACCCCCATTAATTTCAGAGGTGGTTTTGCTAGGTCCATCCTCTGAAATATACCCTACAGCCCCTGGTAGGAATATCCCAAAGGGGGGGGGAATACTTTTCTTATATTATGCAGAGCCTGGAAAAATTAATTTTTGCAACATTTGAATCTCCCAACCAGCAATGGCACTGCTCATGCTATTTGGAGGATTCTGGGTGTCACAGTCCCAAAACATAACTTTGCCAATCTCGAACACTATCAGCTTCATAGGGAATTATCTTCTAAGAGAAGCACTTTTCATTTTATATGAAAAATGTAATTGTCTGAAAAGTAAGCACTGAAAATTGCCTCTCTACAATTTATAGAAACATGGAAGCACTTTATAAGATAATGAGATTATTTTTAAGTTCTGTCACTAAAACTTTAATTCCATCAGTTTTGTTGACTGGACAAGGAATATTAACAACCTTTAATATCAGTGGTGTAGTATTTACTAACAAACTGACCTCTTAAACTTTGTTTTTGTATGTTTTAAGAAATCACATGAACTTAATTTTGGAAACACCTTCCTTTCATTAAAAAACATGCAGTCAAACTGAATGGAGGTAGCTTCCATGTACCAAGCTCAGTATTGTCTACACGAACTGGCAATCACTGCCACAGTTTCATAGAGGAGTCTTTCCAAACCAAACCAAACCTAGAGATGCTAGATATTGAACATTGGACTTTCTGTACTTAAAAAAGAAAGGCAGGACATAAATTAATTAATTAAATAAATGTCTTTATAGAACTGTTTATGAATCATACCCTAAATGGGTGCAACTTCACCATAAGACTGATCTGCCCATTAGAAATATAATGCCAATCTATTAACCTCAGCCCCACAACACTGGATCTGTTTCTCTGTTTCTCATTTTCCAACTACAAATGATTAGGAGAAGGGGAACATGCAAAACAAAGAGATAGACATACTGGTGAGGGTCACCATCCCCTTGGGCAGCAAAACTTCATTGAAATGAAACATATTGTTCTGGCTAAACAGCCTGAAATTCTATATCCACAGAGAACTGGTGGAAGGCTATTCTCTCTCCACTGCTAAGAAACTATCTGGAATGGTGAAAGTGCCAGTTTGCTGATAATTTTAAAACAAGATAAAGATCCCCAAGGATCTTAGGAGTAACCTAAGACATTTTGCTGCTGGAGCAGAACAGCAATGGCACCCCATTCATCCCCTATCAAGGCAGAGAGTTTTCAAAGCCACCCAAGTTATTTTGACATATGAGGCAGAAAAAAACACGACCCCTTCTCCTTTCTAACAATAAAAAACAACAAAAACAAATGAAATAGCTAACCATTTGTTGCTCACAAACTGCTGCCTCATTCTAGCCAACAGTGGGGCCAGTCCCGGGATTTCCTCCCAGACTTGCATATGTGAGTGCACAACGTTTAAATCTCCCACTCTCAACTACCCCTCCGTCCCCTCCTCCCACCATCCAAGGTTTAATCTCATCTTTGGCAGGTCATTGGAGATGCTGCATAGCTTGCAGCCTTTGGATGGTGCCAATCTACACATGATGGCTCATCCAGATGCACAACAGAAGAGTCTTCCAATCATCTTGCAGTTTCCAGATTTCAATTATCTTTGCCTTTATACAAATAATTAACCAGGCATTCTTTCTGTTTATATCCTGACTAGCAAAAGCAGAATTGTTTGTGTGAGGAAGAAACTGCTGTGTTGGCAAGGCAAGCAAAGCACATCCTATAAAACTCTAGAGTCCAAGGAAAATTTATTTTGGCAGCAGGTCTGTTCAAGTAATCAGCATGTGGGACATGGTACACCATGGCCCAAGTAAGGCCCCCTGTTACTAAAGCCTGTTTTCGCTCAAGCATCTCTTCTTTTTCCCACCCCCATCGTTACATTTGCCTTGCCTTGAGTGCTGTGAAATAACTATACATCCTCTCTTAATATATACATTCTGGAAAGTGTTTTCACTGACAAAACAGAACAGATAAACATATTTTCAGTATTTATTTGTTCAGGAGATAGAAAACAAAGTAATATGGGGTGGTTTTAATATCTTATTGGCTCTGCTATCCAGAGCTATTGGCCTCTGGGCAGTATACATCAAGCCTTGTGCTTCCTGTCCTCCCCACCCCCTTTCGTTTGTTTTTCTTTAATAGAATATTTCATACCTTGGGTCAGCTGGTTCTGACCCCTGTTTGTTTTCCACATTCCAGTGTGTGTTGTGGCATCAATTTTTAATTATTGCAGTTGTTACAATGAAGAAGAAACTTCAAATAGTTGCCTGTGTTGCCTGGGAAAAAGAAAGCAGAGCTTATTTTTCCCCCTATCTATAGCTGTATCAGTCTGAAGAAAGAAAGGCAAACAAACAAAAAGTAACAGACATTAGCATGTAGTCCTATCAGCATTTTTTTTAAAAAAACTCTTTCTGCATTTACAGAACCTTCTAAAGTTTTAAAAACTATGTGTGTATGCAACAAGACCCATGGTATATTACATCCCAGATACATGCGCACTGTACAATCCTAGAATTTGTAGTTTGGTGAAGTACTGAGAATTATTTGCTAGAGAGCTCTATTTCACTCCACTGAACTACAGCACTAGAGCTCTCTGACAAAGAGAACTCTAAGGACCTCCCCAAACTACAACCCCAGGATTCTGCAGGATGGAGCTTTTCAAGTTGCATCAAACTGTTTTAACTGTATAATGAGGTTACACTTTTGGTGGATAGTTGGAATGAGAGGAGTTGCAGTCCAACAAATCTGGAAGGTCTCAGATTGGAGAAAGCTCTAGGACTCTATAAATCATACAATCAAAAGGTGCCCCCCCCTCTGTCAAGCAAAAGAAAGAAAGATAGATTTGAGGCAATAAAATGTTGAACATTTTGGGTAATAAAATTTTGCAAACACTGATCGCAGGTAGAGCTTTTTCAATGTTATATATTGTTTTGAATGTTTTTGTTTTTTAACTTTTGCATGTTTTAGTGTAAGAAGCCTTGAATCCTTTTTTTTTAAGGGTCCTAAGAAATGTGCCAAATAAATACCAGTAACCAAAGCTATGTTACCACAGATATAGCTTAAGCTCCTCAGACACAATTCTTGTCTATGGAAACAGTTTAAATAGTCAACTTCAAGTCACCACATTCTGAGACTGACTTCAGCTAATGTTCAAGTGCCTGTGAATTTCTTATATATTTGCCCTTTCATGATGTGCAGGCTGTAATCAGCAATGAAATAAAAGCTTCTACAGAGCATAATCATTAGTACTGGCTGAATAGATAAAGTTCAGTTTCATTGAGGTTCACTTTTTTCTTTTTCTTTTTTAAACCATTGAGCTCATGTGTCCTGGTGCCACAGCAGAGTGTGGGTTTTTTAGGTCATATAGGTATCCATAATTTAGGTATCCATAATTTAGTATGCATTTTTTCAAACTATATTCATTTCTATTGTCAGGATAATGGTATATGCAACCTGTAAAGAGCAAGTATGATGAGTTACAGCCTGCAGGGGCCAGTGGTGAGAGGACTTAATGCAGCTGGCCGGAAGTATCTTGATTACGTCTGGGAAGCTAGCCTTGAAAGGATTCCTTATCTCTGTGAGAGAGTCTGTGTGGGAACCACTGTCTCTGTTATGTATTCTGTTGAACTATGCATTGTGACTGAGTAGTTCTGTCTGAGTGTTGCAGTGACAGGACTTACTGTACTTTATGTTGTGATATGTAGTTTTTACGAGAGGAGTCTCAGACTCACTGTAAATATCACCATATTATGCTGTAGTAAAGAGAAGTAGTTTAGACACACATCTGTGTCTGTGTGCTTATTTCTTCGCCTGGACAATGAAATCTCTGCTACAACAACTTTTGTTGCCTGGACCTCTTGATATGCTAAAAGGTACCAGTGTACTACCGTGTCATTTATAAGCATTGTTTAAGTATTGTGGCTGCTGTGTGCCTTATGGCAGCCCTAAGCTGAATCTATCACAGAGTTTTCTTGGTAAGATTTGCTCAGAGGGGGGTTACCTTTACCTTCCTCTGAGGCTGGGAGTGTGTGGCTTGCCCAAGGTCACCCAATGAATTTCCATGGCCAGGCAGGAATTCAGACCCTGATCTCCAGAGTCCCAGGATTTTATCACACAAAGCAGTAAACTGCAATTGGAGCTGTATAGTAATGTCTGTGATGAACCAGTAACACACTCTGAAAACAATTTCCTTTAAGCAGTTTATTGGTCAGGATCTGTTCAGTAGCATAGCAAAGCCAGTTCTGGCAATTCAAAGGCCAGGACAAATTGATAAAGCTAAACTAAGTTTCATTTCACCTCAGTTAGACAGGAACAAAAGAAAGGGAGGTATAGGGAGGAAACATTTGAGAATCAAAGGGTCTAAATATCACAGCTGGTGACCTTGGGTCACCAGGAGGAGATGTCTGTAAAGCTTAAGGCGGGCTGGCCTGGCTCCAGGAGTTAAGGCGCCCTGGGAAAGTTCCCAAGAGAACCAAACCCATGTCAGGGCCTAGTTTGGATCACTGCAATGCCCAGTATCCAGGGTAGGTAGGTCACAACAATGTCTTTGGCTGCGGCTTATCACATGATGTTGTGTCCCTCCTGTTGCTGATTTGCTTTGGAATCGCTGGTGGAGCGCAGCTTTTCATTGATGGGAAACTCCCATCAATTGCTGCCAATGTTGCCGCTATTCCAGTTCTCTTCTCATGCAAGACGCCCTTTTCACTTCAATTCCAATACTGGCAGTCACATGAGTGGCCATGATTCTCCCCCTCTCCCCCTATCTTCCCCTCTACTCCTTGCTATTCCCAAGCAGGCGGAGGTAACTTTTACTTGGTTTTTCCCCCCTTTACTATATCTTTTCTTTTCTGTATTAAATTTTATTGTTTTCCCTGCACCAGGAAGCGTGTACATGGGGAGGGAGGAGGGGCTAGCAAGGCAATGCAGAGGAGTGAGTGCGGGACCATGAATCACCAAAGGAGAATAACTGCAGGATTGCAGAGGAAGTGTGATCAGGAGTGTTTTCAAACTAGTATGTTCCTGTTTGCTTCCAGAATGATTTACTCTGATATCACACGGTGGTGTGATAAAATCCCCAGTCCAATACCCAAACCACTATACCACACTTAAATATATGCATCTTAAATGTAAATGTCTGCAAGAGGTTTTTCCATTGAAAATTTCTCACACACATTTTTTCAAATATATATACAATTACATAATAATAAAAATACAAATATAAATATATACTGTTTGAAATGTACACATTGTGTGCATATTTTTTCCAACTCTGTGCATCCTTTAATACACTTTTTGGTTAACATCACTAGGGAAAGTACCAGTTTTGGTGTCAAACTGCATCCAAAATTGTGTTCACATTCAGGAAATATAAATTTGGTAAGTTTACTCTGAAATACATAATTAATGAATTGTCTTCCCATTCCTTATCACCATCTACGGAGATAATTAACTAGTCATGTGAGCCAGACTTTTATGAAGAGCAAGTTTATGAATCATCAGCTCATACTGATGAAGCTGATGAGATGAGCAGATTATCCTTATAGGTAATAGCTCTTCCTTTTAAAAAATGGAAGTCAAGACTTCAGAATTTGAGGTATGTGTCTAAGTAATATATATTTCAGTTCTGAAATGCAAAGTAATTTTACCAAAAAGCATCTGATAGGTAGAAAATAGATCCCATTTATGCAGGATTCTCATACATAACTTCAAAAATGTTTTTCACTCTAATGACTGCATAGAAAGAGATATAGATATATCATACTGCACATATGCTTTTCGGTCTGTGCATGTGAGAAAGAAAATATGCAATAAATGGAACCAATTTTGAGAGACTAAATCTCTGAAAGAAAGAAAAATACATTGAACAGTGTCTTGCAATTTTTCTGAAATAAGCAGCCTGATCTTGATATATGACAATAATTGAATAAGGGGATTGTTATAAATTCATTGTACCCCACCCTCCCCACCACCACACAGCACACATGAGTAAACATATTCAGTAGAATATTTCCAATTCATTGGAATGGTGGAGGAATTATTATTAGAAAGATTGCTGAGCAAGTCTACACAAATGTTTTAAGGATCAGTGATGTAAAATGACACAGGAGTTTGGAGACTAGTTATGCCTTCATACACAGGAGTATGTGCAGCGAGTGTGACAAGAACAATGAACCCAGAAATTGCCAAGACTGAAGCTCAAAAGCAACACTCTGTTTAAGTTTGTATGTGAAAGATGATCCTCCCAGCACTTTCATTGATACAGCTGTGATTAAAATATTGCCTACCCACAAGAAATAAGGTGTTGCCTCTCTCCAATTAGTCATCAATCTTTTACTTTGCAGGCATGTAGGTTTCTTTAAACAGATTAAGCATTCCTCTAAAAATAATCTTTCCTCCACCTGGTGCCCACTAGATGTACTGGACTATAATCTCTACCATCATCAGCCAGCATGGTTATACTGGTGGAGATTATAAGGATTATAGTCCAACCAACACATCTGGAATTTGTCATCTTGAAGAAGGCTACTCCAAATTGAGGGAAGTCTTTGTTTTATTCCATTGTGTTTTATTCCATTGTATTTTATTCCATTGTAGCTGTGACATCTGATTCTGCCAAATCCTAAACAGAATTATTCTGATTCAGACCAAATTGTAGCAGGTCTGTATCAGATCAGCTTTTCCCAATTTGGTTCCAGAGCAGAAAGATACATTCCAAAATGATTCTGAGATTTGGATATCAAAAATAAGCAAGGCAATTTCAGATGGCATATCTACATCACAAACAGGATAACGCCAAGGTGGTACGATGCAGAGACAGAGAAGTGGAGTTGGGTTTTGTTCAATGTTCAATGAAAGCTCTAAGATGCAGTCTAGGACAAGGATCTCACAATGTTTATAGAAAAAGATTGCATGAGATCATTAAAGTCATATAATCAATTATCTCCTGCCAAAGCTGTCCTGTGATAAGACAAGGCAGGATGCGCTGCTCTCAGGTTTTCCCTTCCATCCTGCTAAGCCCCTTAGTCTTTTCATTCCCCAACTATTTTTCTTAATGAGTAGCCCATTTTAATACTCCCTTTGCCTTTCTTGTAAATTTGTTAATTTGACTTGTAACCTGCTTACTGTGTGTTTTGGGTGTGAAAGTTATTCTTCCTCCTCTCCCACCTTCTACTCCAATTGGAGCTTGTTGCTGTTGGATGTCTGTTTGTCTGATCTACCAACAAGCACATTTTTAATCCACAAAGCTTATGTATCATTATTATTATATTGCACATTTAATTTCTATAGTGAAGCAAAGTGAACATTATTATTTTATTGCCAATTTCATTAATATTGGTGGAGCAAACAAAGCAGTAAATGTAATTTCTACTTGAACTCCTCATATATCATCTATAGTTTTAATTATTACCCTTACATCATATCATTAGTTTATCTTTATCAACCATGAGGCATCTCTGTAGCAGTAAAACAAATACATATGTTGCCCAGGGCCAGAGCAAGGCAAATTGACCCGCCTTCACCTCCAGTGAGACTAGTAAGGGCCAGTAGCTAAACCTACTTTTACTATCCTGAGCCCTCTCGTTGAACCTGAAGATGAGAGACAGTCAGAAAATGCCCACAGGAGCATTCCATATGACAGAAGCAGCCCCTGAGATACCATAGAAAAGGGACAGCATTGTCTGGAACCACTCAGAAGTAGAAGCACATCCCAGGATTGTTATCTCATTTCACTGTAGGCAGAAAATGAGCAGGAGTAAATGGCCAGAACTGTGATGTACCAAACACACACGCTCACATTAACTCAATAAGATATCTTTATTAAACAAGGAAACATGGTTCAGTGACATAGGCAAAACCAGATCTAAGCACATCCTAGTACAGTCTCCAGATAAACCCTTACAGCATGAGAATGGTATGTAGGGAGGCCTGTAAGCGGGCAAGCAGCTCCAGGTGCTGTGACCTTGAGCTGCTTGAGGAACAGTGTTCCCAGACCCAAAAGGTGGGCTGGCACCCAACCAAGGGCTAAGATTCCCAGCCAGGGAAACAGAAAAAACAGGCCAAGAACCAAACTCATGTCAGGGTCTTCCATGGAGTCTACTCTAATGCCCAGAATCCAGGGATGAGCCTGACATACCGCCCCACCAAAGAGTAACCCCTCCCCTGTCAGCCGGGCCTATCAGGGAAGCGAGCATGGAACTTCCGTAATAAGTGCAGAGCGTTGATGTGTTCAACATTTACCCATTCAGCATGGCCTAAAGGCAAGTGCTTCCATTTGACTAGATACTGAAAAAAAAAAAAACTGTGCACCCGAGAGTCCAGCACATCAGAAATTTCAAAGTGTAGATCTTTCTCCACCATGACAGGGCAGGATGTCGACTCAGGATCTTGATGATGTCAATCCGAAGGGCGCACAGGCTTGAGCAAACTAGAATGAAACACAGGGTGGATGTTACAATACATCTTGGGCAAGGATAGTTCAATACCCTGACAATAGGGAAAAGTCCAATATACTTAGGCCCCAGCTTTTTTGAGGGTTGTGGATTCTTTAGGAATTTGGTGGACAAAAATACCAAGTCTCCCACCGCATACCGCGGGGTAGGGTCACGCTTTTTTATCAGCGTATTCTTTGTAGCGGGCTTTCGCAAAGTCTAGGGCCGACATAACCTTCGGCCATGCATCCCTGATGTGCATGCTCCATTGGGTCACTGGAACCGGGTCTTTGGAAGTCCCCTCCCGCAAAGGCAGAGGGTCAAAGTCCTGGCCTGAAACAATTTTAAATGGGGACAAGCCTGTATGGTGTTATTGTATGCTACCTCTGTGAATGGCAAGAGGTCCACCCAATCAGATTGCCGGAAGCTGACATAACACCTTAAATACTGTTCCAAAAGCTGGTTCACACGTTCACTTTGGCCATTGCTCTGTGGATGATGGGAGCTGCTCAACCCCAGCTCAATCCCCAACAGTCTTGTGAACGCCTTCCAGAACTTGGAGGTGAATTGAGCTCCCCTATCTGAAATGATCTTGGCAGGAATGCCATGTAGCCTGTAGATATGTTGTACAAATAGTTTAGCAAGCTGGGAGGAGGTCGGGAGTTTCTTGCAGGCTACAAAGTGTGCTTGCTTGGAAAACAAGTCAGTCACCACCCAAATAACAGTCTTTCTCTTACTTTCTGGCAACTCAACAATGAAGTCCATACTAATGACCTCCCAGGGTTTAGTTGGGGTTGGTAATGGTAGCAGCAAGCCTTTTGGTTTTCCCCTGGCTCTTTTTGCCACCGCACACGTATGACACCCCTTCACATACTCCTCCACCTCCTTCTGCATTTTGGGCCACCAGAAATGCCGTCGTGTTAAGTGTAACATTTTCACATACCTAAAGTGACCTGCACTCTTCACATCATGGCACTGTTTAAGGATGGCAGGTCTCATAGCCTTGGGGACATACATGCATTCCCCCTTCCAAGCCAAACCTCCCCACAGAACTACCTCCCCTTGGTGAGAAAGAAACCATGGGTCCTGGGAGAGAGCGGCTGCCATCTGAGCCCGCCACCCCCCCCCACAACGTCCTCCGAGACTGGAGGAGAATGCTCCAGGGATGATGGGGATGATGTCATGGGGGGGTCGCGGGCTTTGAGGGTGGCCCGTCAGGCTCTCCGGCAAAGCCTTGGTCCGAGCCTGAAGGGGGGGTCAGCAGTGACCTTCTGACACTTGGCTTGGCTGCATGTGAGAACTGCCAATCTCAGATGGGAGGGGGAGAAGACTGTGTCTATCACCTCCTTTCGCTGACTATCATGTTGGGGAAGCCTGGACAAAGCGTCCGCTAAGAAATTCCTTTTTCCCGGATGAAGTTGAACTGGTAAAAGAAATTGGCCCACCTAATCTGTTTAGAGTTCAAGCACCATGGAGTTTTCAAAGCCTCCAAGTTCTTGTGATCTGTCCAAACCTCAAAAGGTTGGGAAGATCCTTCCAGCAGATGGCGCCAAGTTTCTAAGGCCAATTTGATCACCCCCCGCCTCTTTCGCCCACACTGGCCAATTTTGTTCAGTTTCATTGAACTTCTTTGACAAATATGCACAGGGTCTGAGCTCCCCCCCCCTTCATCCCGCTGTAACAACACCCCTCTATCGCCACATCGGAGGTGTCTACTTGAACCACAAAAGATTGTCTGGGGTCAGGGTGTTTCAGAATGGGTTCAGAGTTGAAAAGCTTCTTCAGCTTGTCAAATGCCCTTTGGCATTGGTCAGTCCACACAATCTTTTGGGAAGGCTTCTCTGCCTTCCCCTTCCCAGTTTGTTTCTTCCCTCCCACCCCCTTGGTTTTCAACAGGTCAGTCAAAGGTAAGGCAACCTCAGCAAAGTCAGGGATGAAGGACCTGTAAAAATTAGCAAACCCTAGGAAGCTCTGAAGCTGCTTCCTGGTTCTGGGGGTCTCCCATGCGAGAACCCCCTTGACCTTCTCAGGGTCCATTTCAACCCCCTTGCTAGAGATGCGGTACCCCAATTAATCTAATCGGCTCTTGTGGAATTCGCATTTTGACATTTTGGCATACAAGTGATTCTCCCCCAGTTTACTAAGCACTTTTTTCACCAGCTTTACATGGGACATACAGTCCTCAGAGTAAATAAGCACATCATCCAAATACACCAGTACCCCTTTGTACAAAAACTCTCTAAGTGCATCATTAATCAAGTTTTGGAAAATTCTGGGGGCTCCACTGAGCCCAAATGGCATTACACAAAATTCAAATGCCCCTAGCTGGCAATTGAAAGCAATTTTCCACTCACCCCCTTCCTTAATTCGCACTCTGTAGTACGCCTCCCGCAAGTCCAGCTTGGTGAATTATCTTCCCCTTGGCTAAATGAGCCAGGATATCTGAACAACACTGGGGGGCCCAAGGGTGAGGTCGTAGGTCTGATGAACCCCTGGGCCAAGTTTTTATCTATGAACCTCTGGAGGGCATTCATCTCCATCTGATTCATGGAGGAAATCTTAGGTTTGGGCAGGTCAGCCTTGGAAACTATCTCAATTGCACAGTCAAATGGCCTGTGGTGGGGAGTAGAATGTCACATTCCTTCTCTTCAAACACATACTGCCACTGTTTATACTCCACTGGTAACCCTTTCATTTCCCCTTGGACCAGAGCGGCTTTAAAGTTTTGAAGCTTGGCCTCTTGAGGAATCCTCCCCCCAGTGAGGCCTCGCCCATCCCGTGTTCCCACACACACAAGGGGTCTGTAAATGTCACAGTCTCCTTTACCCAGTCTATGGTGGGGTTGTGAAACTTCAACAAGTTTAAGCCCACTACTGCAGCTGGAACTAAGTCTGGCTCTATCATGAATTGGAGCTCCTCCTGATGATTTCCCATCTTCATCTGTACTGGGCCAGTCATTCGCCTTGCGGGGCCTCCCTTCATCATCCCTCCATCCATCTGGGACAGCCACACCGACTTGTCCAGCTTGATGGTGCTAACTGAAAGTTCACTGACCAGGGAGGGGTGAATTAACACCTGGGTACACCCGGAATCTACCATTAACATTACTTTTCAGGGTACCCCATTATTTGCATACCCTATCTTGGCTTTTAGGGAAAAAGGCCCCTTCACCCCACTCACTACTGCACTTGGGCACCCTTCAGGATTAGCCTGCCCTCGGGCGCTTAGTAGGGCGGGCTGGATCCATTTCCTGCCGGTTCAGCATCTGAAGAGGACCCTCTGCCATCCGCTTCCTCTGAAGATTCGCCCGCCGCGTGGCCTGGAATCAAGTTGCACACCGCTGCCTTGGCCCTTGGCTTGAACGGCGTCTTGGGTGCTGTCGGGTTTGCATCTGCCTTCTTGGTCCTCTCTTCTGCAGGGTTGTCTCGGGATTGTTTCTCTGGGCATTTGGCTATGCGGTGTCCCCCCTTCCTGCAGTGCAGGCACAAGCCTTTTCGCATCCTTCGCTCCCTCTCCAACTCCATCACCGTGTCTCTAGCTGGTCGGGTCATCTTAGTTTTCTTTCCTGAGGACCCAGTGGGCTTTCTGCCAAGCCCCTGGCATTGCTGTGACAATTTGATGCTATGTCTAAGGGTTTCCACCTCCCCAGCCAGCCATACCCACCCCATGAGGGTTTCTGGGTTCCCTTGGACCAACACCCCCTCTAGGATGTCTGCTTTAAGACCATCCTGAAAATACTGCACTTTGGTGGTTTCGGTCCACTTGGGAATCTGGCTAGCCAGGTGGTGAAATTCGGAGGCGTATATGGCCATGGGCCTCAAGCCTTGGTGCAGTTGCTGAGGTTCTGTGTGGGCACACCTCACCCTCAGGGGATCTTCAAATTGAGCTCGTAGGGCCATCATGAAGTTGTGAAAACTCCCCAACTCTGGAGCCCCCATGTCATAGAGCCCCACCAGCCATTGCGCCACCTCTCCCTCCAGCTGGTTGGAGACATACTGCACCTTCTCGGCCTCTGTCTGGAACTTTCGTCCCATTGGGACATGAACCGCATCACCTGGGTTAAGAAGTATGGCAGCTTCACGGCGTCCCCATCAAAGGTGGCTTTCAGGTCTTGATGCTTGAGCCCACAAGGTATCTCCCGCGGCTCAACTGGGCTAGCCCCCACAGGGGGTACTGGAGCAGGAGGGTGCAGGACAAGGGCCCCAGCAGGCGTGACGGGGGGGCTTCCCCCTGGAGCTGAAGCTGGCAACTGAGGGTCCTGGGGAAGTTGGCCTCCCCCCGGGGTGGCAGGTTGCTGAGGCAGTCTCTGCAGAATCTCCAGGAGGCTTATCTGCATGACCTCCATTTGCTGCTTTAGCTGCTGCACTTCATCCTCTGGTTCTGAGTGCAGGGGTCTTGCCCCAGGCTCTCAGTACCCCTCAGTTAGGGGTCTGTCCCACCATCGGGACCTGCATTCCTCCCAGCCTCGCTCCTCTGGCCAGAGCCAGCTGGCTCCCATGGCCATTCCTGCTCCATGCATTGGTGTCTCAGAGAAGGGTAGGCTACCCCTCCCCAGACCCTACATGTCACCACAAAAGGCTTGGGCAGGCAATCATGGAGAGAATGGGATGGGGCCATGAGACAGATGTATCCACTGTCATCCCTGTTCAGCAAATGCCATGGTGATATAATGGCATTGTATGATCAGATGGTCCTAGTGGTACTCTTCTAAGGGCTCTTCCAGATAGGTCATGAGTTCTCACAATATGCGTTCTTCTAGTTTTTGTCACCTCCACACCCATTCATTCCACTCTTTTGGGGGCTTATTTGTAGCAATTTCTTGGATCTATACCAGGGTTCTTCCTAAGCGTTTTTTTTTAATTGGGCCACAGATTTTTAAAATGAATTTTGTGAGGGGGGGGGTTAAGAGTCATAAAGCTATAGTGCAACATGGTTAGTTCACTGATGCACTATAGCACTATAACACAAAAAAAGTTTAAAAGGAAAGTAGGAGAAGAGAGGGGAACACATTGTTCCTATATGTCTTAGAATGAAAAAGTAACCTATTCAAAAGTGGGAACAAAATATTGCAACTAGTGCTGGGAATTGACAGAAAATAATCCAGGACAACAGAAATGTTATTTGAATTCTTGCGTGGCAGGGAATTGGACTAAATAGCCCTTGTGGTCCCTTCCAATGCTAAGATTCCATGAGTCTATGATTTAAAAAAAAAAAAACCTTGAGAACTACAGCAACAAATACTTACAACTTACATTTGCCCATCTGGAGCAGCCCTTAAAAAAAAAATAAAGTTGTTAACAATTTAAAAAGCACATGTGTATACACATTTGGACAAAATCATTGGATCCCATAGGCTTTAATAAAAAGCCATGTTTTAATTTGGCACTTGAATTAAGCCAGTGTTGGAACTTTATCAGACATGGCAAAAATCACACAATTATGATGTTACGTAGTGCAAATAGTGCAAATGGTTTCCACTATTGCATGACATTGTCATGTTCACGTGATCAAACTGTGCTCCAGCTGTGAATAAGGCATTGCTTTTAATTGATGGGACAAGCCATCAATAGCTTTCAATACTGCTTTTTTCCCCCAGTATTGAAGAGCATGTGAAAACACGTCCCACTGTAATTGCAAGATTACAGCATGAATAGGAGGTCCTCTTTCCCCCTCCCCATTCCTGGTGAGAAAATGTCCAGGTGAGAATGTGAAAACTATCCACAGGATACACTTTTTATGAACTGTCCCAATTTGTTTCCACATTTTTAGGTTTGTTTAAGTGTTTGTGTGTTTGTTTACTTTGCCAATTAAGGGGGGGGTGTTTTTAAGCTTGCTTGCATCTTCTCACAAAAACCACTGAAATCTCACCCATGATAAATCATGGAAGTAAAATCCCATTCTTAAAGTGTTAGTGGTGGCTGTGCAATAATTCTGTGGTGGTTCTTTCATGCGATTACAGCGACATGCGATAATAAGCGTAATAATGCCACTACATTTCCGCTTTCCTCATCCACGGAATTACAGCATTTTTAGACACGTCTGATAAAGTCCTTGGTGTCAAAGAAGCTTCCAGTCACCAGGACACTACAACAGAGAAGGTGCTGCCATATGTCTTCACATAGTGTATGGCCCCTCCTTAAGTGGCACACAGCAGGGGACCACTCCAGCAGTACAGTCCTTGAACAGGTTTATAGAGAGGGAGGTACTCCTTCATATTTTAAGGTCCCAAGTTGTTTAGGGCTTTGAATGTCAATATAATCCCTTGAATTCAGAACGGAAACATATTGGAAGCCTTTAAAACCAGTATTATATGTGTTCTATACAATTCTCATTTCAACAATCCAGATGCTGCATTTTGCACTAGGTGGAGCTTTCAAACCATCTTCAAGGGCAGCCCTACATAGAGCACATTGTAGTAACCTAATCCCCAGTGCATCTCCTGCTGTGGCTAGGTTATTCCTAGGTTTCATCTATAAATGTAACTAACACAAACAAATAAATTTAACAATTACATTCAGGTTTTCTTTTCTTTATTAGAATTAATACCCATTATGTCATAAATGCTGCATTCAGTTTATGAACCTGAATCAAACTGCCCTTGAAATTATTTCCACAGTAAGCAGAAATTCCTCAGCATTTTGGCCAAACGGCCTCAGTTATTCCTGCATCACTTCATGATACAGTCAATACTGCTCAGAATCAAGAAAGACACAAAGGCATCAGAATTATTTTGGAAAACTGATGCCTGAGATCTTCTGCATCATCTTTCACACATAAGAAGACTGCCATTTTGGGTATGTTTTCTATTACAAAAATTAATGTTCCTCATGCAGCAACCATAATTACCATCTACAATCTATCAAACTTTTTTATGGATGCTCTTGCAATCACATTTCTGTAATTATGTTTTAAAACCAGATATTGAAGCAGCTAGGAAATGACAGCTGACACAAGTCTTCATGTCCCATGGTTCATATGATTAAGAACCGAATGGCTAAGAATTTGCCTTACTTCTTCTCCTGGGTTCATATGTCAGTGCCAAATATTCAGCTTGTATTGCTCTGTCACATTGCTATTTAAGGACATTTCCACACATGAGAGTTAAACTGACTTCTGCTTTAGCTGATCTGTAATGCAAATGTGAAACCTACATGGACCAGAATGCACATTTAATTTCAAGGCTGCAATCCTGAATCTACCTACTTAGCAGTAAGCTTCGCTGAACTCAATGGGATTTATTTTTGCATAGATATGTATAGGAGTGCACTGCCAAAAAGGCTATAGTCCACTTTCCTTCTCACATTTGCAATATTCACACATGTGACAAGTAACTAACACAAAAATAACATATATGAACATGGTTTATTTATTTATTTTATATCTCACCTTTCTCCTGTTATGGAACCCAAGGCAACTCCAATAGATTTAAACAAAAACAATAGCCTTCCTTGCTTTTCCAATACAAGCAAAAATCTCTAATATGTGCTTGTGTCTAAGAGGAATCATAATACTGTCAAAATGTAAGGGTAGTTCACCAAAGCCCTTTTCAAGGGAAGAACTGAAGAGGAAATGCTTCATACAGTGGGGAACCCTGTCTGAGTTCCTAATCGCACAGGCCTCTGTAATTGCATTCTCCAAAACATAGTTACATTTTCCCTTCAAACCTTCTCAGTAAACACAGAAAGGCTGAAACTGGAGGAGATGGGGCCACAGCAGATGTCCCAATTCCCCTCCATGGATAAAATTATCCAAACACTAGAATAGGGGGATTTTTTCCAAAGTAAGAACAATGAGATACTTGCTCAGGGGATGGAGTTGGTGCTATTTTTGTGGAGTATTTAATTATTTTGATTTAATTTAATTTAATTATTTTGAAATGATTTTTAATACTGTATGATATGCTTTTAATGCTATAAAACACTTATTAGGCTTTATTATACTGAACAGTATACAAATATTGTAAATAACAATAAAATAACACAGTTCAGAATTCATGAGGTAAAAGCCTGCACACTTGCTTCTGACCACCACATGCATGTTGTAAGTAATATGTTACTTGAGAAATCACCATGTATATGCCTACTCATACAAGCTCTGCATGCCTGTAGACC
The DNA here is from genome assembly GCA_030847615.1 of Gambelia wislizenii. Taxonomy (NCBI): domain Eukaryota; kingdom Metazoa; phylum Chordata; class Lepidosauria; order Squamata; family Crotaphytidae; genus Gambelia; species Gambelia wislizenii. The sequence continues at coordinate 380,669,104 of JAUMIR010000002.1, read as the reverse complement.
TGGAGCCCAGGAGAGCTTTTGGCCCTCCAGATGTTTGCAACTTGAACTCTTGGAAACCCCAGCCATCCTGGCCAATGGTAAGACACTGTGGAAACATTAGTCTGAAACATCTGGAATACAATAGACCTAGAGACTGACCCCTTCTGAAGTCCCTCCAACAGCTTTTTTAATGTGGCAAGATTGAATGAGATGGAAATATACAAGTGCACATGTAAGCGCATGTTACTATCCTATTATGATACATCTTACTGTTGCCCTATACTCAACCCAAAAAATATGTTCTCTCTAGAAATGTCTAGGTCCTCCAGTGCAATTCTATGTGCTGGAGGACCTAGACATGTCTAAAGAAGTGTTCTCGGGGGGGGGGGATAAGTAGGCCTATATTCATGTGTTTTTTTCCATTTGTGGGGCTCCTGCACCACTAACCCCTGTGAAACTTGAGGGCTGACTGTAATTCATTTCTTGAGTCCACATGAGTATGCTTTCTGACTGGATTCATCAGCTTTGATTTCCTCATCCCCCAAACTTCAGTCCTGCAACATGAAAATCATGGGCCTGGATTTAAAGGGAAATAAAAAATTGCTTGATAGCTTCTTGCTAAATTTTGAAAGTGCTGCGCAGCTGCTAGTATACGGTATGTTTGTGCTGGCATTGCAGAGTGGAGCCCTGGGAATAAGGAATCTGACTTCAGAGAAACAAGAGCTAGCTTCAAAGAAGAGAACAACTCTCCCCAGCTGACAGAACTTTTACTGAAAGAAAAACAACAATGAAGTAAGAAACACACCAGTAATATCTCCTGTTACTCCCTTCCAATCCTTTTCAAAACTTTCTTTTAATTTATCTGATTATATACTTCCGTCTCCACAACCTCCATTGTGATCATTCTACCTTTTCTGTTAGTTTAGGTGTTTGATGGCAGATTACAGGGTGAGGCCACATTACTTCAAAGCACATTATATTAGTTATTACAGCCCCACAAAAATTACTCCTGTAATTGTGATGTACCCTTGGAGGTTTCCACAGGTTTGGAAACCCTGAGACTAAGGAAACAATTTCAGGTACAGTATATTACTTGTATGTTGTTATACAGATTGAGAAGGTATTGTATTGTAATAAATAGTTCATCTAGAGTTTTCACTTCTATGCTAACACATTTTATCACAGCTAATCTAATTTAGGACTTTTTCGGATGGAAGAAAAGTAACGCTAGCAGCGTCGCCAGGTTGCGACGCTGCAGCGCAAGAGGGCGTCCGTTTCGGACGACGCTTCTCCCAGCGGTACTGTTGCAGTACCGCTGGGACATTTGAGCGTGATATTTTTCCTGCCCAGCGTCATATTTTACTCGCGATCAGCGATCGTGATCGCGAGCTGGGAGGAGTGATATTTTTCCTGCCCAGCGTCATATTTTACTCGCGATCAGTGATCGTGAGTAAAATATGATGCTGGGCAGGAAAAATATCATGCTCAAATGTCCTAGCGGTACTGCAACAGTACCGCTGGGAGGAGCGTCGTCCGAAACGGACGCCTTCTTGCGCTGCAGCGTCGCAACCTGGCGACGCTGCTAGCATTACTTTTCTTCCATCCGAAAAAGTCCTTAGATGCTACTCTTTCAGTTCTTGGGCCACCAGTTGCTTTCATTTTACTTCTTATAAAAAGATTGGTATACCAAGTAGGTGGAAAAAAACCTGAGTTCATTTTGTATCTTTCCAAAATTGAACTTGAGGGAAATAAAGAAGATAAAATGTTATAATAAGATTCCAGTATTACCCTCTTTGTGGCAAATAGGGAATTTTGCCGCAGTAATTAAAGACAGAAGGGGCATATTTGTGCTTAGCAATCATGAAAATAAATTAGCAAAGCTATTTCTGTCATACACTAAGGATGCTTCTGGGTTTTTCATTTTGTTTGTTTGTTTTTAGTTCCAAGAAACATTTTATATACAACATTTCCCTTTTGTTTTCTGTTTTTACTTTTCAGACATTTTGCACACAGATATTTTGCACAAGGCTCATAGAGCAGAAAAAGTCATTGAATTATTATAGCACTACATCAAGAAGACTTGCAGCAAAACTGAATTTGACAATGAATCTCTCTTCTGCCAATAAATCAAAGTTGCAACTCTATGTGAATTTACCTGGGACTAAGTGCCATTGTGCTCAATGGTACTTACTTCCAAACAAACATGGGTTGTATATCAATTGTGGGGGGCGGGGTTAAAAAGTTCCATTTACACAGAAGATTCCAAAGGCAAGGAAAACCATTCCTAGTTCTTCATAGGCTTTCTTGATGTGCATTCCTATGAGAAAAACAAATGCAGTTATGGATATAATGTTTATCTGTACAGCAGAAGCAAGCAAAGAAACACTGAGTTTTGCTCGACAAGAGCAAACAATTATTTAGACTGGTCTGTTCATTCATTTGTAGTTTGTTGATGTGGAGCATACAGTAGAAAGACAGTTTTAAAAAGCATACAAAGAAGGTGAGCCCCCCCCCAGGGTTATAAAAATATGAATTTTACAAAATTAATTGCATCAGAAAAGCCTGCCCTTTATTCAGTGAATGACAATCAGATAGCTAATGACTACTTTTACCTGTGTTAATATTGTGCATTGGTTCCACGGAAACAAAAGAGAGGATGCAGGTGACTTCCTGTAAGCCATTTTCTTAGGATCCCTGCAGATAGTCAACGTGAACAGGAAATTGGCAAAGGACACTCTGAAAATCAAAATGAAGGTCCATTGTTCAGTAAAGAAAATAAAAGGGCTTTTAAAATTTATAACATAGATAACTGAGCCAAACTTCTTAGTTTTTAACTGATCTGCTGCTGCCTCACAATGGAACGTTGTGTATCATTTATTTTTCAGAATATTTCAATGTACAGCCTTATAGCTAAGATGTACATATAAACATTTGTCTATCCTCACAACTACCTTGAAAGGCCAAGGCAAAATGGAATGAGAGAGAGCACTTGCCTGAGGCCACCCAATAAGCTTCGTGGTTGATGGATAATATCAACCACCCATGTCCAAACTCTATTTTGTGTGCACATAAACACAAAAAATGTACCTAAGATATGAATACTTAATATAGGGCATATGATACATGCAAACCTCCAGAAGAAGAACTTCTGCCTATTTAGGTAACTCAGGAGCTGGAAAAGAAGGGGAAAGACAGAGGGGTTTGATGATGGTGGTGGTGATGGTGATGAGCAGGTAGACAGATGGTCAGAAGAGGTCAGGGGCCAATAGAAGAGCAGAGCCCTTGACTTTAGGAAGAAGAATGAAGGGAGCAGCTCAGTGAAGAGAAGGAAAAAGAGAATAATACCACATGAATGACAGCTGAAAAGGTTCAGGGGACACAGCCAAGGGAGAAGCTATACCCAGCTGGGGCCATGAATACGTTGAAGGGTAATAGGAGGACATTGTTATTACAGTAAGTGAAATAACAAAGCAATAACAAATATGATGCTCAGTGCTGCAGTGTGTTGTATCCAGCTACATGCAAAGACCATGGCTTTATCTACACTGACTGTTCTGCCCCTGTCTGAGAGCCCTGAAGTCCAAATAATACAGGCTCTAGCCCCAATCTGCCCCCAGGCAGTCCTCACCACCCCCAGGGCAGAAACGGTGCTCAGGCAGGGACAAGCCAGGGTAGGGCCCAATACAGCAGTTTTTAAAAATACCTGATTTACTCCATTTCTACTGGAAGGAAATGGATCAGGCCCCATGTGTCCATGGCAGCCCACTCCTGCAGGCTGGCCCATTGCTCAAGCTGCTGGTTGCCCTTATTCTTCCAGGTCTGGGAAGCAGGCCTGCAGCAGGAAGCCTTGCAACATGCTGCAGGCCAGCTTCCTGGACCTGGAAGAGGAAGGAGAATGGGGGTGGCAGGGGGGGGCTGCAGTGATGGGCCGGAGTTATGTTTGGACTCTGGCCCATTCCTTGGAGGTAACAGGGAAGAATGGGCCAGCTCCACAGCCAAGATATACTGGTGGGGAGCCAGCGTATCCTGACTCCTGTAGATAAGCCCCAGGTGATAAATGAAAGGCAAGTAGTGTCTTTTTAGGTCTTTTTGTTACTGTTCTTTAATAGGTTTGCTCTCAATGGGTATCTTGCTCAAGGACTTACAGTATTCTTCATGTAGTCATTGGTGTTTTAAAATCCTTTTCATTATCTAAATGTCAGTTTTTCTAGATGACTCTCTGCTGGTGTGATTTGGAATATATACTTGGCTTGATGAATTCTTAAGTTTAGCTTCTGTCCCCCGACAATCAAAACTTAAGACTACTGACTATTTCTCCCAGTATCAATTCACACATTTTACCAAAAGAAAATATGTTAAATATATGTACAGTTGTCCCTCCACATTCACGGATTTGACATTCACGGATTTGAGTATTCACGGCTTGAAAAATATTCTTAAAAAAATAACAATCCTAATAGCAAACCTTGATTTTGCCATCTTATATAAGGGACACCATTTTGCTCTGCCATTGCATATAATGGGACTTGAGTATTCACGGATTTGGGTATTCACGGGGGGTCCTGGAACCAAACCCCAGCGAATGTGAAGGGACAACTGTATTAGAAATGGGGGAGTTCTGCAAGTCAGCAAAAGAAATAAGGCAGTTTTTGTTTTGTTTTTTTAAAAAAACTTTCTTAGACAAGCTCTCATACTAACAAATCTCCTGACAGGAAACCTGTCAGTGGACTGTTTCCAAGAGCTTGGTCTAAACAGCAGTCAGAGGCTCTTCAGAAGAACAGGCCCAAGATGGTTTCTCACCTTTGACTTCTGACACTTCATCCTTCTCATGCTCAGTGAATGTCTGAAAGAATGCTTGGCTGTCCTGTTTATAAGCAACCTGTTTATTCTTCAGAAGGAAGAACATATCCAGGTCACAAGTTCTGAAATAGTGCCATAATTGAGCCAAGTGGTTGCATTTAAGTAACTGAGCCAGCTGCCAGATCGTAAAGACATATCCTACATGTAGCTAATTTTGCCCTGTTAGGGAGGGGGAAAATCAGCTTCTTTTTTTAACTTCGATTTTTACTATTTAAAATCAGGTAGTGAGGTAGAAAGGGGAAGCATTTTTTTTCCTGCTGGTAAATCCGGAGAGGAGAGATCTGCTGTCTGTGAGCTCTGAGTCCTCATCTGATGAAGACACCCCTAGTGAGAACATAGCAATTCCTTGTTATCATATTTTGGCTATACATTCAGCCCTCCACATTTGTGAGTTTAACTTTTACGGATTTGATTATTTGTGGATTATTTGCTGTCACCTCCACTGCTGCCCTAAGCTATTTTTTAATAAGGACTGCAAGCCTTGTGAGACTGAGAGATAGCAATAGCAATAGCACTTATATTTCTATACCACTTTATAGTGCTAAGCACTCTCTAAGCAGTTTACAATGTGTTAGCTAAGTGCCCCCAACAAGCTGGGTACTCATTTTACTAACCTTGGATGGATTAAAGACTGAGTCAACCTTGGATGGATTAAAGACTGAGTCAACTGAGTCTACAGGACTGAATTCACAACATTGTGGCTGCAGTACAAGCATTTAACCACTGTGCCACCAGGGCTCTGTGAACATACTGATACTGTGAACATACAGCGAGGCTTGTAAGTCCTATGAAAATGATGTAGGGGCGGTGGTGGCAGCAGCAAGCCCTGCCAGCTTCTGCCTTGCAAATGAACCCCACCACCTTGAAGGCATCCATGGTGGGTTGAACCTGTGGATCATACTTTTTGTGTGTTTTTAATGTGTGGGGAGGGGAGATATTTGCAGTTTTCCACTTTCATGGGGGTCCTTTGCCCCTAACCCCAGCGAATGTGGAAGGCCAACACTAATTTGTTTTTTAAAACACGTGTAGATTTATTTATTTTTTCAGAAGCAATGAAGTCAACTTTGTTGGATGTGCACAAAAAATGCAATGGCATTTGAGGTTTTGTGCCAATGAGTAACATATGTTACTCAGTGGGGGCTCTGCTAGAGGAAGTGTCATCTCTTACATTACATATGAGGTAGCCCGGTGTTTTTATTCTATTTTTAAATGAGGGTCTTGTACCACAGAGCAGTGTCGGGTCCTGTTGCATCCTCCAGTATGGTCAGCTGCCAGCATTTTCTGGGAATGGATAGTATTTTGTCACTTAGCCATTCCAGGAAGTGTGGCTAACAGCTGGCCACACTTCCTGCATCATGTTGGAGAAAGGAGCAGGTTTCCGTGCTCTTCTGTGGTGCAAAGTCATTGTTTAAAATTAGAGGGGAAAACACCAGGCCACGTCATATATAAGGTAAGAGGCAACATATGTAAAGTAGGGTTGCTGCACTGTTCTTCAGTACAGAACCCTTAATCTGAAATTTAGAAACAGTGGGGGGGGGGAATACCCTTCAGCATACCCTCTTAACATTTCACAGATTAAAACCAGGACACACGTGGCCAGGCAATATCAGAGTGTGGTCAAGATGGCAAAAGTTATTAATGAGGAAGACCACACAAGCTTTGTAGTGGGTTAAAAACTGGTCTGGGGATAAGATCTAAAGCTGGTAGTAGAAGATAATTTGTGACCCTCGTTATGGAAAGCCACTCCTTCAAAATTAATTTCAACCCAAATGTGAGCAATGTTTTTAAATGATTTTTCAATAGTATAATAGTCTACTGAAACTCAGTTATATATATAAATAAACAAATATCTGCCAAGTGCTGGAGACATTGTAATGGTATATGTACTTTCTTTCACTTGTAGTGGTGGTGTCCAAAACTCCAAACATTTTGGGTGGAGATTTTCAATGAAATAAAAAAATAATAATAACAAATCAAAAAAATGACACTTTTGCCAGCACTGGGTTATTTGAGTAAAAAACTAGTATGATATTTTTTTTATTTTTTATTTTTATTTTGTCATATGGTGATTGCTCAAAAATGAAAGCTTTATGAGGAAGGAAGAATTTAAACTGAGGTCTCCCTCTTGCAAGTCCAGCACTTTTAACCGTTGAATATATGAGGTCTTGCAGGTCAATGCTCAATGCTGTCAATACAGTGACAGAAAAATAATTCAAGAATTAATATGATTAATTTGTATAACATGATTTAGTTACATAATATGCAAATTATACTACTCAGATTTGGGAAACTGGAATATGGCAACCCCATACTAGAACCAGTGTGGTATAGTGGTTTGAACATTGGACTAGGACTCTGGAGAACAGGAGAACCCGTTCAGCCATGGAAGCTGACTGGGTGACCTTGGGCAAGTCACATTTTCTCACCCTCAGAAGAAGGCAAAGGCAAACCCTCTGTGAACAAATATTGCCAAGAGAACCCCATGATAGGGGTAGTCACAAGTTGGAGATGACTTGAAGGCACACAATAACAACAAATAACAGCTGTAGTTACCATCCCCTCCTTTTCACTTCCCAGTTGGTTCTATTGCATTCACATCCTGTGTGTTGACTTCCAATAGGCCTCTAGCTGGCCACTGTGGGAGACAAGATACTAGGCCAGACAGATATTTGGTCGCTTCTAGCACAGTTTTTTTTTCCTATTAGGCCTCAAATATTACAAGACTTGCACCCATCCACATCTTATGAAGTAAAGTGGGTTCCCATTTATCCCCGCTCCACACATGAAAGATCTTCCACTTTCCAGGTTTTCCATGTGGAACAACTTTACCAACCATTTCATTAAAAAATTCCCCTACACCAAGGCTCACAATTTTGTCATTTTTTATCTAAACCAACATCTTATATTATTACTCTTTTTAGTCAGTCAAAAGACTCAGCTGTCTAGGTGGAGTTTTGTCAGATTTCTGTCATGTTCGTTGCAGTTGGGGGGCAGGGAACAGAAATAAATTCCTAATTCAGAACAATAAGTTGGTGCAGGTAGTAGTTTGATCAGATTGGATTCTTCAGTTCAGTTTCAGGTCAACAGTGAACTCCAACAATCCCTTTTAAAATTCATTGATATATTCTAGTGAGCTATTTTCAGTAATGACCTACATTCTTGACACATCACTGACTTCAGTGGGGTTGCATGAGGTGAACATCAATGACTAACTTGAATGCAGAATTTTATGCCCTCAAATTGTGCCTATTTAATAGCTTGTTCATTGGCACAATATCAGTTTTCTCACTCTGCCCCCAATACAGAGATGTACAGGTGTGGTGACAGAAAGCATGCCTATATATCAGATATTTAGTACTATCAGCTTTGACAGTGCCAGTTTCCTACTAGAAGGAAAGAATTAGCTGAATTCAGTAGCCCCAACTCAAATTGTCCCACCCAAACTCTTTTCCCATAATCTAATGGTACAGACAAAAATAATGTCTTGGGGTTCACATTCTTTCACAAAAAGATCAGTGTATTTACTATTTGTTCATGTGCATATTCAATTTATACCTACCATTCAAACTGAAACCATCTCACTTCATCAATAAATACATCAGAATAGACTGTCCAAAAAAGTCTTATTATTTTATTTGCCAAGGGATGGCTGTATGGATGGAGATAGACAAGATATATACAGTAGGACACCCGTATCTGCTGGGGATTGGTTCGGGGGGGGGGGTGGATACTGAAAACCGTGGATAAATAATGGGACTTCTGGTTTAAAATACCATAGAGTTGTCTTGGAGTACCTAGAAAATGGATAGAGAGGACACATTTTCTAGGAAAACTCTATGGTACGTGTGCTGTTTTGTGTCCCGTGGATAATTGAATCAATGGACAATGAATCAGTAGATATGGGGGTTCTACTCTGTGTGCGTGCGTGTGTGTGTGCTTGTGCGTGAAGTCTCATATGTTGAATTTCTCATATATATATATATATATATATATATATATATTCAACATGACTCAGTACTGGCCCTTTCAATAAGCAGATTGAGACAACAACTTTAGACAGAAGTAGATGCTAAGGGGGCAAGAAATGTCCCAATTCGTTGTTGGGGATAAAGCTGTGTGGACCATGCAACCTGGCTTGCACACCCTAAGCCAGGGTGGGCTATTGTCAGGGGTTAGAAGGCCAAATTGGTTCTCCACAGACCTGGAGGGATGCACCCACCCATTGTCACCCCCTGGATGCCACACATGCCCCAAATTTTGAGGAAGCTGGAAAAATGCCCAGAAATGGTCAACAGCAATTTTCCCAAGTCTCTGGGAAGCACTGTTGACTCTTTTACTACTGAAGTAACATTTTATTTATTGATTTGATATTATTTATTATCCTGCTTTTAACCCAAATTTTCAACTCCTTTTCACTTTTTTAGGCCTCTATGCCAATCGTCTTTCTGTTTTTTTAAAAAAAGGGTCTATAGAGCTCTAAAAAGGTGAGAAGCTCAAGAAATGCTAAAAAATGGCAAACTGGTCACTCTTAAACACTGGAGGTAAACACCTCTTGGCCATTGCTGGGTGGGAAGGAGCATAGGGAGTCTCTGGAACACAAAACAGCTTTGCAGCTAGATAGTATCTATGGGCTGTTCTCTTCCCATGCCTGCTGTTAGTGAACCTGCTTTCATATGTGGTGGAAGTACTGTCACATCACCATTGGCTTTTTTTACATTGACTGGCAAGAAAGGTGCCATTTTTTTCCTTTGCCTCATGAAGCAAAACATCCTGGACTAGTTCTGATAAAACTGTTCCAACTTATGTGCAATTTAAATTAAATACTGTATTTTAAGAGGAAGACATTGTTTTGAACTATACAAAAACAGTGCGAACACAGAAAGTATCAAGTCCTACAATGCAAGATACACTCAGCATTCTGCAAAATGACACAGAGATAAGAGAAAGGACTTTATCAGACACAGCAAAAATTGTGCCAGAATGACATGATTTCAACAGAATGGGTTCCCAGTATGAAACAACGTAACCATCCTCCCATGGTGAGTGTATGCGGTGGCCACAAACAAGGCATCACTCTTAATTGACAGGAAAAGCCATCAATAGATTCTTATTATCGATGTTTTTGTGATATTACAAGCATCTGAAACATGTCCCATCATGCTCACAAGATTACAGGATGAATGGGCGGTCCTCTTTCCTCCATCCCTGTTCCCAGCCAGAAAACGTCCAGATGAGAACGTGAAAATGATCGACAGGATGTTCCTTGTATGAACTGCTCCGTGTTGGTGACAAGTTTTTAGGTTTGTTTAAGGGCTTATTTGTGTATTTCTTTTGTTATTTTAAGTGTTTTTGGTGCTTTTGCACCAACTAGCATCTTCTCATGAGAACTGTTGAGATTACACGCCCCAGCTAACATGGAAGGGGATGTTTCCCTTAAAAGAGCATGTGTGGGCCAGTAGAAAGTGTTTATACAGTGTCATTAGAAGGCAATGTGAAGAAAGGGGTTACTGTAACACAACCCTTGATCCAATTCTTAAAATGCAAGTGCTGGTTGTTTGATCATTTCAGTTACTATGCCACAAAATTTCCTCTTTCCTTACTCATGCAATTATGGTGTTTTAAGACACTAGTCTGATAAAGTCCAAAGAAATTTCTACAGAGGAAAGCACATGTAAATGTAGCTCACATGATGCATACTTATAAAAATGATCTTTAACTGCAGAATGGAGTCAGTCAATTTTAAATGCCTATCAGTTTCTGATCTTAGATTGGGGTCCTGTCTACACTGCAGAAATATAGCAGTTTGACACCACTTTGTCCACCATCATTCTATCCTACTGAATTCTGAAATTTGTAGTTTGGTGAGGCACCAGATTTCTCTGATTAAAAAAAAGGCTAAATACCTCACTAAGCTACAAATACTTCGGATTCCATAGGATAAAACTAGGGTGAATAAAGTGGTGTCAAACTGCTGTATTTCTGCAATGTAGACAGGCCCCAGGAGTAGGAGCTGTGTGGCCTTCAAGATGCTGTTGATCTGCATCATTCTTCAGCGCTGGTTCTTTTGGCTGGAGCTGCTGCAAGTTGTCATTTGACAACATATGGTTCAATTCAAACCCCTTTTTAGATCCTTGCTTCATTAGAATATGACCCATACTACATAAGCGATACTGAACTCTGTGAGAGATATTTAGTAGAGTTTAATGTTTTAAAAAGAAATACAGAAAAACCTGACACCAGTAGGATAAGGCAGGTAAGTTTTAACCCAAATGCCTACTGCAGGTGAGTTCAGGGAGCTCAAAGTAATGCAAGTGATACTTCAAAAGAAGCAGGAAGCTGGCATGAAGTTATGAAAATGAATACAGATCATCTTGTATGTTAAACTATGATCAAACTTCCACAAGCGACCCCTCCTCTTTAACATACATAGATGATTACACACACACACACACACACACACACACACAGCTTCTCAAAGTATGAGCCATGCCTCTCTTGGGAGACTCAGGCCATGAGATTCTCCTTAAGCTCCAAACATTTTATGCCTTTTCCTGGCCCAGGATGCTGAGTTCCAATGTCTTACTCCATGCAAACAAGCAGTGCAAAACAGGAGCCTTTATTAATCACCATTTTCCTGCATGACAATAATAAGTTACACTTTTCTGGGTATTTAAACCACTTTACAGACACACGGTACAACCCTTACTCAGAGATGTGTACACTTTAGGTGTTAGGCACAGGTGAAATGGCTTTGTGTATGTGTTCACACCTTCAAGTTGCCTGCTGAGGTATGACAGCCCCATGAATTTCAAAGAGCTTTCTTAGGCAAGGAATATTCAAAGGTGGATTTACATTGCTTTTCTCTGAAATATAGCCTACAGCACCTGGTATTCTTTAGTGGTCCCCCATCAAAGTATTAACCAAGCCAAACCCAACTTAGCTTCCAAGATCAAATGAGATCTGGTGCTTTCATGGTATTTACACCAGCCCAAACTACTTCTGCCCCTGGTGTCAGAGATCAGCTCCAAGAGGGATCTGTCTACCCAACTGATCAACTGGCAGAAGAAACAAAAAAAAAGGGGGGGGGGAGAGTGAGAGAAGAGAAGAATTCTGCCAAACCCAAACCTCCTTCACCAGGAACAGAGTAACTGTGTCAACACAAAGTGAAGCCAGGGGCTGAGACAGAGTCATCCTAAGTAATTTCAAGCATCCCCAGACTCTGAATGGTTTGGATTTACCCACACCTTCAGCTGGCCTAGGGTCAGCTCAGCTACTCCTCAGCCATCTTGATGAATTAGGACTGTGCTCAGTAAAATTTACAATGCGGGGGGGGTGCGTTTTCAGATGTTTTGGATTTTATTTCCCATCATCCCTTTGTATTGTCCATGTTGAGTGGAGATGATGGGAATTAAAGCCCAGAACATCTGGAGGACCATAGATCCCCCACTCCTGCTTTACAACAACCTAGTTGTTTTCAGTATTGTTTTTTGGTAAATTCATACTATTATCTATGATTTATAAAAAGCATTTGATATGACTTTTTTGCCTTGCAAAGCTGATTTGCAAAACAGAACAAAACAAAACATCAAATAAATAAAATAGACCTTAAAAATCCAAAGGAGCAGAGTTAAAACCTTTCCTCTATGGAATGCGGGAAAGCATTACTGGATGTATTTACTGGTTGAATTTGAACATGCCTATAGCATGTGTAACAGTGATATGAAGTTTCCGCTAATGAAAAGCAGCACCTTTTTTGTCCCATCAGAACAGAGGTAGAATAGAGGAAGCATGAGAGAAGGACAGTATAGTGTGTTATCGGGACCCTTTGGCGGTTCAGTGATGTCGTTATGGAGAGCTCCTTGGTTGTTGTTGTTTTTTTAAGTGCTTGATAATTTCCAGGATCTGAAGCAGGTACTTCATGCTTCAAAAGTCAGTCTCCAAAGCATCAATACTAATATTCACATGCCTGGAAATAGGGATTGAAAAGAAATATACAGGGTTTGAACTTCCAAATGAAAATATTCATTTTGTACTTCCCAAGAGGGACAGCAAAACCTACTGTATCTTGCCTCAGAAATCTGTACATTTTCCAGGCTTGTGAGGCATGTTGGAGAAAAAAATATGCAGAAGAATAAGCAAAAACATTACTGTAGCCAATTTAAATATGGAAGGTTAAAAACCTTGTATATTTTTTAAAAAAAAACTGCATACAATTATATGCACAGATCTCCACATACAAAGAAAATGACGCATACAAGGACTGAGGATGAAGTGAAAATGGCAGTGGAATTCTGAGAAACACAATGACAACAAAGATTGACAGACTTGTGCATCCTGACATGAGAGCAACCCCACTGAATTCAATGGAGCTTACTTCAGAGTAAATGTTAAAATGCAATCCTATGCATGTCTACTCAGAAGGCAACCCCATCAAGTTCAGTGGGGTTTACTTTCAGGTAAGTAAGTATAGGATTGCCATTCCACAGTACTATACCACCTCAATACAATGGTCCCTTGGCATTCGCTGGGGTTTGGTTCCAAGACCACCACCACCACACCCATGGATACAAAAATCTACGGATGCTCAAGCCTCATTATATACAATAGTGTAGTAAAGTGGTGAAAGGCAAGTTTTGCTTTTTTGAATGTTTTTTCCCAGATATTTTCAATGAGGAACCCACAGATATGCTGGACCAACTATATTAGATATGATGAGATGCCAAATGTTTTCAAATGCAGCATGATCTAGAACTATGGAAGTACCGTGAGTAAAATAATTCAGTGCTTCCTATCCTCACACCACTTTGATTTTCTCCCCATCTCAGGAAATAAAAGAACATCTGTGCTTACATTTCACATTAGATCCAGGATTGTTCTTACAAAGATGCTCTTGTGTTTGTTTGTTTCTGTTTTTTAATTAAGTGCTTGGGGGTATGATCATATCCAAGGCTTAGCTGTTTTCATGGAGTCTGCTTTTTTTCAGAAACTCAGATCAGAAGCTTTAATTGACATCTCCGAATCATATACAGTGATTTGCCACATGTGGCAAAAGTTTACATGGCTGATAAAATGATAGCACTAGAAGTCTGGGATTTTTCTTTTAATAGAATGTCTTTTAAAAATCTCTCACTGGGCAAGGCTAATGGAACTAAAAATATGCTGTTGTATATTCTTGGTGTGAATTCTATCTGATTTATATATCTATGCTTTTGTTTCATTCATAGCTAATAATACATGAATTTTTACAATACTATCTAAATTGGTTTTTAAACTGGGGGGAATGGAATCTAAACTGAACCGCACTCAACATATTGTTTATAAAATTAATGCTGCTAACTATTAAAGATAATACCAATCCTGTGCATGCAAGAATTTTGGGATCCCTTGGAAACTGTGGAGAACATGTTGGATGTTCTTAGATTCAGGGCACAATCCAGCATAAGCATTTTTAGGTTGATGTTAATATTCTTGAAAGAGTCAAGAATGAACATTCTCCCATTAAAATCCATTTTACTTTAATGTTAGAATGCTGTTATTATTGTTATTATTATTGTTTTATATATTTATATCCGGCCTTTCTCCCATTATAGGGACTCATAAGGCGCTAACAGTGAGTTTACGATGATGCAGATTAAAACAATACACAAACATTAAAAATAGGAAATTTAAAAAACAACTTAAAGAGTTAAAAATATTTTAAAACATTAAAATATTCAAATACAATCAAACTATATATTAAAACAATAAGAGCTGTTCGGAAGTGGAATGCACTGCCTCGGAGTGTGGTGGAGTCTCCTTGTTTGGAGGTTTTTAAGCAGAGGCCGGATGGCTATCTGTCAGGAATGCTTTGATTCTGTATTCCTGCAAGGCAGAATAGGATTGGACTGGATGGCCCTTGTGGTCTCTTCCAACACTGTTTCTATGAAATTTAGAACAAGATTATTGTATCCATTGTTTTTTAACAGAAAGTCTTATTATAGATATGATCTTGTGAAAGTGTGATTGTTACATTGCATTAACTTAAAAATCAAACAATTGTGTAAGAAATACAGAGATGTTGAGAGGATATGGTGTGTATAATAATATCTTGTGCAGTCTTACACTTTGTGCTGTGCTTTTCAAGGTTTAAAATATTGATGTGTAGTGGATGTACCATTCCATTTGCCTGTAGCCTGATTCCCAAACTTGGCAATGCTCCTTCCAGGATCTAGGCATTCACTTCTGTTTTCTCCATCCAATATCTAACCATCTCTGGCTAGTATCAGTCTGATTTGTCTTAGATACAAACTGAGGATAGTCCCAAGAAGCCAGAATTACCAAATTTTCCTATAGTGTTTGAATGTGTTTGTGCATCTCATGTGAATGTATTGCCCATTCTGTAAATTATTTGCTCATATCACTATTACATGTGCTACAGGCATGTTCAAATTCAACCAGTAAATACATTCAGTAATGCTTCCCTACATTCTATACAGTAAAGGTTTTTCAAATTGCATTAGAGGTCTACAGGCAGCATGGACCTACCTAGACACCATCCCATTGGCTGATCCTCCTCAGTCTCCCAGCCATCCCCCTCTGATGGAAGACAGGGTTATGTAGGGCATACACACTGTCCCCATTCCCCTAAACTTTCCTGCTGCTCAGGTGTAGTGGAGGTAGGGCTGAAATAAGTTTCAGCTGCCAATCCAGAGAGCTTCTGTACATGGAATAAAAGGGGCACCTTGTCCTATGTCTCAGGCATCAAAATGCCTTTCACGGACCCTGGGCATGTCCTACCTCTGGTTTCACTGAGGTATTACAAAATCTTTGAAGACAGAACTCAGCTTAAAATCCCAGTGCTTGCAATTTTATTAAACAAATTTGTCCTATAAATAGTGGTGTAGTAGTAAGTAATAAAGCATAGGGGTCATCATGACAGTTCTCATAGCTATGTTCCACCACTTAGAATAAAAAAATACAACCAACTCTTCCAGAACACTATAAATACAACCAACTCTTCCAAAACACGGCCTCACAGCCTGGAAAAAAACCCAAGGAAAATCTATGAATGCTGGCTGTGAAAGCCTTCGACTTCACACAACCAACTCTGCTATTATCAATAAGTCAGTTCTAGCAGTTTGCTTCTTAATCTGGAGCAGGACTTTTATAAAGTTAGTGGCTCTTGATAGACCATTTAAGACCAAGCTATCTCCAAATACTTTTCATTACAATGGGCCCTTGGTATTCACTGAGATTTGGTTCCAGGACCCCCGTGGATACCAAAATCTGTGAATGCTCAAGTCCCGTTATATACAATGGCATAGTAAAATGGTATCCCTCATATAAAATAGCAAAATCAAGATTTGCTTTTTGGGATTTATTTATTTTGTTTCAATATTTTCAAGCCATGGATAGTGGACTCCATGGATGCGAAATCTGTGGATACAGAGGATTGACTGTACAAGGGATAATTCACAAGAATAGTGTATATTGTTGTTGGAAAGATCCAATTTTAACCCCAGCTACTGTTGAGATTACAGTTCAGAGCTGTAACAGGGAAGTCAGGGAGTGGCAAGTAATATAATTATCCCTACTAGACAAAAAGTGCCCATGCTTTAACCTGATGAGCCCTGGCAGCACTAAACCACTGTGTATGATCTGTTTTCCTTCTTAAGAAAAGACATAGCAAAGCACCTGCACCAATGTTCTCTGAGGATTGTATCTGTTCCCTGTCACAAGCAAAGAACAACTTTACCTATGTGTGTAAATATGTGCCTTCATGTTGCCTGTCAACTTACGGCAACCCATGAATTTGATAGGGTTTTCTTTAGCAAGGAATACTGAGAGATGGTTTTGCGAGTTCCTTCCTCTGAAATATAGCCTACACCACCTGGTATTCGTTTACTGGCCCATTTATTTGCTAAGAACACTACACTGCTAACATTTTATACTCAAATGGTTTGCCACCATCCTCTCTTTGTACAATCAGCACTCTGAAATCAGAAGTGCATCACATCCCAAAGATACCATATGTATGATCCAGAATTGCAGAAATTATTGGAGCAGAACTTGTACCGCTGAAATAATTGCAGTAAGACGAATTTCATAAGAAACATTTAGAACCACTAGGAGTTATAAATGGACATCACTGCTGTCACAATGAATGGTGAAAATCTTTAAAATGCTCACATGCACACACACAAACCAATGGAAGCCACCCATAAAAATCTGTGTATGAATCATACAAAAAGAACAAAAGCATCAAGTGACACTAGTATAATTATATTAATAATATACATCAAAGTGAACATTTTACTTTTTTCATGTAGCATGAATTTTGCGGATGCTGACCACAACTACTGCTTCTGTATTGCCCTCCTTCTTAAGAAAAAACAAAGTTGCTGGGGGGAAACCTGCTTCCTTGCTCCAGGCTGCGTGTATTGTAACTGTGAAGGCAGGGCTTATTGATCCACCCCTATGCTTTCACATACAGCATACTCTGTGAGACTATGTACCTTTCCACCAGTTGCAACTGATCAAGATCTGCAAGACAATAAGGTATCATCCAATATTTCTTCCTTAGGGCTTTCTCTCCCTGCACAATTATAGCACTACAAATGCACTTTAATGGCCATGGCTGACTCCTATGGAATCATCAAATTTCCCGTTTAGGGAGAGCTAGGAGCCAGCATGGTGTAGGGGTTTGAGTGCTGGACTAGGACATTGGGAGACCAGGGTTTGAATCCCCACTCGGCCATGGAAACCCACTGGGTGACCTTGGGCAAGTCATACCCTCTCAGCCTCAGAGCAAGGCAAAGGCAAATCCCTTCTGAACAAATCTTGTCAAGAGAAACCCATGATAGGGTCAGCTTAGGGTCACCATAAGTCAGAAATGACTTGAAGGCACACTACAAGAGCCATTTAGAATTTTCAGCCAGAGAGCTCTAGTGCCTCACCAAACTACAAATCCCAGTACAGTAGGACCCCCATAATCACTTATTCATTATCCACGGATTCAGTTATCCATGGGACACAAACCAGCATACCTACCACAGAGTCTTCCTAGGAAATGTGTCCTCTCTAGCTATTTTCTAGGTCCTCCAAGGAAACTCTATGTTATTTTAAACCAGAAGTCCCATTATTTTCAATGGTGCTCGCTATTATTCACCGTTTTCAGTATCCATGCCCCCCCAACCAATCCCCAGCACATAAGGGGGTCCTACTATAGGATGTTGCCATAGTTAAAAAAGGATGCATAAAGCTATAATTGTGTCCATAGACTTGGATCTCAACATGCCTGTGTTATTTCTTTTTTGTTCAAATTAATTGAATCCAGACACAGTATATTGCCTTACACTTGAGATGGAAGATCATATAGGTAAATTCAATTGTTGGTCCCAACTAGAGCAGACCCATTGAATCAAGGGGAAATTGGTAATTCAACATTTATGTAAATCCTATTAATTGTTGTTATCTGCCTTCAAGTCAACTTCAGCTTATGGCGACCCCATGAATGAGAGACCTCCAAGTCACACTATCCTCAACAGCCCTGCTCTGTGTAAAAAGAAATAACACAGACATGTTGAGATCCAAGTCTATGGACACAATTATAGCTTTATGCATCCTTTTTCAGGGCCATGGTTTCCCTGATTGAGTCTATCCATCTGGAATGTTGCCTTCCTCTTTTCCTACTGCCCTCCACTTTACTGAGCATTATTGTCTTTTCTAGTGAATCATGTCTTCTCATGATATGGCCAAAGTATGAGAGCTTCAATTTAGTAATCTTGGCTTAATAATTGATTTAGCCCATTGTTTTTATCTTAATCTTATGTGTTTTGATTTCAAGAATTTCATCATAAAATATTTCAATATTTCACTTGGTATTCACCCCAATATTTTTTCTTTATCCCCATTGTATATAGTTTTTGATAACACATAACTAAGGAGCAAAAAAAAATTAGCACACACAAACCTACAGACTTATCCTGCACCCTTGCTTTATTTTGGCTAGTCCTGCACTACACTTTATTTTACAGTTTTAAAAAATTTATTATGCTTCTTTCTCTGTCCCTTCAATATAATTTAATGCCCATGATTTTAATATGTACATTTTGCACTTTTTAATAACATTTTAGTTTATACAGTATTTTATAATTGTACAATATATGTGTACACAGACACATGATATCAAACGGTTTTAGTTTAATCCTGTAGAATAAGTTTAACAACACCTTTAACTGCTGAATGTTTCATTTGGGTTAATAACATACCAGAAATAGAAAAAGTTTTGAGAAGAGGCAACGTTAGTCTTAACTCAAGTAGACTTGCTGAAATAAATCCCACCCATTTCAATAGGTTTACTGAAGTTAAAATTAACATTGGATTTTAACCCAAGAAATACAACTGAAGCCTCTAACAGATTTTTTAAAGTAGATCCTACCATGTTTACCAGGAATATATCTTTTATTATACTATATATTATACTATGACATTTATCCAAATGGTGCAAAGACACTCCCAAACAGCCTGATATCACTACTTTCTGATAAAATTGAATGCTATCTGCATGGGATCACCCTGATATAGAGTGACATATACATATAGGTTTCCCCCCCCAAAAAAAACATCCATAAAATGATGTGCACAATTTTAGCTGCTCTCTGGGACCATTCTAAGCAGAGGCTGAAGGTCGTCATTTCTATGGACAGGTGAAACCTTCCTGGGCATACCATCTTTGACATGCAAGCAGCAGTTCTTGCACAAAAATATATCAAAAGAAAAGTTGGAAAAAGAAACAGCTAAACCAGGATATAGTCACAAATTTCAATTCACCAGCTGAGGTATGAACAGAGACAATGTTTTCTTGGCACACAAGATATATTAATACTCTCTCTCTCTCTCTCTCTCTCTCTCTCTCTCTCTCTCTGGCTTTTCTGCGTTGTCGTTTCTCTTCAAGACTTGTTCAGTGTAAGTTCTCAAATAAGGCTGCAGCATTGTGGATAGTGCGTCTCCATGCCTCCCGATGTGAGGCCAGGGCGAACCATTGTTGGTGATCAATTTGGCCAAGCCTGAGATGTTGTTTCAGGGAGTCCTTGTATCACTTTTTTGGAGCGCCCCTCTTACCCTGACCACACATAAGTCACAACCAGGCATGCAGAGAAACAATCCTCCTCAACAAACATTCTGACTTCAAGAAGACTGACTCTTGGTAAGCAGATTTATTGGCTTCACACCTCAAAACTGCCTGAGAACCAGCCTGACAGACCAGTATCACCTTACACAACTCTTTGGAGGTTTATGGCCACTGTCACAAATCTTTCTGCATCTTATTGCACTCTGATCCCACCCCCACAGCTAAAGAGCTACTAATAATACCTGAGGTTTGGTTTAAATTCTATCAGCGCAGCTGAAGATATGAATTTAAATACTGTACATTAAAATGCATGTTAAAATGAATTAGTTAGTCTAAAAGGTGCTGTTAGATTCCTCCTCACCACCACAACCTGCCTTTTTCTTTTTATGCTATGAAAAAGGAAGCACTGCTTGTGGTGTTATACTAATCTGGTTTACAGTTTCTTTTATATTTTCAGAAACCTGTTGGATTAAAGGACAAAATGTATGTGTGTGTATACCATGAGAACTAAAGTTCCTTTATACTGTACACTAATTGCTAATTCATTCTTTGACTGCATGCCCTTATATTGTCCAAAAAACACTAGCTATGCAGATGAGAGTACCTGTATATCAATTGCTTTAGCTTTTGGGGTATTGGACTACCCTGGAAAGGGCATGGCTAACTGGCTAGTACTCAGAATAAAAGCTTCACACGCTGCTACATTTTATAGGGGATCCCACTTGCTATGTCCAAGGCCCTTAAAAACAATTCTTCATCTCCAGTCCAAACAATATAAGCAATGAATATTACAATATTCAAAACATGCCAGGGGCAGGTTTCCAAAAAGCATCTTTCCTTTGACTTTATTTCTGAAGATAGTGCCACCCTTCCCTCATATGCTTTGCAATGGCAAGTTGATCAGATGTTTCAAAGTTTGCAAAGTCTGAAGTAGTGGATGGAAATCCATGAAAGCTTTTGTTAAAATAAATCAGTCTCAAAGGTGCAGCTAGAGTCTTTCCCCTAACCCCAATCCCTTTCCTTCATTCTCTCCCCTGCTTTATTAAATCAGCCTAACACAGCTATATCTTTTAATACTGACTTGATTACAACCAAGTGGTGGGATGGTAATCACCAGAACTCAGAAATGACTCTGTGTCCTATCTTCTATGGCAGTAGAGGGATACTGAGAACTGTAGTCCAAAAATAACTTTTCCAAGCTCTGTTGATCACTGCTGAAATTTGTATAGGGATGGTTTCTATCAAACATCCCAGGCTGGCCCTGCCTGGATCTGTTTTATCTATTTGAAATTACAGTAGTGGAGATTTGTATAATATTTTTAAATTGCATTCAAAAATTCTCCTTGTAAATTAACTTTTATATTTTCCTTTTTTTCCCCTATGATCTTACAATTCACCTAAACTAGGATGATTCAATTATAAAATGAGTAGACAGACAATAGAGAGAAAATTTATAAATGGGCAATTCTTTTAAAATTTTGCCTTTTTCCCAGAGTTAAAATTGCCATTCAGGAATAACCTTCATACATTCCTGCAAAAGCCAGAAATTATTTTGGATTCCATTCCTTCTTCAAAAAAGAAAGGGACATCTATTTCCCAATATCTATATTGCGAATTTCCACTGAAGTCTATAAGATTGCCATGTATGGACTGAAAGTATATTACTCCTCAAATAATTTCACCAAAGTCAAATACTTAAAAGCTGTTTCATCACATCAGCTTCCGCCTTGGAATAGCAGGCAGGAATTACATTGCCGGCCTGTTAAAATGTTAGCAACCACATTTCATTTTTTGAAAAGGCAATTTATTTGTCCTGAAATAAAGAGTTGATTATATCTCTTATTACTGTTACAAGAACTTGATATATCACAAAGAGGAAGAGTTACAACATGTACCAACTATCAACCAGGAAAAATGAATCTGATTCATAATTCACTTTGAGAATGTCTAGTTAGTCAATCAAGTGATTTGTAATCATAAAGGCTGCCAGGAATTGAATGAATAACGGGCCATACTAAAATTCTTGGATTTCCCAGTATTCTTATTTCATTATGTGACTTTTATTGCTATTGCTAGTAGTTGTCTCTACATTCAGTAGAACAAATTAAACCCCATGCAGATATTTGTGTGAATCTATTTGGCTATTTAAGGCACATACAAAGAGACTGACCAGTCTACAAACAGACAAAGCTGGGTTTTTCTCTGTGGAAGCTGAACCTTTTTTTTATGATGTAAAGCTAAGGGAGAAACAGCCGATCCTACCCACCCCCATTTCCTCCTGAAAGCATTTTGGGGGTAATGAATCTTAGCATAGATCATACTGTTACAGTACATTTTCTCAAGTTATTTTATAACTATAGAAATGACATAATTCATATAGCATGCCATCTGTTTAACTGCAGCATCCCCTCCCCAGCTTCTTAATCTTTACAGATCATCAACCTATTCTCTTAGCTAAAAAGCAACAACCATAGTATAGCATCCTAAATAGCATGCTATCTCCAAATGTAGATTTCTGTAAAAACAGTAATCCAACTAAAGATAAGGAAATTGAAAACTAAACTACATTACCAGAATTTGATACACGTCTTCTTGAATGCATGTTGCATTCATTTGGTTTCTTTTCACAAAAAGAATAAGATGTTTTTAAGGTAGGGTTTTGACTTTACTCATGGAAACCTTAACAATTTAGGATCTACTGCATGTTAATTTTTCAATGGTATCTAGACCTTTTGGTTTGTTTTTTATTTTTCTCATTTAATATTTTTGTAGTGATTTATGTCAGCTAATGTTTGGACTAAGCAGAACTGATCCAAAGTGAATGAATGAATATGAATGTATTGTAAAAGAATGTTGTAAAAATGCTCTCTGCAATGGGTAGTACATAGCTGTGAAATCTTTTCAGTTTTCTTTTTTAAAAGCTTTTAAAATGGTACAGCTGACATATACAATATGATATATTTTTACAGTTGCATTGCTGGACTTTTAGACAGCAGGGCTATAAAATCTGCTATTGCTTTATCAGCTCTCTACCAGCAATCTATACATTTGCATCAAACTTCTTATTAAAACTAACGGTGAGTTCTCATAAAAATTGATCTAAAATATTATTGTTAATTTCCTCATGCAATTAAACATCATCAGCTCCAGAACTAGTATGCAAAATACTGTATGTATCTAATACCATACCACATTTCAGCACAGAACAAAAACTATTTATCCAAAGAAAAATGATGAGATTTAATATTTAGAATAGACAATGTGAAGTAACAATGTGAAAGAAACTATTCCAGAACACGGCCTCACAGCCCGGTAAAAAACCAAGGAAAATCTATTAGAATGGACAGTTCATTAAATTAAATAAAATACATATTCATGCTTTTACTTTCATAGATGGTTCCAGAAAGTTCCTTGTTATTGTACAAGTTTTTGAAAATATAAATATCATAATGATTTTTTTAAAGCTCATAACTCACAGTTTCATGGATAAAAGAACATTTAAAAGTACTTTGAGGCAAATTATTTTTAAAAATAGTAACCTGTTGTCATTTCCCAATGAAGCCATTACGCGAAGAAAAACAAACAGGGTGGCTATTTTACAAATCAATGAAAATGGCTATTACATTGTATTTCCAGTTAGATAGTTTTTAAAAAAAAGAGGAAGAGGAGAGGAAGAAGAAGACGGAACAACAGAGGATCTCAACCTTAAATGAGCTCTGAATTAATAATTCTGGAATTTCATCGTTTAAATTAATTTTTGCTTTTAGTACTACAAATCGTTAACAGAAAATCCTGACCTTCTTTTCAAACTTCTGTTCACATTAATAAAATCAATCACAGTGTGTTTTCTTTATAGTTTATATGTTTTACAGTTACACTCTCTGTTAAATATAGAAATATGGAAAAACTGGGGGGGGAACTACAAAACATGAATAATCTGCAGCTTTATGCTTTCATCTCACCTATTATATGAACAAGAATCATTTTATTCATTATAAATATAAACTATTATTTAATACTTGCTTCCAAAAATCCCTTACAGATCATTAAGAGCTGTGGTTCACACGCTCAAGTGTTTTACCAAACAGTGATAAAATGAAGGATTTATTTAAGTGCCTTATTGACTCCATTTACTTACAAGTATATACCGCTAAAATCAATAGGATCTACCTCTCACTAAATGTGTTTAGTGTCAAGTGTTAGTCATGACTCAAGCTATGATCCTAAGCATTGGAAGTAAGTTCTGTCAATATCAGTGGGAATTACTTTTGTATAAATGTCTTTGCAATTGAAGTGTAAGCATATTAAGGCTCTCATCTTTAACATTCATTCAGAGCACAATAGGAGCAGCTTATATCAATTAAAGTTGCCCCGGGGATCCTGGGCAATCCAAACCTGTTCCTTTTTTTCTTCAAGAATCCCCATGAAAATACAGCTAGGAAATGTAATGCATGAACTCATGTAAGGGGTTACCAAACTGCAATCAGATGGGTTGCTTTCCTATCTATCTGGAACAAATTGGAACTAACATGTTTAAGTCTCTACAACACATTAACATTCCTGAAGTCCTCTAGACTCCTCAGAGCCACTTTTGTTAATGGTAGCAATTTTCTCAATACCCTGAAACATAGTAAAACTAAAAAGCTGCTAAGATGTTTAATGCAGTGTAGAGTTACAGAGACAATTGGATATAAGTAATTCTGATAGCTTGGTCAAACATACGAATATACATTTGCAAGATCCCACCACATGGAACAAAAGGGATTGTACAGAACAAAGCATTCACAGAGTAACTTTCTAGCACTCTGTCAACTGCATTTTTCATAAAACAGATGCCTGACTCAAAACTAAACATTTCCTCCTCTTCCCCTCCACAGCCCTCGCATTTTCCCTTCCTGGTCTATGCTCCTCTTTGGATTAGTAGAAATGATTCATTTTTTTTTAAAGAATTAGAATTTTTAATTAACAATAAACAGATCAGCTGAATTGTGCAATACAAAGCAATGTCGTTTTAATCTTTGATAGAACACACATGAAACAGAGAAGTGCATTTTACTATCATTAGTATAAAAGCCCTGCAGTGGCAGAGGTTAATGGCTGGGCAGGAGACTATGCATCCTCTCTAAATATCATTCAAAAGTGTTTGCATATTAGCCACTTGAACACCCCTTCATCTTGTAAATCAAGTCCATTAAACTTCTAAGTTAATAATAAAATATCCTGCAAAAAAAATTAATCAAGACCCATCAGGCTACTAGATTTTCACAAGACATTAAAACTAATGTCCTGCTGCTGTGGATGTTGTTGTTGTTATAAATTATTTCAGGGAAAACTGGAATCAGTATAATTTGGGGAAAGTAATTAATGACTCCAGAATCTTAGGAAGAGGAATTGGGTTTTTTAAGGCCAGATACTTCTGAATATGGACAACAAGAATAAGTTTCTCCAATAATTCTTTTGTTCCCTGATCCTCTATTGCAAAAACAAAAACAAAGGAGATTTTTTTTCTTAACTGCCATCAGGTTAACTTTGATTCATGGTGACCCCATGAATGAGAGACCTCCAGGTAACCCTGACATCAGCAGCCCAGCTCAAGTCTTGCAGACTCAGGGCCATGACTTTCATCTGGAATGCGGTCTTCTTTTCCTGCTACCTTCTACCTTCCCAAGCATTATTGTCTTTTCTAGTGAGTCATGTCTTCTCATGATATGGCTAAAGTACAACAGTCTCAGTTTGGTTATCTTGGCTTCTAGGAAGAGTTCAGGCTTGATTTGCTCTAGGACCCATTGACTTATCTTTTTAGTGGTCTACTGTATCCATAGTACTCTTCTCCAACACCACATTTCAAATAAGTTGATTTTCTTCCTATCAGCTTTCTTCACTGTCCAGCTTTCACAACCATGCATAGCAATGGGAAATACGATGGCACAGATGATCCTAACTTTAGTATTCCATGATATATCTTGACACTTCAGGATCTTGTCTAGTTCCTTAATAACTGCCCTTCCAATTCCTAGCCTTCTTCTGATTTTTTGATTGCAGTCTCCATTCTGATTAATGACTGAGCCAAGGTATGGAAAATCTTCAACTGTTTCAATGTCTTCATCATCTACTTTAAAGAGATGTAAATCATCTGTGGTGATTATTTTTGTTGTCTTAACTTTCAACTGTAGACCTGCATTTGTACTTTCTTTAGTAATCGTTCCAAGTCTGCTATTTTCTACTAGCGGTATGGTATCATCTGCATATCTTAAATTGTTGATGTTTCTTCTTCCAATTTTCACGGCTCCTTCCACTGAGTCTAATCCTGCTTTATGTATGATATATTCAGCATACAAATTAAACAGACAGGGTGATAAAATGCAGCCTTCCCTGACCCCCTTGCCAATTGGAAACTGTTCTGTTTCTCTGTATTCTGTCCTACAGTAGCCTCTTGTCCTGAGTACAATTTACACATCAAGACAATCAAATGTTGTGGCACACCTTTAAGAGTGATCCGCAGTTTTTCATGATCTACATAATCAAAGGTTTTGCTATAATTTACAAAGCACAGGCTGGTTTTCTTTTCAAATTCTTTGATGCATGCCAGTATCCTGCGTATGTCTGCAATATGATCCCTAGTGCCTCTTTCCTTTCTTGAAATCAGATTAGACATCTGACATTTCTCACTCGATATATGGTAAAAGTCTTTGTTGTAGAATTTTGAGCATGACTCAGATTAATGCAGTGGTCCTGTGGTTACTGCCATCCCTGGTGTCTCCTTTCTTGGGGATTGGAATTTTATGTTGAGCTTTTCCAATCTGTGGGCCATTCTTTTGTTTTCCATATTAATTGACAGATTTTAGCTAGAACTAGAGTAGATTCTATCTCTGTAGACTGAAGCAGCTCTATTAGTATGTCATCTGTTTCTGGTCATTTATTTCTTCCAAGTGCTCTGAGCACAGCGTCCACTTCACTTTCTGAAATGTGAGGTTTGTCTTCATATGGTTCCTCCTCAAATGAATCTGTTCACCCTTTCATCTCTTTCATCTAGTTCTTCAGTGTATTGTTACCATTGTCTTTTTATTTCTACTTGGTCATGTAATGTGTTCCCCTGATGGTCATCGAGCATCCCCACACTTGGTTTAAACTTCCCTTTGATTTCTTGGATCTTGTTCTTCCTTTTTTGTAGCCACCTTCTATTTCTCTGCATTGATTATTATAATAGTTCTCTTTGTCCCTGCACACAAGTCACTGAATAGCTGGATTCAGGGTTCTGACTCTATTTCTGTCTGCTTTTACTTTTACTTCTTGTCTGTCCTTAACTGATTGAAGAGGTTCATCTGTCATCCACTTAGGTTTCTCTTTCTTTTTGGCTACAGATAGTGTCTTTTTGCATTCCTCCCTGACAATGTCCCTGGCTTCAGTCCAGAGTTCTTCTGGTTCCTGATCAGTTAGGCTTAATGGTACAAATCTATTTTTCACATTATCTTTAAATTATGCAAGGATATTCTTCAGGCTGTATTTTGGCATGATGATTGGTTTAGTGTTCTTCTTTAGCTTTATTCTACTTTTTTACATTAGTTGTTCATGCTCTATGCCACAATCTGCTCCTGGTTGTGCTTTTGCTGAGAGAATGAAGCTTCTCCATCTTCTGCTTACAATTATGCATTCTATTTGATTTCTATATTGGCCATCGGGTGATATCCATGTATACAGTCACCTCTTAGTTTGCTTGAAGAATGTGTTTGTGATGAACAAACTGTTAGCCTTGCAAAATTCAGTTAGTTAGTCTGCTTCATTTCTTGATCCTAGGTCAAATTTTACCACAATCTTTGATTCTGCTCTGTTTCCTATTTTTGCATTCCAATCACCTATGAGTAACAAGAAGTCCTGTTTTGATGTGTGATCAATTTACTCCTGACTCCAACATAGAATATTTCAATTTCTTCTTCTGCCTCTGCAGTTGGAACATAAACTTGGATTAAGGTTATACAGTATTAATGGGTTTTCTCTGAAGTCTTATTGAAATGATTCAAACTTTGCATTACATCCTTTGACTGCTTTTGCTACATCTCTCCTCACCATAAATGTCACCGCATTTCTTCTTTGATTTTCATTTCCTGAGTAAAGCACTGTGTAATCATCTGACTCAATATGTCTCATTCCTGTCCATTTTAGCTTACTCACCCCAAGTACTGCAATATTTATACGTTCCATTTCTTGTTTTACTATATCTAGCTTCCCCTGATTCATGCTTCTCACTTTCCATGTTACTATAATATGCATTGTGCAGCTTTGGACTTTCCTTTCACCTCTGAGCACATTAACAGCTGGATGTCCTTTCATCTTGAGTCCAGTTGTGTTATTGGGCACAGCGCTACTCATAGCTGTCCTCTGCTGTATCCCAGTCACTCATTGAGTGCCATCTGAGCTGGGACTTTCATCTTCGGGCACTTTCTCTTGTTTCATTTTGGGTTGTCTCATCATGGGGTTTTTTTTTATAGTAAAGTATCTTCTAAAGGAAATTTACCATACTTCCCTCTACACAGTACTAACAAGCATTAGCTATGGTGCCACTGCCATTATCTCTGATAGATCCTCTGCCAGTATCACCCTCCACTGCTGCTGCTGCCCAGTAGCTCTTTGGTGCACTTAGTCTAGCTACTCAGTAAAAGCCTGTCTAACATGTATTAATTCTGTGCTTGCCTCACAGGAGAATGTAATCCCACCACCACGGAAAGGTAGTTCCATTGATGAGTGATTATTTAAAAGAAAACACTTAAGTCTTATTTTGGCCTTTACAGCTTTGGTTCTACATTTAG
The DNA here is from genome assembly GCA_030847615.1 of Gambelia wislizenii. Lineage (NCBI taxonomy): Eukaryota > Metazoa > Chordata > Lepidosauria > Squamata > Crotaphytidae > Gambelia > Gambelia wislizenii. The sequence continues at coordinate 380,640,349 of JAUMIR010000002.1, read as the reverse complement.
TAAAGATGTATTATTATGTATATTTCTGTGTTTCACAGCTTTAGACCTACAGTAAAGCTGAGCGTTAAGCCATTAGATAATAATATCCTAACTTAAAAAGAATTATTGCATAGAGATCAACAACCAGAAGCCACAGGTTCAAATCCAGCCCATTGAAGAGTACCAGTTGACCCCTCCCCAACTTCCCCATATAGAGACCAAGTTGGCGTAGAGGGCATTCTTTGGCTCTATGCGAATATAGAAATCACTGTACAAACAGTTGTACTTTCTGAGAATGTGAAGTTGAAAGTGCAGTCCCTAGTATGGCCAATCATTCCACAAACACGCATGCAGCCCTCTCTTAAACTTTTGAGTTGAGTGGGGAAGGGGGGGGAGACAACTATTATGCAATAGGTTTGTTCAAGGCCGTGGTATCTATTCTGCAATCAATTGCTCAACATGGGACCCAGCCAAAGTATGTATATTTACACTGCAGCAATGTGTTAAGGATCTTAGCCTATGTCTTTAACAAGCAGGCCAAAGATTCTAGCCAAAAGTTCATTTTGGCCAATAGAAGACCATATACCATCTTTCAGTTCATCCTCAAAGTAATTCTCTTGTAAAACTAGTTGTTGACCAATAGGTGTTATCATTGTCTAACTATCACACTGTGAAATATGTACAAGAATGAAGGAGCATTCTTAATTAGCACTGTTTCTCTACCTCCCTTACCATACTCACAACTGATGACAACTAACTAACAGTATTAGTCAAAAGGATTCATCTGCAATATCTTGAATGTTGCTCACCTAGGGCTTGACTAGATGAGAAAAAAAATAATGCATATACCTGTGCATTATAGGCAATTTGCAGCAGTGTTCCTTTGTCTCCACGGCATTTTGGCAAAAACAATAGTATATGAAGCTCTCCTCTGTAATGTTCACATAGCTACAAATCAGGATGGTGGTCATGTCATTATTTTGCACCGGGGGTGGGGGAGGATGGCAAAGGGAGTAGTGCCAGGAGATGGGAGAGCCGCTCACCCTTCACCCATCCCAACGGTGGCGGCACCCTCTGATGCCAGCTGCAAAGGGACCGTAGGAGCTTCCTGGCAAAAGGAGGCTGGTTCTTTGCCACTCTGGCAGAAGGTGAGATGACCTAGCAAAGAACTGCCCTCCTCTTCCTTCTCCCAGCAGCTGGCTAGGCAGCTCCTACAATCCCTTTGCAGCCAGAATCTGAAGCCACCAGCAGCAGGGTGGGTAAAGGGCAGGCAGCTCTCCTCCTCTTCCTCATGGTAGCTGCCCTCATCACCATCTCCGGCACTGCACTTCCAGGTCCCCTTCACCTTCCTCCTCACCCATGCAAAACAACATGGCCACCATCTTGACTGTCCCTTTTGACAGTATAGTTTTTTTTTAAAAAAATAACAGTTTACAAAAGTGCATGATTGCTAGTGCTTCCGGGCACTTGACATGTGCAAGCCCATGCCTGCCCATGTCCAACCAATCAGATAGAGTTCTGCCTCCCCCACACTGTGCAACAAATCATATCGGTGTTCAAACAAGCAGAAATGTGCATTTCCTTGAAAGCTTAAAAAAATATGGGGAAAGCCACAAAGGCTTTTGTGATATTTGGAGTTTTTGGTCCCCTTCCTTCACAATATATCAAATCACTACAGGATCCCATTGGGACAAAAGGTATTCTCCTCACATTCTATGAGGAGTTTATTCACCATCTAAACAACCCCCTAGACTTTGCTATGGGGTTAGTCCAACATATTTTGCTGCCCAAAGCAAAGCAATAAAAGGTGTGCATGCAGGCACACATTCCACTAATTCAAGTGAAGGTGCATAGTACTCAAAGCCTGACAAATACATCTCTCCACTTCTGGAAGCAAATAAATAAATAAATAAATAAATAAATGCAATTTGATACCAACATTCTTGTATATGAGACAGCCAACTCACTCCATTTAACAGTAGGCCCATCCCTGACCCACTGGTTTGCTTTACAGATATCTGGAAATCTGAGGAGAAGACAAAGTTCCTCTCCCAGTAGTGAACATCACTTCCCCCAGTTATAGCTACCCAAATCCAAACACCAGCATGCCTCTCTACTGAAATCATACCTCCTGGGCAGCTGAGGTTATCAATGTGCCTCTGAAATCCTTGTCAATACCTCTTGTGAGAATCAAAATGCCTGGTTTTTATTAACAAGAGGAGTGGTTCTCTAGCCTGAAAAATACTCTTTTCTAAATACATGATACGAGGTGGTTAGAGCTAGGAAACGCTAATGGCAACCTGTTGGCCATATATACCTAGTGCCCTAGGTCCTTTTTATGGTCCCCAGTGCTCACCAGAAATTGCATACTTTGCAAAAAAAAAAAAAATGGCATCACATTTTGCTGCTAAATGTTAGTGGCAAACCACTAAATGCACTGCACTTTGGCCAATGGAGAAAGATACTGACTACTTAATTGATTACAGCCAATGACATATTCAATATCATTCTGGACATCATAGTCAATATCCAATATCATAGTCAACACCATACTAAAGTCAATTTAAGAATATTTAAAGTTCATTTATATATATACTTAATAATGGTCCAATACCATAGAAGGATTTGTTAATGAGTGGGAAATTTTACTAAATTTAATATATTTAATAATATTTAATAAAAAAATAATTTAATTCATTCCAGGTAACTTTAGTCTGTTTTTATATATGTAATATTTTATATATTTTAATATAATAATATAATATAAATTATGTAGTTTTGTCTTTTTAAAAGAAACCTTTAACCCCCTCCCACCAAAACACAAAAACAAAAACAAAGGTGTTGTCTAGATGGTAAAAAAAATCCTCAAGGAATGTGGGTGGAATACCTTTTGTCCAGACGAGCTCCCGCCAGGATTTGCCATATTCAGAAGGAGGGGTGCTGAAAACTAAAAGTACTTCATGATAACAGCTTTCACTGTTTCTTAAATGTGAAAATGCATATTATAGCCCATTTGAACAAGCAATTCCAATTGGGGCACAACCTGGAAGTCAAATGTGATTGGTCAGATGTGTGCAGGAGCAGGCTTGCTGGCGACGAAGTGGTGGAAGCCACCATTGTTGTATTCCACAGAAACAATCTTGCTCCATTTTCAAGTGGCAGAGCAAAAATAAATGTTTTTAAGCATAAGATAGCTCTTCCGTGTCCATCATTTTAACAAAGCAAAAAAAAAAAAAAGGAAATGGAGGGAGCTTTGGGGGAATAATAATGCAGGTAATTCACTCGCGGTCACCATCTTTTCTCATGGGCATGCTCCATGTGAACTTCAAACATGGATGGTTTCCCATGCCAGTGATCGTGTGAATGCATCGTGGGGACAAATGAACACTGCTGCGATAGTGAGTTAATGCACTATTTTCCACAATTAATTTTTCTGTCTAGCTGAGCCCAAAGTGATAATCTCAAACATTTGACGAACGTGAAAAATAATCACTGGCCCCAAAGCAGTTGCCCACTCCTGGTTAGGAAATCATAGGGCAAGAGCAAACATTGTATAATCAAATCCTCACTACATAAATAACCCAGTTTGAAATCCTGGGATTTGTTGTTTGGTGAGGCACCAGAACTCTTTGGCAGAAAAAGGCTAAAAACATTGTAAAACTACAGATCTCAGGATTCAATAGGAAGGAGCCATGGCATATAATCCAGTTTCAAACTGGATTGTGTAGTGCGGATGTGGCCACAGACTCCAATAAAAGCAGAGGAAAGTGATTCTCCTTCCAACAGCAGCACTCCATCCAGCATCCCAAAATAACTGATCTCGCGGGGAGGGGGGGCTAGGAAAGTATGAAACTGGTAGTCAGACTACTCTGTAGTCTGTAGTGGGGAAGAGAGAAGGAAGGCTGGTCCATGTCAGATTCAGAGAATGAGTGGAGCTTCTGGGACAGCCACAGCATTTCTAAAATTAATACTAGTTATGATCTTTGAAGTAGATTCAAGTACAGGTATTGAAAATGCATGTGAAGGTACTCTGAGAAAATTTATACATGCTAGCTTCATAGATTTTAAGGTGTATTTTGCAACTTTGTGATATCACAATTTAAATCATGGACTGTGTGCTTGCCAAGGGCCCACGCCCCAGAGAACATCTCCTCTGCAAGTGGTTTGAAATAAACATCTGTGCTAACGTGGTATTCCTTTCATTTCAACTGGATTTGTAGAGGAAAAGTTTCCTAGTGCCCTTTAAGAACAACACCGAAGTACATATACTAGAAAGCCTAAGGGAAAGCTCTGCCATCTATACCGTATCAAAGGTGCCCCCTGTGGACCTATCACAGTCAGCAAAAACTACTGAAGTATCCTCATCATCAGTCTCCCCAGCTGGTTTTGAGTACAATATATTTCCCACAGTTTTGCCTGATTCAGGTACATGGTGGTCACTGGTCTGCATCTGTTGTACAAGCTCATCCATGCCTGAGGTTAGGCTGTTCAGTTTGGTTCAATAGAACCACTATTTTCACTGGCCCTCAAGGATCTGTCTCTATTAGTGGTCAAGGGATCAGCAGGCCTTTCAAGTGACTTCCAGTTTTAAAAGGGAAGCAATGCTTTCATTCATTTACTTAAATACAACATAGTCTGAAAATAGAATTCCTTTCTTTTCATATTTTTCCCAGTGGGGGTACTCCTGACTTCTATGGACACAAACTGGAATGAGAATGATGTGGATTTGTTTTGAATGTTGAAAATGGCTTTTATCAGACCAGGAAAAAAAATCTTTTTTATTTAAAAACTTGCTTTATTTTAGTACTTAAGACTTTCATAGACACAGCTTCAAAAATGGGGGGGACGCTTTAAGAAAAGCTTATTCAGATGAAAAGCAACTTTCCTGTAGATCATGTGAATAAAAGAAATTAATAATATACCACTTCTAAGAAACCTATAAGATTTCAGGACACCATGTGAGCAGGATCTAAGCTCTAACTATGTGTAAATCCAACACTGGCATAGAAGTGCGGTGGAGGAGGGAAACTCAACTTGGACCAAAGACAAACTGATCCTAAGGTCACAGCTGGAAATGCTGTGTGTGGTCTCACTCAATGTAATATTAGAACGGGTGGTAAGTGTTAATCTCATGTGCACTTTCAATAAAATAACAGAGAATTAAGTTTTCAAACAATATACATTAGAGAAAACACATCCTAATGTAATATTAAGCCTTTTCTTGACAAGAATGAAGGTGCTTTTATATGCAGGTCTTAGGAGTTGATGAGTGTTAAAAGGTACAGTAAGTGTAAATCCGTGAAAAACATACATCTGTCACTTCAATAGGCATGCACTCCTGTTCAAGGGGTTAATGTTTGCTAATCTAGCTGGCTCTTGTTTCTCTCCAGTTCTGGAGGGATGAAAGGCTACAGTCTTGTTTTAGACTTTCAGATTTGGATTGGACTGAAATTCATCTTACTGCTTTATGGTATATGAGCAGAAGAAGAAGAGGGCAAAAGGATACATTAACTGTTTGGGCTCAGATTTGCCATGCAGTGTGAAAGAGGGTTAATAAAACATTTGAGGAATTAGCGAATGTGACTATAAAGTGCTCCCATGTGAGACCCATTTTCAAAGTGGTTTATTTCACCAGCCATCTCCTTTATTACACTGAGCCTTGGCTACTCATTTGCAGGGGACTAAACAGGCAGCCTGGTGGTCTAAGGATATACACACTTCAAGGTGATGCAGAACTGTTTTCAGATAGTCCATTGAAGAAGAATAAATACTGATCTTCCTTCTTTTACATCTTTCACTTGTACCTATTTCTTGCACAAACTCTTTCTATGCATGTATGCTTGGAAGTCCCATTCAGTTCAATCTCCCAAAAATGTGCAGTGGAAATTGATGCCCATTGGGGCGGGTGGGATGGAGTCCCCACAGGCAGAAGAACAAAGTACACCTAATTGACTATCCAAACTCATCACCTCCAAAGTCTAAATATATCTTATACTTCCCCACCTCATTGAGGTGATGCATAGATTTAAGGGGCAATACCCCATCTGCCCAAAGCATGGGACTGCCCCAATATATAGGATTTCCAACGTTAATTGATTGGAGGGTGTCATTTAGCCTAGACCAGGGTAGGCAACTGTGGAAGGATACAGTGGCACATTTGCCCCCAGGAGATTTTTAAGGGTTGTACTCTCAGTTTAAAAAATCAACCATTTTGCCCCCAACAGTGTGTTTTTGCCATTTTGGTGGGTCCTCCAGGCCATTTTAGACACAGGAAGCACCTCTCTCTTCTTTCTTTTCTTTTCTTTTCTTTTTTTTGGGGGGGGGGTAACACTTCCTGTTCCCTTACTGTTTTAGAAAAAGGCCTCTCCTTGGTCTAAAATGGTCTGGGGGGAGATTTTATTTTTAAAAACAATGGACCCCTGGGGTTGCATGCAGTCCACAGGTCACTGTGTCCATCACTGTTCTGGATCTTCTGTTATCAGCATAACGTTCTCTAGAAAAAATGACAAACCCCCCCCCAGGTTGTAATCAGGGTTTGAAAAACCTTGCATGCCACTGATAGAGGCTTTCTTAAAGCAAGAGTGGGGAACCTCAGCCCCAGGGCTCAAACCAATCCTTCTGGGGTCCCAATCAAGCTCTCTTGGGTTCCTCAGATAGCCATGCCCCTTTCCCCATGATAGCATCATTTGGTGATCTCCCAGATTTTTATTCATATTTCTCCCCCAGTGTAAAATTTCTAAATGCTTCTGTTGAGGCTTACTTACAGGCTGTAAGGTTTTTTCAAGCTGAAATCTCCTTTGGCCTTTGCATCCACTGCCACTGGAATTCAGCCCCTAGTGAACTTCTCTGAAACTGAATTCAGCCCTTAGGCTTTCAAGTTCCCCAATCCTGTCTTTAAAAACCTAACATGAGAGTGAGGAGAGGAGATCCTTTCTGTCCAGTCATTGGTTAGAGGTAAGGCCAGAGGAAAACTGGTGGGCAGTTGCGGCTGGTTTTGTCTTTTAACTGTTAATGGCCACAAAGCCCATCTATGGTCTTGCTGTTGTATCAGACTTGGAAGCTTGAACCAATATGATTATATTCTACCCCTAGCGTAAACATTCCACACTCCAAATTGTTTCTTACTTATGGCAGAGGTAATAGACATAACCCTTTCAAGTTAAAAGTGTGTCTGGTGATAGGCATTCCAAGATAAAAACGAGGGAAGAAAATCTTACATGGCGTGATTTTGATCAGCATTCCCTAATTTTCTGACACCACTTGTTCGCATACACATTATTGAGAAGTAAGTTCTACTGGGGATGAAATTTTTCTCCTCTCAGGATCAGAAATCATTTACTAGGCTAATATAGCCAGTGCCTGTATTTGGCAGTTACCTTTTACTGTCTAAGTTAAGTTATGTTATGTCACTTGTCTAGATTGCTTTAACTCTGTAAGTTCCTGTAAGGTGAGTGAAGGGGGAAGCACTTCCCCCCCCAAAAAAAAATGGTTGGTGGGGGAGATACACCCTGCTTGTTACCCAAACTACCCATGCTTTAGATACCTGGAGCATTTGTTATGCAGATATCTTTTTAATGTTACCTCACAGAACTCCCTGTTTGTGCAGCACACTGTGGTCTGGTTGATCTCTGAAGTAAGTGGTTTGTGGATGATCCTACCTTTAGGCAGATGGTTGGATTCTTCTTATTTATTTTTGCTCAGCATCTGGTCAGATGAAAAGTTCTGAAAAGCTAAGATGTTTCCTTGCTATTCTGTGACATTTTATTGATCCTAATAAAAGAATTGCTCACTTTAGGAAATTTACACTGGGCCTGTAAAGTAACCCCCACCAATTTAAATGGAACTTTCTCCCAGAAAAGAGTGCTTAGGAACAGAGCTTGGTGGAGTTACATTTTTTTACTACTACTCCCAGAATCCCACTGTCAGTGGCCATGATAGCTGGGAAATTCTGGGAGGTGTGGTCCAAAAAAAATCTTGCCAAACTTACTTTAAGATTGCAGCATTACAGGATGATCCTAAGCATGTTTTTAGAGATCTCACTGACTATGACTAACCTTACTCCCTAGATCAGGACTGAAGCACCTATGGCTCTTCAAATATTGTTGGATTCTACTCATCAGCTTGGCCAATGGTGAAAGATGATGGGAGTAGTACTTAATCAATATGAACTATCAGATGGCCACAGGTTTTCCAGACCCATCTTAAATACAAATCCCACTTCTTCCACAGGAAACATTCCCTGTGCTGCCTGAAGGAAGTCTATGGTCACTCATTTGTGGTTCCTCCCTTATAAACTAGGAAAAATACTGGACTGATTCATACAGAATTACTAAAAGGCCAACAATTATTATTATTCTACCATGCCAATCACATCTCAAATGTTTTGTGAATTAATGAAACATGTTAAAAATCAAATTTGAACACGAGGGAGGAGGAGAAGCACCTGAAAGTGTTCAAAAAACAGTTATGAGAATCTCCACTCTACTTTTTATGGTGATCAAATCTTGTCAGAAGGTTTCATTTAGCAGAATTACAAAACTATCCTTGGGTGACATTAAACACATATATTCCACAATGGCTGATGACATCAGGCTTTTTTAGCATTCCATCAGAATCTAGAAGATGCTCTTAGCCTGAGGACCAGTGTTTCTTCCAGACAAAAGGAGTTAATATTAGGAGGCATATCCAAAAAAGCTAAAGGCTGCTTTCTTGACACCACATCAAGTATTATCTGTACAAGATTGACTCACAATTGATACCAATATAAAGAAATAATTTTAAGGCTGGAGTGTTACATGTTTATTAAAAAGTAGGCCTCATTGAGTTAAATGGGAACTTTATTCCTAAATAAATGGGCATAAAATTACAGCCTTAGACCCTTTTGCTTTCAGAGAAATTGGACTTCTAGTAGCTCGTAAGCCACAATTGAACATGCATTTTCACCTAAGTCTGTAATAATTAGAACTTGAAATATTGAATCAGAGTATCAATTAATTCCAAGTTTAAATTGTCATCCTGTTGTTTCTAAGATTTTATTCAGAGATGCAAAAGATTATTTAGGATTGATGAGTCTGTTCCAACAGTCCACATCACTTGTGTCAGGCAATACATCAAAGATTAGCTCCCCATTTCTTGGAAAAATAGTTGAAAATGTTTGCCTGTATTAGCCCATTTTCAAATATAGATGGGCAGTCAATTCACTGTTATACTGTATCTGTTAAAAACTAGGATGCTAATCACCTTTTTTTAAAAAAGCCTCTAATGCATTTATAGACTACTAATTATAACTAAAATAGAAGTTGAAACTATTAGAGAACAAAATATCTGGTGCTAAAAATGATTGGCCGATATTCTGTAGTCCACAGCAGAGTAAAAACACACGCACAGCGGAACTGGTTCTAAATAAATCAACAATTAAAGCCACCCATCACAATCCCCTTTCACAGACTAACAAAGGAACACTTCTCAGAGACTTCTTTAGAAATATATAAAAACAGTTTACTCACAGTATCTTGTGTAAGAAGGTTACACAGGCGGAATACTTGAAGAATATATGCAGATAAGTAAAAATAAGTTCTACATTAGGTGCTACATATTTAAAAATAAAGTGTGAGAGTGCCTGGTCTGGGCATCCTCCATCCAGGAAAGCTTAATGGTAACTGCATCGTGTAAGCCTAACAAAGACTTCAAAGAGAATTTTCCTACCGGAAGATAGGTTATAAACATCTCTTGTTACAAACAGGAAATTACCTATAAACATCTGTTACACGCAACCCAACTCTTTAACTACCATGTAAACATGCCACATGCTAGGTTGCCTAAATCTAACAAAAACTGATGAAACAATATGGTTTCATCACAGGAAACCAATTGCTTTGTTGAGGCATTTTGTGTCTAAAATGTGATGGGGTGTTGGGTCTCTAAAATGTTATGATGGCATGGTTTGGGTGTAGGTGTTTCTGCCAGTGGTTCTCAACCTTTGGTCTTCCAGGTGTTTTGGACTTCAACTCCCAGAATTCCTCAGCATTGGCCATACTGGCTGCGACTTCTGGGAGTTAAAGTCCAAAACATTTGAGGGACCAAAGGCTGAGAACCACTGGTAGACCATGCCTACAAAGATGGAGCACTGAAACCCACCCTAGTGATTTCTCACTCTATTTTGGTTTAAACCAGTTTAAACTCCATCTACCTTCATGGGAGTTAATTCAGCTAAACTGGACTATGGATTGGGTTGGTGACCTGCTTATAGAATGGGTGATACTTGTCTATGATGCATATTATATTACCCTTTTGCCCATCTAGCTCCAGAGTCTCTCATTTTCCCAATCAAATTACCCTCTTAACACTTCCAGACAAATTGATCCAATGGTTTTCTCTCTGCATTGCACTCAGGAGGGGGCTCTGAAGGCTGATGTTTCTTGGCAATATTGCAGGCAGACAGAAGGACAGCCAGATCAATAATAGATTAGCTATAGGCCGACACTTAATATAAAAAGAATGAACTCTTGCTTTTCCTTGTTTTCTTCTATGGAATTGAAGCTAACAGTTAAGCATCAATAAAATGCCCTTTAATGATTTTGCAATAGCCTCTCATTATGTATAAGCAAGGGGCTGGACATGTGCATTTTAGCTGGTACTAACACTACAGAGCTATTGGGTGTGAGGCACGCCTCACTGACAACAGTGGCAAATCCTCATTGATTGCCATGGTTGTGCATGTCACCTGTGCTTCTTTTCTGAAAGGTCAAAAACCCTGGCTGGGATGGTGATTTGGCAGCAAAGGGGAAAGACATTTTGCATGTGCTCAGAAGCACTCTTGTCTTTTGTGTTCTATGGCTAGCAATGCCAGTGAGATGGTTCCCTGGGAAGAGATGCTGAGCCCTCATGCAGTGAGTCATTTCCGTTAAATAATAAATTTCTCCCTGCATTTACTTTTTTTTTCAGATCCTCTTTAAAATATTCACGATCTGTTACTTTCTGAGCACAGCATGGGCAACCAGCTCCTCTCTGAGAGCATGAGGGGTTCTCTGTTTCTATTTTTACACAAAACTGGCTGATTTGTCTTAGGCTATTACTGTCTATTACTGCTGGAAGTCTAGGGGAAAGGTGGGAAGCGGAGGATTCTGGCAATCTGCCTAAAGAGAAATCAATGAAACAAATTAATCCTTCGCAGGCTGCAATGACACAGTAATCCATCATTCGGGACTGCTTTTATACACCAAATCAGAGAGCAGAGGGAAAAGCCCAGGGGAACATCACAGACAACAACTTACACCAACACTGGGAAAATACAGAGGAATCCGTTTATTAAAAGAGGATGGATTTCACTTGATTGCCTGTTTCACCCTATAAGACCCCCCCCCTTTCCCAGCCAGTGTGAAAAACCAGTGAGTGAATGAATTACTACATTTGCTCATCCCTGTTCCCCAGAAGTCATCCACCCCCAGAATATTGTTTCCATCTTCACTCATCCCCAGAATTGGGTCTAAGCCTTTGGAATCTGGGCAGATGCTGCATAATCTGAGATCTAGCTGTTTCTGCACCATGCATACAGAAGATCACACTCTTTTGCATCCTATTAAGCAATTCACAGTAACTGCCCCTTCCCCTTTCCTTATTTAATACTAATTAGATCAGAATGTCATAAATTAAAACTGGAATCCTGTTGGTTAGTTCCAACTAGAAGACCCATTGTATCCATTATTGAATAGTGAGTCAACATATAGGAAAATCCAATTCATTCAATGTGTCTACTGTAGAGTGACTAAATGGGATTTAGGCCTAGGTATGCTCAGAGGAAGTGTGAAGTCATCCCTTGAGTCACCCCATGTGGCCAAAGGCCTGGATCCTATTGATAGCCTACAATAAACCCATTGGAGCAATGGTATTTACATAAGCATAGGCTTATCATTCAATGGGTCTTATTTAGTAAAACAAAGCTTGGGGTAAAATACTTTTCTGGATGACAACTCTCCCAAATGATGGTAAAAGATCACTAATCTATTGTGATTAGTCTTCTTGCGCATTTCTGCCTTAGAAGACCCACTGAGTTAAATGAGACTGACATCCAGGTAAGTCAGTAAAGGACTGAAGGTAGCCCCACTAAACTTAATGACACTTACTTCTGTGCAGAACTGCAGTATTTAGTTATCTTTAATATGCCTCCCTATGCTAGTACTTAGTGAAATATTATTAAATGTCTCCAAACTCTGGCTGTAACCCTGTTTGAGTATTATTTTATTCATTTATATCCCACCTTCCTCCCAACAATGGAACTCAAGGCAGCTAACAACATATATAAAACAATACAGTTTAAAAATTATACAAAAAAAATGATTAAAAGTATAAATATTGTTATCTAAAAAGCAATTAAACAATTTATCATGTAAAAACATTAAAATAAATTAAGAGTCTACAGACCATAAAACATAAAAAAGCACAGCACAGCATTAATATACCACCCCATTCAGTTTCCAAAAGGCTGGTGGCACAAGAATGTTTTCAGTTGCCCACCAAAGGAGAGCAAGAAGCAAGCCATCCTGATCTCCCTAGGGAGGGAGTTCCAAAGACAGAAAGCAGCCACTGAGAAGGCTCTCTCCCTTGTTCCCACCAAATAAGCCTGAGTAGGCTATTGTAGTCATCAGGATTGGGACCTTTCCATTATTTCTTTATTATGTGTTATCACCACATCCATAATAGCAAGCCTTCATAACCTTCAGTAATTTAGAGTAATTTCGGCTGCCACCATTGTTTTTCTCTAAGGGTTGCCAAAGTGAAAACTGGAGACAGCTCCTGTATCTTTAATGGGTGTGTAGAAGAAATAACTTTTTGGCAGGTGTTGCTTGACACACAACCAGGTAACAAGCAAGGCCTGCTAAAATTCCTTCTTCTACAGAACCAAACCTCTCCAGTTTGATTTCTGGAAACTCTAGTTTCTTTCCCTAAAGTGGAGTAGGACTAGGGCACAGCCACATTTGACTCTCTAGCCAGCCAACACTGTGGTTTATCATAGAATCATAGAATCATAGAATTGCAGAGTTGGAAGAGACCACGAGGGCCATCCAGTCCAACCCCCCTGCCACGCAGGAAATCACAATCAAAGCATCCCCGACAGATGGCCATCCAGCCTCTGTTTAAAGACCTCCAAGGAAGGAGACCCCACCACGCTCCGAGGGAGTGCGTTCCACTGCCGAACAGCTCTTACTGTCAAAAAGTTCCTCCTAATGTTGAGGTGGAATCTCTGTTCCTGGAGCTTGCACCCATTGCTCCGTGTTCCAGTCTCTGGAGCAGCAGAAAACAAGCCTGCTCCATCCTCAGCGTGACATCCCTTCAAATACTTAAACAGGGCTATCATATCGCCTCTAAACCATCTTTTTTCCAGGCTAAACATACCCAGCTCCCTAAGTCTCTCCTCATAAGGCATTGTTTCCAGACCTTTCACCATTTTAGTTGCCCTTCTCTGGACACGCTCCAATTTGTCAATATCCTTTCTGAATTGTGGTGCCCAGAACTGGACACAGTACTCTAAGTGAGGTCTGACCAAGGCAGAATAGAGTGGCACTATTACTTCCCTTGATCTAGACACTATACTTCTATTGATACAGCCCAAAATTGCATTGGCCTTTTTAGCTGCCGCATCACACTGTTGGCTCATGTTCAACTTGTGGTCTACTAGGACTCCTAGATCCCTTTCGCACGTAGTCTCATTCAGCCAGGTCTCTCCCATCCTATATTTATGCATTTCATTTTTCCGCCCTAAATGCAGTACTTTACATTTCTCCGTATTGAATTTCATTTTGTTAGCTTTGGCCCAGCTCTCCAGTCTATCCAGGTCATTCTGAATTTTGATCCTGTCCTCTAGGGTATTAGCTACTCCTCCCAATTTGGTGTCATCTGCAAATTTGATAAGTATGCCCCTAATTCCCTCATCTAAGTCATTGATAAAGATGTTGAATAGCACTGGGCCCAGGACAGAACCCTGTGGCACCCCACTGGTCACATCTTTCCAAGACGAAGAGGAGCCACTGCTTAGCACCCTTTGGGTTCGGCCGGTCAACCAATTACAAATCCATTGAACAGTTAACTTGTCTAGCCCACATTCTACAAGCTTGTTTGCAAGAATGTCATGGGGAACCTTGTCAAAGGCCTTACTGAAATCAAGGTATGCAATGTCCACAGCATTCCCTTCATCTACCAAGCTGGTAACTTTATCAAAAAAAAGAGATCAGATTAGTCTGGCATGACTTGTTTCTCTGAAACCCATGCTGACTTTTTGTGATTATGGCATTGCCTTCTAAATGTTCACAGACTCTCTGTTTAATGATCTGTTCTAGAATCTTCCCTGGTATTGATGTCAGACTAACTGGACGATAGTTGTTGGGATCCTCTTTTTTCCCCTTTTTGAAGATGGGAACAACGTTTGCCCTCCTCCAGTCTGCTGGGACTTCTCCTGTTCTCCAGGAGTTCTCAAATATTATTGCCAATGGCTCTGAGATTATATTTGCCAGCTCTTTTAATACTCTTGGATGTAGTTCATCTGGTCCTGGAGATTTAAATTCATTTAGATTAAGAAGGTATTCCTGTACTACCTCTTTACTTATTTTGAGCTGGATTTCCCCTATTGTGTCCTCTGTTCCATTCTCCTCAGGTTGGTCCTCCTTTTCCTTTTCTGAAAACACTGAGGCAAAGAAGGTGTTGAGTAATTCTGCCTTTTCTCTGTCCCCTGTTAGCATTTTGCCATCTTCTCCACGGCCCTATCATTTCCTTCTTCCTCCTTTTGCTGCGGACATACCCAAAAAAACCCTTTTTATTGTTCTTAACCTCCCTAGCAAGCCTGAGCTCATTCTGCGCTTTAGCTTTTCTGACTTTACTCCTACACGTGTTCGCTATCTGTTTGAATTCTTCTTTGGTGATTTCCCCCCCTTTCCATTTCCTATACATGTTCCGTTTAAAACTTAGCTCCATTGAAAGTTCTTTAGTCATCCATCCTGGTTTCTTGAGACACCTCCCATTTTTCTTCCTCAATGGTACTGTTTGAAATTGTGCCTTCAGTATCTCCCTTTTGAGAAAGTCCCATCCGTCTTGAGGTCCCTTCTCTTTTAGTATTCTTGACCATGGGATCATCCCCAGTATTTCCCTGAGTTTATTGAAATCAGCTCTCCTAAAGTCAAGAATGCGTGTCTGACTATGCCTGGCTTCTCCTTTCCATTGTATAACAAACTCCAGGAGAACATGATCACTCTCACCTAAGGATCCCACCACTTGCACCCCAGTTTATGTTGGAGGGGGGGTTAAAAAGTTTAATATGTCAGCTACCCGGGTTTAGTTCAAACTTTAAAGGAACTATCCATGATGCCTACCCTCATGTCCAACATAGGTTCAACCTCTTGAATAGCTCCTTGAAGGTTTGGACTAAAACCCAGAATGAATTCATCAGTCCACTGATATGGAAGCATCAGCCACCACTGATCCTGTGCATAATTGCTCTGAACGAAACCCCACTGCGTTCAATGGGGCTTACTCTTGAGAGGAAGGGCTCCATTACTTGAGTTCCTGAGCTCAGAAATACAATGGCAGCTATGCCAGGTTGATTAACCCGGGGCTCAAGGGTGCAGGACCGGTTTAAGGAATTTTGGGGGGGGGCTGCAATGCTTTAATTTGGGGGGGGGCATATGTTTATCTCAGGTCAAGGTAACCTAACTCACCCTACGCTACTCACAGAACAGGATATTCAGATGGATTACTAATCATGTTTTTGCAGGAGGAGGGTTACTACGGCTCCCCACAACGATGGGGCCCGCTGCGGATGCTGACGCCACCGGTGCCTTAAACCAGCCCTGCAAGGGTGTGGTTGTGTATGATCACCCAGAGGAGTTTAGGTTCTTCTTCCGTGGTATCCCATTCCCGCCCAAGAAGAACCCAACATCTTCCTTTTCGAAATGTTCTTGTCCATGCCAAGAGGCCTAGGTTCAAACGCCAGCGGCTGCAAGCAAGCAAGCAAGCAACCCAAGCCAGAGGCGGGGGCCGCGGCGCCTTGACCAGTAAGCAGCCTTGCAACGCCGGACCGCCTTTGTCTTGACCGCTGCTTCTCGAATTTGACTATTTCAGAGCCAGTCGGGAGCCTCTTTAGCAACAAACCACACGACAGGCACCGAGTGTTTTGCTAGCGTACTTGAAAGCAAGCCTCTGGAGGAGCCAGCCTTACCTTCCCAGCTGCAAAAGACCCCGCGCCCACCCGCCCCGAAAGCGCCCTTAAGCCCCTCGGTGGCTTGTTAGTTTGCACGCCTCGGCTAACAAGCGAGAGGGATTGCGCTTTTTGGCTGGGGGAAAGCGAGCGCTGATCTGCCAGGAGCGAGGAGCGAAATCTCTCCAGGCGGGGAGGGCTCCCGCGGAACGGTCCCTTCCAGTGGCAACCGAGGATTGTCAGAGTGATCCCAGCAGTATTTCCTAACAGGCAACCCGGGGGGCTTTGCTGGGGGCAGAGAAACACCCCTTTCTAACGAGGGTCTCATCCTGCTGAAGGTTCTGAAGAATGAGGGGGCCTACTTGGAGGTGCTGGTGGAAGATTTCGGGCATCCTCCCGCAACTCTTCCCTATACCTACAAGTCTGTGGTTTTAAGAGTTCCTTTGCCAAGACAAAACATTTCCTTCAGATCACACTGAGGGGTTCGTTGTGACACCGACTGAAGGTGGCCCCATGCAAGAGAAGGCTCCTTTAGTTGTGTGGCTAAGAGAATTTCAGCAGGTCAAGCTTGCATGACAAGCTGCACCCGTTGACATTCCCTCTTCCACACAATTATTAAAGGGACAGAAGCCTTGCCCTCTTTTGCATGTGGCCAATGTACACCTATGTCAGTGGAGCATAGTTTACATGCACTCGCACACATCCCTGTAATAATTTAATTTGAGGGCTCTCCTGAAACAAAAACACACACATGTCTCCATCTGCTTTGTGCTAGGACACAGTCAAAATCTGTTAATCCTTACAATAACCGTGGGCAGATAATTTATGATCATGTGCAATGCATTTCTCTCATCACTTGAGCAACAGTAGGTATCACATCTCTAGAATTAAGAGGAAAGGGGTTTCTAAAATAAAGTATATTTTCTGGGCACCTTTTGGGCAAGCAGGCTACACTTTGTGTTACATCACAAGAACATACTTGACAGGATCCAATATCTGGATCCATCCAGTAGCCCCTTGTTTCATGTGCAAGTCAAAGACGGTTTTCTTATGAAATAATAATCTACTGACTGGCAGTCTATTACACGTCAGGAAAATTGGGGGGGGGGGGCTAAAATTAGAGATTCCCACACAAACATGAACATTTTTAGATTGCAAGCCTTTGGCAGAGCTGGCTATTTTATTATTTAACTTTGTGCAGCACCGTGTATACCAATGCTATACTACTAATAATAATAACAACATGTATACATACAGAGGGAACACCCCTGTTCCATGACTGTACCAGATGTGGCCTATTTAGATTATGACCAAATCCCTGCAGGACATTCAAATTACAAGGAATCAAATTTCAAGAAAGAGATTCCGCCAAAACATTAGGAAGCACTTTCTGTATAACAGTTAGAGCTGTGTAACAGTGGAATAGACTGCCTCAAAAAGTGTGGATCTTCTTTAGAGGTTTGTAAACAGAAATTGTGCTTTAGTAGTGTACTCCTGCGTGGAAAGCAATTGGACTAGATGGCCCCTGCAGGCTCTTCCAACTCTATGATTAAATGTCCCAGTGTTCATAAAAGCATGCTCCCTAACAAGATCTGTCGGGGATGCTTTGATCAAGATTTCCTGCGTGGCAGGGGGTTGGACTGGATGGCCCTCGTGATCTCTTCCAACTCTACAGTTCTATGATTCTATGATTCTAAGTGTAGTAATCAATAATCTGTGTATGTATGTACATAGGCTGTCTCTCTGTGTTAACATGTGAACATTCCCTATTACAGTATATCCAGGAACATAAGGGAAGGTATCTGGAGACCTATCTACCCCAGCACTTTTTCCCACTGCACTGAACCAGATGCTTATGGAAAGCCAAAAAGAGCAGGCCATGAGGGTAGTAGCCCTCTCCTGAAGTTATTTCCAGAGGCATTCTGCCTCTGACCCTAGAGGAAACCTATAATCATCTTGACTAGTGTCCACTGAGAGCTCTGTCCTTCACGAGTTCCTCTATTTAAAATACCTCTCTACCATGTCCTTCTTATGTGGTTAATTTTCTGAATGTTGTCCTCTGTCCTCCTCATAATTACTCCAACTCCCCAGTCATCTTGGTATCCTTTTTCTAGCTCTACAGTCTCATTTTTTGAGATGCAGTAACAGCCAAGTGTTGTCACACCACAGATTTGTATAAAGGCAAAATGATATTGACAGTTCTTTTCCAAATGATCTTAATCACTTGCCTTTTTTTACATCTGCCATACTCTAGAGCAGTGGTTCTTAACCTTTTCTTTACCAGGAACCACCTTTAAATATATTTTGTTGCCACGGACCCCCAAGACTTAACTAAAGATTTAAAACCATAATAATAATAATAATAATAATAATACCACCACATGATGATGATGATGATACAATTACACCATCCATTAAACCTTCCCTCAGAGGCACTGGAGAGGGAGGGAAGACTTTTCTCCTGCTTCTTCCTGAAAGTTTGTGGCTGGAGTGGATTAAATGGCAATGTGCAGGCCAAACAAGCCAGCCAGCCTTTGACTTGGCTCTTGTCACATGGCCACTCCACTGCGGGGAGGAGGTAGGCCAAGCAACTTTCAAGCCTTTGTGGACTTCTTGTGAGGACATTGTGGACCCCTGGGGGTTCACAGACCCCAGATTAACCCTGGTGGCGCAGTGGTTAAATGCCAGTACTGCAAGCTACCACGTTGCAAGTTCGATTCCAGCGGGCTCCAAGGTTCACTCAGCCTTCCATCCTTTTGAAGGTTGGTAAATTGAGCACCCAGCTTGTGGGGGCAATTAGCTAACACACATTGGAAACTGTTTAATGCAGTGTAGATGTGTAAATAGCTATTGCTTAAAACAATTTGTAAGCCGCTCTGATATTGAGCTATCTATTACAACCCCAAATTCTCTTTCCCAATAAGTCCCAGTCACCTCAGACTCCATCAGAGGTTTTTTAGCAAGATGCAGTTTGCATCATTTTATACTTAAAAACACTGAGCCATCATTTTATTGACCAATGGCCCAGTCTGAAGACACTTGTTGGAGGTTCTGTGCAAATCCATTTTTATTTTAACCATCAACAAATTTAAATACCACATTGCCCACCACTAACTCCAGATAATTAATGAACAAGCTATAGCATCCATCTCAATAAACAGATTACCTCCATTCTGAAAACCATCCATTTATTTCTCCTCTCTGCCTAGTCCTCTTTAGCCAGTTAGTGGTCCATAAGAGGCCCTTTCCTTTCCCCTTATCCCAGGTTTATCCAGGAGCCTTTAATGAGAAATGTTTGGCTTGTCTAGACAAAGGGGAGGAAAGGACTGCTCCACAGTAATAGCAAGTCACAGCAGTCACAATTTGTCTTAATGGTTTTACAGCTCCCATAAACTTTGCATGCCTGTAGCTGGCTGAGACAGCAGCCACAAGTGGATTAGTCCTGTTTTTAAACCTGCTGCTATTTTTATGGTGCGCAAAAGTGATATTCCACATTTCCCCCAAAAAAGAGAGAGAGAAAGATAGCACAAACCTCCATTTTATCACCTTAGCGATCACTCACTAAAGCAAAAATCCAACATGGCAGCAGCGGGCACTTGCCCTGTAAGCCAGTCCCACCCCCTGTGCTTGTCCATCAATCAGGTTTGCACTTTGTCCTGCATGGAGAAGTGATTCATGATGAACTTAATGAGCGAAAAAGTACATATCACTAGAGTTCTTTTTAAAATTTGGGAAAAGCCACAAAGACTTTTCTCTTGTAGTTTTTGCTCTTTTTGCCCCCCCTCCTTCATAATATGATGAGACATTGTGGCATCTTATTAAGACTGTTTTCTGAGTGAATTCTGTGAGGGGTATTTTCACTGTGTGGACAACCTCTTTGTCAGTAACCTTTTGAAAGACCAAGTGCTTTTAAAAATTTCAATTATCTACCACACTCTGCAACA
The DNA here is from genome assembly GCA_030847615.1 of Gambelia wislizenii. Taxonomy (NCBI): domain Eukaryota; kingdom Metazoa; phylum Chordata; class Lepidosauria; order Squamata; family Crotaphytidae; genus Gambelia; species Gambelia wislizenii. Next base: position 380,620,243 of record JAUMIR010000002.1, on the reverse strand, counting down.
AACATGTTTATTGAAACACTCAGATAACATGAAAGGTTAGCACTATCTTGTACGAGCTTGATACTTTTATCCTTAATGTTTTCCATCATTTATCCAGAACAGACATGAATCAAATCAAACTGGCCTGTAATTTCATGGATCTCCTCCAAATCCCTTCTAAAAAATTTCATCACTTTCCTGTCCATGAGTACAGAGGATAATTTCAGGGACAAGTTGTATATTTTTGTGTCAGAAGATCAGCAATTTTCACACTGGATTCATCAATATCATGTAGGTTATTAATCATGAACTTGGCAAAAAGGCCTAGACCCAGAAGTTCTTATCTTGTCACCTCAAAATTCTCCTCAAACACTTTTTGCACTACCCATTGTCTGCTTGCATTTCTTTTGCCGAAGTCTGTTTTCTTCATGAAAGGGTTTCCTCATAAAATAGAAGTCTTGCTCAAAGAGGAGGTTGTTTTGAGCAAGACTTCTATTTTATAAAGAAACTCTTTTTGCCTCTAATAGCTCTGCTCATTAACCACATTGGCATCCACTTGGACTTGGTAGTATATTTCTGATCTGATGTATATATTGTAGCTGAGCATCTGTAATGGTGTTTTCATTTTACCAATACCCACATTTTGCAGGTTTGCTCAATAAAAATTAAATGTGCCTGTACTGGATTTCCTTAGCAAGTGTCCACTTCCATACAGTACATATAAGCTGAATCTAACAGTACTTCATTTATAATTTCCAATAAGTTCAGCAGCACATCATGCACCAAGTGAAGATGAGGATTAAGCCCAGGATGATCGACCTCTGGCTGATGCCATCACTATGTTCTAGGACACAGCCATTTTAGGACTTTTTCGGACGTCTAAAATGCAACGGAAGCAGCCTTGCCATGTTGTGAGGCTGCTGCGCTGCAGGGGTCCCTTTCGGATGACGCCCGTCCCTGCCGGTACTGTTGCGGTACCGCAGGGACATTTGAGTGTTATATTTTGGCGATTTTTACTCACGAAAGTTGATCGTGAGTAAAAATCACTGAAATATAACATTCAAATGTCCCTGCAGTACCGCAACAGTACCGGCAGGGACGGGTGTCATCCGAAAGCGACGCCCTGCAGCACAGCAGCCTCGCAACATGGCGAGGCTGCTTCCGTTGCATTTTAGATGTCTGAAAAAGTCCTTAGGCAAACATGTTATTTCTTTGCCAGGATCAGAACATACATTTTTCACAAACTATGAGAAGCGATTGAACTTTGGCCCTTCAACATTACTGTAACACTTTGGGTGTCTCTTGATATTATTATTATTGATTTTATTATTCCCCACCTTAAGATCACTGAGCATTTTTTTTCAGGGTGTGTAGTATCACCCACTTCCAGACTGTAGATCTCAGTGCTAACTTGTTTTTGAGGCCTAGCATTGCTGTCTATAGTCATTATCTGGAGGAGTCTTTCTTTGCCTTTTCAGATTTCTCTTTTGTTCTTTTTTGACATATTGAGAGTGGCACTGTTTCCTGTATGAACATATTTCAGATTTTTAAACTTTAAAAAACAGAGGCTATAGGTTGAATGGATGGGGAAATTGTTCCATTTTTTATGCTTCTACAAACTGGATTTCCTTGATTTAATTACCAAGCTGCCCTGAATACTATAAAAGATCTTTCTGTGAAATTTTCAGTCTGATCCTACACATTTAATCAGTAATTAATACATGCCAGGGTATTAATTGGGGCTGTCTCCCAGGTTAATGTGCCTAGGATTACACCTACAGCCTCATTCCCAGCTATAACCAAGAATTAAGTACGTTTAACAGCATTTATAGACATCCTTCTCTCCTCTGTGCCCTTGGTTCTCATTTATTTCTCCCATCCTGTTTTTTCCACCATAGTCTATGTTTCCCTATGTAACAGTATAAGATGCTGTGTATAAAAAAACTACTCAAGGATTTTCTGTCTTTGAAAAATGGAAAGAAATGGCCACATACAATAGAAAAGAAGTGCAGAACTTTTGGTTCTTCTTATCTTTGGACTTCAGCTCCCAGAGAATCCTGCCAGTATAGCCAGTAATCATGGGTTGTAGGCTTCATAGTCCAAAATCCTATATAGTCCAAAATCCAAGAGACAACTATCCACAACCCATTTCCTGCTATAGGAGTCAGAATTGCATGCCCTCCTGATATTTTTGAACTGCAGCTCCATGAAGTCACTTGTTGTGTTGCTTCACACAAATAATAATTATCTGGGCTGTCTAAAACTTTCCTGGATGAGTATTTAGTGCTGTTGATGGTAATATTTGTAAATTCTTTTTATACTATATTCTATATACAGCAGGCCCTCAGTATCCACTGTGGTTTGGTTCCAGGAAACCCTGTGGATACCAAAATCTGCGGATGCTCAACTCCTGTTATATACAATGGCATAGTAAAATAGCATCCCTTCTATAAAATGGCAAACAGCAAGGCTGGCTTTTTGGAATTTTTCCCCCCAAATATTTTTGAGCCATGGTTGGTTGAATCCATGGATGCAGAACCCATGGATATGGAGGACCGGCTGTACTGTTTATATTAAATCTTTATCTACCAATGAGCCAATGGGACGTTTCCAGAGAAGGTGAAAAAAAAGTAGTGGCAAAAACGTTTGACAACATGCAACTGTGGCAGTAATGGAATGCAGACTCTTCCACTATGTCAGGGTGGGAATTGTGAGGCACTCCAGATGTTATTGAACAGCAATTCCCAGTGTTGGCTATATTGGCTAGGGCTACTGGAAGCTGCAATTCAATAACTTCAGAAGAGCTGCACAGTTCCCACTGCTACATTTAAGTCATTGTCCTTCTAGTGATGTTTTAGCCAAGGTCTTCCATGACTTTTTGTCTGCTCAAAAGGTCCATCAAGTTTTTGTGTAGCAGCTACAGGTAAGTACCTTATATTTCAAAGTGTGAAACTAAGGCTTCCCCCACCTTTTCTGTTGTTGCTGTTGTTACTATTCTTGACAGTTTATTTGATTTTTCAGGTTTAAAACAAGTTTAATTAGAATCTCCCATTTTTCTCCCCCATCCAACCCCATCCCACCTCTTTCCAACTCTGTATTTTGCAGTTATATACTTTTACATAGTGAAAATTGCTTGTTACTGTTTAGATTTTATGGTAAAGGGGGAAGGGAATCAAAGAAAAACACAGAAAGAGAGAAAAGCAATGAGGAGGAGGCCAGAGAAGAAAGGTGAGGAAAGAGAGAAGAGGCATTTGTTCACTGGCTTGTGTGGTGCAGTATTCTCCAATTGTTACAGACACAGATCTTTCACTCCAAATGTCATCCAAGAAAGCTATGCCAAATTATTTGAAGCTTGTCCTCTTTTTGTCATATAATACAGAACACCTTTTCATGGGCTTGCCCGCATTAGGAAATATTTAAGTGTCATTGTATACTCAGGGTAATCTGGATTTTCAGTTTTGCAAGGTTATATGTTTGGGCATCAGTGTGGCTCTAGCAACTCATTCTTCTGCATCTTTCAGGTCCCAGCTACTGAATATAGGGCCCACAACAGTGTATATGTTTTACATAGGCAAACAATCCTGTTGCAATCCGTGCAAAGCCTAAGCAAAAACAATGGAACAAACTGTCATTTCTCTTGAGACTGAGAGTCTGGCACAAACTAAAATCCATTAGTGTTCAAGCAAATGCTTTGTCTTGAGAGGTTTTACTAGTTTGGGTGCAAAGCTGGTGCAAATGTCCATTTCCCTAGAGAGGGGAGAGTAAGAAAGATATCACCCAGTGTGAAGAAGGGTGTGCAATGGAGTTCATGCTACACAGAGCATAGAAAGCCCTCTTCAACATCTGATCCATTCTGTGAAAATTCCCAAGGGGCAGATCTTTTCCAGCAGTCCAGGCTAGAGGAAGGAGGTCATTCCATGGCCACACAGAGAAGAAAATGCCAGGGTCAAAAGAAAGAGGAGCAATGCCTCTAAACTTCCTCTGTCAATTGGGGCTCCTATCACATATCTCACACATGAACTAAAGTGCTCCATACGTAAGAAGGGCAATGAAAGAAGAAAAATAGGGGTTCAACCCCCTTTGGGAGGCAACACCCTTATCTGGAAGTGGGCTACTGTTTGCACACATTCATTGGCAGAACTAGGAAGTTACTTTTTGGATTACAACTCTCAGAATCCCTCAACCAGGCCATCATTAAACCACTAGCCATTATGGTTGGAGGATTCTGAAAATTGCAAACCAAAAAGGTTTTTTGTCAAGCTCTGCTCATCAGTGAGCAAAATATACTCCATATACATTCAAATACAATGTTTGTTTCCTTGCTTACTTCTTCACACATTCCAGAGCTAAGTGGACACACAGAACCAGATACAAGGCTGCACTTTGGTTCAAATAATGTCCAACTAAGATTCATATCATCTATATGAACATTGGCCAGGTAGAGCACTGACACCATAGTTTTGAACATATAACTCCAGTTAAGTTCTAAGGGATATTTTCAGATTTTTCCCCATAAACTCAAAGCTGAAAAACAGACTGAGCCTAAGATGTTTCCTGATAAAGATTAACCTATCATAGATAACACAATAGTTAAGCATGTCACATTCTGACAATGCTTAATATTAAATGTAGCATAAAGTTGCTCCTACCTCATTCTTGCTCTTCTTAGTAACCTCCTCCACCTTTTTTACCCTCCAATGCACTCTACACAGCAATATTTGATTGTACTGTTGCAGAAATAATGGATCTTTAAAGTATTTTCCTGACATGCATATCAAACAAATGTAGGAAAAACAGAATAAAACCTCATCTGGACCATCATCAAAAACCAAAACAAATAAGAAGGCCTAAGTGTTGGCAGATTTAAATATGTAGGGAATTAAACAACTCTTAGGAAGCCATATGTGTGTGAGAGAGAAATGTAACTACGCATGGAGATACTGTCACCAAGAGTGACAATCCTATGCTATCTATTCAGAGGCAATTCCTATTGAGTTCAACATGGCTTACTCCTGAGTTTAACAACCGGCACCTTGAATTCTTCCTCCAATGCAGTAGGCATGTAGTGCTAATTGCAGTTGTGGTATTGTTCATATGCTGGCAAGTGACTCACTTAAACCTCTCAGCAGTTTGACCAGCAGCTTCACCAGCTAATTTTTCCCATGTACAGGTGGTCCAGTCTCAAGGTCACAAAGATATAACTGGTCCTCACAAGATACAATGGGAAAAGTATAGCCACTTAGACTACAGGCCTTAATAGACTTATGTGGGAGCAGGGAGGTAGCCAATAGTGTGTATTTCATTGTGTATTTAGAAATGTGGTACCTCATCCAAAAGCAAAAGGGAAACCATCCTTCCTCCTCTCCATTTTTTCAGTGGTAGGGCCCAAGAGAAGGGAAGAACAGGAGCCATATGGGAGAAGGATACTCACACTCTTCCCCATATGACTTCCTGCATTGTACAGGTCCACCCCCTTACGCACCCTTGTATCACTTGTAAGATAAATTCCAAATGTTCTTTTTCTGTGCATAATAAACATGAACAATCTGAGTGTATGTCTGTCTCCAGACTAGCCGGAACAGGAATGTTGCCACACTGAGTTACTTACACAAACCTGTGAATAATTCTGAATTTAGCTTTGAAGACTTGAGTTAGAATTTCTGCATCATCACATGGTAAGGCTTAAAAATCATGCTGCTCACCAAAACCACTCTCCAAAATCTCTTATCAGCCCTGAGACTCGAAAGAAGGAGAATATTTCTAAATACTGCATTTCCCTCTCACTCCAAGGGGTTAGCCAAAACCAGCCTTGAGATTAAGAATATAGCTTCCAGTTCATGAGATATGCCTTCCAAACAAGCTGGAGAGCCATCATCACCTACCTGCTAGAAATACACAGAGGGTGTATAAGTTGAGCATTCTGCTCCCGTCCCATCAGACTCAAGCTCCCATCAGCCCCAGCCAGCATGTTGAATAATCAGGGCAGAGAAGTCATAATGCTACAATTTCTGGAGAACTATTGGTTTCACATCTGTGGTCTAAAGGAAAAGCAAGGAACCTGCTATGCTCTAGATGTTGTTGGACTACAGTTCACATCCTCCCTGTCAATTTGTGTGCTGGCTGAGGCTGACAGGAGATGAAGTTCATCAGCATCTGAAAGTATCACAAATTTCCTGTTACCAAGACAGAACAGACAATGACACAATACCCACAATCCACTGTAATGTCCCCAGTATAGCAGTGGCCCTCCAGATCTTTTTGGCTTACAACTCCCATTCTCCCTAGCCTGCATTGTCAATGGTGAGTTATTGTTGGAGCTGGAATCCAAAACATTTGAGGGAAGCACCATCGTCCACACAGAGGGTGTAGGTTTGTTTGAGTACAGCTTTACCTATCGAAGTCCATGCTGTATTCTAGTTTCCCTTTCTTTTTAAAGAGCTGCAGAACACAAAGACCTGGAGAAGCTCTTGGGGTCAGCAGAAGTATGCTAATTGAGAGGGCCCTATGACAGCCTAATTGCTTCAAGAAGCTGGGAGAGTCTCCTTGATGGGCTTGGCCTGTTCCTAATAAAATGAAGAAGCAGCACTGACTTCAATCCCAAAATCAAGGGACTCCTGGGGCTTCCACAGGCTAACCAAATGACTTCACCTAGCCCCTTATCCCCCTCAGATGACATCTTGAGGGAAAGCAGACTCTCTCCATCCTCCAGAGTCATAAATTGGCTGCTCTGAGGCCAGTAAATCTGGATTGATTTAAAACGGCTTTTTCATCCTCCCAATCAAATGAAGTCACTGTTAATTAGATGTTTTCTGTTAACAGTGTCACTCCTGCCTATATTACCTGCTCACACATCAGCCGGACTTATTGTAACATCTGGCTTAGCAGCTCTTTGCTTTTATTATGAGGAAAGGAAAGGCATAAGCCAAATATTTGGGATATAGGCTGTGGAGGTTTCCAGTTCTCTTGGCTGAATCACACACACACACACACACCACACACACTCTTTCCCTGGCTGCTGGAGAAATAGTTGTGATCTCTTGAATAGTGCCACACTCACAATTTAATTCCAGATTACATATTTGGGAATAACCAGATCTATCATTTTGCCACTCTTGAACAAACTGACTTCCCAAAAGGCTAAAGGAGACTTCTTTAAAAGGTGATAGAGGCATTAACTCTATGAGCTCAAATCATATACCTGCCTGCTGTTTGTTTATTCATTGATTTGCTTGTTACATTTATATCACATCTTTTTTCCAATAAACTCAAGGTATCTATTTTGTTTGCTGCTTTTCCCTCGGGGATACCTAGCAGACTGAGCAATAATGTGCACATACTTGTCTAAATAAATAAATTGTACTGTACATGACTCTCTTCCTCCCCACTTTATCTTCACAACAGCTCTTTGAGGTAGACCAGACTCAGAGAGAGTGACTGGCTCAAGATCACCAAATAAATTTCACAGCCCAGTGTTGACTTGTTTTGAAGTCCACCACTCTAATCCAGGAGTGAGAATTGTGTTGGACTGCATCCAATGGTAGATTTAGACAGAATATCCAATGGTCAGGAATATGGGAGTTGCAGCTGAACAACCTCTGAAAGGCCACAAAAAGCCCACCCCAGCTCTAACTACTGTACTATACTAACTTACTTGGGGAGTTGGTTCCACTGAAGTTTCTGATGCTTACTTGGGAGTAAATGTGCTTTTGACTGTCATACACCACTTTTTAAATACATATGTGCGTGCCACAGGCAAGAAATGATTGATTAGCTGGGATGTTGATTAAAAGGACTCACTAAGAACAGGTGGAAAATACTGAGAGCAGCCCAAATGCATGTACCCATGACTGTTCAGATCAATGGTGAAATGATGGTAGTTGAACTCTAGCAATATCTGGTAGGCCATATAGTCTACATCCCTGGTTTAAATGGTAATTCATAGTGGGTGACGGAATATATAAATAAGCAGACACTCTGCAAAACCAGTACACTTATAAAATGAGTGTGTGTGTGTGTGTGTGTGTGTGCCTTCAAGTTGCCTGTCGACTTATAGTGACCCTACCAGTTGTTGTATGTCTTCAATTCACCTGCACCAATTTTATATTTTTGGTTATTTTCTTCCCTCCCACTAAGAAATAATATTAACCATGCTTTCTTTCTCATTCTGCTCTACATTGTCATTTACTCTGAGAGAGAGAGAATCACATCTCTTCTAGAACGACCTATGTGATTCACTTGTTAAATCTTATTTCTTGCCTCCTTGTGTGTCTGTAAGGACTTTTTCAGACTTCTCAAATACAACGCAAGCAGCCTCGTCGCATTGCGAGGCTGCTGCGCTGCAGGGCGTAGCTTTTGGATGACACTCTCCCCTGCCGGTACTGTTGCAGTACCGCGGGGACATTTGAGCGTTATATTTCACTGGGTTTTAATCACGATCAACTTTCATGAGTAAAAATCAGTGAAATATAACGCTCAAATGTCCCCGCGGTACCGCAACAGTACTGGCAGAGGAGAGCGCCATCCGAAAAGGATGCCCTGCAGCGCAGCAGCCTCACAACGTGACGAGGCTGCTTGCGTTGTATTTGAAATGTCCAAAAAAGTCCTAAGTCTAACAACAAATAAGTGAAAATGCCTGGTAGACCAAATTATGGACTGTTACCACTCTATAGACATGTGGTTTTTAGGGAGGAGAGTGTGAAAAACTACTTTTTTGGACTACAATTCACAGTGCAGCCAACAGAGCCACTACTGTTGAGTCAATAGTTTACACCTCAGTACTGTAACTTAGCATAACACATGGTTATATAAATGGACACTCGTCCATTTATATTAAGTGGTGCTCGTGATTCTAAACATAGCATTAACTAAATAAAGTATAAACCTTATATGCTCTTGTCTGTGTATAAACACTAAAAATACTGAAAGGATGCAAGGGCCCCATTCATGTAAGTACCATTGAACTCAGTGGAAGTTGCTTCCAAACTGATATTCCTAGGCTTGTTTTCTGACTTGGTAAAATTTCAAGGATAGGTCACTGACCAACTTTCCCCTCTCAAAATCTTATTGTCCACCAAAGGAACCTGTGGCTCTTCAGCTCTTGTTGGAATTCATTTTCCATCATTCCTGTCAATTGGGCATACTATCTGTGGCATATGGGAGCTGACATCTGGAGAATAAGCAGTCAAACAAGAATGTAGGGTTGAAAGTCAAGTTTCTTCATGCCTTCAAGCTAAAAACACAAGCATTCTGCTAAAAGTCCAAATAGGGTTGTCCTCTTTTTTATCAGGTCGAGCTCTTCTACCTGTAAGGACTGGCCAGAGGCGACAGGTTACCTGAAAGAAGTTTTTCTTACTAGCCTACTCACTTCCTGCTCAGAAAAGCTTCACCTCCTAAAACTGAAACCTGCCAGTTAAAGTCAAGAAAAGAAAGGCAGAAGGGAGGGGACAGAAGATTAGCCTCAGGGAATGGAGGGATTCTACTCTATCCCTTCAGGCTGAAGAAGAAAAGACAAGGGAAGAATGGGAGGGGAAGGAAACCAGAGTCAGATGCAACTGCCAGTAGACTTGGTTCTTTGGCCTGAGATACAGAAGCAGTTTGTTTGGTGGAATCAGGGCATAGGCTGTCCCAGGTATCAGTCCTACCTCTTTTAATCCATCACTCAGCTACAGTTTAGGCTGAGAAGAGAGAAAAACAATCTCAGTCTTAGCATCATGAATGCCTGGATTTACCTCTCAGTACAAAAAATAAAAATAAAAATAAAAAACCAAGATGCCCAGAATTTGATCTTTTTTATATTTATTTATTTATTTATTTATACCCTGCTCTTCATCACAAGGCTATCAGAGTGACTTACAAATTGTTTTTAAGCAATAGCAATTTACACATCTACACTGCATTAGGCAGTTTCCAATGTGTGTTTAGCTAATTGCAAAACAGCCCTGGGCTCCTTGAAATTCAGTGGGACTACCAAGGAAACACACTAGATAGGATGAAGGGGTGGTTAGTCCTCAGTTGAAAGGAGGAGATGCTACAAAGAACAATTCCTCCTTCCCCAACCTGGCACCCTCCAGATGCGTTGAGCTAAAACTCCCATATCCCCCCCCCCCATGGCTGTGGTGTTGATGGAAGTTGTATTCTAACCCATCTGAAGAGCTGAGAGTTGAGGAAGGCTATTTTAGGATGGGGGGGGGAAGGATGAGGCATGCCTTCTGCACTCACATAATAAGCAACTACCTCCACAATACCAATATTTGTTGTTGTTAATTGCCATCAAGTGAACTTATGGCCACCCAATGAATGAAAGCCCTCCAAGTCCCCTTATATGAACAGCCCTGCTTGACCTCTACAAGCTCAGTGCCTTACCTTCTTTGATTGAATGGTACCAACATACCTGGGAGGAAGTCCTATAAAAGTCTTCTTTCTGAGCAGTGAGAAAGTGGTTATGATGGGTGGGAGTTCAAGAGAGTGACCAGGGCCAGTTTAAGGGCCATGCAGCACCTACAGCCCAAAGGGGCTGTCATTTGGAGGGGGTGTCAATCCTCCTCCTGCAAAAACATTATTAGTAATAATCTGAATATCCTGAACAGTGAATAGGTTAGGTTAGGTTACACTGACCTGAGATAAACATATGGGGGCCCCAAAATAAAGCGTTGCAGGGGCCAGCAAAATTCCTTAAACCATCCCTGAGAGTGACTCCTCTAAATAGCCTCCAGTAGAGGAGACCCATGGAATCAAATATGGCGTAGTGAGTCAAGCATTCCATGGCCTCCCTCCAATTGGGGACTAACGACAGGATTGAGGCCATCCTCCTCCCCAAAGCAGCGATTCCAAGCTCTGCCTCCGAGCAGACAGGCCTGGACTTTCACTTTAAATCTGGTTATTGTTGAGCGTCTTCTCCCCGCTCTGATCACAACCATTGGCTTGTCTCCTTTCAGAAAATGCAAAGAAGCAGCAAAAAGATCTTGAGGAAGGGGTGTAGCTACGGAGGGAAGCAAAATGAAAGCCTTTGCCCCCGAATGAGAATTCTGCCCCCTCTAATATTCGTTCAGACCCCATATTTCTAGTACTGCAGAAAGTGAGGCATTAAAAACTGCTTACACCTAGAGCTCTTCTATTTGCTGGGTTCGCACCCCCTTCTCTGCCCCCTTTACTTTGGATGCCTTGCCTGTATTTCTAAACACTCAAGTGGAGTTCTAAATCACTAAGATGCTAGAAATTTGGAGACTGGAGGAAAATTACAGCTGGAGAGACAGAATTCTTACTGGAGGGCAATGCCCTCATTCTCCACTCACTCACACACACACACACACACACACACCTGTCTCCCCCCCCCTTTTTTTTTTAATCTTGCCCCTAACCCTTACGCTGCTCTGTGTCCCTCCAGAGACCTTGAGGCTGTCGCCCTTCCAAGATCGCCACCCTCCTATTGGGTTCCTTGGCGCCGCTTACTCCTCGGTGTAAGGAAGCACGTTTCGAGCTTCCAACACGATTCCACCGCAGGTTCCTTGGGAAAGAAGTCCCACTCCCTTCGATGGGACAGACTCCAGAAAGAGCTGAGCCTTCGAAGCCGGCTGGGAGACTATTCTAGGCGGGCCTTCCAATGCCTGCTCTTCCCTCCTTGTTTTCCTGTCTCCGTTTCGGCCCTACCTTCTCCTCTTTCTTTTTCTCTCCTTGCTGTGGCTGCCAGGCGGAAGGAGCCACCCTTTACCCCAAGTAGAAAACATCCTTTCTTGGTTTCTTAAAGGCCTCCTATGGCCCGCATCTCCCCGCCGCCTTCTCCTCCCGCCTGTTTTCCAAGTTCCAATCTCATTGTGCCAGAGGAGCTGCAAAGCAGGTGAGAGAGCCTCTCAAGACCGAAAGTAGGGTGGGTACCCTTCCAACCTCCTCCCTCCCCCGCCACAGCCTGCCTACGATGGCAGAGTCGGGTGCCCCAGATGTGTGCCCCCATCTATCCCTGGACATGCCAACAGACCCTTCTTCCCTTATAAGCGCTCCTTATTGATTGCTCCGGCCCAAGAGAAAGCTGCGCTTCTCTATTCAGGCAGTCGGAGGGGAGGGTTTTCCTTCCACTACAAGTTGGTGGTGGTGGTTGTTTTCTGTCCCTTACAGAGTTTTAAGGCTTGTCTACTCGGAAAGCAAGTCCTACGGAGGTGAGGGGCTTTGAATGTGGGTCATTGAGTAGTATCGCTGCAAATCCAGGTCCATTTTCCTGGGAGGCAATGATTTCCTCTGGGGCCCTGATCTCCCAGCAACTCTCTTCCCACCCCACCCCCGTTTTTGCGTTGAAAATGAGACTGAAAACTCAGTTCCGGGGGGGGCACTTAAGCGGGAAACCCACGAAGAGGCTTTGCCGAAGAACTGGACTCAAAACGAAAACCAGGAAGTCCCATTTTAAGTGTTAACTTGGGATGGGGTTCTAGCTAGGCCCGGATTGAACTAGGAAAGATCTCTTTGTTGTTGTTATGTGCCTTCGTGTCCTTTCCGACTGATGGTGACCCTAAGGCGAACCTATCATGGAGTTCCTGTAAAGGAAAGACCGCTGCAGAAACAATAAAACCAAAGGAATTTAGCCAATGCAGCTGTGCTCACACTTGCACAAGGACTCCCTTCTTTTGCTGAAATTATGACACCAGGAAAAATTCTGAAAGGCCGATCTTGAATGTATGTGTTTTCAAGTTGCCTGTGGACTTACAGTGACCCCATGTATTTCGAAGGGTTTCCTTAGGCAAGGAACAGGCAGCGGTGGTTTGCCATTGCCTTCCATAGCCTTTGTTGTCCTTGTGTGCCTTTAATTTATTTCTGACTTATGGCAACCCTAAGGGGGAGCTATCATGGGGTTTTCTTGGCAGAATTTGTTCAGGGCTGTTTGCCCTTGCCTTGCTCTTTGGCTGAGAGAGTGTGACTTGCTCAAGGTCACCCAGTGGGTTTCCATGACTGTGCGGAGATCAGTGTCCTACTCCAACACTCACTACTACACCATGCTAGCCTACAACACCTGATACTGCTTGGCAGTCCCCCATCCAAGTAGTAACCAGGCCTGAACTTGCTTAGCTTCCAAAATCAGACACAATCTGGTGCCTTCAGAGTCGTTAGGCCCTTATCTTTTATGCTCCTTACAGAAAAAGTCTCTTGGAGGTCCATTCGCATACCAACGGACTCTATAGGTCAGAACTAAAGAGTGCAAACTGATACAGATGTCTGTGAATTGCTAGAGGCCCCTAAGTGACACCTTTGCACAGACCCCTGACTCCAAAGTCATTTCTTTTCAAGCCTGTGGTCCCTAGAGTCTCTGCTCAAGTCTGTGGGAGTGTATGAAGGCCGGCATCCATAGATTTTCCTTGGGGTTTCTCCAGGTTGTGAGGCCATGTTCTGGAATAGTTTATTTCTGACATTTTGCCTGCATCTGTGGCTTGCATCTTCAGAGAAGTGGGAGTGTCTTTGTTCTCCAAGACCCCGGTTTCTGCTTTCAGGTCGCTTCCCACTATGTTTACTGGGAGGGTAAACAGTCTGCCCATGGCTTGCTTTCCATCCAGCAAATGCCCAGGGACTGTAGTTGAAGTACTCTACTTCCGAGTAAATCACGGGTAATGTCGTGCCCTTCGAGCAAAATGGTGTACCCATGTTTCTTCGAAAAAACTATGAGTTCAATTAGAACTACAGGTAAAGAAAAAATCTCTAGTGCTACGTTGCATTTTCAGAACATGAGGGGGGCTGGAATCCTATACAAGCTTATTTGGTGGAGGAGTAAGTCCAACAGAGCAGAATGGGAAAGATATACATTAACTCCTGATTCTCCCTCCCAGTTTCCAGAACCACCTGTTTTTTTTCTGGCCCAAAGAAATTGTGAATGGCTTGTTCTGAAACTCTGCAGAAACCGCAGTTCACAGACTAAGTAGGTTGTCTTCCAGTTCCACCTCACATTTTTAAAAGAACATATTTTTTTTCCAAATCAGAAGTGGACTTCCTTCTGTTGTTTTGGTTCGTTTGTTTTTGCTCATCACGGTGGCCCGGCCCTGCTTTTTGCCCACCCCTGGAGGAAAAGAGTAACTCTCCAGAGAGAGGCTAGGGCCATGCCAACACCTAGGTCTAGGGAAGGAAACTTCCCCTGTCTTTTGGTTGAAGAGATCAGACCTGGAGCTGCAGATTAACATCCAACAGCTGCAGCGAAAACACCTGCGATCTATTTCTCCAGATACAATAATAGGGATTAATTACTCTCTCTGCTTCGGGAGAGAACTCCAGCCTGGCAAGGTTAGGATCTACGAAAATAGCAATCAGTTGCACAGGAGGCCAAGCAAAAACCTGGACGACCCAAAGGAAAGAAAGTCGATTTGGGTTGTGGGACACGTCGGGGATTTTGTGACATTTGTTACTGTTAGGAGATTAGGAAAGTTGCATCCAATCCAATCCCACCTGGTGTTAGGCGCCTTTGGATTTCAGTCATCTCTATAGGACTTGGGAATTTAACTGGGAAGCAACGCCACGGATTCTAATAGTACTATAGTGATTTCTAAGTATGTCTTGAAACTTGGTATGCTAAAAGGTTGGAACATCAATTCGCAGAACGGGGAGGGAGAAAAGAAGCTGGACGGGAGAAAAAAACCGTGGAGATGCAAAACATCCAACACAGGGAAAGTATTACTTCTCACTTTGTTTACCTTGAACCTGGAGAAAGCAATAGGGACAAGACGCTTTCCTTTTCTCCACCCCTTACCGATGGGAAATTTACCCGAATCTACTTGCTTTACACACAGAGAGATCTTCTGTGCGACTCAGGTGTTTCATAACAATGTGCAGCAGATATTGCCAACGATATATGTGTATCAGTCTATACCGCAAATGTCTAACATGGGCTTAGTTTCAGCTTAACAAGACATCTGCATGGAATTCTACATATCCTAGATAGGCACCCAGGCCAATAAACGCTTTATAAACTGCCCAACGCCCTCTCTGGACCACTGTAATCTTCGATTCACTTGTGGGGGAGAAAATCGCATTGATCTCAATGAGAAGAATTACAGCAACAGACAAGACATAAGCCTCCTTTGTATAAAGGCGAGTTCTCTGCGTGTCTTTAGGGTCGGTTTTTTTTTTTAATGGCAACAAAGAATGCTTATAGCCTTTAAACGTCCATGCCTGTGCATCCAGCCTCCATCCTTCGAGGTGTGATAGGCAAACTTTCACCTGCACTCCCTCCCTGACCCGCCTTGGCATGTCCCCAAGGTGTAGGGTGGCATCGTCCACCGGCGCCTGCTTAGCAGAGACAAAGGCGGTTGGGGAGAAAGTCCGTGGACTGCCAACTGGCTGGTTTCTAAAACCTCCTGGATCCAAAGATGCGCCCAGCGCTCTGGGTCCTTTCATCCCAGTTCCGGCACTGAACTGGCTAGGCCGCCTCTGACCGGGTGAAATCCGACTCGCTGCCCGGCCCTTGCCACTCCCCAGAGGCCTGGTCTGGCTGGCAGGACAGCCAAAAGGAAGGGAGTGAACCACACGCCTGCTCTGCCTTGGAGGAAGCCAGGCCAAGCGGGGCTCTGGTTATGAATATCTCGCCTCCCCCCAGTGGGGCTGAGAGGACTAAGGCCCTGCGAGGCAGGTTGGCCTGAAGTAAAGGGGTTGCCCAAGAGTGACCTTCTTTGTGCCCTCCCCTATGCCTCTTTGACTGGCTGGGCATCACGTACCCCCTCTCCCATCGGCTCCGTCTTTAAAAAAAAAAAAAAAACATTGCATTATACCGCAGTAATGTACTCAACTGGGATAACCCTTAGTGGGAAATCGCCCAAATCCTGGAGGGATGGAGTCGTTTTTCTCGTGGGTACCGATCAGGAGCTGGCCTTAATACCCTAAAGGCACCAGATCTCTGATCTTGGACACTAAGCTAAGCAGGGTCCGCTCTACTTACTACTTGGATGGGAGGTGCTGTAGGCTATCTTTCAGAGGAAGGAACTGGCAAAACCAGATCTGAGTCCTCCTTGCCTAAGAAAACCCTATGGAATTCATGGGGTGGCCATAAATCGGCAGGTGACTTGAAGGCACCTACACAGAGGGCGAGATCACGAAGTCCCGGTGGCCCGTTTCTTCTTGCTGAAGCATCCACTTTTCAAAATGCTCTCCTCCTCTCTCCCCCTCCCAGCGATGGCATGTCACCCTGTGCGTGTGTTTCTTTAAGGTACATTAAAGGCTCATTGCAGTCTCCCTGTGAAGTCATTACGCCTTTATCCCCACCAATTAACCACACCTCAGAGGGCTGCTATTAACAGCTACATTGAGCTTAAAAGTGAGGGATCCCATTTCAGAGAGATGTCGTGATCTCGCTCAGGAGATCTCAGCAGGCAGCTCAAAAGGGAGCGCTGGCTCCTGAGCTCTACCTTTCAAAGCAGGTCCCTCCTCAAACCCCGGTAAGAAAAAGAATTAAATCTACCGAGGGGAGGGATTCAAGAGACTGGAAAGTTCAGAGGTTGGAGTGGCGGGGAGTAGTCTAGCAGAAGCGACCACATCTGGCTGATAAACACGCCGGATCAGAATTCCAGACAAGAGTTCGGACTGGGAGGGGGGCTGTGGGCAGGGGGGGAGCGAGTCAGTCCCCTCTCTCCTTCCCTCCTCTCCCCCCCCCCAAAAAAAAACCTGAATTGTAAAATTCGCTGGATGGATTACTTAAAAGGCAAAGAAATGGTCAAAAGCAGCGCCTTGTCCCTGACGTACTCCTCTCCTTTCTCAATTGGCTTTGTGGCACTTCGATGCCTAATATATGTGTATAAATCTACATAACACACATCGGAGAATCAACTGCCATTGATTTTGCTATGGACTGATTTCCAAGGAAGGATGTGTAAGAACCGTCAACCGTAGGAAAGAGAGGATGCGACGGGGAAACTTGGCAAGGCAAGCGCAGCCCGCCTCTCCTTGCCTTTTTTCCCAATCCTACCTGGACTTGGAGGGAAAGACTTTCCTCTCTGTCCGTTTGTCCTCTCCTGCCCCAAAGGAAAGAGAATGACTAGAACAGAACGGGGCGCGTTACTAGCCCATTTGGCCCTCTACGTTCCAGACACTTACTTTCTTCCCCTTCCTGAGTAAAACCAGTAGCTTCCCATGAAACTTTTCCTCCCACTTCTGGATTTTATTTTATTTTATTTTATTATTTTATTTTAAATGATCCAGATCTGAGTCTTTTTCTGTCTTCTTCCAGCCCGGCTCCGTCCCTGCTTCCTAGCCCATTCTACCTATTGATAGAACAGCATCCTAGCAAATTTGACGACCAACTTTGGCCGGGGGTGGTCTTTTGGGCCTCTAGCGTGCCTTCTCTCTACCTAGGGGTCCCTCCTTTCCTCACACAGAACCCCCCTAAAAAGCCATTAACAAAAGGCATCCGGGATCCCCTTCTTCCCTACCCCCCCCAACTCCATCCCTCTTCAAGTGAGGCGGATTTAATTTTCAGTATTTGGTACACAAAATTTAGCCAGCCAAAAGGAGATTAATTTTCCAAGAATAATCCAATTAAAAGATTTCTAAACTAATCTTTGGGGGGAAGGGGAAAAGAAAAGGGGGAAGGGAGGGAAAGTGATTTATGGCGCGGGGGGGCATTTGCGGAGAAAGGATGTCTCCTTCTAAGGAGTCCTTCAAACGGAGCGTCGGCTCCTGAGACTGACCAAGGGAAGGCCAGCCTAAATTCAATTAAGGCCGAGAGCTGCGCTGATTTTAAGATCGATCTGCACCCGCTCTCGCTTCAGAAGCCTTCCAGCTCGTGAAAGGCAGTGCTCCGGCTTATAGCTAGGTTGTGCATAGGAGCCTATATTTACTTTGCCTTTCCGAGTGAATTGAATCCGGATTGGAGGAGAGAACTTAGTTCTCCGTTATGGCCGCGGCTGCCTTCTCCCTTAGCTCAGAATGTGGAAGGCACTTCGACTGTTCACACAAGCCTCGTGGACTTTTTTCAAGTGCTAATAGATTTATGGTCTCTCTCTCTCTTTCTCTCTCTTTTTTTTCCCCAACGCCCATCCACAGTAATTAGCACATATGTTCTAAATAGATGATAGTTTTGTGAGCAATAAAGCAATTACCCATCGGTGAAGCTGACAGTTCTTCCAACTAAACTCCAACCAGCAGCTAATTGGAAAAGTCATTTCAGCTCCATTGTCTGCAATTAGTCTTGCTAAACTACTACACCCAAACTAGCCGGGTTTTGAAGTTTATTTATTCATTTCCATTTGCATTTGCAAACGGCCATCGAAATCAGACTTCAACTTTCAGGGCTTGATCAGGCTTGCAACGTCTCTTGGATTGCTTTTCATTTCTGCCTGGTACTAACAACAGTAGCGATTCCAGTTCTCTTTCACATCCCTCTCTGTCTCACACACAGACACAATCTCATCGATACTGGAAGGTTCAGGGGGATCTTAAGCGTTTCTCCTTTCCGCTCGGTCGTTTGTAAAAACAGTATTTCCCCGGCCATCCGGGACTCGTGGTCAGTTTAAGCCAAATGGACGAGCCTTTAGACGCTGCCTCTGTTAAGTTTTATTTGGTGTTCAGGGGTGTTGTTGTTGTTTCCTTCCTTTCCTTCTATCCCTTCCTTTCCCTTTTAACTCTGCATTGGAGGATTGCTTCGGAGGTCTTCGCTCCAGCCCAGAACACTGAATCTAATAAATCAGATACTCTGCTTAAAACAGTGCCAGTCATTTTCTTGGTGACAAATGGGATGATTGGGAGGAACTCGGGTTTTTTTAAAAAAATAGAGGTAATAAATAAATTTTAAAATCCCAAACCAAGAATTTCGAGTGGTTTGGGAAGGGAGGGAGGTGTTTTTATTTCAGTGGAAGGGAGGGAAATGAGGGGCGCGGGACAAGCAGGGACGAAAGCACGGGCCCTGACCCCCTTTCCCCTGCAGGTTAAAAGAGAAAATTAAGAGGTTCTCCCCGACGGAGACTGGCGCGCACTGAGTGGAAGCGATGCGTTAAACTGCGCTTTGACGCGCCAGCGGAGCTCCATAATGTAGCCCGGTCAAGCGCCTTGTCCTTAATTTAATCTTGGTGGCGTGGGGGGCCGAGGGGGTGCTTGACTGGAGAACAGGCTCTAGGCCAAGGGGGCTGCCTGAGAGGGAAGGAGGAGGGACGCGGCCGCTTAGCCCTGGGTCTCAACTGCAGCCTTCAGGAGGAGGCGTTGGAAAAAGCCCCGCCGTTGTCCCGGGGAGGGGAGGGGAGGGTGGGGAGGAGTGGGCTTCCCATATCAGACCCCCTGCGGCCCCGACAGACTTGGGAAGCGCTGGGGAGATGTGTGGGCCTTAGCAATCCTGGCGGAAGTATCGCCAGCTCTACCACTCCCAAGATATATTTAAAGAAATTCCTAGAGGGTGACCATGTCCCCAATCATGAGGGGAAGCTCTTCTGCTACATACAATCCTGACACTCAAACTGAGGAGAAATTGGGTTTTATTTAATTTTTAAAGGGGGGAGGGAGAATAAACAAAGCCAAATACCGTTAGATACGTGATCGCTTGAGGGAGTGTAGTTTCCAGTCTGAATCTGCGTTCTTCAATCATTGAGTACATTGTTTGTGCTGGTCTGTCTCAGAACTGAGTGCCCAAATGGGCACCCAAGTTTTAAGATTGCCTTGAGCATGCCTCATCCCAGGAACTTGAACCTCAAAGTGGCTCTTTCTAAGCCGAGAGGGTCAGGAGTCCTCCAACATAGCTGGGGGTCTCCTTCACTACCTTCATCTGCCTTTAAAAAAAATCCCAGCCTGGGCACCTGGCTATATAAAGGCTTCTTAGCCCCTTTTTACCAAACTGTAAACATACAAAAAATTAAACTAACCATAGGAAAGAGTCTCTCTTTTGATGCCAGTGAACAGAGAATTCCGTCCAGCCAGGCTCCATTTTCTGGCGATGTAAAGAAGCACCCTGACTTTCCACGCTGGGCCGGGGTGATGAGCGAGGAAACGTTTTTAACATGTCTAATTAAAAACATTGAACAGGACTTTGTGAATTAACCTGGGTTGGGTTTGACCCAGCTTTGGACTAGAGGCCTGGCAGGTGTGAGGAAGGAAGAGAGGAGAGAGCTCCTCGGATGCCAAACCTGGAGGGCTAAACAGGGCCACCTCCCTCAGGTGAAATGAAGTGACATCAAAACAGCCGGATTTGGACGAGAGAGATCTCCAGAGACCTCAAGTTCTGGAATGTCCCTTTTCATCAGGGCAGCTTCTGGGGGGGGGGGATGGCTCCAGTGCCAGAGTCGTAAGAAAAATAGGGGAGAGGGCTTCGGCGGGAGGCGGGGAGGTGGAAGAGAAACGAGTCCTACCATTGGTTGATGCCCTCTCTGTTGGGGATGTCCTTTGGATCTCTTTCCCAGGCGAGAGCGAAGAAGTGGGGGTTAATGCATTTGGCAAAATACGGAACCCAAGGACCTCTGTTGGAGGGAGGAAAAATAAAAATGGAAGGGGTCTTTTGCCAGAGTGACCCCTCTCCCCGCCTGCCCCCCCCCCCGCCGGTAAATGAACCTCATGCAGGGAAGGAGCAGGAGAGAGCCGGGAAAGGCCGTCTTCCCCTCCCTCCCCTTCTCTCGGCCTTCCTAAGCGAGGCTCCTCCTGCCAGGGCGGAATCGCGGCATTCCTCGGCTGCCTCCCGACAGCCTGGCTTGAGGCCTAGGAGCCCTCCCGCAGCCTCCATCCCCTCCTTTGCTCGGGCGAAGGCATTTTTCGGGGCTTGGCCCTCCTCTCGCCGCTCTGGAGAGCGATTAGATGGCGCCTATTCAAAGCTGCTGATCCAAAGAGAAAAGAGGAGTAGATAAAAGGCGATTTCAAGTGACCTCTTCGTCCTTTTCACACCAACCTGAGTCGCCAGAATAGCCGAGGATCAATTGGGACAAAGGCCTAAGCCAAACCCGCGCTCCTCCCTCCCCCCGGGCGCCCGGCCTCCCTCCCTCCTTCGCCCTTTCAGCTCCCCAAACCTCCCCGCAAAGGGTTAACAATAAAACCGATCCTTCTTCTTCTTCTCCCCCCCCCCAACTTTGCCAGGCCCTTTGCCATTCAGGGATACCTTTTTATGAGCCCCCACCCCGCTTGCTGAGCTCTGCCCACCCCCAGCCTTCCCCAGCCCTGCTCCCCTCAGCCCACTCCTCTGTGGCGCCAAGCTCTCTGGTCGGCTTCAGGGGTCCGTTTCCTTGACCTCCCTTCCCCCCCTCTCTAAACAGCGCCTCCCAAC
The DNA here is from genome assembly GCA_030847615.1 of Gambelia wislizenii. Taxonomy (NCBI): domain Eukaryota; kingdom Metazoa; phylum Chordata; class Lepidosauria; order Squamata; family Crotaphytidae; genus Gambelia; species Gambelia wislizenii. The sequence continues at coordinate 380,599,077 of JAUMIR010000002.1, read as the reverse complement.
TAAAAAGTCCTTCTCCCGCCCTCCTTCCCTTCTCCCGATCTGCTTGACAGAACAGGCCTGTAATAAACATATCTCGGTCCTGACAGTTTAAGTGAAAAGTGAGATTTATTACTTATATCAAGTTTAGGATGAGCTCCGGGTGATTCTCGCACCAGCAGCTCACGCCCAGCCTTGCCGGGCACCCCCCCCCGCTCCTCCCGGGGAAAAAACCCTTCAGCCCAACTTTCACACCATCTGCGCCTCCAGGCAAAAGGAGGCAAGTGACAAGCGATAACTTAACAGTCAGCGGAAGCTCTTTCTCTCTCTCCATCCCCACCCCCCTGCCTTACTTTCCTTTGGTTTCTTCTATATTTGTTTTAAATGTATTTATTTCTTCTTTTTTAAGTCTGGGAAGGAGAAATCCAAGTAGCCCCCCCCCCGGCCGATCCTTCTGCTGGACTAATCCTTCTGATAAAAGAAAATAGGAGCCGTGACAGGTGACTATTATGGGAAACCGTTCGGCCAGCCGGGGGACCGTATTGTCCAGACACGAGAGGACAAGGCGGCCATTCCTGGGGCGAGTGTGTCCCTTCAGGGGCTTGAATCTCTATCAGGGACCATCCTCTGGGCCTGGGCTTGACGGGGTTGCCCGCATGCCCCTCTGAGTCGCCAGGGAAAGGCCGCAAATTCGCCAAGAAGCCGAAGGGAACCCCTGCGCTCCCACCTCAAAACAAGCCAAAGTCCTCTCCTCTCCCCTTCCCTCCGCCTGCTCTCTTCCTTTCCCCGGGTTTCTCTCCGCTTCCCGGGCTCCCTTCCTTGCTGCAGCTTTCTTTGCCCCAAAAGTTAAGATTTGGTGGGGGGAATTCGCCATTTTGTCCGGTGGGGAGGGGCAGGCGTGGACCAGATCAGAGGCAAGGAAGCTGGAGGGCTAGTCGCTGCCCGTCTATTCTTCCCTATCCTGTTGGAGGATCGCCTTTGGGCTGTGAACGAAGGCCCGAGAGAGGCTGCTGAAAAGGGCCCAGAATATACGCTGCCCGCCCCTCTTTTCCTCGCCGTCCATGGGATTCGGCTGTATTATGAGGTCTCGAAAAGGCCGAGCCTCTGCTCACTTTCTTGGGAGAGCCCTCCAGTGCACACAGGAAGATTGACCCTGTAGGGGACTGGGCTATAAACCCATGAGCTTGTCTTGGAAGGACGCCCTCCAGACGTACCTCCTCCGCGGGAACAAGCGAAGGGATGGGGCCGTTTCAACGTGTTGGGGTTTCAGGGGGCGACACGTCCACCACGCCATGTCTTTCAACGGGCCGCAGCATTTTTCTCACTCAGGGCCTTCTTCTCCAGAAGGCGATCCAAGCCCCCAGAGGTTTGGGAGATGCCAACTCTAGTGGTGGCCTGGTTAGCTCGCCACCAGGCCAGAAAGCTTTGGAAAGAGATTTTAACTGCTTGCCCAGTTTCTCTCTCTCTCTCTCTCTCTCTCTCTCTCTCTTAACAATCCTGCAGCAAGAGGTGCCGGGGGCTGGCCTGTCCACTTCTTTTAGAGGGGTGGGAGTATTTTTATTTTAGCCTTCAGCTAGGGAGAGGGGACTTTGCAAGAGTGACCTTGCTGCAGAAGATGGCGGCTTCTCCACCCCCGCTGCCCTAGCTCGCCCTTAAATGAACAGGCTGGGTTGTGTGTGTTTGGTTCTTTGGTCCTTTTAGGAGAAGACGATTTATGTAAACATTCTACAAACCCAGTCGTTGTTTTCACTGTGTTTACCTGGAACTTAAATCCGGTTGGTTTTGGCCAGCCCTAATGCTTCCAACGACAGCGCCTAAACGTGTTTTATAAAGTGACTACTTTCAGGAAAGAACTGCTGGAAAGTATTCCTGATTAAGGCGTTAGATGTAACCGAAGAGAGATTGTCTTCTGTACACACACACACACCTCTTCTTTCCGAGGCGATGTCAATTTACATTTACTCTGGTATAAAAGGGAGAGGGTTGTGTGATTGACTTCGTTTTACAGAGAGAAAAAGAGGCTCCTACAAACACAAAAACAGGCGTTGAAGTGGCAAATATCCCATAAGCAGACACCTGATCTCCTAAAGTGAGAACGCAAGTAGATGAGAGCCAACTCGGATCAGTTGGGTGCTCTCGTGAAACCTGCAGGGATGATGGGGGGGGGCTCTCCCTTCTCACGCTCAACATGCACACGAAGAGGCAGTTTTGTCTAGAAGGGAACATATGTCTCCTTTTATTTATTCCTTTTAGACACCACCACCATAACAACAACAAGCCCCCCAAGAAGCCACATGCTAGGTGGTGAGTGACTAGTATTTTATACAATGGAGCCAGAATCTACTAGAGGCTACTTTACCTGGGCATGGTCAACTGTGACTGAGAGAACCAAAGGGGAGAGAGAGAGAAATAGAAAGGGAGACCTAGTATTGGTCACAGCAGGAGGACTAAGTTTTCCTGCCGATCAGAAGCAGCGATCGAGAAGGCAGGCCTGCGCATTCGGCGAGGGTGGGCGTCCCCTTGCGCTCGCCACGGTGACTTATAGCCGGGGTGGGGGAAGGAATGACCCCCCACTAGACCCCGAGAGGGACCGTGGCCTATCTCCTCTGGTGGGGGGAAGCGGCTGAACCGCGAGCGGGTGGCTGCCCAGGCCTGGCTCCTTCCAAGGCTTGGCCTTGCCGGATTCCCTGCCCTTGCCAAAGGAAGAGATCGGAGCCAACCAAGGGACACGGGGCACTTTTGCAGGGCGGAGGGCTGTTGGCCCTCTCCTGAAAACCGTCCTTGAAAACCTGAGCAGGAAGGTGGCTTGGGGTGCCAGAAGGCCCCTGGACCGACCTGCCGATCTGGCTGTGCGACGGTTTGGGCCTCCAAAGGCTCTGGAGAAGGCCGGGTTTGTCAAGAGTGCGTCGAGAGCACTCGCGAGCTGATTTGTGGGGCAAACGGCCCAGCAGGCTGGTAGTGTGTGAAAGCGAGAGAACAGAATTCAAAGCACGCCTTCCGTATGGCTTTTCTGGGTCTGTTTTAAGTTGATCTGTGCAGAACGGGAATGGCATATGGGTGCTTTAAAAAGCCCTTTCCAAATGTCATGTCCTAACGAAATGCAGCTGGATCCCTTACCGGAATAGGGAGGGAAGTATTCAAAGTTGCTAAAAGAATGTCACACACACACACACACAGAGTTTAGGAAAGGGAGAGTGAAAGAGAGAGGATATGTTGTCCTGTGATCTCTTCTTCCCTTGTCAAGATGCCCTAAAAGCCATCAGCATCTCTGTCCACAAACATACGCTAATATATATTATGTAAAACGAAGAGACAGACGACTTTTCCAGGAAACTGGGCCGAGGGCAGACAGCCCCTGTCTGGACATAAATCATTTGTGTTTCTCAGTTTAGGTGTAATTACTTATTTCCTTCTCTTTAACTGGATTTTTTAAAAATTATGCCTACCGTGCTTTAAAAAATACGAAAAGTTGTGACAGTCATAGGGCTTTTTTCTGGTCCGTTTCCCCCCCTTTTCAGATAACAGCCCGAGAGAGAGAGAGGGGGGGGGGCTTTCACAATTCTAGCCTACGCCAAAGTAAATCCCATAACAGTCCATGGGACTTCCTTACAGGAAAGTATGGAGACGATTGCAGCCTAATTGGCTGTAAGTCCCAACGCTTCCAACTGGGAGAAACACCCGTAGTTCCTGGCTCGAGTTTCGGCTGCACTCCCTGTTTTTCCCATAAAACACTCCTCTCCAGATTATGAAGCCTGGAGTGAAATATGGAGAGATCCCGGTGATCGGGACCAACACACTCCTTTAAGTCCCTTATTTGCAGAACACTACGACAACCTTCACGTCCTTTATTCCCCCTCTACCACCACCGCCCCACTTCACACCATGGATATTCCGGATTCCGGCTCCTCTTCCTCCTGTCTCCCTCCCCCTTCCTCACCAAGTGCCCTTTCCATCTGCAAAGGTCATCTGCCAGTCGGCCTGTCTGAGGTGCCACCGGTCTGGTAACACCCTCTGCTTCAGCCACTCGCTCATCACAGCCCAAGCTGGGACTCGCACTACAAAGAAGCGCCACGGAAACCGAGGCGATTCCCGTGAAAACAGGCTGAAGGCAAAAGGTGCCAGGCTGGGAAGTTAGAGGCGGCTACTATCTCTTGGGCCCGCTTCCAGAAGTATATGACATATAAAAGCTGGCGGGGCGCGGGGGGAAAGAAAGAGACAGATTCCCAATGACACGGAGAAGACCATGGTTCTTTTCCATAAATCATTGTTTTTCTCTCTTTCTCTTTTTAAGCGCTGTTGCTCTCCAAAAGAGGGGGTGAAGGAGAAACAGAGACGGACAAAGGATGAGATCGAAGCCGTCTGAATCAGCTTCTAACGGAGAGTTTTGCAGATCCCTTTGGCCGGAGGGTCTATATCTCCTCGCCTGAATTGTTCCCCGTTTCAAGCTCCCTAAAAATGAAGGCCCCTCGCCCTCCCTGCAAAACAGCCACCTCTCGTCCTGACATCCCTAAATGTTTAAAACAGCGATTGAATGTGTGCTAAGTGACACACACACCCCTCCCTCTCTCACTGTGGCGGTAACCTTCCCAGATCCGCCTCTGGGAAGGTTCAAGGGAAGCAAGAGAACAGGGAACCAAGAGTAGACCGCTGTACTGTTGTTGAGCGTGTGGCCTTTCCCTGGTTGGAAGGGCCGCCTGTCTTCCCGCTTCCCTCCCCTTCTGGTTCGGTGGATCTCGTCGTTGTCCCTTTAATCTGTTGACACTCCCCTCCCGCCCTCCACCCCAGCTAAACAGGCTGCAATCGATCTTTTCATTAGATGATCAAATAACAAATAGAGCAGGTGAAAGACAACAAGTATTAGCGCGGTGACACTCGTCTGGAGCAAGCCCACACCCCGGGCATCATCCTTCTTCTGGCTCCAGGAGAGGGCAAGCCCGGGCACAGTAACCCCCCCCCCGCCTGCTCCGCGTAGGGATCGGCTAACCTTTTCCCAAAAGAGAGCCAAACACTAGAAAGGGCAGCCCAGAACTCCGCGGGGGACAGGGCTGGTTTCCTGCACCCATAGGGGGGCTATTTTCTAGGAGAACTCGCCCCACCCTAGAAAAGCCCCCTATCCCTCCTTTCTGCATGGGCTCTGGAGTGAGCCCCCTTGATTTCAAGAAATCCACCCACACATTAGGATAGGATATGGTATTACATTGCCACTCACTCGTTGCTTATTTGGCTGCTAAGTCTGCTAACTTCGTCCATCGCAAGGCTATCCAGCGGCCGCCACTGAGAAATGCCAGCCCTCCCCCCCCCAACATAAAAAATCCTCCCCCTCCCTCCCTGAGACCCCAGCTCCCGCCGGCCCTTCAGCAGCAATGGCTCGGCTCCCTCTCCTTCCCTCTCCAGGCTCTGGGCGGCCTGAGCTGGCCGCCTTTCAGGGTCCCCCGGCCCAAAGCAGGCGAGGGCGAGCAGGGAGAGGGGCGGCGGGGGAGAGGGAGCTGGGCTGGACGGGGCGGGCGGGCGGGGTGGGGAGGAGGGCGAGCGGGAGGCGCTTTTTAAGGGGAAAGTTCGCAGGCCGAGGGGCAGCTTAGCTAGGACTCCGGGAGGGGAGGCTGGGGTGGCGACCGGTGGGGGGGACCCCAGCCTGAGCAGCTGAGCCAAGCCCCCGAATCCGAACCCGGGGCTTGCAGAAAGGAAAAGTTACTTGCCTTGGCTGGGCCGAGAGCTGCTGGGTGCCGGCTGAAGAGATCCCGACTCCGAAGAAGCCTTGTCAAGAAGCGGATGCCTCGCTCTGTACCTTCTTCTCCCAGGCTTTCTCGCTCGCTGGCTCGCCCTCCCTCCCTCCCTCTCTCTCTCCCTCCCAATCTCTCTCTCTCTTTTTCCCCCTCTGCCTCTTTTTTTCTTCTTCCCTCCCTGTCTCTGCACAGTCCGGAGAGGAAAATCGGCGATGATATACATACAGAGCGTGTGTGTGTGTGTGTGTGGCTGAGCGTGAGTGTGGGAGCGAGTCTGATTTAATCTTATTCGTTTCACCTTTTCAGTGACCACCAGAAGACAGGACCGAGAGTTTATTGGGAAAGAAAGGGAGAGCGAGGGGGACAGGAGAGCGAGCGAGCCCACTCTTGCATAGTCAATAACATCCTTTTTATCAATGCAATCTACAATAGAGACGGCTTGGCAGGGAAAACTGAAGGGCGGCGGCGGGGGGGGGGGAGACAAGGGGGGGAAACACCCTTCATTATTTCACCGCCAAATCGCAAACCGTGCCTTAGAAACCACGAGTCTTGCCTCCAACCCGGGGCACCCAAGATTTCACTTTTATTTTAAAGAAGCGGGAGGGGAGGGGAGGGGACACCATGCCACGACCCCGGCTTTCTCTGCTAACCCTTCGAGAGGGCGATCTTGGGTTGGAAGAGCTTTTCTGTCCGCCCGCCCTGCTCTGAAACTTTTCCAGAACTTGGCTAAGAAGTGGGAAACAGAGGGATCCGGTTAGGATTGGAGAAGCGACCCAGGCGTAGATGGGAAGCCGTTCCCACGGAAAGGGTTCACATACACCCCTGCGGGTTTGGATGGGAGGCGTGAAGGGAACTATTCTGATATTTGAATGCCTTCCTGCTCCGACACCAGCAGCACTAGCTCTCTCTTTCCTCCCCACCCCCCCGCAACAGAAGGAAGGGGGAGCTAAACAAACTGCAGTTTCCCCTCTCTCTTCCTGTCCGCTAGATGGCAGCACGATCCAGCGATTATCACTAACAGTGGTAATGGGGGAATGTTATCTCTCCTCCCACCACCACCACCACCACGCACACAACACAACACACCGCCGACCTACCCGGTTCCCAGCATACACTCCCCCTAGACTCACATTTATCTCTCCCTCCCTTACTTGAACTTTGCTTTGCCAACATTGATCCTTTCTGATAGACAGCAAAACCGACCGCTTACTTTTGTTATCAATTAATCAGGACTGAGAAGGTTTAAAAACATTGGTGGGAGAAGGGAAGGAGGGCGGAGGGGGGTGTTACACGTATGAGGCAAAAGGTGACCGAGGAGTGTGGGAAACCTCCAAGTGCAATGAGATGGTGGTTTCTGGCCAGGCAAATTTCACTCTACCAGTGACGGGAATTGAACATATTTTTAAAAATAATATCCATAAAACCAAATAAATCCGGGGAACGAGTTTTTAAAAAAAGAGGGAAGGGCGAAAGCGTGTTCTGGATGGAGAGGGGGAGGAAGGGGGTGTGTTGAACATATGGAACCGTAAACGTATTTTTAAATACTTACATTCCTTATGGAATCTCCTTAGCCATCTACTTCCAGCCATTAAACAATGGGTTCCAATCCAAGTATTGTAATTCCTAATCAAGTTCTTGAGGGGGAGGGTAAGGAAAAAAGAAAGAAAGAAAGAAAGGAAACAAAGACACACAGAGACATCTAATTTTAAAAAAAAAAACTTTCAGAACGAGCCAAAATAATTTCCTTTTAATTCCCTTTTCCCCCTATCGCAATGCATCTCCTCTCTTCCCACACCCCCACACCCCCCGCTCCGCGAGCGCGCGCCTTCCCCCTCCCCTTTCTTCCCCCGTGCGTGTGTGTCTGTGTGTGTGACCATAGACGACCCATACTAATCAGGTCTCAAAGTAAATAGCAGAGCAGGGCGATCTCAATGTAAATTGTGCTTGTCAGAAGAACCCCCCCTCTCTCTCTCTCTCTCTTTCTCTCTCGCCTCCTTCCCTCCACCCCCTCCCTCTCCTTCCCTCACCCCCCTTTTCCCTTCCCATCTCAGTCAGTAGGTAGCAAAGAATAAAGGCGGAGCGGGGGAAGAGAGAGAGAGAGAGAGAGAGAGAGAGACCTCAGCCAATGGAGTGAAGGAGGCTTGGCTAACCTTAGCCTCCCATATTCTCTCCCCCCAATTCAGGGCTCTGACCAGTCAGTCGCCTTTGATTATCAGTTGCCAGCAGCCCCTCTCTTGGCTCCTTGACATGAGCTCCATATAAGGCAGCGATCTCCATAGAAACGTGTCAGTTTCAATAGTAGTGTCAAAGTTCACTATATACAGACATCCGCGCAGATCCCCTTTTCGGAAACATTGCTCTGGTAGTCTTCCCGTTTAAACGCATTCATTTTTTGGTTCTCTCTCTCTCCCCCCCCCCTACACCTCTCTTTCTCTCTCTCTCTTTCTCTCTCTCTCTTCTTGCATATTCTATTAGTTGACGGCTTCTTTCTTTCTTTCTTTCTTTCTTTTTTTTACCCCTCTTTATCTTCTTCCTTCTCTCTTTTTTTCCACCCTTCTGTTCCCCTCTCCGCCTCTCGCTTCCTTCCTCCCCGAGACCTAGAGAGAGGGGAAACTTTGGAGAGACGAAAAAGCAAGCAAGCAAGCAAGCAAGAAGGGAGGAAAAGAGAAAGAAACAGATCGCGAGGAAAAAGAAGAAAGGAGACGTCTTTTTAACAATTCTTCCTGTCTTCGATTTTTGACATTTGATTGTTTAAAAAAAAAAACAATTGGGGGAGGGATTTTATTTTTATTTTTTGGCTGCCGAAGGGGTTTTTCTTTAAAAGCGGTGGGTTATTTTTCCTCCGATTTTTTTACATTTTATTTTGAAAAGAAAAGAAAAGAAAGAACGGTTTGCTTGGGAGATCTCCAGTGATTATTGTCAGCCCGGCAGGGCAGAAGAAAGGCGGCGAGAGGCGCGAGCGAGGAAGACGGGAGGAGGAGGAGGAGGAGGAGGAGGAGAAGAGGGTTTATTTATTCGACCTACTTTGGATCGCCGGCTCTGCTCTCTCGCTCTCTCTGGCTCTCGCTCTCGCTCTGCTCTGCTCTCCCTCTCGCTCTCCTTTGGCTTCTCCTCCCTCCCCTCCGCGCGTGTGTGTGACACTGGCGTCTCTCCTGAGGCTCTCCATGGTCGCTCTCGGCTGGGCCACCGGGCTGGGGAGCCTCCGTCTGCCGGGCCAGAGCGAGGCGGCGGGCGCTGCGTGGCCTTCGGGTCCTTCCCGGCGAGACTGAGAGGACCGGCGAGCGCGAGGAGCCGCCGCAGCCGGAGGGAGCCGGCCGAGGAAGAGGCGGCGGAGGGGGGACGCTCCACCACAGCAGCAGCAGCAGCAGCGGAGGCGGCGGAGAAGACGGAGGCGGCGGCGGCGGCGGCAGCTCCAGAGCCGCCAAGTGCCTCCCCGACTCGGCCGTGGCGGCGTCCTCCCGCGGCTCCCGGTCCTGCTGCTGCTCCTCCGGCTCGCTTCCCGAAGCGCCTGCCCTGAATGGCTGAACGCTGCCCGGCGCTGCCTCGGACTTGGCCCCCGGACAGCCGCGCGCCCTGAGCCCCGCACCCCAGGCAGCGTCCGCGGCGGCGGCAGGGGCAGAAGAAGAAGACGACGCAGCCGGAGCCGGAGCCGGAGCCGCGCCTCGGCCGCCCCCTCGCCGGCCCCCTTCCAGCCCCGGCTCCCCGGCGGCAGCGGCGACGGGCTCGATCCGGCAAGAGCGGCACCCCCGGCCGGGCCCCGGCGGCGGCGGCGGCGGCGAGCAGCAGGAGCAACAGCGGCAGTGGCGGCGACGGAGGCGGCCGCAGGAGCAGCAGCAGCAGCAGCAGCAGCCCCGGCAGCCTTCCCAGCCCGAGGAGCGGCGGCGGCGGCGGCGGCGGGGCCAAGCTCCGGGCTCTCCCGCCCTCCCCGGCCGCGGCTTCCGAGTCCCGCCTGGGGGCCGGCCGCGCACACTGCGAGCCCGGGGAGGGCGCTGGGCTGGCTGGCCGGCGGGGCGGGTGTCCGGCGGGCCGATCGCCGCCTCCTCCTCCTCCTCCTCCTCCTCGCCTTCCCTCCCTCGCTTCCCCAGGGTGACCCTTCCTGGATGCGTTTCCCCGCCGCCCGCCTCGCCCTGGCTGCTTTTGCAACTTGAGGCAAGGAGCCCTTCCTGGGGGGAGGGAGGGAGGGAGGGCGAGGAGGGGGAGCGGAGAAGGAGAGTCGGGAAGGCGAGAGGGGGAGGAGGGGGAGGGGAGGACAGAAACCCCCGCCGCCGAGCCCGAAAGGGGCTTCCAATCCGAGGGAGGGGAGGGGGATAGAAAAAAGCCCTTTGGAATTCCGTGACTTTTCTGCCCCCCTCCCTTGAAACAATCACCCCCAAATTAGAGAGGGCGGGAGAAGAGGGAGGGAAGGAAGGAAGGAAGGAAGGAAGGAGGGCAGGCGGGGGGCAGGGCAGGGCAAAGAGGCAGAAAGAGCGCGGCGGCGGCGGCGGCGGCGGGAGTAGAAGCGGCGGCGGCGGCGGCAACCGGGAGGCGGGAGCAGCCCTGATCCCTGGCCTCTGCCCCCCCATCCAGGCAGCCGACCTTCTCCCCCACCCACCCCCTCCCCTCCCCCGATCCCCCTCCTCCCCCATTCCCTCCCTCCTCCCCTCTCCTGGCCTCTTTCCTGGCAGGCCGGCAGGCAGGCAGGCCGGCCGCCCCCCCACCCCGGAGCCCCCCAACCGGTCTTTTTTTTCCTCCGTGGGCCCGAGATATGGCAATGGTAGTTAGCAGCTGGCGAGATGCGCAGGAGGACGTGGCCGGGGGCGGCCCCACCGGAGCAGCTCAGCCGGGCCGGGATCCGCAGCAAGGGGCCTCGGCGGCCCCCCACACGCCGCAGACGCCCAACCAGCCGGGCGCCCCCTCCACGCCGGGGGACAAGGGCCAGACGCAGCAGGGCTCGGGCCAGGGCCAGCCGCAGCCCCAGCAGCAGCAGCAGCAGCAGCACATCGAGTGCGTGGTGTGCGGGGACAAGTCCAGCGGGAAGCACTACGGGCAGTTCACCTGCGAGGGCTGCAAAAGTTTCTTCAAGCGGAGCGTCCGCAGGAACTTAACGTACACTTGCCGGGCCAACCGGAACTGTCCCATCGACCAGCACCACCGCAACCAGTGCCAATACTGCCGCCTCAAGAAGTGCCTCAAAGTGGGCATGAGGCGGGAAGGTGAATATTATTTCTTCCCTATATTCTCCTACTCCAGCTTGTGGTATGTGTGGAGAGCAGGGGGGGCGGGGGGCAGGCGGGAGAGAATGCTGGGGTCCCCCTCCCTCTCCTCCGAACCCCCCTCACACACACACACACACCCCTTCTCATCCTCCACCACACACTTTCCCTCCTGCCTTCTTAGAAAAATCACCACCACCACCATTTTTATTCCTATTAATTATTATTGCCACCACTGCACAAGTCATGATTCCTCCACTAAACATGCAATGGCTCTCTAGCTCCAACTCTATGTTCTTGACCTAGGTGACTCTCTCTTTTGTTGCCTTGGAGCTGGGAAAGAAGTGGAGGGAGGGCGATGGGGGGGCGGTGGAGAGAGAGGGGGGGCAGACCTTTCTCTCGGTATTACTGGCTTCCCACTTCTCTTTTTCGCTACTATTATTTTTCTTCCCATTAAAAGGAGGAGGAGGGAAGGTGGTGGGGATCACAACACTTCACACACATCTAGCAACCTCTTCTTCCCCCGCCCCGCGCTGCTCTGAAAGCTAAAAGAGATGTGTGCAAAGTGGGGGGGGGGAGGTTAGAGGGAGAAATATTGGAGGGGGGGTGTAACTTCTGCTGCTTGTATCGCTGCTTTCTTGCATCCTACCCGTCTGCTAGCCCTCCCCACCCCCCGCGATTCAGCGGCCTTATTTTGACTCCCTCGTGCTTTCAAAGGAAAGTTTGTGAACGAGGAGTGCTTTTATAGTTCTGCCATTTTCCACCACCGCCACCTTTCGCATGCTGCTCGTTTTCTTTCGCCATCATAGGCCCTCGTTTCTTTAAATATTGCATCCCACTTGCAATCTGCAGCACAGTTCTCTATTATTATTGTTGTCATTATTGTCATTATTATTATTATTATTTATCTGGAATATGATTCCCCCTCACCATATGAAAACAAAAGGAACACTTCCAGTGTTAGAATGTCGTCTCTTTCTTTTCCTCTCCCTCAAATGAAGGTGTTTTTATTTGTCACGTTTCTTTTTGTCATCTGTTTTCATTTTATTTTTTCTTGTGGCAAGAATGTACTGCCGTGGTGTGTTTGTGTGTGTGTGGTGTGTCCTTATCCACTCTTCTCCTCCAATCTATTTAGCTGATTGATGGTTAAAACTCACCTTCGTGACTCTAGTTAAAGATGTCCTAAGAGGCAAATGAACCCCAAAGCAGGCGTTTTGTGCAGTGGAGAGAAATTGGAACCTTTCGAAATATCCTTTGCCCTGTTTGCCACCCGGAAATAAAAATGTCTGTGTGGGTTTGGGTTTTTTAAAATTGCCACTGATTTCATTTGTAGCTTCAGAGAATTGTTGGCTGGGTGGGGGTGTCGGAGACATGCAGACAGCAATAAATACAGAAGGATGGGGAGCAACAGATAATCTTTGAACTGTTTGTTCATTTAATTGAAGTATCCAAGCTCCAGGTCAGGAAGTAGTATTTTGCAAGAAGAGGGACCGATTCTGACAGGTCGATGAGAATATTAGAATCCCACCCACCCCCATTAAATGTATGATGAGCCATGAATATATTGAAGAAAATATTTCTTCCTGTGAAATGGGGAATATTTTTTTCCCCCAGGCATTAGAAATACTCTCAGTGGTCATCCTCTTGCATTAAGTTGCCTTTGTTTTACATGCCATGAGTTTCAACCATTGGCGCTGGAAAAGTTACACACAGAGAGAGAGAGAGAGAGACTTTGCTCAGTTTTGGGAACTCCAAGCACGCTTATGTTTGGGGTTGGGGTGGTTAATGAATCCACACTGTGCGCGCGCTCGCGCTCGCGTGTGTATATGAGTGTTGTGCAGTTGCAAACGTGTGCTTTGACTGGCCAAAGCAGTGGGCAGAGGTTTTTTTTCCCCCTTTGCATCTGCAACTACACACACAAGGACTTGCTTCTTCGCTCCTTGCCACTCATGTTTTGTCTTCTGTAAATCCAGAAGTTTAGTTTATTTTTTTATAAATCCAAAGCAACGACAAGAACAGCCGCGGTTCTCGATTGTCTCCTGCCCTTTTGAGCAAGGAGAAATCCATTGAGAAATTGCAGCGGCATGCCCATATATATATATGGTAGTTGGACTGGGACCTGGTGGTTTCGGCAGCGGTAGCAGGGGAGGAGAAGGCAACCTTCCGCGGCCCTCCCCCCAGATAACGTTTGTAAGCCTCTTGGCTAAGTGGGACTCCGGACTGGTAAATAAAGCCGCCGCTCTCCTTGAACGGGCCTTTCGGAATTCCTGCAACTTTGAGCTCGGGCTTGGCTGGAGGGGTTGGCCATGGATCTTTGGCTCTCTGGAAAGCAACTTGGAGGTGGGAGCTCTGCTTTGAATTTCTCTGTCGTTGCTGCTCCTGCTATTAATTATTATTATTATTATTATTATTTGTTGTTGTTAACGTTACTGCTGGTGAAGGAAGGGCAGTCCTGCAAGAGGGTATCCATGTCTCCATTTGCACAACAATGCAATTCTGGGGAAGCTTGCATTGTGCCTCCGGCACCCCCACCCTGATTTGTCTCTCTGTCTGTGTGCGTGTGTGTATGTGTAAGAGAGAGAGAGAGAGAAGCTGTGTGTGTGTCCGCGTGTGTGCTGCTGCGGGAAGCAGGCTTTTTGCATTGTGCGGCGGCGGCTGGCGGGGCTGGGTTTTGCCAAGGCTGCTGGATGCACATTTCCTCTCCTTTTCTCTCTCTCTCCCTCTTTTCGTCAGCGGTTCAGCGAGGCAGGATGCCTCCGAGCCAGCCGAACCCGGGCCAGTACGCGCTGACCAACGGCGACCCGCTGAACGGGCACTGCTACCTGTCGGGCTACATCTCGCTGCTGCTGCGGGCCGAGCCCTACCCGACGTCGCGCTACGGGAGCCAGTGCATGCAGCCCAACAACATCATGGGCATCGAGAACATCTGCGAGCTGGCGGCCCGGCTGCTCTTTAGCGCCGTCGAGTGGGCCCGCAACATCCCCTTCTTCCCGGACCTGCAGATCACCGACCAGGTGGCCCTGCTCCGCCTCACCTGGAGCGAGCTCTTCGTCCTCAACGCGGCCCAGTGCTCCATGCCCCTCCACGTGGCCCCGCTCCTGGCCGCCGCCGGCCTCCACGCCTCGCCCATGTCCGCCGACCGCGTGGTGGCCTTCATGGACCACATCCGCATCTTCCAGGAGCAAGTGGAGAAGCTGAAGGCGCTGCACGTCGACTCCGCCGAGTACAGCTGCCTCAAAGCCATCGTCCTCTTCACCTCAGGTCAGTCCAGACTCACTCGGGGGGCTTCGGGATCGGGGGGTGGGTGGGTAGGCGGGTGGGGGGCAGCCGCCGCAACCAGGCCGCAGCAGCAGCAGCCGAGTGGCCCTCCACCTCCCCAGGGCTCCCGTTTGGCCCATCCCCAACCCAGTTTGGCCAGCTGAGGAATGGGGAAACAAGTTGCCCCTCTCCCCATTCCTCGATCTCCTGGGGGGGGGGCCTGCAGGGCACCCCCCCCTTGCCGGATCCTCCCCAGATTCAGCATCGATCTTTGTCCTCCTCCCATGAGAGAGTAGTGGCAGGATCTTCCAGGAGGAGACCCCACTTACACGAAGTCCTCTTGAGCACCAGGGCCCTCCAGATGAACCCTGTCCTGCATTGCTGGCGAATGTAGTTGGTGTCTCTTCCTGTAGGCCTCGGGTGAAACTGACAAGCCTTCCGGGGATGCGCTGTAGGAAGAAGATTGCCTTTGGCTCCAGGGGTGCCTGAGTCTGTCAGCCGGTGCCTCTCTGTGTGTGGACTGGAAACCTACCGTTCCCACGCACCTTTTGCTCTGCGTGGGGTGTGTTTGTGTCAGAGCGAGAGAGAAGAAAGGAGGTGTAAGGCTTTGCTGAAGGGACTTTTCGACAGAGCTTGTTCAAATAAGGAAGGCAGAGGCACAAATAAATCATAAATAATACCGCTTTATTGCTGCCTGATTTCTCCCCCTCCCTTATCGGAAACCATTAATATTTGCCGTTACTGTGGTTAGGGAGGCTCATTAAAATTGATTCGAGTGCCAAAAATAGGACTCTTTTCTCCCTATTAAAAGAGAGAGGAGACCCAGCCTCCGGGCTGGAAGAATCAACCTGAAGACACATTTCTTTCCTCTTCTTTGGCCGCTTTTCTTTTTCTTTTTAAACAAACAAACAAAACGCAAAAGCAGGCAAATCCTGGGAAATGTAACAGATTGCCTGCAAAAATATCAAATTAATGGTAGGCAGTGGTAACGGTCACGTTAGCAATTTTGCTTATGATAGATGGTTCAAATTAACTTTCAGGCGAGTGCATTAGCGTCGCCTTTGAAGTGCTCCGGTTGGAGCCCATAAATATACAAGGCGTCCTTTATTTTGGAAACCTGCGTGAAGGACATCTATAAACATCAAAGCGCAAAGAATGAGAAACAAAGATAAGGAGGCTCGGAGGTGGCCTTTGCCATAATGTGTGACTTTAGCACCTTTTAAAAAAACACTTTAAAAAAAAAGGCCCGTTTCCTTCAGGATTCCAATCCCATGCCATTAAATTCCCTCCCTCGAATTTCCCCCTTTTAAAAATGGACCGAGCAAATAAATACACAAAGGTTTTTGGAGAAGCGTAAAAACGGCCCCGCGCTTTGCTAGAGGATCTGTTTGTGAGGCTGGCAAATCCATCCACCTTTATTGCCTTTCATGTATGTATTTACATCGTAGTCAAATACCTCTTAAATGTGCGCAATATTGTAATGTAGGAAATGTAGTATTAATACCGGTTTGAAGATGGGCTAATTTCTTGAGACGTGGTTGAGGGGAGGGGGACTCTTCCTTGGCAATGCCTGGCGCTGGGAAAGCTCTGTCTGTGACTGCCCCCCCCCCGCCCTTTCCTCCGGCTGCAAATGTAGGCCCTGCTTGGGAAAGAGGAGGACGGGCCCTTTCTTTGCAGAGGATCAAGGGGCAGAGCTTAAAACAAATGGGGAGATTTGCGGAACAGCCATTGGGGGGTGCGTTTTATCTTCCAGCTTCTTTCGCTTCTTTCCTGATGGGAGCTCATCACCGCCCCCCACCCCCGTCTTCTTTTTTCCTTTCCTGACAGAAAGAGACCCTGGTGGTATTTTTCAGGGTGATTGAACTGAGAAGGTCCCCCTGATTTTTCTTAAACTGTTTATTCATTGAGGTAGAGGAAGAAGAGGGGGAGTTAGAGCTAAACTGGCCAATGGGCGAGAATAGCTGGGCCAGCGTTTTCTTTTTTTTAAAAAAATGCAGCTTTTAGGAGGCCAAAGTTTTCCAGAAAGCCGGCGGCCTGCTTTATGTCGTGCTTAGTCACCAAAGAGTCCTGGCAAAAAGGTCTGACCTCAATGACACGCTGCCCCACAAATGACACCCTTTTCTCCCTCTTTCCTCAAATCCTGGCTCAGCCCAAGCTCAGGGATTGAATCAACCAGTCTTCCCTATCTCCAGATATTTGCGCCTGTCGATAAAGGTAGTTCCACCTTCAGGTAGTTTTTTTAAAACAAAAAATGTGCAATCGACAAGATGGGGGGGGGAGAAAAAAGAATATTTTCCAACATTAGGGAGGGGAGAGGAGAGGAGGTTCCAACAGAGCGAAATTTTACACATCCTCCGGGATGATGAGCCAGTCTCTTTCTCTCTCAACACCTCTTTCTCCTCTTTCATCTATGGATCCATTTCCATTTGGGCTAGTCTTGTTTTGATTGCTAACTCGAAGGTAATTTATGGCGACTCTTTCGCCAAGTCGTCCAACTTTTAAAAGCCAACTTTGATGGATGGAAAATACATTTTTCGCAGCCTGGTCCCCGAGGCCCAACCTTAAACGTGAAGGGGGAGTGCTTTCCCAGTCCATGGTGTTTAAGAGGAGAGATCAAGGCTTAAGCAGGCTCAGAAGTTATTTTGGCGTGTCATCTCTCCCCCTATCACCCGCTCCCCCGTTTAGATTCGGGATATTATTTTTCATCCGCACTAGTCTGGAGTCTGTCCCACAAGTCAAACAGGGACTTGAAAAGAGTCCTGACTCGTTGGCTCCTTACAAGTATATGCAAACACCATTAAAGAAGAAAGCCCTTCTAATTCTTCCTCCCCCCCCGCGCGCATCCCCAACTTTGATATATTAAAATTTCCAGCGGAAGGATCAGGTTAGATAAGATCAGCTCCATAAATCTCTCTTCGGCGCCATACCAACTTTGATTTCTCGTTATATGTGAGCTGATTACATCTATATTTTCTGAGCGCTAAACTCTCCTGGATGCGTTACATGAAATATACTCCCTGTAGTACAAAAGGCCCAGGTCGGCTTCTGCCGAACAGTAATGATTATTTATTTACATCATTCCTTTTGCCATAGACAGGAAGAAGAAAAATTGAGAAATAATGACTGCAGGAAGAAATATGGCCATCTTAAAATGTGGGACACGCACAATTTCCACCTAATTCCCACACACACACACACACACACAAGCACATTGCAGCCTTCCCTTCCCAGCCTCCCCCGCCCTTCATCTTCTCCTAGATGTAAATTCACAGAAAGTGAATAGGTATTGCTTTCCTTCTTGAGTCTTATTTCCTCGCAACTCACTCAGCTAATCGATCAGATAGCACAGATTGTTTAATTTTCAGATCCTCCTGTTAGGAAGCAAACGTTGAAGGCATTCCCCACCACCACCTAAAAATCCGAGTTTGCTTGGGGTGAAGTTCCCCTAAGTGAGACGTGTTTAGTGTAAGGGATGCTCCATATAATCTGAGCCTGATGTACCTGGAGATGGGGGGGGTGTTAAAACAACAGACTAAAGCGACCTTTTATAAAATTTGAGTTAGGTGGGAAGAGAAAAGAGGAGACAGGGAAAACCCTTCCTGTTCATGTCTGGTCTCAAGGTCCAAGTCTTGCTGATGAAGGTAGAAGCCAGGAGAAATATTCCTGGAGCACTCTGGAAAAGGCAGAGGCCTCCTCTTCGCCGGACTTGGCCTGGCCTGGGAGTTTCCTGAGAAGCCCCTGCAACAAACTGGTGGACCCAGCCCTGGTGAGGGTTTGGGGCGATCGCCTTCTATGCTGGCCAGGGACTTTCTTCCTATTGAGCACAGGGAAGGGTGGTCTTCCTCCCCCCTCTCTCCCCAGCTTCCCCAGGGTAGGCAGGTGTATTGCAACCTGTTTCCCTCCCTCCCACAGACGTGCCCCCGCAGCCTTCAGAGGTTGCCAATGATCCCGGCGTTTAAGGCCAAAGTATGGATTAGCACAACAGTCGGATGTGGGTAATTGTAGATCTAAGCGCTCCTTAGTTCGTGGCTGGGGTCACGGGGGTCTTTGCCTCAGAAGCGCCTGAATTATAGCTTGGTTTATTTCTATTTGCGCTTGAGGCAAGAAGAAGCTGCGTTGCCAGGAAGGGGCCTGGCCATCTTTGCAGGGTTGCCTCTTTGGAAAAGCGAAAGCTCCCCAGCCTTTAACACACAAATAAACCGGTTGTATAGGGGTCTGTCTTTCTAGCCATAGATGCAAAGATACAAGCGCACACATATATACACCCACGCATATGCATACATATGCATTTCACCATGTTAGAATAAACGTGGCCTGCCTTTTCTTTCCACCGCCATCCTTTGACATTCGCAGCGTTGTCACGTCCTTTTGGGGGCCATTACCCTGCGATTAATTCATATATAGCTCCAGATATTAGCAGAGGCTGCCTTTGATCTGCACTAAACCGACCCGCTCACCGACTGCTCTGCTTGTGATCCTGGTGTTTTGAGATATTTATTATTAATATTCAGAATACAGGTTTGGAGGGGGGAGGCGGGGCTCTTCTCCCTTTCCCTTCGCCTGCCGTTTCTGGTGCTGGAATAGTCTCCCTCCTTTCCCCCGCCTAGGGGTGGGACTCCCCCATTTCTCCCCTTCCTCCCTGCCCCATAATACCATGAGGGTGTATTTTTATTTTATTTTATTTTATTTTATTTTATTCATTCGAGGGCCGGAGTAGGGAAGGAAGGAAGGGTGGCTGGTCCTCCCATTCTTTCTCCTGGGATAAAGAGGGAAGGGAGGACATGCACTCCAATTGGGGCGCCGAGGGAGCCGCTTCCTAGGTCGCTCTGGGGCTCTGCGGAGGGCTGTCCAGGGTGTTCTTCTCTGGGGCAGAGGAGCCAGCCCCCAGGCACCTCCTCGGGGCCTGGCGTTTTCCAGGGAGATGGAGCCCCAGCACTAGCAGCAGCGGCCGCCGCTGAGGAAGGCGAGGCAGCCGGCGCCGCTTTGTGCGTGCAGGCGGGCGGGCCAGAGCAGCTGCAGACGCCCGCTTAGTCCAGGCTTTGGGGCTGGCGCGGGAGGGAGGGGGCCGAGGACTGAGCCATCTTCCTGGCAATGATTATACAGCTTACAGAGGAGATGTGACCCATTTTCAATTACTCGATCCGCCGAGATCTCGAGACAAAGCAGGGCCTTTCCTCCCCCCCCCCCTCCGCTTTCTCTCTCTTTCCCTTATATTCTCTCTCGGAAATGGAAACCGGAGCCTTCCGTGCGAGCGACTGCAAATCCTCGCCTGGCTTGGAGCTCATTTCTGCACGCGCTGGCTTGGCCCCATTTATTCCACCCCGGAGCCCTTTTCCCCCCTTCAGCTGACGATGCGCGCGCGTGGGGGGGGGGAGAGGGGGAGGCATGGCGCAGGGGAGCGGGAGGGGGGGCTGAGGAACCGGGGAGGACTAGAGGGACAGGGGAGGAGAAGGAGAAGCCCCCACGGCTGGCTGGCTGGCTGGCTCCGGGTCTGCCTGTCTGCTGATCTTGAAAGGTGGGAGAGGGAGGGAGAGCGAGATTGTCTCTGTGTGTCTGTGTGTGTGATTGTGCGTGCCCGTGCCTTCACGGGATAACAATAGGATGCAGCTCCAGGATAAGGGGAGGGTCCCCGGCATCTGTCCCCTTCCTGAGGGCTGGAGCCCGGTTGCTGGCAGGCGAGGGAAAGATGGCTCCCCAGCTTCTCTCCCGGCTGCCTTTCCGCGTCTTCCATTATTTATTTGCAAGGTGAAGGAAGAGCAGCACAAAGAGAGCGCGGGGAGGGAGGGGGCGTCTGGGGTCGCGGCTGCTCGGCTGCTCTGTCTGATTGCTTTGGAGGCGGCGGGTGGGGAGGGGGGCTGAGGGGAGAGCTGGGATGCTGGGCGCCGTGGCCCCCGCTCGCTAACCCTGTTGCCCCCCCTCTCTCTCTTTCCCCTCTGCCCCCCCTGCCCCATCGGCCACCCACCCCCGCCTGGGCCCCTGGGCGTTGGCGTTGCTCCGGGCAGACGCCTGTGGCCTGTCGGACGCGGCGCACATCGAGAGCCTGCAGGAGAAATCCCAGTGCGCCCTGGAGGAGTACGTGCGGAGCCAGTACCCCAACCAGCCCAGCCGCTTCGGCAAACTGCTCCTCCGGCTGCCTTCGCTGCGCACCGTCTCGTCCTCGGTCATCGAGCAGCTCTTCTTCGTCCGCTTGGTAGGTAAAACCCCCATCGAGACGCTCATCCGAGACATGCTGCTCTCCGGCAGCAGCTTCAACTGGCCTTACATGTCCATCCAGTGTTCCTAGAGCACACTGTGCCTCGTGGCCTCCCCCGCTTAGAGCCCCGCAGAGCCAAGAGACAGGGAGGGGAAGGAAGGAGGAAGGAAGGAAGGAAGGAAGGAAGGAAGGAAGGAAGAAGCTCCTTCAACAGCCGCGGCAGCAGCAGCGCCATAGACCGGCCCAAACCACCGTCTGGGGGTTGCACATATGCAAGGGGGGGGGTGTCCCGAGGAGAGACAGAGAGCAAACGGGGGGGGGGGGGTCGAGAGCAAGAGACTTGGTGGCGTGAACACTGGATGGAAAAGACTCGCCTAAGAGCCTCACCCCTGGCGATGGAGGAACGGACAGCCCGTGTTTGTGGAAGGCAAACAATAACGCTGGGACTGGGGAGGAAATGAAAAGCAAACTTTACATGGTTCAGACAAACAAACAGAAAGAGGATCGGACTGAAGGGATTTTCATATAAAGCAACCTCCCCCCTCGCACCTCTTCCCTCCCCCCACCGCCTCTTCTCCCCAAAAGAAGACGCCTCGGATGGATTTTTTTTCTTGGATTTATGACGGACTGAGGTGGATATGTCTCTGTACAGCCAACCAACCCCACCGTTTAAACAGGGGAGGGGAACAGAACAGAAAGACACTGAAGCCGAATTGACTCTGATGCAAAGGAGGGGCGGGCATGGGAGAGGGGCCCACAGGCACACACTGACCACGAACATTGTTCTTCATTTTGTAAAATATTAGTCTTTATTTTCACTTTTTTTGTAAAATTTAAAACATCGTATGCGCATAAAGGAGACAATAAGAAGGGGGGGGAAACAACCACAAGAAAACAAAACCAGAATTAGGGAGGGGGGAAATAACATTTTCCAAATAATTATTAAAAAAACAAGGAATTGTTCTGTGTGTATGTATCTATATCTGTTTTGTATTTTTTTCTGGTTCCAAACCAGGCTTCCTGTGATTCTATACTAATAATTTTTGATATAACCCTTTGCTTCTTATAATGAGTGCGATATATGTTGTCGAAGCTGTTCTTCAAGAATTAAAATTGAAGTGAGAATTTAAACAAAAATAAAATAATTTAGCAACAAAAGAAAAAACCCGAAAAGGAACACAAAACAGCAACACAACAAAAACAACAAAACCCCATGCCAGTCCATGAGTTCTTGTTCCTCGAAGCAGACCTACCTGTTTGACTTTGTGGAGGGGGGGGGTAATAACATTTTTACTCCCACCACAGACCAAGCCTAGGTGGCTTTACCAGAGTTTCAAGGAGTGGAAACCTATTTTGAAACCAATAAATACTTTGGCCACCTTGCTGGAAAGGGCTTTTAAGCAATTGGTCTTAGCATTTCCAAGCTGGCTGGTTTCATGTGAGTCTGGTGACAGAAGTGGACAAACCCAGAAATAAATCCCTCAGCCTATGGACCATATTTTCTCCCCAATTCATAAACTGGAACACTAGTTTAGATCTCCTCGTGTGTGTTTTTTTTTACTTTCCAAATGAGGTTTATCTATTCCCCCCTCCCCATACACACACACAAACAGGCCTTGACACTGGGGTAGAGGCCTCAGTGCCAATCATGGAAAAGGTACTCCTGGTTTATCTCTTGGTCGGTGGTTTTAGATGTGGGCTCTAACTCACCCGGGCCAAAGGTGGTGTGGCTTCCGTGCAGAAGGCAGGAGGCAGGAAGCATCCTTTCACGGTGAACGCTTCTTTGGCAACGGTGTCCCTAAGAGAAATCGAGGGCTAAGCCTGTGGTAGTTGGGAGTATGTGATAAAACGCAGATGTGCGGCCAGACGTGGAGAGGGGGGGTGGATCTGTTTGATCGGTTGTACCGATCCAAGGACACGCGTGTGCCCCTATTCCCGTGGGCACCTGGAGGCCTCTCCTTGAATTCTCTTGCTGCATTTTCTCCTTCAAAAGCCCCGCCGCCCCCTCCTCTCGCTCCCTCTCCCCCACCCCCAAATGCGCCAGTCGTTCCACGAGAGGAGCTCCTTTTGAAGGTAAAGAGACTTCCCCAGTCCTTGGAGCCGGTCGCTCCAGATCTCTGTAACAGCTTTCACTGCATTAATATTTTATAGAATCTGAGACAGAGCTGTAAGAACACACACTGCCAAGGGAGCTCTTCCTTAACGTATTAATAAAGCTGGATCTTTAAAAATAACATTCGTGTGTGTGTGTCCCCAACCCTCCTCCTCTCGTGCCCCCACTCTCTCGCTACTAGCCCTCCAAACGTTTCCAAGAACGAGGCAGGGCTTTTGAGAGGAGAGTCACTGGCGAGGCGTCTTTTTCCCTGTTAATTTGCTGTCTATACTCTCTAGGGTTCCCCCCTCCCAATTTCTCTCTCTCTCTCTCTCTCTCTCTCTCTCTTTGGTTTGCATTAACAAGATCCTTCCGTCCAACCCACTTGGGGTGGTTTTTAATATTCTAGACGCAGTAGATCCGAGGAGGGAGAGCGAGAGAATGCGCGCGTTTCTATATGGTGGACACTTGCAGCTGCATAATCACCTCTGGCAGCAGCGGCCGCCGCCAGTCTCTGTGCGGACCAAGTCAGGTGCAAGGGGCAGACTGGAGAATGCGCCCTTCGGCCCGCAGTCAGGAAGGGTCCGGCTCCGGGAGAACCGCTGCCAAGCCACCCCCCACCCTCTGGGTTTTGCAGAGGGGGTGGGGTGGGGGAGGAGGCCCTCATCGACAGCCTTTAAGGCCAGACAGCCCTTGAACAGACAACCCCTGGTAGGTTCTGAATATCCTTAAGAAATTGAAGCCCTCCCTCCTTCCCACCCAAAGTGTCTTTTTCCCATCAGATGTAAATGACATGCATGGCGAGGCTGCAAGCCCACCCCCTTGAATTCAGAATTACGTGTTGCAGCCATTCTTTGCCCCTTCTCCGTTCGTTTTCGACGATAGACGTCAATAATGGGAATTAAGACTACTGTATTTAAAAAAAAAAAATACAGAGGAAAGACAACTTTCCAGGTCCAGATGAACTTGTAGGAAAAGAGGCCTAGGGGTTTCCTTCTGTCATAAAACTTTTCTAATGAACTCTGGCTTTCTCTCTTTCTCTCTGCTTCCTCAGTTCCCCTTAAACAAGGGTGTGGGTTTCCCCCCCCCCCCGCGCCTGGGATGATACTTGATCTCAGCCCCTTGGGCGGTCAAAGACAGAGGGCGTTAGACCCCCCCCCCCAATAAAGATTAGATGACTCAGCCCTTCTTCTTTGAGAGATTGTTTCAAAACCCAAGGATTTCTCCCTGTGGATTTCCCCCTCTTTTTTTTTTTCCTTTCCCTTTGCGAATCCATTGGCCTTTTGTAGGAAACAAGGGGCCAGGAGACCACTTATTCGTCGCAGGGCCTTGAGAAAGCTTAGTACTCACCCAGCATCACAATCGGCCACTTTGGAAAATGCTAGGTATCACATAGGAAAGCACAATTTTCCTCTCCTGTTCTTAAACCATTTCCAGGTCAACCAACTTTTGGTGACTTCCTAGGGATGGGTCTTGAGAACTGCAGGAACCCTGAAAAATAAAGACAAAAAGAGAAGAATTCTGCTACTGTTGCTAACAACAATGTGGCCTTTCCAATGAGGAAAGGCATTTGCGTGTAAATCACGGGCAGCATCACCCAGCCGCTGAAAAAATTCAAGGTGACTGATACAAAACTGAGACAGACCAACTGCAGCGAATTACTACAGGCATTTTGTTGGGCATTTGGTGATTATAGTTACAATAGAGTAGTGTAATAGAGCAATACAGACAGCGACCTACAACTGGGATCGCCTTGTAGATCTGGTCTCTTCCTAGGAGACAAGGGGTCTGGTGGGCTGCCGCCCTAGATTATAAACACTTTCAGTGGAAGTCAGTTCCCTCAATGACTTCCATGCAAATCGTTTAGGACTGGGAGGACTGGGGTATGATTCCGTAGGGGGTTGTGGATAGAGCCCAAGCGAGTTTAGGATTAATGAAGGGTCTTTCTAGGCTCCAGGGTTAGTTTCACACGCACACACACACACACACACACACACGGAAGAATGGATTTTAGTCAGTTCATAAGGACCTACTATCTGAATTATTGATGCCTCAGAATTAGGGAAGGAAAAAAAAGAAACTTTGTTGAGTCATGTTTAACATCAGAGAAGGGAGGCGTTATTAAATGCGTTTCAGACGCAGTCTCCTCCATGGAAAATAATACTCTGGGAAAGATAAATACATTATAGAAAAAGCTTTGAGCCTGCAGACTTATCCTTGGTGAAAGGCAAACTTGAGTTCTCCTCTTCCTTCTTTGAGAAGGAAATAGACCTCGGCTCTTTAATCCGAAGTCACTCCTTTTGGCAGAAATTTCTCTTTTTAAATAATAATAAAAAAATGTTTCATAGTGAAGTCAAAGGGTTCCCCTTTTTTGTAGGCAAAATGTTCTTGGCGAGGGTGAGAGCTTTAAGTTTCTTTGAAGTGCTTGGAAAGTGTTGTACATTCAAACTGCTTTCGGAAATGTGGGGGGGGGGGCAAATAGGGGAGTTGTGAAGAAGTTTCCCCAAGGACTAGCCCTCCCCTTACTGCCTGGACAATCTGAAGAAGACAGACAGACAGGCTTGCATCAGCTTTTCCAGTAATGAGCAGACCTTTTGGAACTAGGGCTGCATTCTGAACCATATTTATCTGAAAATAAAGTCTTACTGGTCGGTGGTTTGAGATTGGGGTGTTCTATATGGAGGGGTTTGGAAAAGCGAGAAAAAGCTATGGGCTTCTCCACCAGTCTGCCTTCCTGGCCCTGCTTGACTACTGCTTTTTGTAGAGGAATGGAATCTTGTTGTTGTTGCTGTTATTGTTGTTTAGGGTATTGAAATATATTTTCCCTCCACCTGTGTCATCAGTTTTGCTGCCAACAATCTGAATGTAATTGAAAGAGTTGGGGAAGGGGAAACCCACACCTTCCCAATGTTAGTAGGACACAGTATTTATTATATACAATAAATTACTGGGATGCATTATTTATTATACATATATTTACAATGCACCTCTATCGACAGATACATAGATCGATTGTATTCAGCTTTGTAAACCACTTTGAGATTTTAAAAAATGAAAAGCGGTATAGAAGTGTGCCTGCAATATACACACTTGGGTTTCAAGTTCCAGTTTTATATGTGTAAAATAGGTTTCCATATGTATTTAATAGAGTTCCAGTCGAAAGGACCACCACCAGCTGGTCCTTCTCATTCTGAAGAATCTGTGGGTTTCAGGGCCAATTGGGAAGGAGACCTCCCTGCGATGGTGGGGCGAGATGTGGGGGCAGAGAGAAGGAGGGGGAGAGGTGTGGGATAACCAGTGGAGACCAATAAAACTTTTGTTGAAAGGGCTCGCTCCGGATCCACCCCGTTCCCGGGCTCTTCTTTGACTTGGGCAGCCAAAGAGTTTTATTCCTAAATGAGTTAAAGAGCCATTTGCCTCTGTCGCGTTCTATTCATCAAACCGCAAGTCGAGAGCCTCGAACATGGACCGATTTGTTTGCTTACACAACCAGCTGGGCGCAATTTCACGTCTGAGATATCTATCTGAAAGCGCCCCTCATTTATTATCCTTACTTGTCAGCGAATCCATTTTCAAAGTTGGGTTGTTGCTTTAAAGGAAAAGTGCGAGGAAAGTCCTTGAAGACTCTGGGATTAAATATTCCCCCTCCATTCCCTCCCGGACTAATTCTCTCCCCACCCAGCCAGCCTTGTGTGCCCATCACAGAGGAGAAAGAACGGGCAGAAACAGCTGGAAAGGGGGGGGGAGGATTCCCCAGGGAAGCCAGAAGGAGGCCGGAGGACTCTGGGGCAGCTCCTCTCGGTAGACGGTCCCCGATCCCCCTGCCCAGCTCCCCACTTGGATGTTGGTTCCTGATCCGAATCAAGCCGAAAGATTCGACCGAGCGCTGCTCCACAGGCCTATCCAAAGCAGTTTTACGCAGGAGTAAGTGCCCCTGCCTGCAGCGCTCCCTTTCTTAGCCTGGTGGAGGGGGTTCTTTGTGAGTAACTGCACATCCAACCGGACTGGTGGAGTTGCAGCCCACCAGTTCAAAAGCAGCAATAATCACACCGGGCAGCGGGGATGAAACGGCTCAAGTCTCGGGCCTGGGCGTGTGGGGGGGGGTGGCTAGCCAAAGGCCTGGCAGTGTGGGGGGGGAGGGAGAGCTCGAGGAGCCCCACGGGGCGAGCTGTGGGTATGTTTGAGGGCCTTGCAAGGTGCAGCCACCTGTTGAAGTTGGCGGGGGAGACAGGGGAGGAGGAAGAAGAAGCGAAGCTCATCCTTACAGAATAAAGACCTCTCCGCCTTTGGGTCTCCGCGTTTTGTTTGATCCCTTGCAAACGAACACTGGGTCACGTTTCTAGGCCTGATGAGGTCCCTCGACCCGGGAAACAGCCCACCTCCCCTGCCACCCTGGCTCCAAAGCCATCCCCCCCCCCCGGCTGGCTGGGCGGTGGCTGGCGAGCTCAAACCCTGGTGCACCTGATGGGTGGTGACTGCGAGGGGGCAAAATGCAATTTACCGACGGGTGGGGGTGGGAGGAAGCAAAGGCCTCTCCTCCCGTCTCCTCCCCCCCACGTGGTTTCCATTAGAAACACAAAGCCCTAACATAGAAGGGAGCAAATCGGTTTATAAATATAATTGCTAGGAAAGAAAGCAATTAACAGCGAGGAGAGTGGGAAATTGGATCTCCTCCCTCTCCCCCCCTTTTGAAAAATAAGGATAATATGGCCTTTGAAACGAACCCAGCCGGCCTGACAAACGAAGCCTTCTCTGTGTATCAGGTATATTTGCATTTCCTGGATGGCCGAGCCCTCCACCCCAGCTTAAACCAAAGGGATGCCGCTTAAAAAGGACCAGCTATAAAAAACCGGGCCGGTTGTTTTAATACAGGAGGCAGCAGCTAGAACTTCTTGAAGGCGAGAGATGCCTGGGAGCCGCAGCCGCTGCAAGCGATCCTTGTGTGTCGATTTAGGAAGACATTTGCTGTATATAATGTTTAAGGCTGATAATATCATTGCTCGGCAGATAAATAAGGCACTGGCCAAAGCTTGAGGTCAGCCATCGATCCTGCTGCTTAGGGAGGGCGGCAGAAAAGCCTCAGTATGTGTGTGTGTGTGTGTGTGTGTGTGTGTTGACAGAGAAAGACCGAAGAAGAGGCCTTGGCGGTAAGAGACTGTTCAACAACCCGAGCCATGGTGCCCAGTTCTTATGGATCCAGTCTCCCTCCCCCTAAAACGCAACCTTGCGCACGAGTCAATACAGCGCAGGTCGATCCGATCCTGTCCGGTGCGCCCTTTCCCATCTGTCCGCGCAGTAGGAAGCCCCACTTATTAATTCAATGTGCTTTACGCCCAGGTAAGCGTGGATAGGATTGCAGACTCATGGCCAGTTAATCCGAAATCCACCCGTTGCGAGAGCGACAGTCAGTTTCGTCCTTTAGGGTTTTTTCAGGGAGTGAAGGGGGGGGGAAGCGATCTCTGGGTATGACTCCCCCCCCCGTGTTTCTTTTGCAGCTCTTCAAGGCCCTGTGTCGGTAAGAGGGGCAGTGGTTGTCGGGGGCGGATGCTCCAAGCCAAGCCCGGGCTTGAGAAATGTAACTGCAGTGGTGGGGAGGGGGAGGGGGCGATGACGTGACTCTGTTGCCAGATCGGCAGCCCCCTCCGCCCGGGCTGATTAGCATTCCTTGCCGGCCCCTCGACCTGAGCTGACAACTAACAGAGATATCTAGCTCACCACTAGGCCTCTCCTCCTTTTGTCTTCCGCCGTCGAGGAGAGACGCAGGCTTCTCCGCCGGCCCGGCTGCCCCCCCTCGCCCGGCCCTCCAGTCCAGTCCAGTCCAGTCCAGCTAGCTCAGGCAAATCGCCCAAACATCACAAGCCTCCTCCCTCTTCGCACTCCCCACCCACCCCCACGCTCCCTTTCAGTCAACTTTTATTCCAAGCCGCGGAATGCTTTTCAGATCTGTTTCCAATGGTTTGGAAGGGACTGCAGGGGGAAAAGGCGAACTTTGGCCGCGGCTTTCTTGATGCTTGGCCCCAAAAGGACGCCTCGGAATCTCACCCCAGCAGCCCAAGCGGTCGGTTGTTTGGGATCTTCTAGGGGGTTAGTCCTGTAAGAACCACCACTACCGCTCCTTCGCTGCTCTGAGATCTTTCGCTATAGGGTGGAATAGAAATATTTTAATAAATAAAGAATGCCACCACCACCACCACTACTATTGGAAATCACTGAAGGCAGGTTTTGCTACAGGATAAAAATCTTCCTAGAAAAGAGCGGGGCTGGGGGGAGCGCCCAAGCCCCGTGTGTTTCTTTGGGTCGCTTGCTTTCTTCTTCATTGAGAAACATATAGATTCCCCCCCACACCTTGAAAAGGGGGAGGGAGGAGAAGTGAGATGAGATGAACTGGTGTAGGGAGAAGGTGTGGCTTTATTTTCGAAGGCCTGCCGGACGTTGCAGTTCCCACTTTTCCATTGTGGCTTCAGATCCATGTGATCAAGTTGCCCAGAGGAATAAAACACAACACCCAAGGTAGCGTGGGTAACAAAGATCTTTACCTACGCTGAATACTGTACATATATGTATATATACAGAGAAAGAGAGGCCAGTTTCTTCTGGAAGTTAAGGCGTACAAAGTAGCCCCTGTGGACAGATGTTTGTCACTTCGCAACTTCTCCTCCAACCCCCTCCTCCTTCTCCCCCCTCCCGCGCGCGCCTTGGCCCCCTTCTCTCTCCCCCTAAGCCCTTCTTTGGGGGCTCGCTTTGTTGTTTTTTTAAAATATGCAGCCCTCTCAGGAATGCCAGTCACGAGTCCAAAACTTTGTGTCCAACCTCCCTCATGAAATGACCCTTTTATAGGGATCCCGATATGTCTCAATCTGCACTTCCCTCAAAGGCCGGGCTTGTGGGGCGCCGCCGCCGCTCCTCGCCGCTCGGGAGCCACGCAGCACCGCAGCGCCCAGCCCACCTGGCCCAGCAAGGCCTCCCCCGGGCGCCCACCACCACCACCTCGGCCCCCCTCGGGATGGAAGGAGCTCTTCTAGCGCCAGCCCTTAGAGAAGGGGGCGAAAGAGAGGGGGGTTGGTGGAGGGGGGGGAGGAAAGAGAGAGAAAAGTTTGGTTTCTCTTCGGGGGGCAACTGGCCCGCGGCTAACAACAAGCGCCCCCCCCCCCCGGTAGCCCAGACTGAGCGGCCTGGAGAAGCTGGACTTGAGCAGAAGAAGAGAAGAAGGAAGGCCACGGAGGGTTCCCGGCTGAGAAAGTAAGTGGCGGGTCCTCCTCCCTCCGGGGACTGGCCAGGAAGAGCCGCCAAGTGGGAGGGGGAGGGGGGGAGAAGAAGGGAAAAGAGGGGGCGCCCTAAGAGGGGATCCTGACTCCAGGAAAGCGCCCCACAAGAACCTGGGGAAGGGGAGGGCAAGAGGGAATTGGGCAAGGAAGGCTTCGGCAAGGAGGAGGGAAGGAAGGCATGGGAGAGGGGAGCTCTCTTACAGGCCGGGTTGGAAAGATTTATTTATTTATTTATTTGTGGTTCATTTCTGAGTGCCTGGAAGGCTTGGTCCCACCTGTCCTGACCCTTCTCCTGCCCTCAGGACCGGTTTAAGGAATTGGAGTGGGGGCTTGCAACGCTTTATTTTGGGGGGCCCATATGTTTATCTCAGGTCAAGGTAACCTAACCTAACCTATTCACAGTACAAGATATTCAGATTATTAGTAATAATGTTTTTGCAGGAGGTGGGTTATGACGCCCCCCCCCCACAAACACACACTGGCGGGCCCTCCTGAGGCTGCAGGCTCTGCAGCGCCCTTAAACCGGCCCTGCCTGTCCTGTTGCACTGGAGAGAGACAGAAAGCCCAGCAATAAAACCAGAGGGATTGCGAGAGAGAGAGAGAGAGAGAGAGAGAGAGAGAGAGAGAGAGAGAGAGAAGCACAAGAAATGGATTTCAGATTAAGTTGGGAACCCCAAACCCCCTCCCTCACACACACACCCCACCGGCGGCCGCTGGGTGCCTCGCCTCCCGGCTTCCAAGCCAACCTTCCCAACTGGGGGGAGAGCCAGAGACTCCCTCCCTTCTCCCCCCCCCCGTGCGCGCCCGCCCCCCGCCTTCCTCTCCGGCCTGCAAAGGAGTGATGTCAGCCAGGGGCTGACCAATCCCTTTCGCAGGCAGGGCAAAGGGGCGGGGCCTCTCTCTCTCTCTCTCTCTCTCTGCCTTGGCGCCACCCCCCAGAAGAAAGAGGGAGGGAGGGGGAGGGAGGCGAAGAGGGGCGACGGAGGTGCTCTGGCTTGCAGCCCTGGGTCGCCCCTTCCTTGCCTCTAGGTCGCCCGTGGAAGCCGGCGAGGCCCGGGGAGGCTTCGAGAAAGCCGCGGATGCCTCCGTTTGCTGCAAGATCTGCCACTTCCCGTGCGGACCAGATGCTTTGCAAATTGTGTCGCCCCAGCCGGCAAGAATCTGCGTTTAAAACATGGGGGGGGGGGAGAGGGGAGAGGAGATGGTACCGAGTAGTATTTAGTTACGATTATGCAAGACCCCCCCATCTTTGGGTCATCTTTGGCAGGGCCGGTTAAAGGAATTTTGGGCCCCCCTGTAACGCTTTATTTTGGGGAGCCCATATGTTTATCTCAGGTCAAGCTAACCTAACCTAACCTATTTACAGTACAGAATATTCAGATGATTATTAATTAAATTTTTGCAGGAGAAGGGTTACGACGCCCCCCACCCATGACGAGGCCCCCTGCGGCTGCAGGTGCTGCAAGGCCCTTAAACCGGCCCTGATCTTTGGGTATATATGCACATAATAAAAACTAGGTATTTTAAAAATCCACATTAATACGCCCTCCACTCTCCAGAATGCAGCGATAAAGGCACCGCAGCGCCGAGCCACCCACGCAGCCCAGCTACAGGCAAGGGAGAGGTCAGATTGAGGCTCTGGATGTATCCCTGGGATGCAATCCTGACCTTTTTCCAATCAAAGGGAAGTTGGGCGGAGGGCTGGGGAGTTGGATTAACTTCAATAGGAGGAAAAAATCTGACTTGCTAGCTAGAAAGCCCACGCCACCCCGCCCATCCCCAGACCCCAGCGGAATTTATTTCTAATTCAGGATCTGCGCCTAATAGTCAGAAACGCCGACGTATGCATAATCCAGGCATGCTTATTCATTCTATTTGATCAATCTCTAGGTGTCTGTTTATTAAACTTCCACCGATTTTACGTTTGGTTTTTCCTGATGGCAAACATTGTAAGGGTATAAATATTGCATACAGTTAATTGTTATGCCAGAGAACGCTGTGCTGGCTGTGTATGTGTGTGTGTGTTAAGCCCTCCCATGTATTCTGGTCCCCATGTAACTCAATGCAAACAAGAACCTTTCTCAAACATATTAGTTAATGGGGCGAAAAGAGAAGCGGGGGCGGGGGAGAGAAAACTATGGGAATTCTTACACTTGATCACTTGGAAGGAAAGGGTTAGGGTGCCCGGAGAGAACCATTCCTGGCAGTTAATAGGATGCTTTGAAATAAGACGTTTCGCCTCCACCAAACATCACTAGGATTTTATTTACATAAAAGCTTCCCTCTTTTACTACCACCACTTGGGGAGGGGGACAGGGGAAAAAACCCAGGAGGTAAGGTGTCCCGAGAGGGTGTTTTCAGTGTTTATGGGTAGGTACTTTGCCAACCAAATTTGTCATCCAAGTATATTTGGGTTTTAAAATCCTTATTTCATCGAAAATACATACTTGTTTGGCCAGGCCCCAGACAATCTATTTCTGCCTTGAAACATTATCACAGGGGTTCTCCCTCCTCCCTCCCTCCTTCGCCGGCAGGTGTGTTCCTTCTCCATCCACAAATCAAGTCGTAACCCCACGACCACCAACACCTCTCCGTTTTTATTGCCGCTCGTCCACTAATTCAATTTTTTTTGTTATTGTTGCAAAAATCCCAGGCATTTATTTTATTGTTAGAACCTCGGCTTCGGCAGTGGTGCCAAGGCTATCCGTGCGGGCCGGGGTACTAGTCTTTGAGAAAAACAAAAAAACAAAACCCAAACAGGAGCACGTTGGCTCTTTTCCAACATAGCTGGTCATAAAACAAGACGGGGGAAGAGGCTGACTCGAGAGAAAGGGAGGAATTAACATCTGCTTTTCTAAACTCAGACGTGCCAAGTAGCACACGCACACACACACACGCGCGCGCGCGCGCTCTCTGTGGCTATTATGATGATCATGAATGCTTCTCTCATTGGGAGGAAAAAAGCGAGAGAAAGAAATATGTAGAGATAAACTGACACCCGCATGTATCGCGTATTTATAATGGTGTTAAGATTTAAAGGTAGCTATTCATTGCATAAGCCATTTAGAACTGACGTTTTAAAAGCTACTTAACCTCAGACATCCTTGAATCTTAGCGCAGGATTCCGAATGATATTATTTAAAGAGGAATTTGATGTAATTTAATTGCACATCAAGGCGGAACGAGGCGCGAGCCCGGCGCCTTCTGCTGTGCTTAATAGCATTTTAACGGGCATTTCATCCCCACCACCAGCACCAGCAGCACGCTTTCTCAGCCTGGCCTCCGTCTTCCCTTCGGAAAAGGCCACCACGCCAAGGAAGCGGCGCTCCCGTCCGTGGGTCCGTCCGTGGGTCCGTGGCTGGCGGGCGTTCCTTCGCCCTTTGGCGCCTGGAGACTTGGCCTCGGCGGAGCCCGGGCTGCTCCCGCGGCGGCTTTAGTGGCCACTGAGGGCTGCTGCAAAAACCCGGCGGTGGAAGGAGGAGAATGGCCGGTTCTTGGGGGGCCATCGACCTCTTGCCACTTTCTTTCCCAGTTTGCCACGCGCGCACCCCCTTGCTTCCAAACCTATCCACAATTTCAGCCATGCCGGATTTATTTAGGGGGGAGAGAGTGGGGGTTCCCCTCTCTTCAGTCGCAGATACTGGCGCCTATCTCAATTCGCTGCCCTTTATTGACATGCTCTGAAATCTGTTGTCCTATGACTTCAGGTCGCCTCCGACCTATGCCTTCTCTATCCTGGAGTTTTCTTGGCAAGCTTGAGCACTCCGAGGAGGTTTGCCCTTGCCTTCGTCTCAGGCTGAGAGTGTGTAACTCGCCAAGGTCGCCCAGTGACTTTCCATGGCTGAGTGGGGATTCGAACCCTGGTCTCAGTCCAACACTCAAACTACTACGCTGGCTCTCATGCTTTGAAATTCACCCAGTCAAAGCCGTGGGGAGCTATGGGGTGGGGAGGCGGAATCACCAGCCACTGGAGGTTCAACCGGGCGAGCATTTCAACCCCACAGACTAGCCTCCCGCCGCTGGAGAGAATTTTGGGGTGCAAAAGGGTGCGAGGCAGCGGGGGAGGGGGTCGTCCTTCCCTCCCTCCCGGAAGAAAGCAGGCAGGTTAGGTACCAGCGGCGCTTCAAGAGCCCACCCCCACCCCGCTCTGCTACCCATCAGCCCCGAGGAATGGGGGGAGTTGAAATCGGGGGTCTACAGGGGGCTGCTGGCAAGGTGGAAGGAGTGACGGGGCAAGTCCTTTAGCAAATAGCTCTCCCTTGTCTTCAGCGCCCCAAAAAGTCTTGAGGATCAACCCCCTGAAAATCACGTGGTGGACACTTCTCTCTAAGTCAAGATCTGGCTTTAAGCCTCTTCTCGAGGTGGCTTCTTCCAACATCTCCTAGCCCTCGGTGTCCTTGATAGTCCGGTTATATCCTAATAGAGGGGGGCTGAGGCCTGAACAAAATTGACCCCCAGCTCGAGGGACCAGTAACCTGAGCCATACCCCCAGAGAAGTCAAAGCGGGTTTACCCCTTCCTTCCTTCCTTCCTGAGGGAGGTTTTAATCCGAGGCAGTGAGGGAAACATTGGCTGGTATCCTAGGGTCACATCTACGGAGCCCAAAATGGTGGATCTATCTTGAAGAAAATCACCCCGTCGTGGGAGGGGGGAGCAGTTTCAAAGGCCTTTTGGGGGTGTCCAGGTGAAAATCTCTCCCCTCCGCAAAGAGGACTTTCCCCGGGGAAATCTGGAGGTGCGCTTTAGCAAAGCTCTGGTAGGCCCAAAGACTCCTCCAGCTTCTGTAAAAAGATCACCTCCTGATCTTCGGGGAAAGCGGCTATCTTGCAATGGGCTTCGAGGAAGATGGAGATCTTGGCCGAGGGAGGGAGCGGGGGGAGAGAGAAGGGCCGTCGCCTCTGCGGTTGGAGGAGAGAGGTTAAAGAAATGGCCCTTGGTTTTCTGAGTGACACGGCCCCATTCAAAGGGCAGCCAAAAAGGAACGCTGCCTCCTATGAATAGTGCGATGTTCACAGGTTTGGCCCTTTCTTTCTTTTGTCCTCTTCGTTTGGGGGTCGGATCCTGGCTGTATCTTGAAGCAGGAGGGGTGGTCTGTGCCATTTGGGGAGGCGCAGGCGCCAGGGAGTGAACTGAGCTTGATTTGGGACAGACACCCCACTTTCCCCCTCTCTCGGTTGAAGACTCAATCCTTCCTGGACACAAAAGTTTGCATTTCTTTGGTCAGTCTCTGGACAACCAGG
Source organism: Gambelia wislizenii (assembly GCA_030847615.1). Classification (NCBI taxonomy): domain Eukaryota; kingdom Metazoa; phylum Chordata; class Lepidosauria; order Squamata; family Crotaphytidae; genus Gambelia; species Gambelia wislizenii. The sequence continues at coordinate 380,564,139 of JAUMIR010000002.1, read as the reverse complement.
GGGGCAAGGTGGGGGGGGGGAGAGAGCGTGAGGGGTGGCGGGGGTGTGGGGGAAGGAGTCCCTCTCTGAGCTGGGGCTCTTTTTTATATGGATGGGGTCTTTATTGCAGATTGTCTCTTACAAAGGAGGCCTCCCACGGCTGATGATAAAAAAAACCTCACATCTCCACTTCTGGCTTGCAAAGGGTGAGGGTCCTCCTTGGATGATCTCTAAAGTGATTATGAGAAGCCTCCGTGAGAAATCAGGTGAGGGGGGAGAGAAGAGGGAGGGAGGAAAGGAGCAAGGGGGAAGAAGAAGACCAAAGGACATACATACAGGCAGGGAGCCGGCTGCTGCCCTTTTAAAATCCTACCCTAACACCCTGGGTCCGGTACCCTGGTTTCCAGAGACTTTGCCGCGGCCTCCAGCGTGGTTGTATGTATTTGTCTGTATGTGTATCGCATGCACACACCTAAGCACACACAAACACACACACAAAACCCTCTCTCTCAGATACACAGGCACAGCTCTTTCTCTTTTCTTTTTGTTTCTTTCTTTCTCTTCCACACACACACACACAGACACGCATACATACAAACAGGACCTTGCCATCATAGTCCTTCAAAATTCCTGACTATGTTATCCCCTCTCTCTCCAATCCCCCCCCTTCATTCCCCAACCCAACCCAAAGCGACCCCCCCCCCCAGCCTTCCTCCCTGATAAGATGTGAGAACTTTGCATCCAAGGTCGTGAAATGAAGACCACAGACAGTGATATCGGTGAAAAGGAGAAAGTGTCCTTTTAATGAGAACTAAAGGCAACAAAACCGTAGCTGAAGTGTACGGTAAAGGGCTTCACCGGGCAGCCCGGTCCACCGAGAGCCACCCACCCATCCCCTAGGCTGGGGAATTGGGGCTCGGACTGCGCCGAGGTAAGGCTGCCTGGGACGGAGGGAGAGACGGGGGGCCTGGATTTTGTCTGCCTTTCCCTCCTCCAGAATTGCTCCGTTTCAAGGGCGCTTTTGCGAGGAGCAACAGACACTCCAGCAGATGAAGGCAAAGTTCGTCCTCCTTAAAACAAATCATTCGGACTGCCCAGTTTCTGCCGCTGGGTGGGGGATATTACTCTTTCCTGATCCTTGTTGCAGGACCCGCGGGCTGGGTGGAAGTTTCCCCAAGCTGCATCTCCAGCCTTCCTTTTTCTCTTCTCCCTTCTCCTCCTCTCCTCCTGCCCCCAGCAGTTCTTTTTCCTCGTTTGCACGGGTTTCTCCCCTCTCTCCCACCCTCTCCTCTCCTTTCTCAACACGCCAGGTAATCAGACCAATAAATTCGAGAAGGGAGGGGGCCCAATAAGACAGATTTCCTCCTGGATGTGTAATAAAGTTAAAGGACATTGTTTTGTCAGACAGGCGCTAAGCAGAAAATAAATCGTAGGGGTCTGGGCGAACAAAACGGAATGATGTTGGCGCGTGGGTAAATTTACTTCTAAAAGCAATAAATCAATGTTCATTTAAAGAGCCGGGGAACCCCGTTGCCGAGCGGGTTTCACGAGTTAGGAAGTCTGAATGGGGAGATACCGATGGAGCCACCAAAAGAGACCAGCCTTCCCTGTTGTGTCCCCTCTTTCCACACACCTCAGACTGTCTTTCCCAATAGAATGCCCAGTTGTTGTTGTTGTTGTTTCCAGAAAATCTCAGCAATTCTAAGGAGCCCCGCTGGACAGGAGTGTAGGTTCAATGGTCATCCGCCTGGCCTGGCTACTTCTCACGGATTTTCCCAAATGGGACCCTCAAACCCCATGCAAGAGAAAGTGGGCTGGAGTTAGGGGAGAGAAGCCAGTGGGTTCGAGCCCGTGCCACAGGCATAGGATGGGCATTGCACTCGACCCGTGAAATTTATCTTTCTTACTTTAGAGCGACGCCATCCATTTACACAGTGTTTTACTTGCGGGGGGATGTTGTGGGGTAGGGGAGCTCTGGAGAATTTGAAAGGCTGTCTGGCCAGCTGAAACTCGGGCACACAGTGCTATATATATATATATATATATATATATATATATAATATTAATACTCTCTCTCTCTCTCTCTCTCTCTCTCTATATATATATATATATATATATATATATAGTTTTGATATATATATATATAACGTCCTCAAAAGAATACGAGGAGGAGAGCGATTGGGGACATCTCGGTCTGGGTGAATCTGACTGAAAACTCTGCGGTGAGTTTTCTGAGCAAGTGGCCCGGGAGGGCTCTTTCCTGGACATCGGCGCTTTCTAGCGTCCACTCTTCCTTCTCGTTCTCTTAGTTATTAGCCCCAAGGTGCTTGCAGACTGGAGACTATTTTCTTGCAGAAAAGAATGAAAGAGGAAAAAATAATAATAATTTGCCGCCTTTGTTTGGTTTTTGCAAAACTAAGGTAAAGAGGGCTTGCAAACAGCAGAGGTGGTACCTCTTCCCTGACTCCCTTTTCCCTTTCCTTTCCTTCCTTTCCTTCTTTCTTTCGTTCGTTCTTTCTTTCTTCTCTGTACGATTTGTATCTTTGAAGGCAGGCGCACAAAGACCCACGCGCCCGCGCCCTACGTACGGCTCTAATCAAATAGCAAAAGAGGGAAGGTCTCCCCTGCCTTGATGCTGTAAGCTCTCGACAAACGGGGGGCGGGGATGGGGGAGAGACAATTGAAGGCGAGCGTTTCTTCCACCTGAAAAATCAAAGTTTGATTGTGTATTTTGGAAAGAAAAAAAAAAGATGTCCCGACCCTTATTTCAGGGGGCACGTGGGTTCCTGGCTTGTGTTGGCTCAGCAAATCGCCTGGGTCGCTGGGGTGGAGATCCCAGGCTAGAGCCACAGGACCCGAGAGCTCTGGTCATGGCCAAAAAGACCCCCCTCTTTTCCCTTCCACACGCAGGACAAGGGGGCACGACAGGTTATGAAGTGCCAGGCGGGTGTAGGTGACCTCGGTGTATAACATATGAGAGACCGGATAGGGCTGTTATCCGACGTGGTTGAAGGGGTAACCCTGGCCGTCTAAATTAGGCGAAGCAAAGTACCCGCGGGAGAGAAGAGAGCCGTTCTTGCAGAAGGAGAAGAGTTCTGCAAGAGTTCTGGTGGGAGGGAGGGAGAGAGAAAGAGAAATTCCTCTGTACAGTTAACTGGGTGGAGATTGTCTGCTGCGCTGAGGCGTTGTGTGTGTCTGGGGGGGTGGGTGCGCTTTGTCCACCAGGTGAAACTGAGGAGGGAGCGTAAGTTTCTTGCTCCATCCCCTCTCTCTCAATCCTTCCCCACCCCAGCCAGCGTTTTTCCCCTCGCCTTTGATTCTCGGTTTGTGGGCTAGATGGCGCTGTGCCTCTCAAGACCCGGTGGCGATGGCGGAGGAAAGGGCTCCCCTTCTCCGCGCAGCCTCTGCCCGACACCCCTCTTCGGCTCTTGTCTGTCCACCACTCTCTTTCCATTCCTTCCGAGAAAGGCGATTTAGTCCCAGCCAAGAGAGAGAGAGAGAGAGAGAGAGAGAGAGAGAGAGAGAGAGAGAGAGAGAAAACGAGCATGACAATGATAGAGAGAGAGAGAGAATTGCTATCAAATAATATGAAGAATTATACAGATCCCTATAAATATTCCAATGGAAAGAAAAGGCAGCAGCCTAGAAGCAAAATAGGAAGCCGGGCCTGCTTTACGTTGCCAACTCATGTTGTAATCATGTGGTAATCTACTTAATGATTTTTTTTTCTCGCTGCCTTTCTGGTGGGCTGGAGGAAAATGTAGCTGATTTGTGTTTGGCAGACCCAATTATCAATAAATAAATAAATAAATAAACAGCCGTGGTTTGATACACGTCTGCCTCGGTCGCCCTGTAGCTACCATAGACTCCCAACCTGTAGTTTCAGCAGAAACAGAAGCTGGTCATATTAAGTTAGCCTCCTTGTCAGTCTCTTATGAATACATCAACACTATTAGGAGAGATTTAGAGTGAAAATGCCAGGAAATCAAATATACTTTTTTTTTTTATATTTTTTCCCCTTGGTTTGCCCTGCCTTTGGGGAGAAAAACCGGGTCAGTTTCAATCTGGCTTACATTTTCACTGTATTCTTCTAGAATTACCTTCTATGTCCTAAATATATTCATTTCATTAAGTTAAGAAAACCGTGTTGGCTTTTAAAAGCTTTTGGCTGTTGTATTGATTATATGATTAGGGATTCATTGTATAGAAAGATCTCTCTGTCAAAAAAAAAAAAGTTCTGTATTGACAGGTACTAGTAATGGAGAGTAAAATAATTTTTAATTATGAGTTTCAGGTCAGATTTCATAATGAACGTGCCAGTGAGCATCATTAGGCTCATAGAAACAGGGAAAGTTTATTGTAATTCTTAAATCACCCGATGTTATGGAATCTTATTAAAAAACGATCATTTCCTTCCCCACCCCACCCCAAGCAGAAATAGTGTTACATTCTCCTTTCTGACCCATTTTCTTGAGAATTTACGGCTATTTAAATATATATATATATATATATATATATATATATATATATCAGTGTCAAAGAAGAAAAATAAGTTGAGATTTGGTGTGATTGGAAATATTCGATAAATTCTTGTATTTGTTATTTTAATCCTCCGCCCTTCTCTACCTCAGTTAGAACTTCTGTCACATCTCGAAGTGTTAGGCTGTAACTAGGAGGTGCTGAAAACCTAAGGAGGAAAATTTACAACTCGATCAGCTCCGAACCACCTCCAACCCCACACCTATACATACACGTGCTAAGGTTCCAAGCATATGTTCCGGATTAAGTTAACCAAGAGGGCCTCCTTTTGCCAAGATGGAAACTGGTCCTGAAACCTCTCCTGGTTGCAAAGTGTGGCTTCATTTACAACAGGGTCAATTCATCCTTCTGCCTTTTCCCGGGACATTTCGCCTGGTATACTTTGGGCTGGAGCACCGGCAGACACTTCGCTCTGCTTCTTGCCTCCACCGTCCAAAGTAAGTCCAGGGAGATTCGTGGGCCTTCCACAGACAGAAGTTCACGAGCAGGGGCTTAAAAGCAGCCAATGCGCCTTCCAGATTTTGGGGACAGGCAAAATGGCCCTGGAAACCCTGCTGGGCGGAAGGCTTGCTTCTATGGCATGGGCCACCTTGAACATGCGGAGCCACCGCTTAAGTAATGAGGTGGAGTCCAGAGCATCAAAGAGACGTCTTTTAGAGAGTCAGATATCAAAACCCACCGCGGATACTACAGAGTCAAAATTATAATTATTAATAGTGGTGGGGAGAGACCCAGAGGCTAACGCCACACACTTCTTGTGTTTTCCTGCTCATCTAAAGATCCACTCCTATTGAGAACAGTAAAAAATAAAATAAAATAAAATAATGTCTTGTAGGAAGTAAAAGTTCTTCTCAGGGTTACAAGGTTAACAATTGTGTGCGCCTGTGCTGAATCAGGGAAACCATTAAAAAAACCGTACTATATCTGTAAATCTGCAACCCTATAACTTATTTATCTAGGAGTAAGTGCCATTCAGCTGAATGGGACCTACTTCTAAGTGGACATCTATAGGATTACAGAGTTAAAATATCATACTTGCTGTGGCACCTAGATAGGTACAGAGAGCAGAAAGATATGAAGTTGACCTTGTATTTCCGGATTTTTTTTCTGCCCTTAAGTGTCCTGGAAGATGTTTTATTAGAACCTCACAATACAATGGGGGAAATGGTGAGGATCCTGCAATTTGATGCCAGGATATCGAGTAAGGACCTGGTTGTTTCTCCCAGGCTTTACCCAGTAGTCTCTTCGGACATTAATGGGTATATATTGATTTCTAGAAAACTCAACTGAGGAATCCTTTGATATCTCTAAAATATACACGAAACCTTTTCATTTCACTAGATAGACCAGGTTCGTTTGACGTTGACAAATGGCCAAAAGACAAGAAAAGTAATTTCAAACGACTTTGAAGGGTTACAGGATTTAAGAGGGAGAGAGAAAGCAGGGAAGAATTCTTCGCCCATGTCACGAATAAGAGGGCGGGGGGGGGATAATCACAAGGAAAACCATAGCTGAGGGAAATAATTGTGGAGAAAATAATTGAAAATATCATCATGTCGGACACCCAACCTTTAGTCTCTTGTCTTCTCTAAGACTCCATCGTTTTTATAAATGTCTTCCATTTAAAAGTTTTTTAAAAAAGATACTAACTCAAAACTGCACTTTCTAAATTATGAGCTGTCCACGCATGTTCGGGATAATGGAGGGACAAGCAAAATTACCTAAGGAAAGAGGATTTCGTAGGAAAGAAAATGCTAATGTTTAATGTAGAATTGACAGACGAAAATATTGGTGAGTCGGTAGGGCAAACCCTTCCGAAAAGTCACATGTTAAAGACTAGAGCGAAGAGAGGCCAAATATTTGATTTCAGAGCTGAGAGACGTCTTAATACAAAACATTTTGCTTTTTCAATTTCAGTATGCAGACGTCTAAATCTCCTGACCAATTGGTTGCCTTTTAAAACAAACCCAAAATTGCTTTAGCGTTTCAGTGCCCTCCAGACTGACGTCTTAATTATAGGACTGGCATCAACAAGAGGGACGGGCTGAAAACGAATTCCTAAAAAGGGGCTGCCGTTAAAAACTTACAGAAACATTTCCAGGGGCATAAAGCTTTCCAAAAAACAAAACAAAAACCACTAGTTATTTTACTGGAAGTTCAGTGTCCCCCTTGTGTGTGTGTGTGTTTGTCGGGATGACAGCATTCTCGTTGACAGAAACGAAAACGACCTCCTTCGCCCGTTCCAGATTTAGGGAATGCTACTTCCTTTTAAAAAATCTTTATTTTTCCTAATTAAAAGTACAGGGGGTGGAGAAGATTAGAAGTACGGGAGGAAAGAGAATTTCCGCAAGGAAACTGTCCCCCTAAAATCGGTGAAACGAAAGTAATTCAGCACCGATGGGAAGGGAAGAAGCCAGGCTATTTATTTCCTCTAAATAGAGGTAGAAATCATGAGAAAGTGAAGTTTTCTCTCATGAAGCTGGGCGGCAAGTTTCTGGCGAAAAACGAATAATTCGAACGGGATCTAGTGACGAATGCTGTTCATAAACGAAATCCGTTCTGAGTTTTTAAAGTCACCGATAATATGCACTGTTTGATTGTAATTAGCTTCGGTAAAGAGGACTAAACGACCGTTTCTGTGGATCCAGTTCATGATAGGAAAAGGATATCGTGGCCGCATTTGAGTGTAACTTTTCCAGAGAAGGATGGAAACGATTCGCTTAAGGTTTGGCATTCCGAGCGGCGTTTCCTTTGTTTTAAGAGGTTTGGGAGCGCGTCACTTGTTCCAACGGGACTGGGGGCGTCCCATAGACAGTTAGGAGATCTGTAAGTGCCCAAACTACTCGCTTTGCAAATTCTATAATGTCTTGGGCCGATCAGAGAAGCGGGATGGAAAGGATCTGGTCTCTACCGCGAGGAAAGTCTGGGCCAGGAGCTCGAATGAGCAGCGAGCATCTTGGATGGCTATAAATAGCGAACACGCAAATAGCTTGACTTTACAAGCTCTACGGCTCCAGGTTGTTTGTAAAATGACAGGGACGTGATCAAAGCGAAAGAAAAAAGAGAGCCTTTCTTCCCTCTCTTTCCTTCCTTCCTTCCTTCCTTCCGCATAACCCGAATTAAAGGAATTGGGGGCGCCGGGAGAGGGCGGGAAGGAGGGGAGAAGGGAGGGGAGAAGGGAGCTAAGGCGCAAAAGTCCCGACGACCGCAGCAGGTGGCGGGTCTAGAAGGAGACCGTTTCTGGGAAGGAAAGTTAAGGGGCCGAGAAGCAGAGACTGCCCGACCCTTCCTGGGGGGGGGGGAGAGACCCAGGAGTGGGGCAGGGAGGGAGGGCTGTCAAGGGAGTTGCTGTCTGCTTCTTGTGGGGCTCTTCCTTTGGGCTGGGGCTCTGGCCTGCCTCTCATTAACCAGCTGTTTGGGAATAGGATTCCTCTGGAGTAGGGGCGCCTCAGAGAAGAGGTGCAGGCCCAGGACGAACTTCTAACCCCGAGGAAGGGGGGAGGGGGGGAAGGCTTGAGCCCAAAGGCAGAGAGGGAGGCACTGAAGCCAGACGGCCACGAGGATTTAGGAATGGGGGCGTGAATCAGGAGGGGCGCCTGGGACCCCTAGATCTGGCAGCGCAGGTGAGCCTACAGGAGCTGCAACCCCTGGGGAAGGAGGACAGCCGAGGACGTGTAACTCCCCAACCCAAGGCGTCCTCTGACTTGGCATGAGAAGAGGGGAGGCCTGGGGCGGGGGGCGCAACTTTGCCAGGAAGGGGGTCCTTCTCAGGCCGCTCCCCCAGGTTTAGGCTGGAGGAGGGCAAGGGAGCGTTTGGGGCGAGGCGAAACCTGGGAACCACGCGCTGTCCATGGTGCTGCTACCGGGAGGGGAGGAGCGGGTCCAAGGCAGCCTTCGCCGGCTTCTCCCGGCTTCCCGAGCAAGGAGGTCCCGCGGCTCTCGTCCTCGGCCGGCCTCCCAAGTCCTCCCAAAGCCAGGTCCAAGCGCAGGAACCGCCCCATGGCTGTCCCGGGTTCGTGCCGGGGTTTCTGCCTCCTGAGAGGGAGACTCATTCCGATGCTCCTTTTGGAGGGGAGAGGTGAAAAGGGAAGGGCTGAGGCCACCCACCCAATTTCCTCTCGCCCACTTCGGTCCCTTTAAGCCTCCCATTTTCAGAGGAAGATAAAACGGGGAATTAGGTTCTAATCCCTTAGCAAAGGAAGGTGTGGGGTATGAAATCTAGGTTTCAGGGGTTTCAGGTAAATAACCTGAGGGGGAAGGAGGGATGTCTAAAAATGGCTTTAGACTGTAAAAACAGAGGCGCATGAATGAAAAACGAGATCAAAGGAGAAGTCATTACTTCCCTATTTAATATTCGTGTCCCCTTTTAGGAGATTTCCTCCCTCCTTTTTTGGTTCGTACCAAAGGACAGGGACTAAATCAGCCCTCTTGATTAAGAGAATCTCGTGCTTTCTCCGATTAGAACTAATTAAAAAGAGAAGCCAAACTTTTCAGGCAAGGAGGGAAATAGTGTGAGGACAAGGAAGGTGAAACCAGCAACTAGTTATTAACCGAGGGCGGAAGCTAAGGTATGAATATGAAGATCAGAGGGCCAAGGAGAAGAAGGGACGGTTCACAGGAGCAGGCAAGCAAACCCTCAAGGCATTTCGAGTGGGGATGGGGAGGAGATGCACTGGCAGTCCCAAGGTGCTTTTTTTTTTAAAGCTTGTTTTGGGGACGACTACATCGGAGGTGGGACGGGGTGAAAGGAGCTCTTCGCTCCTCTTTTTGAGTGTAGAGAACCCGCTCAAGAAAGTTTGCTAAAAGCACAGACCTGGAGAAAGTTTTACTGTTAGGAAACAATCCCAGAAGAGTGGAAATGGCTTTTTGTGAGTTCTCTCCCCCCCCAGCCCCCCAAAACACCTACAGTATTTGGAACCAATAGGTGGGTGGGAGATTTTTGGAAGGGAAGGAAGAGCGAGCAAAGGGCCAAGCGGGCCTTTCTCCCCGGCCTCCCCCCCCCGGACGGAAGGAGAGGCAAGAGGGGAGCTCCGGTCGGGCTGGGGCAGGGCAGGGCGCCCTCTTTTCCTCCCTGCGGACTGGCGGGGGGCCAAGGCGGGTCAGGCCAAGAGGCAGCCTCTCCCGCCCTGGCCTGCCAAGGGCTCTGCTGGCAAGGTGAGCCCTGGGTCCCTTTCTGGGGGCGCGCCCTAAGGAGAGGCCGGCTCAGCTGGCCCCCAGCGCCCCTTAGCCCTCGAGGCTCTCGGCCTCTCAGGGGGACTCCAGGACCTGCTGGCGGAGGCCTCCCCGAACCCGACGGGCCCCTCGGGGCGGCGGCGGAAGAAAAGGAGAGGCGAGGAGGCCTCCGACAGGGCCGCCCTCCCCTTGGCTTGCTCCCGGCGCCAGACCCTCGACCAGGCGGAGCCAGCCGGCCTGGCGGCGACTCGGCGGGAGGGCGAGGGGAGCGGGGGGGGGGGCGAAGGTTGGTTCTTGTTCGCCCCCCCCCCCAGGCTTGCCGGTGGCGCAAATCTCTTGGCCTTCAAGGGCCTGAACCCAGAGGGGAGGAGGGGGCTCGACGACCGGGGGCCGGGCCGCTGCCAGGAGGTCCGAAAAGACCGGCTTCTCCCCTTGCTCTCCGGCCCACACTGGCGCTCCCCGGGAAAGCCGCGGCTGAGCGAGACCTCCGCGCCTGGTTGGATCCTCGGTGGCCCGGGTGGGGGGCAGGCAGAGGCCCAGTCCCGGCTTCAGACCCTTCCCTCCGCCCCCCCGCGCACTCTGCCCCCCCAGCCGTTCGCTGGGCCTTTCTCTGCCCCAGAGGGGTCCCCGCTCTCTCCGGAGCCAGGCCTCTGCCCGGCCAGCCCCCCCCATCCCGGTGACCCACTTGGCTCCTGTTCCCCCCCCGCCTCCCCCAGCCAGCCAGGGGGTCGGGATCCGGCCCTGGGCAGGCGGGGCCTCGGAAAAGAGGGTGGCGCCCTTGCTCGACCGGGGGGGGTGAGGGGGCTCACCTGGGTCATGATTCCGCGGAGTTTTAGACACGGGTATCGAGACGGGTCAGCAACCCCCACCCCACCCGCTTCTCTTCCCCCCCCCCCCCGTGACCTGAGAATGAAGTGGGGGGAAAACGGAATCCTTGAAAACCCAGGGATTGCAAATGGGAGGCAGTGGACCAAGTGCAGAGAGAGTGTGTGTTTCTAAATCACGGCTGGCTTGGAGGGGGGGGGGCAGGGGAGAAACACCCCCTCCCCGAACCAGGAGCTCACCCCCACTCCTCCACCCCCATTTCTGGATTCCTGCCATTTCTTGACGGAAATGCACTTTCCCCATGCAAATGCATTCACACATGCAAATGCGCACCTCCCTATGGCATGGAGGGGCAGCCCGTGGGCATCAGATGTCCGTCCTCCTTTCTTGCAGCTCCCCTATTCGGTTTGAAATTAACACTACAGGTTGCTGCTCACGTGGGACATTACCTAGAGACAACATCTCCCCCCCCCCCGGGATTTTCCTTTCTGACCACTGTTGGTTTTAAAGAGATCTGTATTTTCGTTCCTGCTGCAAATTCGATCTACAGTTCACGCCTATCCTGGTCTACTCAGAACCAAACCCGTCCTTGAGTTCAAAGGGGTCTCCTTCCAACAGATGCCAGCTTCACTCGGGAGGCTGTCCCGTTGAAGTCAGGGGGAGTTTACTGCTGAGTAGCCCCGGCTGGGATTGAGTTGTTACTGTATTTGGGATAGGGAACTGCCAAGATGCCTAGGGACACCTTCTGGAAAATCTGCTTTGAAGTGATGTTTGAAGGTCTATGTTCTCTCCCTCGTTCCACCCAGATCTACGCGTTAATCTCCACCACCGCCCAAACAGAATTCTGTTACAAAGAGCTTGTAAAGGCTTTGCCTCTATTCAAGGGGCATCACAACTTTAATTTCCTGAGGAGTAAAACCTCCTCGAGAAACTTCATATAGCTTCTTAGGGTGTCCCCCTCACACACCCACACACTTTTTTTTTTTTTTTTTTTTTGCTTAGCATACGTGATAAACCATTGATTGTCGTAGTCTGGTGACCCATGAAATTTGGGGGTTAGTTTTCTCTTCAGACCAGAGCATATAATTATGCAAATAAAGAGCTGTCACTGATCTGGTGAAATGCTCACAAATACACGCAATCCGAAACTAGAAAGGAAAAAAAAAAAAAGGAAAACGTGGGAGATTGCGAGCGATGACAGCGTTCCCAAAGTTTAGGAAAGTTCTTTTTTTTTTTCCCCTTCACACTCTGGGGGACCAAGTCAACAATTAACGTGATCTGTCTATCAGATGCTCACAAAAATACTCCCCACTGTAACAGGTTACTTTAAGTCCCAACTGGAAAAGAAAGTTGAGCTCATGAATAGGCTATCTTCTGATCTGACAACTTTCAATTATACTTGAGAATCAGTTCCAAAGCGGCCGGGAGGGGAAGGGGGGAATAATGTGTGCCCTCCGTTGGAAAAAAGAAATATTTCAAGATCCCACTTTAGTTGGTCAGAGATCCTTGTCAGTTGATTTCTTCGAATGGAGCCTCCAGGTTGCAGAAATGACCTTGCCATACTCACAGAAACTCTCTTTGGAAAAAAAATCACAAGCGAATTTTCCTTTAAAGGGACAGATAGAGGTCGGAGGCCTATCACTCACCTTCAGCTGCCCAGCTATAAAATGAGAATATTTAGGAAATATTTTAATTTGGTTGCGGTTTCTGGCGAATTATCTGGGAAGATCTCTGAGAGAAAGCAAGGCGACTTGTAGAAATAAAACTATAGGCTCGGTAAAACTATTTTTATTGTCCTAGCCAGGAGCTTAAAGATGGAATAAACTTTTGAGTTACACAGAACTCCTCATCAGATAAAATTAGAACAGTCAGAATAAGCTGATAATAGGCATTGTCTTGGGGCTACAAAACCCATAATACCTGTCTTGATTTTAGACTAATGGCAAGTAGAGTCCTCCCCACCCCGCCTCCCTTTTTTATGCTTGCAATATTAGTTTGCCTGAGGAAGAGTTATGGGTAGCTGGAAAGTCTGCATCATCCTTGAGGAATACCAATTTTTTCTCCCTCTCTAGCTCCCACTCTCACCCGTGGAGCATTTTGGAGATAACACATATTTTTTGCAGTTCAAGAAAAAAAAATAAGGCTGAAGCTAAACGGAAGGGCTTGCGGGAGTGTTGGCTTTGACTCCTCTTCCGCTAGCTCACCGTCCCAGTTTCAACTCCAAAGCCTGGTTACCTTCCCAAGCCCTGCCTGGTTCCTCCCCAGCCCCAGAGACCCTCTGCAGACCAAAGGGAACCGGTTCAGGCCAGACTTATGCTGGAGATGCCAGGGCAAGAAAGACCCAGACCCGCGAAACTTTAAAGCCATCCACCCATCTAAATCAATCCATTCGAGCACCACGCAACCTTCCAAAGTTGGTTCTTTCTCTGACAGCTCAGGTGTGGGGAAGATGACAATCAAATGATCCCCTGGGAGCTTCTGGGTTTCTCCAGCGAAAGATCTCAGTTGATCACTGCTTACCCCGCCTCTCTCCCAAGCCTACCGAAGGGATGAAGGGAAGGGAGAGGTGGGTAGGGGGAGGCCACGAGGTACTTCGGAACTACCCGGCACATGAACCCAGGCTCTGGCCACGGGGGAGAGCGGGCGAGAGTGAGGGCCTTCCCAGTGGTGGCATCCTTGGGGAGAGGGGGGGTGCCATTCCCCAGAAGAGGCTCGCCTGCGTTAAAGGGTCTTTTCTCGTGTGTGTGTGTGTGTGTAGTCCTGGGGTGGGGTGGGTGTTCCTCTTCTAGGTGGGAGAAATAAAGAGTAAATCAGAGGGAGGGAAGCGAAGACTACCTTGAGTGGGAATCCCGGACGAAAGCTGACCTAAAGCAAGGTACAGTTAGAGAACCAGGAGTGAATGTTATCTCGGCAAAGGGCCGAACAGAAGCAGTAGGCTTTCTTGCCCTTCGGGCAGCTTGGGGTGCGTGTGTGTGTGCGTGCGTGCGTGTTGTATTTTATTCCCTGTTTCTGATTTTACTTCGGGCTAGTTTATCTCGCGCTCTCTTATCTCTTACACTTTAAATCGCCCGCAGAACATGAGTGACTGGGTGGTCTAAAACCAAAAGAATGGATGGATGGATGAATGAACGGACACACACACACCCCGGAACCCCGTCCCCTAGGACCAATATAACTTATTCGTGATGTGAAGGGATGTGAATGAAGAAATCTCGTTTGCGAGGGAGGAAGGAGAGGGAGGAAATGAATGCCCCCCTTAACCGCGTCCTCCCGCCCTTCCCGCAAAAACGACATGGGTCGAGGGCAGAGGAGACCGGGGAGGCCCGGCAGACGCCTGAGAATCGGGGCGCGCTGCTTCCTTGAGGAGAGAGCCGGGAAGGGCTGCGGGGTGAGCTCAGCCGGGCCAGGCTTTGGCTTAGACTGAGAGGGCGGACATAGGGCAGAATTAAGCGCGGGGCTTACCCGAGTCCCGGAGGAAGGAGTCCAGGGTGCTCGCTCTTCCCTCCTCATGTCCTTCAGCTGCTCTGCCACCTTCCTCCCCTGCCCCCATCCCTCTGGGTTTGGGCAGCAGAAGGCCGTTTTTGCTATTTTGTGCCCGAAATTCCTACACCCACAGTCTCCAGGTTATTAGAAGCTGTTTTTGACTCCTTCTGTGCGTCTGTTGAAGCTGTTAAGATCTGCGAGAGAGGCCCGTCTCTCTGTGCCATTACCTCCTCAGGTTGGTTTGGTGGGAACAAAGGCAAGGAAGGGCCTTCTTGGTGGCTGCTCCAAGACTTTGGAACGCCTTCCCGAGGGAGGCTCGGACGGCGCCCTCCTTGCTTTCCTTCTTCCAGGAAATGGAAGCCTTCGCATTCCCTCAGTCTTTTAGGGAATTTTAGGGAATTTTTTATTGGAGTAAGACCATTCTACTAAAAAATACACCAGACCGCAAAAGGCCATAACAAGGAGCTGCCTGCCATGGGCTTTTAATTGTGCTGATTTTACAGTAATGTATTGACTTTTAAATAATCTTTTAATGAATTTTAAAAGGTTTTAACTATCACACACACACACACATATACACACACACACACACACACACACACACATATATATATATAAAGCACATACACACCAGTGTGGTATAGTGGTTTGTGCGTTGGGCTACGATTCTGGAGACCAGAGTTGGAATCCCTGCTGGGACATGAAAACCCACTGGGTGGCCTTGGACAAGTAACGCTCTCTCAGCCTCAGAGGAAGGCAATGGCAAACCTCTTCTGAACAAATCTTGCCAAGAAAACGCTGTGATAGGGTCGTCTTAAGTTGGAAATGACTTGAAGGCACACAACAACAACACACATATTTACTGATGTCTCTATGTTTTAATTCTGTACTGGTTTTAAAAATGTGTAAGCCGCCTTGAGTTCCAGTATTGGGGAAGAGGCTGGATATAAATGAACAACAACAAGAATAACAACCCCGTCACCGTCCTTAAAAATGTATGGTAGTCCGTTAAAGCTGGCCAATTGACTCAGAGACTGTGCGTGGTCGATGACACCGATTAACAGGCAGGTCGAAATGGACAAAGACAGGAACAGAAAGAGAGAAAGGACTTTCCAGGAAGGGCTAGTGAGATTCCGGGGTGGGAAGGTGGGGAGAACCGAATGTATACAAAAACAGTATATTCAAAAATGTCATTGATTACTTGCAAGTGTTCCTCCCAAACATCTGCATCCTTTTCAGATGGAGGGGATCTCAAGATTGCTGCCTCACTGAAATTTCAGGCTGGAGGCGCTGTCCTCTGATCTGAACCTGAGAAGCCACTCTCCTTCAACCCATCTTTAGTGTTTTAGCCTGTGGAAGAGGGAACACCTTCTCAAGGGGAGGGATTTGGCCGCTTCTGACCCAGGGAAACACAAGTCTAATAAGTTCAGACGTGGAGGGTGGTTTCTTCTGTTATGTTCTATATTTTTACACTTAGTAAGGGCGACTGCAAAGTTAATTTTAAAAAGTAATTAGTTACAGGGACAAACCCAAACCTCTCCTCTCCTCCTCCCTTTATAGTTACAATTTAGAAGTAACGTTATCTTTCCAGGCCCTGGTCACCTCCCACAACGGAGTAAGAGGTTCAGCGCAAGACAGCACTTAGATGGTGTGATATTCCTCCTCCACCATGGGATGAGGTCACACCTGTAACTTTTCTACCTTCCTCACACAGCCAAGAGTCGTTATCCCTCATGGGTTACAAACATTATCTGACATTCTGTCTTGGCTATTAAAAAGGAATTAACTGCAAATAACTTGAGCAGCTAGTTATTTCTAAACTCAGAATCTCGATGCAATAGTGGAATGGCTGTGCAAAGAGGAGCAGATTCCCACGCTTCATTTGGGGTTGATTAGATGTTATCATTAACAAGATCGTTTCCTCACCATATCCAACCGAATGGGTTGGCGTTTAAGGTATCACGATAATGGTAGGGAGTGAGCCCAACTCATTTTAAATGGAAATTTTTCATCTTGTTTGACCTACAGAATTTAAATGGCCACGGAGCCAGCAGAAATCTGTGGTTCTTGGGCTTCTATAGAGTGGGAAAGAACTTCCTGGCTCTTGTGGGGGCCAGAGAAGTCCTTCCTTGGGACCACAGAACTCTAAAGTTGCCCTCCTTGAGTACATTTCCTTACCTGAGAGGAAGGGGTCTTCCCTCTGAGCAAACACCAACATGCCTGAAGAGCAAGAAAACCTACTGTTTCTGTTCAGCATTTTGCCGAGGTAACATTCACTGGTGGTTTTTGACTATACCTTGTCTTTAGGTCAGCTTTCTCTCACCTAGAAAAAGGAACATACACACCCAGGACTTTTCCAAGGGGTAGGTCGTTTTGTTTTATCTGTTAAAATGTATGTAACAGACGAAAAGTACAACAGGATACCGACAGTGATACTGTCTGCCAGTCCAGATTATGGAAAACTGAAAATAAAACAAGTGGTAGATCCTTAAGGAAGAGGAAGCTCTTTGTGTTGCTGCAGACGCTTTCTGGGGCAACCAGGTCCAAAGGAGATTGCAAAGGGATTGGGCCCAGTCAGCAAATGAACCACAGCCCAGGGTTGTTCCAAACTGGACACACAAATAAAGCACAGCTGCGTCTTAAAAGAGAAACTATTTTTTTTTTATTGGTTTAGTGTAAACAGAAAAAGACAAATCTTGAACAATTCCCTGTGCTTTATAGTTCAGTCTTTAAGCAGGAAGAATACAAACCAAGCAAGGACACGAGACAGGACGAAGGGCTGGTGGGACCACTTCAGGAGTCAGAAGACATTTCAAAAAAACTGACACTTGAGGAACAGAACAAAACACCACAACGGGGACATTGGGCGAGATCTGGCACTTTTGCAAAGCCCCAATGGCTTTTCACAAGAGACAAGGTGTGATCTAAGGTTTGTTTTTCTTTGATCATGAAAGAAGCCAAAGGTATAACAGGCAGGCAATGGAAATTCGTGACTGAGGGAAGAAAGAAACGCATTGGCCACGGCCAGGGCACCCGGGGCTGGCATTACACTGGGGTGGATCAGAGACAGAACGAGAGGAGCATTTCTAGCTGTGAGCACAGGTGGAGATGCGAACAGCACAAGCGTTTAGGAAGCCCAGGGTACCAAACTAGGGAGCCAAACACCCGACCACCAGTCTGCAACAAGCCAGTCGCACCCCACTGTGGATTTCCTGTCTAAATAAGTCCCTCCTCCCCATTAGCAAAAGAGGACCCCGTTGAAGAAAGCTGCCCAAATGCCTGTGTGGAAAAGTTGAGTCCAGTCAGCTCCACAGGTGGAGGGAGATCTGCTTGGCCCTGGTCTATGGGATCTGCCTTTACAAATCAAGTTTGGAGTGTTTTTTGGGGGGCAGGGGGAGGTGGGAATAGAAGAAGATCAGGAGCCATCCCCCCCATAGAATTTATCACAGACAGGGAGGCTTAACCCGGTTCCCTCTCCTTAGGACAACCCAATACAAGTTTCAAACATGTACAAGGAAAGACCCCCGTCCCCATCCTTCCAAAGGCTTCCATTTAAAAGTGGGAGGGGGGACTCAGTCAAAATCTGAAAAGTCAGTGAATGCACACAGAAAAAGAAAGGCGACTCTTCTGCGAGGATAACATCCAAGACGAGGCAACGGGTGTGTGTGTAATACTTCCACCCTCAGCTGGTAAGGAGTTGCCCTGTGGGCCTGCTCCAGAAGAACCAGCTGGGTCTGGCTGCTTTAGAAAAGGCCAGAGGACCTCCTGCTTCTGGCGCCTCCTCCAGCAAAAGCAAAATAGCTCCCTGCAACTTTAGGAAAGGGCCCGGAACTGGAGGGTACGCCACTTCCGCCCTGGGTTATGGGGCTTCCGCTTTCAGCAAGACAGGAACTTCCGGTGGGAATGGGAGAGGGAGAGGCTTTCCTGGTGTCAGTTCCTAGAATTTCCCCCATAAATAGGGACTGTGGGGCTCTGGAGTGCCAGGGATCAGGTGGAAATGTTTTAACGCGGTGAATGTGAGTCCTGTGCTAAATGTTTAAGGTCAAGTCCACACTACACAAATGATCCACTTTGAAACTGGATTATTTGCCATGGACCCTTCTTATGGAGTCCTGGGATGTGTAAGGTCTTTCACCTTCCCTGCCAAAGAGTGCTGGCACCTCACCAAACTACAAATCCCAGGGTTCCATAGGAAGGAGCCATGGCAAATAATCCAGTTTCACAGTGGGTGGTTTGTGTAGTGTGGATATGGCCTAATAAGAGAACCAGGAGTCATTCCCGAGGTTTTTAAAACTGTAGGAATGAATGAACAAACTAAGCCACTGTGGCTGTAATGAAAGTGACCAGCAAAGTGAGTAAGACAGGCGTTTGTGTGAGTGTCCACCCACATTTCACAGTGTGGTCGCCAGCCAGGCGGCCCAGGTAAAGAAAGGGGTCTGGCTTCAGGAGTCCAGGAGGAGGGGAAAGAGGAGCCTTCTGAGTGAACCCAAAGCTTTCTGCAAGGAAACGGGGTTGCTGCCCCCTTCCCTCCCGTTGTGGACCCCCTTGTAGCCAGCCGTGGGAGGAGAAGAAACCCCGGGCAGCATCTCCCTCGGCCGGCACAAGGGAGGCGAGGCGCTCTCTTCTTGGTACCATCCAGCAGTTTAAAAAAGTTAGCCATTTGATTCGTCGCAAAATAGAGATTTCTGCTCGAATAAAAAATAAACATTTCAGCCAAGTACTAGAGTTAACATTTTAAAATCCGTCTTGGGGCGTTTGGGTGTAAAACCGAGTCCTCTCTCGCTGTTTGGACTTCACAGGAGTCAAGATCCGAATCGCTCAACCTCTTCCTGGCTAAATCCTACCCCCAACCCGCCCACTGGTAACTGTGATTATTTCGCGTGAAGCACAGTCTCCCCTCCGCCTTGGCAGGAAATGAATGACAAATGAGGTAAAATGGTCTTTATTGTCATTACAGCCGCTTCCTAAGTGCCTTTCTGTGACACAGTCTCACAGAAGGCGCCCCTTTGGGGATCGCTCCCGTGAGGCCCCCGCGATTTATTCGGGGCCATGGACTTTAAAAAAACCGTTACCCCAGTGGCAAGCCCCCACCACCTTTTGCTTTAAAAAAATCCCACCCAGGCATGTGCGGGAATGATGATGATCATGATGATTAAAAAGCTTAAAGCTTGGTTTGATAGATTTCAGAAACTGGCTTTAAAAAATGCATGGGAAAGCATGAACTGCGGGATGAGGGGGCGAGGGGCAGGCGGGCGCTAGGGCCCAGGAGGGGATGGGGGGGCTGCCCTGGGCTGGGGGCCGGGCGGGGTCCGGGCAATTAGAGCTGCACCAGGCTGCGCGGTGCGGCGGCGCTGTCAGCCTTAATCTGCGCACTGATGGGCAGCCCGAGCTCCACGCCGCAGCCCACAGGAAGCCCAACCAGTGAACCCATATTGCTTTGACAGTTGCACTCATCTAGAAATAATGCAAAACGCTACTTAGATGTAGACACGGCGACCCGGTGCTCTAGGAAGAAAACAATCTAATGAGGGGCTGCGGGGACTCTGCGCAGCGCAAGCGGCTGGGCGAGGCCAGGCAGGCAGGCAGGCAAGCAGACAGGCGCCGGCTCCGGCTCCAGCTCCCGCCCAGCCACCCAGTCCCTTAGAGCTCCTCGTAGCGGATCCTCTGCGAGCGCCGCGTGGGGGCCGCTTGGCCCGAGCTGCTGCCGCCGCTGCTCTTGGCTTCCAGCGCCTCGCCGAAGAACCTGAAGATGGACGGGAGGCTCTTCCAGGAGGTCAGCTCGTGCCGCTCCGTACCTGCAGCCGGGGGGGGGGGGGAGGAATTGGAGGAGAAGCAAAAGCAGGGCGTCACTCCCAGCTGGAGGAAGAACGGAAGGCGGGGCAGTCCTCCCTCCCGACACGGGTGTGTGCATGCCGACGTAAGCAGCAGCGCCCACCTCGCTTCCGCCTCGGCGAAAAGGCCCAAGGCTCTGGCTGTTGCCCCCCCCCTACCCGCGGGGCGCCTTTGTTTCTGTGCCAACGCCGGCAGACCAAGGCTGGCCCGGGCCAACGCCCTCCTGGAGAAAGTCGCCTTCTGCACATGCTAGGAGGCACCCTCTTCCCGGTTTCCCCAGGGCTGGGTTTGGAGCCACGAAGAGCTGCCCTCCTCTGGACTCAACTGAAGCCCTGGGGAGAGGGGGAAACGGCTAAACAGCATCAGACAGGAGGTGGGCTCTCACCGCGAAGGGGGCAGGACTCAGGTTTAGTGCTAAGGCTCCTTTGGAGCCTTAGCACTAAACCTGAGTCCTGCCCCCTTCGCGGTGAGAGCCCACCTCCTGTCTGATGCTGCTTAGCCTTTGCAGCGGCTTCTTCCTCCACCAAACACACCCATCCTCCCCCAATGGGATTAATTATTTTCATTTACATGTGCTTTAGGGTTCATGATAGTGTGATCATTTGCATCTTGCTTGCCCTCACAACCACGATGCACTTGTTACCCCCATTTATAAAGATAAGAAAGGAGGTCTGGGAGCTAAACGTTCGGAAATGGACTCAAAGCACCCCCTTGCCTCCCAGGTCCAAATCCAGGGCTGAGTGTAGGTGAAGAGGAGGGCTAGATTGCTATACCCTTAATAAGTAAGTAGCCAGGGAAATTCTGGCAGATACAGCTTTTCTCCCTCTTAACAAATGGAACCTACCCAAATCTCCTAGTCTACAACTGCAGTACTTAAGATAATTAAGAATGCTGCCCTCTTTGTCACCCACTCACCCTAGGGATCTGATACTCCTGATATTATGCTCCCTCTATTCTGAAAGGGGAAATCTTGCAAAACATAAAACTCTTTCCAGCAGCTTGATTTGCATGCCTCTCTCAGACAACTGTATCTTTGCACTTATTTTAGGGAAAGTGAACAAAAAGTACTATTTTTTTATTCACTTGGCCTGAACTACAGATGCTGAATTAATGTAGACAATAATTTTGCCCAGGAATCAACTGAACACCAGAACAGCAGAATTATTATTGAGAAATGATCAAGAAATGATGCTTTGATCAAGATTTCCTGCGTGGCAGGGGGGTTGGACTGGATGGCCCTCGTGGTCTCTTCCAACCATGAAATAGTTTTCTTAAATGACCATGCCCACCATTTAAAGATTCCCCTTTATGACTGTAATAAACCAAGTGGTAATGGTGACTCAGTCTCCTTGATCATGCAAACTACAGAAGAAATGAGTTATGGTTAATATGTTCCTACAGTTTAAACAACTACAAGTCTGTATACTAGAAATTCCAAGGTACTCTGGCATTATTTTTCATGATTTGTGTGTCTCCTCTTTCACATTTATTGGGATAAGGAACCCTCAAATATTTACTACCCTGCACATTCTTTTTATAGTCTGAAGAGCAACACCATCTAACAATATAACCCACCTCACCTGCTAGAAGCACACTAGCAACCAGGTGTCCTGAAAGAGTTCAGAACCCTTCCTGGATAACGCAATTATGCAGAGATACTGCTGGGAAGCCTCCAGATCCCAGGCTCCTCTATGATACTTTAACATTGTTAATGATAATTCTCCACTCTGTAATAGTAGGTCATTGCTATGGTTACTCTACAATGGTGCAACACTTTGCTTTCCCCTTCAGCTATTCGCTGAGACCTGGTAACCACATTTGTTGCCTAGCAACAGTTTTGTGAGAGTATCACAATCTGGGAGTTACAACAATAAAGAACATGATGGTCTGGGCCTACCCTGAAGGAAAGCTTGCCTGACGGGTGGCTGATGTCTCTGAAATGGAAGGGGCACACAAAAAGCATATCGTGAATCCCTTCTGGATCACATCTGTGGCATGACACTAGCGTGCCATTTATAAAGCCAACCATTCTAAAACTGGCTTGCTTACTATTCCTACAAAGAGATCCCTCTCCAGAGGCAACCACTACACAAAGACTCTGCTTCCATACATATACATGCCCCAGCAGAGGCTTCATTTTCAAATCTAAGTCACACATCCATTCCTCTACACCCTAACACTTGAGACAGGTCACGTCAAACAAAGATCTGTCCTCCACAGATGGCACTTAAAAGGCATTCATGATTGCACACAAGCACATTTTAGACAAAAGAATACGTATTCTTTAAGGATACAAAGAATTCACCATAACCAAGTAAAAATGCAGATTATGCTTTTGTAAAAACGTATCATGTGCTCAGAGGTTTACTGGTGTAATTATGCTGCTAACAGACAACATCTTATGAACTTTGGTACATGCTTCATGCCATACAGACACAGTAAGTAAAAAGACAACTACGGTACTCCAAACACTCTCCTTTTAAACAGGTAGTCACAACTATATGTTTTTTTGTTCCCTTCCTATTAATGACTCCATATAAACTGAACACAACCATAATCAATGCTTTCCGTTCACAGATTTATTCCATTCTACACATTAGCACCATAAGGAGCTACTTGGCTCTGGACAAATATTTTCTGCACCTTCCTCACTTGCATGTTCCTTTCCTTGTTGCCACAGTTCTCAATCACACATCCTTTCTCTTGTCCCCACAAGAAGTCATTTGTAAATATAGACCTTCATTCATATTCAATTGCTTGCAGTTTTATTATTTATCACATACATTTTCCTTTTTGAGCAGCCATCTTCCCAATGCACATGACAAGAAAATAAGTAAAAGTAACCATGTGCTAATTGTGCTCCCATCCTTTTCTCTTTCAAAATATAACCTACACTTTTCCTAAGAGGAGATCATACTTACACTGGCTAGTGTTTCTGAGACTATGATCAACTTGTTAAGATTTCTAGTAGCAACCCTCTTATGCCACCTCACTACAAAACCAATTCAAGCTTTTGAATCCAGAGGGAACTGATGATTCAACGGGCTAAAGCAATTTTAACTCCCTCTCCTCATTGTCTCTTACCTCGTAATAATCTTACTGATGGATGAACAATTTCCCTTGTGGTAAAATCACTACAATGGCTTTTTAGTTTCCACAATTATGATGATCTGTTGCTTGCCTTGACTAGGAGTGTGCTAAAATCCTAGCCCTCTCATCTTGTCAAGTATAAATGCTGGTCCTTCACAACATTTGAGATGTCTCATTTCTCTCATAGAAAATCTCAGTCAACTGTTGGGGGTGGGAATGTACCATGTCTTCCCAAGATTTCAGAGTAAAGATTATGGTCACCATCTATGGAAAACCCCACAGATAGAATTTTCTATTAGGCAGCAATTTTACCAAATAAAATATTGACTAAAATCACATTGAAGTAGACAGAAAACTTTGGATACTGATGCAAGTAACAACTGTAGATCCACAAACTACTATTACTACTACTATTACTATTATGGTATTTTCATTTATATCACACCTTTCTCCCAATAAAGTGGCTAAAAACATACTTAAAAACAATACAGATTAGAAACTATATAAACACTTCAGTAAAAGTATAAATATAAAAATTACTTAAAAAGCCAATGAACAATTTATAAAGTTAAAGTATTAAACATTAAAAACATTAAACCATTAAAAGACTATACAAACCATAAAACAGCACATCATTAAAAGGCCATCTCATTCAGTTTCTGAAACCCTTGTGGCATAAGAATGTTTCAATTGCTGACAGAAAGAGACAAAGAAGGGAACCATCCAGGTCAGTGAGGGAGTTCCAAAGATTGGGAGCAGCCACTGAGAAGGCCCTCACCCTTTTTCCCACCAAAGGAGCCTGAGATGGTGGTGGGAAAGAGAGAAAGGCCTCTCCAGAAGATCTTAGAATTCTAATGGGCTC
This sequence comes from Gambelia wislizenii, assembly GCA_030847615.1. Lineage (NCBI taxonomy): Eukaryota > Metazoa > Chordata > Lepidosauria > Squamata > Crotaphytidae > Gambelia > Gambelia wislizenii. The sequence continues at coordinate 380,540,357 of JAUMIR010000002.1, read as the reverse complement.
ATAAATTAATTACTGATTGATGTATTTAATTATTACATAAATAAACATTTATCAAAATTTCTGGATTCCTTTCAATCAGTTTCCTGGACTAATTTGGAGGCATTGCTTTTATTGTGGCTTGTTTATTGTAGGTCTACATTGTATGAGATACACATACTGTATTTTGTATGGGACACACAAGATACTTCTACAAGGAAGGAGAAAAGAGGGACAGGGGAAGTGCATTTTGTTCCTTTTACTTCCTCCATCTGCTTACTCATGCTGAGCCAAGTAAGGAGATCCATGTAAGAAAGCAGGCTTCCTTTGGCAAATATCACTTACTCAGTTACGAAGCAGATGGTCAAATGTACATCCAATAGAGAGCAGAGGCTATCTATTCAAGCTGCATTGCTTTAGTGGGATATCTGTCTAAATATTTATCCAAATATGAGTTCTACTGAAATAAATGAAATCAGAATAGAGACATAGGGCCTCCAAGTTGACCCCCTTCCTCTTTAGGCACTAGCTAGAAGGGAAGCAAGTGGCAAACTGGCCCCTTCCCTTCTGCCTATCTCCCCGCACGTATCAAGTGAAAGTTCTTTCTATTGTTAATACTGAGATGAAGAATGAGAATAGTGTGCATGTGAGTTCCCACTTTTAAAAAAAGTTTTCTTGCATTGCTCAGCTCCCCACCTGCCAATAGTCAGAAATTCACCTGTTATGACTTGGAAAAATTAGGGAGAGATTGAGCTGGAGGCAGACATAGTCATAATTACAGTGGGCTCATTGAAATCAATGAGATTTAAGTTAGTCATGCTTAAAGAAGACCTACTGAAACCAGTATAAATTAATTAATGACTTAAGTCTATATACAACCCACAAGACATTTTTGGTATAGAAGATTTTGCAAGATTTTGCATAAGTAACATACTCATCTAAGTATTTGCCTGTTTAAGTGCACGGGGGGGGGGAATTTGATTTTGTTCCTGCTTGGGGCTTACATCTTTGCTTTGTCTGTGTGTATGCAGGGGGTTAGTTTTAGCACTGCTCTCACTATATTTTGACTTAGAGTAAATTCACTACAATGACAATAGCTAACTAAGGTATCTTAATTCTTTGGCTACTGTTTTTTATATTAAAAAAAAATCTCCATAGAAATTTCTTGGTTGAAAATGTATAGCTCAGTGGTTGTGATCAAACATAATGATTACTGCATGGGTAAACCAACTACAATAGAACTGTTGAGGAAGCAACTGTTAGTATAAGCTCTTTACCAAGAGAGATTGTTTGGAAATGGGAGAAAATATGGGTGGTTTTTTTTTTTGGTACTAAATGAATAAAAAGGATTTCATTTCATTGTAACTACACAGAGCAATGCACAGAATTGAGATACAAAGCATGTGCCAGAGACAAACCCTAGGAGATACAAAGAGGTTGTATATAATTATCCTCTACCACTGGTGAAATAACTTCCAGTGGTGGAACAGGGATGATGCCCCTGCAGTTTTGGGGGACCTTCCACTGAAGATTTGGGGGGTGGGGGCATGTAGAGGAGGGAGAGGTCTGTTTATGTGTGCTGCCATCCAGAAGAACAGGAGGATTTTGCATGTGGCTGATGAACAGGAGGATGCTGTTGCTTTCTTGTCCTGCTAGTGGGCTTCTTCTAGGCATCTGGTCAGCCACTTTAAGAACAGAATGCTGGGTCCAAATGCTTGGCCTTTGGAATGATACAGCAGGGGCTCTTCTGATTTTCTCACACAATGCTGGATTTTACCCAAAGTGGATCTACACTAATGAATGAAATGAATCAGTAATTTAACTAAAAGGGTAAGATAGTATACATTGTAATAGTAGCCAAAGAATAAGCAAAGTAGTACTGAAAAAACAAAACAAAACAGAGATCCTGTCAGTGTATCTGTTGGATTGGGGGTGGTGGTGGATGGGAACCACATGGATGTGAGAACCCGTAGAAAAAATTAACATCCAAATCAACAGGTCTGGATCACAAGCATCACAGAGTCATAAAATAATTAGTTAATGAATTTGTTGAATTACTGGCAATTATTTCTGAAAACCCTTACAGAAGCAGGAAAGAACTAGAGCACTGGTGTTGGTTAGAAGAACCTATTGAATTACTTTAAAAAGGAGAAAAATTTACTTTGTAGTAAAATATAACTGCAATTCAAAGAAAAGTAATAATATAATCTTTTCGAAAACCACACACACCTACAGAGCAATGAGAACTTTAGGAATGAACAGAAATAGCTCTGTCAACAATAGTTGTATCAAACTGAATCCCAAATATATAAGCAAATAAGCATATAAGTATCAACATGGATGATTTTCTGTTTGCTTTTCCCAGTGCAAGAAAGGTTCTATTATGTATGTACACAGAATGCCAACCTTTGTAAGTTAGCGGGCCAAGAAAGTTTTCTTCTTCTCTTCTGTATCAGTGCAGAACTAGATAGTGAAGGGCACATATTTTTAGAAGTTCATATCCATCAGTCCCAGTCCAGAATATCTCACCTGCACCAGCTGGATGCACACAAGAATTCTGTCACATCACAGATGCTACAAAGTTGACACTACATGCAGTTCAGGATTCTAAACATTACACTTTTCTAAAAAGCATCTTCTGTTGCATTTTCCCCCATATAAGGAGCCTAGTTGCAATAAATACCTTTGCTGGATTGGTCAGGTGAATCAGAATATATTATTTATTTGTATTTTGTTTATAACATATATTTCCTCTGTTAGTTCTGCAAAGGCCCACTATATTTTTTCAACAACTCTGAATTACTAGATTTACAAATGATTATTCTAAAATTTATTGTGCCAGCAAATAGGCCTAGGCCAGTACAATATAGGGAAGAAGTAGGTAGTGGGGGTATTATTATTATTTTTTTTACTATCCTACTTCTCCTACAGACATAATACCTTCCTTCAGGGCTTTCTGCCAGCTACCACTGACAGGAGACTCTCTCGTGCTAGTTTTCTACCCACACACAATGTGGGAATTTTTCTGCAGTGAAGCCTTCTCCTGTGGCTACTGTGTTCCTCTGTACTACCGTAGATTGGTGGAGAGGCACCAACAAAGCATCTCAGCCTTCTTCAGCCATTAACATTGGTGCATGTTTGCAGAGATGCCAGTGCAACTAGACATTTACAGTGCAGCCCTTTGCCTGTTTCCTGCTCGTGGATAAATTCCACTAATTTTGGTAAGGAATTTTCTGGGGGCAGAAAAGCTGCAGCAGATTGCAGCCTTAACCAGAAAAGAAGTGGGTTTGTTTTATATTTTTAGAAATGTTTATACATAGTGAGTCTGCAAAACATTAATTAGTCAGCTATCTTGCTTAAAATCTATCTATCTATAATTCTCTTCGGTATGTTGCCTTTTCCAGTGTGCTGATTGGCTGCTTAGGAAACACACCCAACCCACATCCAGCCAATCACCAGCCACATGCAAATTCCCTCCACCTCACAATGCACTCTTGTCACTCAATCTGTGGCCCAGATTGGGACCCAGGCAGTCAACTGACGGTGGCGGCAGGACGACACTGCTGCTACTGCAACAAAACCCAGGCAGTCAACTGGTGGTGGTGGCAGTGGCAGGGCAACAGAGTGAGTTACCCTCAGCAATTTTGAGAAAAGTGTGGAATGCTGAGAAGAGAAAGGAGGAATTTAAATCCACTGGCCTATCTTACAGGGTTGTCGTGAGGTCTACTGGGCGTTTTTGGGGCAGTTTTAAAACGGTGTATGGTACACTGAGTCCAGCTAGTGTATGTATGTGTATATGTATGTGTGTGTGTACACACACACACACACTCTTGGGTATGTTGCCTTTCCCACTGTGTGCCAGTGTGCCAGCTGATTGGTTGCTTAGGAAACACACCCAACCAATCACCGCCCAAAGCAAATTCCCTCTCCACCTCAATCCACTCCTGTCATTCAATCTGTGGCCTAGATTGAGACCCAAACAGTCAACTTGTGGCAGTGGTGGTGGTGACAAGCTGCCTACGACAGGATCCAGACAGTCAATTGGCGGTGGCAGTGGGACGCTGCTCTGACAAGACCCAGATAGTCAACTGCCAGCAGCGGTGGTGGGACACCGCTGCTGCCTCTGCAACAGGACCCAGACAGTTAACTGCTAGCAGTGGCGGGATGCCATTGCTGCTGCAACGGGACCCAGGCAGTCAACTGGCAACAGCAGCGGCGACAGGGCAACAGAACAAGTCATCCTCAGCAATTCTGGGAAAAGTGTGGAACGCTGAGAAGGGGGAGGAGGAATTTTAAAAATCCACCAGCCTACCATACAGGGTTGTCGTGAGGTCTACTGGGTGTTTTTTGGGGATTTTAAAAAATGGTGTATGTTACAGTGGGTACAGCTATTAACAGTTATAATCCAATATTTGTGAATGTTTTTATAAAGGTTTTTATTTACTTTGGGGCAGCAAGAAGTCAACTCCTCTGGTATCAAGAACAGAATATTAGGACTAGAGCTCCTAGACTGAAAAAAGGAAGAGGACTCCTGCTCCTGTACCTTTAATGGCTAGGCAGAAGAGGGAATATCAGCAGGTTTTGCTTAGCATGCAACCAGAAAACAAGCAACACTTGCTGGAATTCCCTCTTTATTGTTGTTACTTTGGAAGTCAACCTGAAGAAAATGGAAGTTCTTTACCAGCCTGCACCACAGGACGAACACCATCATCCCCACATTATCGTTGGCAAATCTGTGCTTAAGTCTGTTCAGCAGTTCACCTACCTGGGAAGCATCATCTCCTCAAATGCCAAGAATGACAGAGATCGATCACAGACTAGCAAAGGCATATAGCGCATTTGGAAGACTTTACAAAAGAGTCAGGAATAATAAACACCTGAGGCAAAGCACAAAAATCAGTGTGTATAAAGCCATTGTACTGTCTATTCTCCTTTACGGGTCTGAAACATGGGTCACCTATTGCCACCACTTACGACTCCTCGAACGCTTCCATCAGTGCTGTATACACACAATCCTAAATATACACTGGACTGACTATGTGATGAATATTGCTGTCCTTGAGCAAGCAGGGATCACCAGCATTGAGGCCATGATATTGAGAGCACAGCTGCGCTGGGCAGGGCACATTTCTAGGATGGAGGACCATCCCTTCCCAAAAATAGTACTCTACAGTGAACTCACCACAGGTCAGTGTAAGAGGGGCGCTCCAAAAAAGCGATACAAGGACTCCCTGAAACAACATCTCAGACTTGGCCAAATTGATCACCAACAATGGTCCGCCATGGCCTCACATCGGGAGACGCACTATCCACAATGCTGCAACCTTATTTGAGAACTCACACCAAACAAGTCTTGAAGAGAAACAACAACACAGAAAGAATCACAACCCGGAAACATCACCCAAGGAGACCTTCTGCTGTGCTTTCTGCAACTGGACTTGTTTATCTCGGATTGATCTTTTTAGTCATCAGCGCAGTTGCAGAAAGCACAGGATGAGTCCTTCCTGAATCTTCGTTTGCGAAGAAAAGCCAGCCAGCCACTGTCAAGTCAGCTTTACTTCAACTTATAGCAACCCTATGAGCGAGAGAACTCCAAGACACCTTGTTATTAACACCTTGCAGACTCAGGGCCATGGCTTCCTTGACTGGAGTCTATTCATCTGTAACACCGTCTTTCTCTTTTCCAACTGCCTCTCACTTTCCCAAGCATTTGATATTTTCTAATGAGTCACGTTGTCTCATGCTATGGTAAAAGTACAGTAGCCTACATTTTGTCATATCAGCTTCTAAAGAGAGTTCAGTCTTGATTTGCTTTAGGACCCATTTAATTATTTTTTGGCAGCCCATGGTATCCATAGACCTCTCCTCCAGCACCACATTTCAGTTGAGCTGATTCTCTTCCTGTTAGCTTCCTTCACTATTCAAACACAGAAATTTGAAAGGCACAGGAGATTTTTCCAAGAGGTAAACTAGACAGGAGAATTAAGTCCAGGAAATTTTACCTTATGGCCCTTTCGCTCCGATGCCCATTTGTGCCCACGATGCATTCGAAATTGGTTGAAGGGAAGAAATAGCAATTTTGTACTTCACATCGAGGATCAACGGCTAGCTGTCAGCCAGCCGCTCAAAGCCATCAAACAGGTGTTCAAACTCCCGGCTGCAAAGCCGTTCGTTCCCAGGGGGGTGAGGGCGTTGAAACCACTGGCACCTGGTGCAGAGCTGTTTGTTCCTTGGGGTGCGAGGGGCATTCAAACCCCCTGTGCCTGCCTGGTACAAGACCGTTCATTCTCTGGGAGGAGGTGAAGCTGGTTTCAACAAGCAACCCTCCGCTCCAGCGCTTACCGAGGAGAAGGAGTGAGGGCTCAGCAAAACTCTTGGCAGTGGCTGCCATGGCTGCCTTGGCAGCAGTGGCAGCAACTCACTGGGCGTGCACGAGGGAGGGAGAAAGTGAGTGGCGCAGGGCGGCTGGGCTTGAAAGGCTAATCATATTATGTGTGAAAGGACCATGTAATTGGCAGTCAAAGGAGAGCGCGGAAAAGCCGTGGCTGAATGATCCTGTACACGATAGTTCAGCCGGCAGTAAGAATATCAATGGCAGCGGCGGCAGCATGGAATGCCATCCCTTGGAAGCCCGCCCCCTCTTAGGTCTAATCACATTTCAGCTCTGCTGTGTGCCCCTTTCGAGATGGTTGATCAGACGACCAATAGCATGTCAGGGGATGATAGGACACTCAATCCCCGGCAGAAGCCAAAAAACTATCTCAGTAGACTTAGTAGCAACCCGTTTTCAAGAATACTCACACACAGAGTGTTTGACGTCCAAATAAGCAGGAGGAACTTTTATCTTCAAAGTCAAACAGTTGCAATATGTACAAATATTTACAACTGAAGGACAAACTGCTTCACCAGGCATCAGCATTCACAAGAAGAAGAGAGTGAACTTTGGACTAGCTCAGATATATATATCCATCCACAGGACATTGCCCTCTAGTGGCCTGACTAGGCATGACTTGGTAGTTCATGCAGTCAGCCATTATGACTCAGCATGATTCTGCAGTTGTTCAGTCATTATATAATGGAGTTCAGTCTCTAACTCCTGACAGTCCCCTCCAAAATGGTCAAACTACTACGCAGGACACGTTATCATCACAACATAACATCATTAACATACACTGTTGGACATCAATCGTCTGTCGGTTGACCTTCCCTTTTGACACCTTTCACTTTACACACTAGTGACAAGGCCCAGCCTCTTTGCCATCTCCTCATGGCTTCCTGCTGGAAGGGCTTTTGTGAGCAGGTCTGCAACATTGTCCTCAGATGGACAGTACCTCAGACACAAGACACCTTCTTGTATTATCCACCTCACATTTTGGTAGCGTACAACAATGTACTTTGTCCTGCATTTCAGATTTTCTGCTTCTGCCATAGCTATGCAGGCTTGTGAGTCCTCATGCACCTCAACAGACATTTGGCACAACTGCCCAAGGTCTGCAAGCATCTGACTTACCCATTGTACCTCACTTGCCATCTGAGACAAGGCTGTGAATTCAGCTTCAGTGGTACTAATGGCCACACAGTTCTGCTTTCTTGATCTCCACACTATGGGGCTTTCTGCATATCTGACCACCAACCTGGTCACTGACTTCCTGTCTGAAGTCTCAGCTGCAAAAGAGCTGTGCACATAGCACTCCAGGGTCACCTGACTTCCTGTCAGCTTCAAACCCATGTCCCTGGTCCCCTTGAGAACTCTAGTTACCCTCTTCAGGGCTTCCTACTCCGCCCTCATTGGCTTGGAGACTCTTCTGCTGAGCACTCCAACTGCAAAACTGATGTCAGGCCTTGTGTTGTATGCAATAAAGAACAGACTGCCTACCACTGAGTGGTACAGATCTGGCCCCTCAAACTCCTGTTCTGCCCCTAAGTTCACAAAATCAGTGGCCAATGGTGTCCTGACCACTTTAGCCTCACTAAGCCCACACTTGGCCATAGGATTGTCGATCTTTTTTTTCTGGCTTAAGAAAAATTATCCAAGGCCAGTTTTTTCTACCTCTACGCCTAGATAACACCTCAGGCTGCCTAAGTCCTTCAACTTGAACCAGCTTTCTAACTCCACCTGCACTTTCTTCACATCATCGGCACTCTTTGCTGCCACACAAAGGTCATCCACATAGATAATTAGCATGACAGCATTGTCACCTGCCCCCTTGGTGTACACACAGGTGTCTGCGACACTCCTTGTGTAACCTAGTGACACCAAAACTTGGTATTTGCACTTGTTCCAGCAACGTTCACTTTGTTTCAAGCCGTACAGCGCTTTGTGCAACAAGTGCACGTTGCTCTCACCTGCACTGCCATACCCTGGGGCCTGTTCCATGAATACTGTCTCTTCAAGATCAGCATTCAGGTATGCTGTTTCAAAGTCACAGTGTAGCACAAGCATCTGCCTCTTGGCTGCTACAGCTAACACTAACCTAAGACTTTCCAGCTTTGCTGTGGGCAAAAAAGTTTTGTCAAAATTGGTGTAGCACTCCTACGAAAACCCTTTTGCAACTAAGCATGCCTTACACTTTTGTGTCCCATCAGGCATGTCCTTCAGCTTGTGCAGCTTGATTTCTGTAATGCACTCTACATGGGGCTACCCTTGTGCTTAGTTCGGAAATTACAGCTGGTACAAAATATGGCAGCCAGGCTAGTTTCTGGGACCACATCTAGGAGGGACCACATTACTCCGGTTCTGAGGTCCCTCCACTGGCTGCCTATCAGCTTCCGGGCCCAGTACAAGGTGTTGGTTATCACCTTTAAAGCCCTAAATGGCTTGGGCCCAAGCTATCTCAGGGACCGCCTTCTCCCTTATAATCCTCCCCGCGCTCTCCGGTCCTCTGGGAGGAATTTGTTGCAGCCACAAAGACCTGGGCTGGCAACCACCTCCCAGAGGGCTTTCTTGGCTGTCGCCCCCAAATTGTGGAACAGCCTGCCGGATGAGATTCGCCTATTGACATCAATAGACAGCTTTAAAAAGGCTGTCAAGGCGGTTCTTTTCAGGCAGGCTTTTCCAGAATAGCTAACCCCAGCCTCAGGAACTCCTCTGGAGGTTGCTTCTGGACCTCCAAACTGATGCTGCTTGCTCGAAAGGGTTTTTAATAAATTGTATTATATATTGATTTTAATTTGTATTAATTTAATAATGTTTTAAGGGGGGGAAGGGATTTTGAGTTGTTTTATACTGTGTACTATTTTATTGTTGTAAGCCACCCGGATTGCTCGCAGAGGGGCGGGATATAAATAAATTTTATTATTATTATTATTATTATTATTATTACAGCCACCAGAAACCAACAACCTTTTGGTCCTTGGGCCTCTCAACTATCTGGAACACTTTCCTCTCAACCAGCGACTCGAAATCAGAGTCCATGGCTGAGTTCCTCTTCTCCTGCTCTTCCTGGGGAAGTTTTAGGAGATCCTGAAAACTGACAGGCTCCTTGCCATGACATTGCACATGGAAAGGAGAGTGCTGGGGAAGCTACATTGGTCAAAATTTTGGCTACATTGGGAAAGTTAATGACACAGTATAAATTCCTTTGTAGATACCTGTGGGAAAAGAAAGCAAAGGCGTCAAGAATTAACAAAAATATTTTGTCCTGCACTACAGAAACTGAATGTTGACCTAACAGAGAGGCAGTATTATACCCCACAGTGGGTACGTGAATGCACACTTAACATCCTCTCACATGCCCCTCAATTATATAAGCCACAGACTCTTCCTTTTTAACTGCACGGAAAGCACTATTCCCTGAGTACTCCTGAAGCATTGTTATTTTCAAGGAAAATTCAGATACTAGCATGGAAGGAAAGAGAGGGATTTGTTTTCAAATGTATGTGTTTTTATTGTTTTTCTAGTCTGTCCTTGATCTGTCAATTACATATGACCTTAGTGTTTGTCATTGCATTTATCTTTAAAATGAATTCCCCTTTGACACAGCAATGTATGATTTCAAAACATCATCTTTCCTAATGTCCCTTTTATATAGCAGTTCCCATTCCCATGCTGTTGTCTTTGATGCTGTGGGGGATTTCTTCCATATGTCTCAAGGAATTATTGGATAATGCTCAGGTGGCTGTTTTAGTTATTTCTCTGACACTTTGCATAATTTCATTTGATTTGTGGACTTTGCAAATAAGATATTATCTTGTCTATCTATACCTAATGTGAACTTGGGTTACCAGTTGTAGTTTAATTCAATTCTAAAAATAAATGATCCATGTGGATTTATTAAGATACAAAATGCTTACAAAAATACCTGTAATGTTTGAAGACAGAACAGCTTTAAAACCAGCTGCTGTGCCCAGGGATGTCAGATATAGAATGCATTAAGACTTCTGTGCTTTTAACATTTTTATGGATGAGGAAAATGTGTGATATGACATTTCTCCTATTTGAGTGCTGCAGTGGGAAGAGAGAGCACATCCCCAAATCCACTCTTTTAACAATGAATAGTGCAGTCCTATGCATGTCTAGTCAAAAACAATTCCACTGAGTTCAGTGAGGCTTATTCTCAAGTAAGTGTACTGTATATAAGACTGCATTGTAAATCTCTGAAGCCCTGTACCATTCACAAACTGGCAGCCCTAAGTATAAAATTTAATCTCATAAACATGGACAGTTCTAATACATAAGTACCTATTGGAGGAAGTTATACCTCTTTCTCTGTTCTAAGATTAGTGAGCATTTTAGGTATTTTAAGAGTGCAGATTTGGAGAATCTTCATAAATTCCATTGGATCAGATCTTTCTAAGATCCTGTATATAATGAAAGGTCCATTATGCCAGAAACAAAGAATAAATGAGTGTTGCATCCTCTAACATGTAAAGAATCTTAAAGTACATACCAAAAGAGTTGTGACCAGCAAGTCCCATTCATCTCACTGGGTTTACTCTAAGTATGAAGAACATTAGATTTCGCCCAAAGAAATGTTTTCACTTACAGCAGGGATAGAAATAGTGCAGCCCATGGAACACATACTTTCCCCAGGGGCATTTTGGGCAGCCCTGTAAGCTTTGCCAGATAGCCCCCCATTTTTAATTTTTTTTCAAGCAAGAAATCTCCCCAGAGGGGAAAAAAAAAATCATCACTCCTAGAGACTTCCAGGAGCAATGGTTTACCTCAAGTCAGTTCCATGGCATTCCTAAAAGCAAAAATAAATGGGAGGCCCTGAAAACACTAGAACTGACTTCTGCTTTTATTATCAGCTAAAATCAGGGGAAAATGGCAATGTGCAGGCTATCATGGCTAACAAAGCTAACAAAATGAAATTCAATACGGAGAAATGTAAGGTACTGCACTTAGGGTGGAAAAATGAAATGCTTAGATATAGGATGGGGGAGACCTAACTGAACAAGACTACATGCAAAAAGGATCTAGGAGTCCTAGTAGACCACAAGTTGAACATGAGTCAACAGTGTGATGCGGCAGCTAAAAAGGCCAATGTGATTTTGGGCTGCATCAATAGAAGTATAGTGTCTAGATCAAGGGAAGTAATAGTGCCACTCTATTCTGCCTTGGTCAGGCCTCACCTAGAATACTGTGTCCAGTTCTGGGCACCATAATTAAAAAAGGATATTGACAAATTGGAGCATGTTCAGGGAAGGGTGACTAAAATGGTGAAAGGTCTGGAAGCCATGCTTTATGAGGAGAGACTTAGGGAGCTGGGTATGTATAGCCTGGAAAAAAGACGGTTGAGGGGCGATATGATAGCCCTGTTTAAGTATTTGAAGGGGTGTCATATTGAGGCTGGAGCAGGCTTGTTTTCTGCTGCTCCAGAGACTAGAACACAGAACAATGGATGCAAGCTCCAGGAACAGAGATTCCACCTCAATATTAGGAGGAACTTTTTGGCAGTAAGAGCTGTTCAGCAGTGGAACACATTCCCTCGGAGCGTGGTGGAGTCTCTCCTTCCTTGGAGGTCTTTAAACAGAGGCTGGATGACCATCTGTCAGGGATGTTTTGATTGTGTATTCCTCAATGGCAGGGGGTTGGACTGGATGGCCCTCATGGTCTCTTCCAACTCTATGATTCTATGGGAGCACAGCTGTGAATATTGGCTTCTTTACCCACTGCAGCTGTCCATCCCTGACTTGCAACATATAACATTGGTCCTATATTTGAAACTGTAGTTTTTCATATATCTTATATATCACTCTTTTAATAATGCTTACATTATTGGTCCTTGGTTAAATAACAGGCTAATCTACAAAGACATTAACCCAGAATAGACTTTCTCTTTCAGTGGTATTTGCAGCTGCACCAATGTATCTCTAAATATATATATATATATATATATATATATCAAGGGATAAATGAAAAAGTGCAAACATTTGTTGCTACTTTCTTTATTACTGCTTTGCATTGAACAACTATACATGAGTTAGCTGCAGTTGTAGGATTTATAAAGGAGAGAAAATCTAAGCACAGAATTATGAAGAAATTTAGAAATAAGTATGACTTGTGGCTTGTTGCTAATTTTGTCCCCAATACTGTACTTCATGCTATTTTACTAATACTAGCATAATGCATGCTGCAAGCTTGGTTCACATCAACAGTTGTTGTGCATAAACATACTGTAAATGTGCAAGCTACTAGTTGGTTGGTTTAAAGCAGTACTTCTTAAGCTGTCTAATGTGAGGGACCAGCAACTTTTCTTTTCCATTGTGCCATGGACCAGTACTGTATTTGTACCTATTGGCTCCACTGCTTCTTTCTTTCCTGGGAGCTCTCCAGGGACTGGGAGCTGATAGCTCATGGACTAGCACCAGTCCTCGGTCCACTACCGGTTTAAAGTATATTTATACCTCACATTTTAGCACTGGGTTTACAGTTCAGCAAACCTCACCCAGAAGTTCCTTTCACAGTTAGGCTGCCTATATGTCTCCATAATTTGCACAAACATAGGAGTCCATTTTGAGGCACTACAGTCACATAGCAGCCATATGTAGAATCCCCATTGGCAGTGCCCTGGTTCATTCACACAACAATGCATCTGCAGAAGTAGTACAACACGAGTCTGACAGCAGGCCCATTGACCGCTGAAGTTTTTTTTATAAGAGTTGCCTGTAAGTATTCACCAGGCATATGCCACATATTTATGGCTATGCAGTAAAAAGGCCCAGATACATTACCCACTGTATCTTTGTATACATGTATTCAGTAGTCTGCGCAGCAGAATATTTGTAGAATAGATTACATTTTATAGCCCATGATTCCAAGATCTGTTTTACACAAAAGGTTTCACTGCTACAGCTGTATGTTTCTCTTACTATCTGATACAGTGGCACCACAGCATCCAATTTCAGATCCCTGTCATGTGTGTGTTTATTATTGTGTGCATACATATTAAAATTGTCACTTGTAATAGAAACAGATACCTGTGAACTGCATGGTAAAATTCAGTGGATTCCTTTGCATTTTTATATTCATTTGTATCGTAGTTTTTCAGTCTTATCATAAGAACAGCATTATTGGGCTTACTTAGTTTCCAAGAAATTGCTAGGGTGTGGTGGCAGTAGGCTTATTGCTATGCCTGAAGGCTACAGCTGGCTTGTTACGTGATTAGAAGCAACACATAATACAGTTGTCCCTTCATATTCACTAGAGTTTGGTTCCAGGACCCCCTGTGGATACCAAAATCTGTGAATACTCAAGTCCCATCATATGCAATGGCATAGCAAAATGGTGTCCCTTATATAAGATGGCAAAATCAAAGTTTGCTTTTTGGATTATTATTTTTTTAAAGAATATTTTCAAGCTGCGAATACTTAAAATCCGTGGATATGGAGGGACAACTGTATATACTAAATTGCAAAACCATATAGGCCCATAGTGTATCCCAGAACATGCAATACATGAACTCGTCTCCCATGTCCTGGGATAAACAAGAACATTTATCATGTAATTCCTATGTGATAATATATGAAAAGCCCCAAGAGCCTGGTGAAACAAATTTGCAAAGAGAGTTACAAAAAACAGTCAAATTTCTAGCTGGAGAAAAGTAATCAATTCAGTGATAATTCTTTGGGCTAGTTTGTTCAGTATTTTTATTAGTGATGGAGAGTAGTAGAGGTGTTTTGATTAAATTTGCAGCTGATATTGAACTACAAGGCATTGTCAATGCAGGGAAGGATCAGGAAATTATGCAGAATGAAATAGATGATCTTATGAACTTGTGTAATAGAAATAAGGGAGACTTCAATATGTGTAAGGTCATGCATTTGGGACTGGGAGAGGTCATCTAACAGAAACAGCTGATGAGGAAAGCAATTTCAAGATAGTGGTTGGTCAGAAGATGAATATGAACCACCAGTGTGATACAGGTACAAAGAGAGAAAAGCCAGTACTACATACTTGAAGGCAGAGCTGGTTCTTGGATTTTTAAAAGACATTTATAATAGAAATAGGGGAGTTATTCATATCCTTGTAGAAGGCACTGAAGAGACCACATCTAAAAAGACAGCTAGTGTTGGCCCCTTGTATTGAAAACGATTAATTCAATGTATAACAGGCAGCGCAGCAACTACAACAAAGAAATATAATTTTTTATTTTTTGAGTATATATTGTTAAAGCTTTCCGCATTTGTCTTAGAAAAAGAGACTATGAGCAAATATGATAGCACTCTACAGATGATATTACAGGAAGTCTCATATATTAACAGTCAGTCCTCCATATCCATGGGTTCTGCATCCACAGATTTAACCAACCACGGCTTGAAAATATTGTGTGTGTGGGGGGATTCCCAAAAGCAAACCTTGCTGTTTGCCATTTTACATAAGGGACACAATTTTACTAGACCATTGTATATAATGGGACTTGAGCATCCATGGATTCTGGTATCCACAAGGGGTCCTGGAACGAACCCCCAGTGGATACTGAGGACCCACTGTATTTGTATGACACTTTTTCATAGGATTGTGCCCAAAGAGACTCACAACAAATGAACAGCAAAAAATATAACAATTCAGAAACCATAACAGGAGCAATTACAAATAACTACAGTGTTAAATAGATATATAGCAAATCATAAAACTTATAAAACATTATACATAAACTCACATAATCCAGCAATTTAGAACTAAACAGGAGAGGGAATAATTTCTAACATAAGAACAAGAGTATACTCCATAGAACCCCAAATAAATGCCCATTCAGGAAGGGTGATTCTCCAAGCTAATTTAGACTTGTTGACTGACAACTACACTTTTCACTTATGGCAATATTCCTCATGGCCCTCACCAAGATTCCCTTGCCCCTTCCCCTCTCTCTTATGTGGAAGTAAAGATTCCATAAAGCACCACATAACACTTAGTCTGAGAGTACAGTACTGTCTTTTTACCAAGCAGCCCTTCGAACACTCTTATCTTTAAGGCAGCCAGCCTTAAGAGGTTCCCGGGTGGGGTGAGACAGATAAAAAGGCTCAGTCTGTGAGTACTGGTCTCTCCAGTAGACTGCCCTTCCAACAGTATCTTCATGACGACTTGAACTATGTAAACGTAAAAAAATTGTACATATAACGTCGGTGCATTCAAATCTGAAACCAGAAGGTCCTAGTCTCTTTATGTTGTTGTGGAAGGAAAAAACTTCACTTAGTTACAAAATCAGGTTGCTTCACATATGTCAATTTTTTTCCAGTGCAATATCAGCTTGTTGGATAGAGAAGGTCTGATAAAATAAATGGGGTTTCAAGAAAGCAAAAGGACAGGAGGACCAGAAGATGCAGATACAGCATACCTGTTCACAAAAGTAATAAAAGTCTAGCTTTTTATCAGGAGCTAAGATTCTCAAAGTCTGTTGTACCATTTCTTACTGAACAATGCTGTAGATATCTTCAAGTTATCAGTCACAATTCTTGTACATATTGAAAACTATGAATGCATGCTGCCTTTGTGCCAGTACTTCACCTTGGACATTTCAGCAAGAAGACAATTAATTGTACACAGTATAATTTTCATTGCCAGAAAGATGCATCCAAGTGAACTGAATTTAGCTGCATGGACATAGCCTGAAGACACTGAAACTTGCAGGTGTCCTTAGGACCTTACAGAACTGTTTGAGGCTTTACCATTGTAGCAAATATTTAAGATGAAATATATCAACATAGATAAGTTCTCTGAGATGTAGATTTGTACTGAAATCTTCTTTTCGACACTGCAGGGAAAACTTGAGTTTTTATACATTGTGTATGTTCATCCACAGAAGAGTTCTGCTATTCTGTATTATTTGTGAAGTCCATGGAAGGAGGTCATTGTCCTAGAAAATAGGTAAACAACCTGTGGATAGAATCTGTCATGCATGTATAAATTAAAGAGGGATCTTAATTATGGTTGCCAGAGTGAAAACTTAGGGGTTGACAAGTTGAAAAAAATCCAGGAAGAATTCGAGCAGAATGTCATTGGTCCTCACAGACAATGGCCCAGATGCACAATATTTGGAAAGATGGGGGCTAAAAACACCAAAGGTGGAGAGGGAATTTGCATGTGGGTGGTGATTGGTTGGGTGTGTTTCCTGAGCAGCCAATCAGCACATTGGGAAAGGCAACATACCATATATATACACACACACATACTAGTTGGACTCAGTGTACCATACACCGTTTAAAAACACATCATCTGCGATAACTGTTTTCACAGTTTATCGCAATCTTTTTTTAAAAGTGTGCAAAAAAGCATACTATGTCAGGAGTTAGAGACTGAACTCCATTATAAAATGGCTGAACAACTGAATCATGCTGAGTTATAATGGCTGACTGCATGAACTACCAAGTCATGCCTAGTCAGGCCACTAGAGGGCAATGTCATATATGTGTGTGTGTGTGTAAGCTAGTCCAAAGCTCACTCTCTTCTTCTTGTGAATGCTGGTGCCTGGCGAAGCAGTTTGTCCTTCAATTCTAAATATTTGTACATATTGCAACTGCTTGACTTTGAAGATAAAGTGCCTCCTGCTTATCTGGATGTCAAACACTCTGTGTGTGAGTATTCTTGGGAATGGGTTGCTACTAAGTCTGCTGAGATAATTTTTGGCTTCTGCTGGGGATTGAGTGTCCTATCATCCCGACAGTGGTTATGGGCCCAGCTGATTGATCTCAGATTAGATAAGGTGCACCCTGAAAAGTTGCCAGAATCTTTCTGTTTTTGAGTATTTTTGGTTAGTTGGCCGTGGAACAGTTACGTTTCAGCCAGGCTCTGTGTTACAGCTATCTTCAAGCAGCCTTGAAGAGCTGCCAGCTTCCAGCTGCTTGTGTTTCATAGCTGGAGATTTTTTTTTCAGACAGCACAATGGCAGATACTAGCCACGTTCATTTTGAGAAATTGGCTGATGGAAATTATTCAGCCTGGAGTTTATAATATGGAGGCTTTATTAATTAAGGACAATTTGTGGCACGATTTGAAAAATGAAAAAGTGATCCCAGAGGGTTCAGAAGATGAAAAAGCAGCATTCAGGCTAGCAGACCAGAAGGCTAGATCTGCAATCCTCTTATCACTCAGTCCCTTCCAGTTAATACACGCAGCTCCAGCAAAGACAGCCTTTCAGCTTTGAAAACGGTTCATCAGAATTCGTCCTGCCTCTCAAAGATGATATGGACTAAGAGACTTTATAACACAAAGCTGTCTACTGGAGGCTGCGTGAAAGCTCATTTGGAGGAAATGAGGCAGCTTTTTCAAGAGGTGGCCAATAGAGGGGTGGACATTCCAGAAGCCCGTAAGTGTTTTACTTTATTGGGCAGTTTGCCAAAGGAATAGATTTCCTAATGTACAGTCTGCAGACCACCAGGTGTAGGAATCTGAGGTTCCCAGCTGTCTGGCACACGAGACATTTCATGGGAACTTCATGCTTCCTTTGTTCCTACCTTTACAATTGGGCCATAAAGATAAAGCCATATAAAGATAAACCATAAAGATGGCTTCATAAGCCATCTTTGAAGGGAAGCTCAGGAAATTACCTTGGATTTTACAACCTAGTGTTATCATGTTATCTGTAGTTTCCCATGGAAGTTTCTTTCATGTAACATCACATCCCTAGGCTAAGACCTCCTTTGATCTCAGTGATTGAGTGTATCAACAGACAAATGGTTAACTGTGTACGTGACATAGAGCCTATATAACCTGTAAGCCCTGGACAAAGAAAGAAGCTTCTGCTCATTTTCATATACCTCTCTGTCTTGCTGTATCTACCTGCCTGCCTGCATTGCTTTGACTGAGATGCAGTGTCCATTGCTCTCTCCTAATGTCTGTAGACCTGGTAGCTGGGTGTATTCTGGAAGAGGTCCAACGCAAGCAATTTGATTGCTGGAAGGAGGGGAATAAACAGACACAAATTACCAGACACAATCGAGAGAGCACTGAAGCACACCCAGAGGCATCTGATGTGGAGGAGGGAACCTGCAGCTACGTGAAACACTGTTTCAGATGCAAAAATCCTGGACATTTTCAGAAGGACTGTAAGATGCCTAGACTGGATAGGAGGGGTGGCACAGCTACAGGGCAAAAGAGGGGTGCATCCTCTCAGGCTGCAAGCCATGCCTTGGTAGCAAAGCACCATCCTGATGGTACTGAGGGAAGAATTTGGTTACTTGATAGTGGAGTGACACACAATATGGTAAATGATGTAAAGCTGTTAACAATGTTAGAAATGCTTCTATAACCAATATTACCCTTGCAGATGGTGCTCCCAGCAAGGTGCAGAAAATGGGCACTGCATATGTGCCATCTTTTGGTAAAGATTTTGAAAATCTGTTTATGGAGAACTGTATATTGGAGAACTGTATATTGAGTGTGTCCCAAATGACTACTGATGGTTATAAAGTGATATTTGAGGGGGAACACTGTACAATAACCGAAGAGCATAATATGAATAATGTCTGTGCAAAAGGGATAAAGAAACATGGGTTGTATTACATGTTGCCTAAAGGGAAGGTGGCAAATGTGAACCCTGCAGACAATGTGTCCCTACATGATAAGTGTGTTCATTACTACCATAGGCTAATGGCCCATGCTAGTTACAAAGGGTTAAGAGCTAGCAAAAGTGTGCCCTGGTTTAAGCATGAAACACTGCCCAAGATTCTTAGAATGTGCTGTGTGCAGGAAAGTTAAGGTGAATGCTTTCCTTATTGCCAAAAAGACCCAGTGTGTTACTAAAAGACCCTTTGAAGTTGTCCATGCTGATTTAGCCGGCCCCTATAAGCTCACTGGAGGGGGTAACCTCTATTTATTTGTGATAGTGGACAGACACACTAGGTACACCTATGTATACTTACTGAAGGAGAAAAGTCAGGCTGCAGACAGGTTCCGTGAGTGGGTGAACTCAATGGAACAGGAATTTCCTTCTCATAAGGTTTCCAGTCTGGTGACGGATAGGGGAGGGGAATTCCTATCCGATAGTCTGCAGACCTGGATGTGTAGGAGGGGCATTAGACACAAGACCACAAACCCAGCATCTCCAGGGGAGGATGGGCTTGCAGAAAGGAAACCTGGGATGTTAAAGTGCATAATGGAGTGCATGATGGAAGATTCACAAGCCCCAGCTGGGTTGTGGGGGGAGGCAGTGAAGACTGCTGCTGCCCATTTAAACAGACTGTGGACATCTAGCATCAACCAGACTCCATACTGTCTATTGTATGGTAGAGCACCAAACCTCAAGCACCTGAGGGTTTTTGGACAGTATGCAAATGTACTGATTCAACCGAGCCTAAGGAAGCCTGGGTAGCCTAAAACCAGGAGGCTGCGTTTCCTTGACTATGAGGGTAAATAAGTATGTGTTTTCTCTCTATCCTGGAAAGGTGGCATTCTCCAGGAGTGCAAACTTTGAAATGCACTCAGGGTGGGACAGATTGCATTGCAATCAGGAGGTGTTTGTTTCTTTGGGGAGGGATGTGCCAACAACTCCCCAAAGTCCCACAAATGGAGGGCTAGTTGAGCCTGGTGATGATGAAGGGGAGGCACAGGAAGAAAAGCCTGACACTTCACATGCCATTCCAACACATATACCACCACAAACAAGCATTGAGCCTGACACAGGGAGAGAAAGCAGCAGCAGTGCAAGTGAGGATGAGTCAGGCAGAGCTAGGGTGCTCATCCCCAGAAGGTCAACGAGGGTCAGAAAGGCTCCTGACAGATTTGTTATTCAGGAAGCCAGGCTATGCAATGTCATGGTAGAGGAGCCTGCAAGTTTTCAGAATCTCCTAAAACTTCCCCAGGAAGAGCAGGAGAAGTGGAACTCAGCCATGGACTCGAGTTCGAGTCACTAGTTGAGAGGAAAGTGTTCCAGGTAGTTGAGAGGCCCAAAGACCAAAAGGCTTTTGGTTGCAGGTGGGTGTACAAGCTGAAGGACATGCCTGATGGGACACAAAAGTGTAAGGCATGTTTTTTGTAGGAGTGCTACACTAATTTTGTAAAAGGGTTTTTGTAGGAGTGCTACACTAATTTTGACAAAACTTTTTTGCCCACAGCAAAGCCGGAAAGTCATGGGTTAGTGTTAGCTGTAGCAGCCAAGAGGCAGATGCTTGTGCTACACTTTGACTTTGAAACAGCATACCTGAATGCTGATCTTGAAGCGACAGTGTTCATGGAACAGACCCCAGGGTATGGCAGTTCAGGTGAGAGCAAGGTGTACTTGTTGCGCAAAGCGCTCTACGGTTTGAAACAAAGCGCACGTTGCTGGGACAAGTGCAAACACCAAGTTTTGGTGTCACTAGGTTACACAAAGAGCATCACAGATGCCTGTGTGTACACCAAGGGGGCAGGTGATAGTGCTGTCATGCTAGTTATCTATGTGGACAACTTTTGTGTGGTGGCAAAGAGTGCCAGTGATGTCAAGAAAGTGCAGGTGGAGTTAGAAAGCTGGTTCAAGTTGAAGGACTTAGGCAACCTGAGATGTATCTCAAAGCTGAATCCCAAATGTACTTCTTGCAGTACCTTTAGAAGTGCACATTAAGCATAGCAGCATAAAAAGAAAAAGAAGTTGATCCCCATGTCTTCCAGGCTAGATAATTAAAAAAGCCTCCTATCCATTGAAAAAGATCTTTGACCGAAACAGGTAAAAAAAAGGAACTCCGGAGTAGCCGTCTGGATCCCTCTTGACATACAGGTGTTTCTGCCAAAGACTCTGTGGCTGATCCAGAAATTCTTAGCACGGGTTCACATTTGGGACTCAGTTTTGAGATACATATATGTACAAAGAAAAAATTCCATTTGTGAAGTGATTATAGTGTATCTTTGTATATAGTATATAGTATATCTTTGTAATTGTATAAGATCATCTTTATCATAGGATACTGCTGCTTTGATGTTGTTCAAATTCCTTCTCATTTTCTAAGTGTCTTGTCACTGTTAAAGTTGTTCGAATTCCTTCTTATTTTGTAAGAGTTTTGTTATTGTTAAAAGATTAGCATAATTTCATTGTTTATTTCATTGGATGTTGTATACTTGACTATGTTCTATATGTGTTAATATCTTGTGTATCCTTAAAAAGTATATGGGATAAATTGCTATAATTGAATGGTGTATGGTTTGATATGACATAATGTCAAACACTTTTCGATGTTGAGCTTATTGTAGTACCCTCCTGTTGTGGTTCCATAACAGCAGTTTTGGCAGCTTGATATCACAGTACAAATATATATTTAAGTTATGACTCTGATATTTTCCCTCACCCTTCTTGATTCAACACACACACACACACACACACACACATTAAATAATAGTCTAATGTTTGCTTAAAGTTTGAAATGTATGGAAAACATATTTCAGATATGTCTAATGTTTGTTTAAAGTTTGAAATGTATGGAAAAAGTATTTCAGATATGACTACAATCAAGTACAACTATTATGGAAATTAGCACATGTCTCTAAAATGAAGATTATTTAACAGAAGCTGTGAAAGGATGTTCCATGGCATTTTTGTACACAATCAATTTGCATATTTTCAGTCAAACAATGTATTTAATTTGATTTTCCAAATGATACATTCTTTATCACTCAAATATTTTAATAATAGCATACTAGCAGTTGGGATTTTTTTTAAAAATCAGAGATTGATTAAGAGTTTAAAAGCTGAGCAAAGCTATATAAATATTTGACAAAATTACTCTTTTTTTCTTGTGTCTTCTTGACCCAGTGGAACTAAGCACACCACCCATGAGACTTGACATGAAGGACAGAAGAAATATTAAATTATATGTTGGTGAAATAACAACTATAACTTCAAACAATATAATGCGTACTCTGTAATATGGGGAAATGATTAGGATGCAATAACTAAGATTGTTGTTTGAAGCTGATAAGAATCAGAACCTGACAAATAAGTACATCATAGTTAAGACAAATGAGAAATATTTGTTTATTTTTAGTCGTCCACTTATGATTGTTATTGCTAGGATCTAAAGGAAGACTAACTGCATTTTTTCACCTGAAAGAAAGGGAGCAAACAAATCTATAAAGTACCCCTGTTTATTTATTTATGTATTTATATCCCGCTCTTCAGCCACAAAGGCTCTCAGAGAGGCTTACAAATTGTTAAGCAACAGCATTTTACACATCTCCACCACTTTACAGCACACTAGGCACTAAACGGTTTCCAATGTGCTAGCTAATTGCCACCACAAGCCAGCTACTCATTTTACTGACCTACGAAAGGATGGAAGGCTGAGTGAACCTTGGAGTTCTTGGGATCAAACTTGTAATGTTGTGGCTTGCAGTACTGGCTTTTAACCACTGTGCCACCATTGTTGTTATAATCATAATTTATATCCCGCCTTTCTCCCGCAAGTGGGACCCAAGGCAGCTAACAGCATCTTTAAAACAATACAAGTGTAGAACAGAGGTGGAGAAACTTTATCCCTCCAGATGTTTAGGACTTTTGTCACCACCACCCAGCAAGGTCAAATGGAAGTTCTTGTTCAAAACATATGGGGAGCCAAAGTCTGTACCTAACCCTATAATAGAGACAGGTGAAATCTTTCTTAAAATGATAAAACTTTTTAACAAATCAAAATAACAGCTATTTGCAAATTCCAGGTTTCATTACAATAATATTCAAACAGATGTAATACTTACCTGCTATGATTTGCTGAACAAGAATCGTAAGTTCATTTAGTAAAAGCATATTCCTTTATACCTAGTAACTATTAGTATAATACTTTTGGTTTCAGAGGGTTTTTTTTTTTTTACTGTGTTTAACATGTCCAAGGCATTTGCTATAAACACATTTTCATGTTATATTTTACACATAGGCAGTCTGAGGAATATGCTGCTATGGAAACAGAATCACGTCTGGAGGGACCAAATGTGAAGCACTCTCTTGAGTTTTAATCACTGATGCTGTATTAGAAATGAAATAAGGCAGCTTTCTGAGCCACACTCTTCTGGGAGCTGCTGAGGGCCAGCAGACAACCCAGTAAAAGAATTAACTGTCGACTGAGAACATCTATCCTTTTTCTAGAGTAGGCAAAGTTGAAGCTACAATTCTGACATAGGTTTCATGGTCAGGTGAACAATTGGTTATGTTTTCATATTTTCTTTAATATTCTGTACAGAATTATTAAACAAACCTGAGCTATTCAAGCTAATGAAGGGTCCTTAATCCACATGTGGTGGAAATGTAAGGTAATTAAAAAGTTCTGGATAAGAGTACAAATGATGATTTTAAAAATTCTGCAAACAGAATACGAACTAAAACTGGAACTTTATCCCTTGAATATCACAAATGTGTTAGGAAAGAGAAGAAATACAACATTGGAGGATCATGTTGATAGATATGATCAAATTAGATAGTTTAACAAACAGATTGCAAAATAGTTTAAGTAAAAAAATCTTTAAGCATTTGGGAGCCTATGATAAAATATTGGGAAACTACCGGTAATGAAGAGGGAATTCACTCTTCAGAAATAAATGTTCCCTTCAGTCCCCTAATTTCTAGCATTACAATAACTTAACATTTCAGTTGCTCATTTAGATACATTTTTTAAAAAAAGAGTCAAGCAGAGTTACCAAGGAAATGTGAACACAGAACATATAAGAGTTCTAAGTGTGAACCATTTTTAGCATCTCACTCCCTGCAATGCTAGACATCTGGGGACTGAAGGAAAATTTCATGGGAGGGAGGAGATAGAATTCCTTTATAGGGAACACTGCCCTGATTTTGTGTGTTCCCTCCATACCCCTGGTTCATACCTAAAATCTTTTGCTCAATTGTGAAAGTTCTGACTGGGCTCTGCACAGGTGCAGAGCAACCCATGTGTGAGAGTCACAGATACTACGAAGGAGGAGCAGGAGAAGAAGAAGAAGAGGAGGAGGAAGAGCTGGAGAAAGATGAAGGTATGACATGGAATCTTTTTTCATTACAGAAGGCAGTCATATTTCATTTGCGAAGATTACAATATTGAAGCCATTTTAGAAATAATTCCATTAGCTTTACTAGTATATCATCTGGAAACAATTAGTTTTCGTAAGGCAGATCAAGATTATTGGCTAAATCTAAGCACTTGTGTATTAAATTAAGAACATAACAATTGCTTTGCTAGCTCACTGAAAAAGCAGATAACCTTGGAAGTTCATAAACAGGAAACAGGCCTTTCCTTGTCATTTGCTACAAGCCTCTAATATCAGAGATTATTACTGCTGAACATGGTGGCTCAATTGAACTCCCATGCCTATCAGATGCTGTTAGACTTACCTCCCCATGTTGTTTCAGAAAGAAATGCCGACACCCCCTTAAATTACAGGTATTTGTTAACAGGAAGCTAGCTACCTAAGAGCTGTTCATTAGACTGAAGATCTGTCTAGTTGGACATTTTACTACTACACTGGTCAGTCATATGTCTCTGGGAATTTCATATGTGGGGACCGAACAAAATAGACCTCCATACAGTATATTCCTGGCATTTACTTTTCTGTCCATGAAACTCTCATTTCGTTATCATGACTATAGTCACTGATAGACCTGTCTTCCATTAATTAGTCTAATCCTTTTCCAAAGGCATCTAAATTAATAGTGATAATATCAGGTGACATCGAATTTCATATTAAATATAAGTTATGTGGAAAAATAAGTTAGATAATTGATTTCTGTGAATTATATCCATATTGTTAATTGTACTAGATACACTTTTAATCATCTTCTCCTTAATTGTTTTTTCTAAACAAAAAATCCTCAAATAGTGAATAGATTGAATAGAAACCTATATAAGTCAGTTGAGAACAAAAGTAACATAGGGACATATAAACATCAGTTCAGTTTGATACCAGTGAAAATCATTAGTACAGGACAATCAATAAAATATTCTTCATCCTGGCGTTATGTGGTTGTGGGAATAATATCAAGAAACAGTGCAAGGGAGAAGGTTAAAGCACCCCACTCATAGTGTCACCAAACCAGTCAAATTCAGAACTCCTGTGGCTGCACCAAAGTACAATTAAGTAGACCAGAACCATCATGGCTCTTTTGTGTAACATGTAGTTTGAGGAGCTGCTCCCAGAGAGATTAGGCTTGATGGATAAATCAGCTTTACTTCTCTTTTCTGTACCTTTTTCAAATTTATGATATAATTTCTGTAATGAGGAAACCAGAACTGTATACTGTATTCTGAGGCAGCAATCCTATATTTACTTATCCATGAGTAAGTCTCCCTGAACTTAACATGGTTTACTTCTGCATATAGGATTGCACTGTAAATGTAGTGGTGCCACAAATTTGTGCAATTGTTCCTTCTGTATGTGCTGCTTTGTTTCCTAATTCCCATGATTTAAATTACATTCTAAAAAATAGGTGCAGCACATGGGACTTGATATTTTCTTTTAATTATTTTTTTGGCTTTTGTTTATCAGTAAAACAATTCATCACATTCAATAGCATCCATATAAGTACTTGATATTTTCAAGTTAGTTTTCCATTATGCCTCAAGATCTTTTCCCTAGGTAATCACAATTCAGACTGCCTCAGTCAAAATTTGGATTACTATTTTGATCCACAGTGCCTTATTTTCAATTTATGTATACTAAATCCAATTTCTAATTCTGTTTTCCACCCAACAATTTTGGAGAGAGACCTCTGGAACATTCCACAATCTGTTTGGGATTTCAGCTCATACTGGTATTCCCCCCAAACCAAGCTCAGACACATTGCTTCCAACAAAGACCCTTGATGGACTCCACTGTTTATCCCCCCACCCCTGCTGTGGAAACTGTTAATTTGCTCTGCTTCCAGTTCTTAAAACAGTTACAGTACTTACAATTGATTGATTATTATTGCATGAGGATTTTTTTTTAAGTAGGCCCTCATGGGGCACTTTGAAAAGTTTTTAAAAATAACGTAGGCATATAAGATATATTGGATCAAACCTGCAAAAATGTTTGCAGATACATCATGAACTGGAAGGAATGTATGTAATACCTTTTGGGGGGGAGGGGGGAATTGGGTGTGTGCATGGTGAGCCAGGAAATTATAAGGATATAGTTTCAGTGAAAAGCTCTGAACTACTTTTAAAGTACAGTTATGCAACAGAACTAAAAAGTGACAGATTGAACAGACATCTAGCAGAATTTGATGGCTTGTTTGTGAGGGACTGCATCATGAATTAATGTAAAAGAAAGATGTTCCTATAGAGGAAAGAGAAAGAAGCATAATACAGAACCAATAAAGTCAGATCTACAATGCAAATATGCACTACCCCTAAGTTTAAAAATAATTTAAATGTGATAATCATAATGTGTTATATTGGGAGCATTTGGTTTTCCAATTAACATTTTCAAATGTCTGGGAGGGAAAACGTATGACTAATAGCAGCATCAAAGAGTCCTCATTTATTTGCCTTATTTGGAAAGTTTTCTGTATCTTTATTAGTTTTTGCCAAATGACTAAGCTGATTTACACTGATAGTTCTTAGTGACATCACAGTTACTATTTTTGATATCTCATTGAATGTTTGCTAACAGAACATTAAAGATATGATATACTATATATTTTGCTTACTTTCTACTCTGTGTATATCTCATGAAAATCCTCTGAAAATTGGACTTACTCTTCATTAAAATAAAAAAGGATCATTTATACTAGAAGTACTGTAATGTATGCACCACATATGAACATGCCCCTCCTCTTGCCAAAATAAGAATAATCTATCTCTGAAAATCTATATTTGCCCTCCTCTTGTAAAATGTTTGCTTAATAATACATGCTTTAAAAAGTTATTCAGGCTTTCAGAATGAAATAATTATGATTTCACATCTTTAGTCTGTTTTTAAGAAGTACTAAAAGTTTAGCAAAATTTGGGCTCTTGCAATGGATGAAATTTTCTGAAACAGGCACACTGCCTGGAAATAGGCATAGCACCACTCCTTCCAAGTTCTGAATGGTGATGTAAATGCTTCCCTACAGTTGATTCCCAAATTACATTTTCTCTACTCAGGGCCATACTTGTTTATGAGTGTATGTGGTTCCCTGCTGCCATTCTACACAGGAACAGTAACGCCAAAAGATGTAAATCTTTTGAAAAAATACTGTGTGGTTTTTCAATTCAGGACTTATTCTGTGGGGGGAGATGCATACTTTTTTGGTGCAGAAAACAGCATTTTTCTTTGCATATATGGCTCAGGTCCAGGTTATTTGAAGGACCATAGTCTCCCTTATGAACCTGTGCTCTGAGATCTTTTGAGGAGCCCCTTGTCTCTGTCCCACCATCCTCACAGGTACATCTGGTGGGAATGTGGGAGAGGGCCTTTTCAATGGCTGCTCCCAGGCTCTGGAACTGCCTTATCAGAGGTGCTAGACTTGCATTCTTTTTACTATTTTTCCTCAAGCAGGTAAAAACCCTTGATAACTGTTTTCTTTTTAAAGGAACAGGCTGTGTAGAATATGCTGGATTTTATTCATCATTGCTGTGTTTGTTGTTGCTGTCTTGAGTCCAACACTAGGAAAAAGGTATGATATAAATAAATATACCACCACTACTAATTCACATAAACAACTGTCCTGTAGAGAAAATTCAGGGAAATCTGCCTCTGCTGACCCAGTTGCACAGACATAGATAAATCTGGATCCAGTCAATTGACTTGAATATATATTTTATTTCTCTTTCACATACTATCCTGTATTATTCTACATCTGTGACTAGAGCAGGATTATCTATTCATGCTATTGGTTTGGAGGAGCCAAAAGAGGTACTTTTAGAGCAGGAAGACAGAAAGCCGTGGCCTATAAATAATCACGGATATTTCAGCTCAGTTGTCATGATGAATAAAGATTACTGGATATATAAACAAATCTGCTTGTTACCTATGGTGTTTTTATTTTGTCGTATAATTATTTCATGTACATTTTCTCACAGATGTATAAAATATATTTTCAGGAAAATTGCCATGAAGTGTTGTTAATATGCTTAAAAAATTGTGCATTTGTGCACTCAACACTCTAATCATAGATGTGAAACATATTTGTATTCATACAGAGCTTACAAATATAA
The DNA here is from genome assembly GCA_030847615.1 of Gambelia wislizenii. Taxonomy (NCBI): domain Eukaryota; kingdom Metazoa; phylum Chordata; class Lepidosauria; order Squamata; family Crotaphytidae; genus Gambelia; species Gambelia wislizenii. Next base: position 380,511,881 of record JAUMIR010000002.1, on the reverse strand, counting down.
ATTTGTTACTATACAAACAAGTTAATATTATCCAGGTGACATACCTCTTAACTTATGCCACTGTTTTTTTCCAAATCTAGAGTTAGGATCCAAAGAACTACTTAGGATAGTCTTATATACGGGATTTGAGGTGGCCCTGTGAAATTTTTAAAGGTTTCTTGTTTAAAACACTGATTTATCCACCGCCCACAATTATCTTATTTTTACAGCTTTTGGTTTTTCCTTTATTTTTTTAAAGTTGTTTGCTGTGAAAGATGGGAGAATGCTGTTTAAGAAACACAAGTCGGTAAATCTCCATGGGCTCTTAAAGCTAGTTTCATGGTTGTTTGGATCCTCCTGGTCATGGTTCAGAAAGGATAATAATGCCTACTTCAGTGTTAACAGATACATAGCTATGGATTTCAGAAGGGTTCCATACATTCAAGCTGTATTTATACTTAATAAATCATTTGCATCATTTCTAGTTTCACATTAATCTAATACTGGATGTTTAGATCCACGCAATGTAAAATAGATCTAAAATGGGGATGAAAATCATGCAGTGCTCCCAATGTGCTTGTACTGCAAGTCTGAGATGATCTAACCAGTATAGTCAATGGTGAGGAATACTGGAAGTTACAGTGCAACATCTGGAAGGCTAGATGATTCCCACCCCTGATCTAAAATGTCACGTAAGGGCAGTAAAGCCCATGCCCTTAAAATGAGATGCTATTTAGACCATGGGTGAACAAAATATGACCATGAGACCACTTGAAAGTTCTGTTCCTCCCCCCCCCAACTGCTTTTTTCCTAGCACAAACAAACGAATGTGAATTCACAATTGTGGAAGACTCTATCCACCACCACCAGCAGCTCTTCTTTTAAATGGGCTGCTAGGGGGCTCAGCAATATTTAATATTAAAAAATCAACAGATTTTCAAAAACAGAAGTAGATTTCTGGTCACTTTTGTCCCTCCCATTTACCCCTGTATTTTTGATAGTTCATACAGTGCCACAGGAGCACATTCATCCCCAGACTTTCCAAAGTTGCCCAGTCCTGATTTAGGCATAAGGTATCTCATGTTAGTTCCACGATTACTACCTCAAAACTAGGTGGGTGAGAGTGGTAGAGTGGTGGTGAGTCTCTGACCTATCTGCTCATTGGAATAGATAGAGTCCATGTAACCATACCTATCATGCAAATGATATTCTACCAAGTACCCAACTGACAACAAGTTCTATCCACAATGACAGAGAAGAGAGAACTTTCCCAGGTAGATTATACAGAAAAGATTCAAAAGTGGAAAAAGATGCCCAAACAAGAACATTAAGGAAGAGACAAAGACAAGCAAGTTTCTTTGAATATGTACTCCAATGAAGCACAAACTGGCAAACAAAATGTAATTTTACTATAAGAAAAAAAGCACAGAAAAATGTGAGAAAAGTAATAAAAAAATATGAAACTTTTTTACATGTATCAGGTGCAGGAAGTAAGCCCAAAGGAAAGTGGGACTTCTAGCTATCATGCAAATGAATATCATTGTTTATAAACATTTATATGATAAGGAGAAGTACCTATAAAAGAATTCCTACATTCTTAGTAGAAAGCTAAATGGAAATATCACTAATCATGTGTTGCACTAATAAGAAAAAGATGACATAAAAGAATTATTGAAAAGGACACTGAAAATAAAACTGCAAGTTATCATAATACCATTAAATAAACTTACGTTACAGCCTCCCGAACAAAGATGAGCCAGTTCTGATTGTCACATTTTGTCAGGAATATCATACAGATGCAAAAGTTATAGTAAAGGACCACTAAAATGGTCAAATGACTGAGGCTACAAGGAAAGAGCAAAAAACTGCGCTATTTTAGTTTACAATTAAAAAAAAAGATGACTTACGAAGCATAGTAAAATTATGAACAGTGTGGAGAAAGTAAAAAGACATTTCCCCCCTTTCACAACAGTTGATTTCATAATATTCAGTGAAGTGGACAGTAGATTATGGCTAGACTGAAGTAGGTATTTCTTTACAGAATGCATAAATAATTTATGGAATTTGCAATTTACCATTAACGGCCCTAGCTCGGCTATAAAGAGGATCATACAAATTCATGGAAAATAGGTTTATCACTGTTATTTGTTAGGATAGGTAGAGGGAGCATCCATGTTCAGAAGTGTTATATCTCTATCCACCAGAAGCTAAAAGGCATATCACTTGTGCCCTACTGGTAAAACTGCCATAACTGGAAGCAGAACACTGAAGTACACCTTGTCTGATTGCATTAAGAAATTATTATAACTGATTCAACCTGTAGGAATTTGTTTCAGCACCAAAATATATAACTGTGTTTTCTTTGCCCATACAACTTGAACTGCAAGAAAGGTTTTGTCAGCAACTCCTATAGATTAATTGATAAGTACCAGGGAGTGATCAGGACTACATAATTGAACAGCCTGAAGACTCCTGGGCCTAGGGTTTATGCCAATGCGTTATCACTGATAGATTTCATTTTAAATATCATTTGGAATCTGACTGAGAATTAATGGCCACTCCTGTCTGTCTGTCTGTCTGTCTATTTATCTATCTATGAACATACTTACTGAATCCATGGGATTCAATTAGTGTTGACCTGCCATTCGGTAACTGATTTAAAGGGTATACATTGGTCTACACAGCAATTGGATTTAGACTATGGTAGATACTTTGGTGGGTGTTTCATGTGATTGTATGATTGAAGCACAACTCTTAACTTCAATATAAACAGTATACTTTATTATAGTTCCTACACAACAGCTATCAGACCTACTGGCCTCTCCTTGCCAGATCCACTGTGAGTGACTCCTCCACTACTCTTCCTGTTTCTCCTTCAAAAGCCATCTCCCTGCTACTGCTGGTTACTTCTGAGGCCTAAACAAAGTTCTCACAGCAGAGAACTTCAGATCCTTTTGCAACCCTGATTTGGAAATCTTAACACTCCCAAAATGATCACATGGCTGATATAATCTTTGGGTGGTTTCACAGATTTTGCACAAGCCCCCCCCCCACTTCTAAAAGGGGAAAATCCCTCTCATAAGGCTATGTTACTGGGAATAAGAGCTTTAAGATATAAACATGCTGGGATTTTTGGTCCACCTTTCATTTTGGGTCACACTTATCACTGGCCTGTGCTCCTTCAAACGTCTATGAAACTTAATTTGCCTTTGGACTGAAAGAGGTATGGCCCTCTTATGACTGTTAAAACAGAATGCAAGTTGTATAATAATGCATCAGAAAGTTATAGATATAAAAGGATTTGGGGTAACTCTGGTCTTTCAAATGGTTTGAACTTCCATTCCCGTCAGCTTCACCCAGCATGGTTAACGATTAAGGATTACTGCAGCTAAAGTCTAAAACATATGAAGAGTCAATAGTTTCCTACCTGATATAAAGTTTAGACATACTAGCCTTCCAGAGGCTGGGGATTTTTGATGCAAGTATCATTATAATGAGATTCCTCTCTTTTCTTGTCATGATAAAGTTGCACACTACCAGGACAATTGTGCCATATGCTTTCTCTTAATATGTAGATCACATGACATCTTTCTACTTGTGGTTAATCCTACATCATCAGGATTTACATAATGAGCTAAACTAAGTGTTACAGTGAGGGCACAGAAAATGATCACACAGAAGTGGTTAGCACATCTATGTTTCTATAAGATGTACATTTGCTAGAGCTCCTATAACATACTTTAGTTATAATCAGTACAACACGCATGCTGTTCATATACTCTTGAAGCTGGTTTCTGCTTTGTTAGTATGTGGACACGTTAATATAATTATGGCAGATTGTACAATGTTCTACAAAAAGAAGAAACCAGCCACTCAGGTTCAGGTGCTTTGATCAATATATGCTGATAATTTATGACAGCCATTGTAACACCCATCACAACAATACTCATAAATGTTGGCTGGATAATTTTGATAGGTCGTTTTTGGGAGGCCTCATAGAGTGTCAACAATATATTAAAAAATTGAAAACCAACCCTACTCCGGGAATAGACAGAAATCTACTACTGATTTGGAAAAATGCATGTTTTTTTTATATTAAATCGAGGGTAGTGAACTTGAAATATATTTTAACAAGTAAACTGCTTCCCTTGAAGGCTTCTAGAAGAAGTTAATCCACCCTTTCTAGCCAGATCAAGGGCTGTGTGTGTGTGTTGTGAGGACAAAGAATTGTCAAATTAACAATTTGTAAGCCACTCTGGGAGACTGTTGGGCTGAAGGGCAAGGTATAAACACTATAAACAAATAAATAAATAAAACAAAACAAAAACAGCTGTAGGGCCACATGTGACTACAGGACCACACTTTGCCCACTCCTGTCATAAATACTTTATCTCAGCGCTTTGATTCATCAGTATTTTGCACTATATCACATAATATGAATCCTGAATGCAAGTACATAACACAAAACCACAGGAAATTTAGATCAAGAATCACTGTAAAAAAAAAGCTCCTATCTTCCTGCTTCAAATGGCTATTTTGGGGCCTTCGTGTAATACTAATGGTTTCCCTTTCCAGTTAAATTCCAATCTACCTCTTTGATTTTGCAAAACAGAAATGTCCAAGAGATAAGATTTCAGCCCTACAAACATAGTCTGGTGAGGGTTTTTTTTCCCTAAAGAAGTCATTAGACATTTTAAAATGCTCAAATTGCAAACTATCAAGTGAAGAAAATCAGCATCACACTAGCAATGCTAATGCAATTTAGGCTTTTAAAAAGCAAAGCAAAGAAAGTTAAACACTTGAATGCCAATAATATACTCAACAACAAATATTATTACTAACAATGACAAGAAAAATATTATGAAGGAAAAAGTAAAGCCAGTGTGAAACAATTTCCTCTTATCAATCTGGATAAGAAAATAAAAATAAACCAAGAGTTTTTCATGCTATTGTTACAAATATATGCTGATATGTTAATAATATTCTTTCTTGCTATGACCTTGGGTACCAGGCGTTCAATGGCAGGGTGGTCCCAAATGTCTAAAATGAGGCTGACCTGATGAATCAAATCCTGTGGGCCTTGAATTTCCATTTCACAAGCTTAGTATCTTATCTCATTTATGATCAACCTTGTGTAACTAAGAGACAGTTGTAGCTTAACAATTTTACTTTAGTGAGGATAACTGGGGCTCTGAAAATTGCATTATAAAATGTACTTACAACACAGCTGCTAATAGGCCTTAATGATTCTTGATTATGTTTCAATGAAAGGCAACTGAGTAACAGACTACTGATCTTGTAGATCAAACAACTTTTTCTGCTGCCTCTGTATAGATTGCAGCTGCTGCCTACTTCTTATGCCAGTACAAATATAACTGCAGAACAGACAATTGTAAAATAAATATCCTAATTGATAAAACACATTTCTGGCACACTGAAAACAGCTCAGCATGATTCAGCAATTACAATGACAATTAAACATATAAGGAAAACAAAAGTTTTAAAATACTTTGATATAAACGGAAATGTCTCTTCCTTGCTCTCTTTGCTAGAGCTTGTAGCTGGTTATTTGGTAGCTTAGTTCATGAAGGAAAATGGCATTTTAACAGCAAGGAGTAGATATTATCATCACATAGATCTCTATGAATTTTTACACATTTCTCATAATGGGCATTATTGATAGTATAAACAGCCATGATGTAGATTTTGTTCTTACTTGCTGAACACCCTGCTTGCTGAAATTTATTTTAACTCTGCAAACCACAAGTAAATACTGGTAAGACATCCCAGCCTGTCTGATAATCTTTGACAACAATTCTAACAGTGTCATTGTGGCCACTGGAGAAACCTGCATGTACTAAACCCTGACCCACAGAGCCTTTTATCTGCATGTGTACTCTCCACAGGCCAAGCAAATAAAGGCCAACTGATAATTTACACATGAATGAACTTTCTCTACAGAGTAGGCACCAGAGACATTTCTTTTCTCTGTTACTGAGAGAAAAGCAGCCAGGTCTGAGCTTGTCTCACCAGAAATCATACAAGTGAAACAGTGATATGTTCAAAAATGGCAGATCAGCAAAGGAAAGCTGTTCTGAATGCCTGATAAAAATGGCAGCCACAAAGGACTAGAAGAATATTTAGCTTGGAACAGGACTGAGAATAACAATGGACCTTTTTTCCTATTTCAAACAGGTAATGCCTTACAAACTGAAATGGAGATACATTCCTGATAGAAGATTACACAAGATACCTGAATGGGCATCTTTAAAGAATTTAACCTGCATTTTAATGAAGTATGAACCTTGGCCTCTGTGGTTTCTGTCAGCCATTTCAGCACATCCAACTTCCCTTCAATGACTTAAATTTTTTAAAAATGTGTCACCCTTCTTGGCTATTCATTTATGTTTTATATCCACCCTATACCAAATGCTCAGGGTCAGTAAGAATAAATGTATATATCAGTAATATTTTTATGATAATGAGCTTATTATTAAAATGTTTTTTAAAAATTTTTTAAGGTCAAGATAAAGAGGAAATCTGTCACAAAGAAGATACGCTTTACACCAAGGTACAACATGGTTTTGCAACATAAGGAATTAGATGATTGTTATACAAGGCTATTCGTAATCCAAAAAGGTCATTCATTCTACAGGTGACCATGGGAATACAGTGACCCTATGTTTGCACACTGGTTTACAAAAATATTCAAGGGTTTTGGTTATTTTTTTGGTATCTTGAGAAAATCTCAGGAGAAATTATCATAAGCAGCCTTTGGAAGTAAAAGGTATGTTCAGGTAGAATATTTAAGGGCAGCTATGAACTCCACCTATAGTAATGGGAGCTTTCTCTAGTGCTTCCGAATTTTTAAAATTTAAAAACAGATTTAAAATATAGTTTCCTGAGCAGAAAGGGGTTCTTGGATATGTACACATCCAGACACTTTGGAACAGGGGTAGGTAAAGTGTTGTGCCACCTGACACCCCCATTTTCCTACTGGAAAAGGCCCTCTTGCCCTCTAGTGTAGGGGACAATTTTGCTGTATTTTTGAACTCCCCTAGCAGCTTCAGGCCTGTGAGAGGCTTTTTTCAAAACTAAAAGTGACTTCTAGTCACTTCTGGTTTTAAAAAATGCCCATCCTACAACTAAAATATCATACTCCCTAAATACAACTAAACTGTCTCTATGCCCCAAATAGAGGAGGGGGGCTATTTGAGTTAAAGAAAAGTTGTGTGCATTGGTAAGACATGGCTTTCCAAGGTCAGTTGGGAGGTGTACACAGCTTCTACAGCCCTGCAAGTTGTGCACCATTCTTATATAATGTAGACAAAAAAACAAACAAACAAACAAACAAACAAACCCCTAGATAAAATACTGGATCTCTGAACTTGCACTGATGACACTGATTCAAAAACCGTGTCTGATTTCAGTCTCTGAGCAGTTAAATGTGGGGCACAGGTGCTGAGCCAAAATTCAAGACAGTTGCCATGATCTCTAGGGGTAATGTGTGACAGGGGTAATGTGTCCCTGTTGGTGCTTCTACACCTCTCAGCGGCTTTCGATACGATAGATCATAGCATCCTCCTGGATCGCCTGAGTGGGTTAGGAATCGGAGGCACTGAGCTCCAGTGGTTCCGGTCCTTCCTCTCAGGCAGGTCCCAGAGAGTGCTGCTTGGGGACACCTGCTCCAGCAGAAAGGAGCTTACTTGTGGCATTCCGCAGGGTGCCATCCTGTCCCCGATGCTGTTTAACATCTACATGAAGCTGCTGGGTGAGATTATTCGGAGTTATGGGGCTGGGTGCTATCAGTATGCTGATGACACCCAGATCTATTTCTCCTTGTGCTGATTGTCGGCCTCGAATTCTGATGGCGTCTCTTCTCTTAATGACTGTCTTAAAGCAGTAATGGGCTGGATGAGGAAAAACAGTTTGAGATTAAATCCGGACAAAATGGAGGTGCTCATGGTAGTGGCCCTGAAATCAGGAGTTGGGCTGCAACCTCCAGTCCTGGAGGGGGTCACGTTCTCTGTTAAGGACTGTGTTCGCAGTCTGGGGGTGCTCCTTGATTCACTGCTTCAGATTACGAGTCAGGTGCGACGGTCAAGAGTGCTTGTTATCAGCTTCGGCTGATACGCCAGCTGCGCCCTTTCCTGGAAGTAAGGGACCTCGAGACTGTGGTGCATGAGCTGGTAACCTCTTGTCTAGATTTCTGCAATGCGCTCTACATGGGGCTGCCCTCATGCTTGGTCCGGAAACTTCAGTTGGTACAAAATATGGCAGCCAGAGTGGTCTCGGGAACATCTCGGAGAGACCATATAACTCCAGTATTGAAATCTCTCCACTGGCTGCCTATCAATTTCCAGGCCCAGTATAAGGTCTTGGTTATTACCTTTAAAGCCCTAAATGGCTTGGGTCCAACTTATCTTCAGAACCGCTTCCTCCCATACAATCCCCCTGCGCACTCTGGTCCTCTGGGAGGAATTTGCTTCAGCCACAAAAATCTAAGCTGTCTGCAACCTCCCAGAGGGCCTTTTCGGTAATCGCCCCCAATTTATGGACTGGCCTGCCAAACGAGATCCATCAGATGATGAGCTTAAGTCGTTTTAAAAAAGCGCTAAAAACGGATCTCTTTTGGCAGGCCTTTCCTGATTAGATCCCAGCCTCAGGAGCTGCATCTCCTGGCCTGTTTTTTTAATCTTCTCTCTCTTCTCAGGCTTTTCTTTGCAAATGAAAATTCAGGAAGGACTCAGCCCGTGCTTTCTGCAAGCGCTCTGATGACTAAAAAGGCCAATCCGAGATAAACAAGTCCAGTTGCAGAAAGCACAACAGAAGGTCTCCTTGGGTGATGTTTCTGGCTTGTGATTCTTTCTGCGTTGTCGTTTCTCTTCAAGACTTGTTCGGCGTGAGTTCTCAAATAAGGCTGCAGCATTGTGGATAGTGCGTCTCCATGCCTCCCGATGTGAGGCCAGAGCGGACCATTGTTGGTGATCAATTTGGTCGAGTCTGAGATGTTGTTTCAGGGAGTCCTTGTATCGCTTTTTTGGAGCTCCCCTCTTACGCTGACCCATGGCGAGTTCACCGTAGAGTACTATTTTTGGGAGACGATGGTCCTCCATCCTAGAAACGTGCCCTGCCCAGCGCAGTTGTGTTCTCAATATCATGGCCACAATGCTGGTGATCCCTGTTTGCTCAAGGACAGCAACACTGGGAAGCATCATCTCCTCAGATGCCAAGATTGACAAAGAGATTGATCACAGATTAGCAGAGGCATATAACGCATTTGGAAGACTTTACAAAAGAGTCTGGAGTAATAAACACCTGAGGCAAAGCACAAAAATCAGTGTGTATAGAGCCATTGTACTGTCTATTCTCCTTTATGGGTCTGAATCTTGTGTATATTTGTTTTTAATGTGATTTTAGTTAGATGGTTTTAATTTTATATTGTTTAATGTCTTTTTATGGGGGACGGTGGGGGTGGGTGGTGCTTTTAGTCATTATTACAATGTTTTAATTGTTGGAAGCCACCCCAATTGTTTTTAGCAGAGGGGCGGGGTATTAATATTAATAATAATAATAATAATCTTTAGCATATCTGGTCTGACAGAGAAACGCTATATATTTGCAAACAAGCCCACAGGCTGGTGCAATCCACGTAAAAACATTTTTGAAAACAGCTTCTGAGATGGCCCCCACCCAACTTCAAAAAGTTAAAGAATTTACTAAGCCCCTTTTCCCTAATGTCATCTTATCTCTGATAAAAGCTCTTCCAAACCACTTTGGAAGATGTTAAATGCATCTTTAGGGAACAGAGTCCTACTCCACTAAGCAGCTGCCACTGGGAATTCTATAAATGCACTTATGCAGAGTCTTGTTTGAAACTATTAGAAGAATGTATGGTAATGGACAGGACAGCACCTTGGACAAGCCTATCCCACTGGAACCATTGCAGGGAAATGATGAACCACTTCCATCAACTTTGATCAGAAACTATAGAAAGGAGTGCTAAGTCATAAAGCAGTAATGTACAAATACACCCTAGTCAATGGTTTAAATGTTATAGTTTGTTGACCAATTCAATAAGTGCATTCTCAGTGCAATTTCAGGACTACACATGTGACACAAATGCAGTGCACACTCTAATGTGCTGATTTGTCCATTCAGCAGTTATACAGATATTCAATTCACAACCTTTATTAGGCATAATACAACATATACATCAGCTGACGAGCTTGAGTAGCTTTAAAAAAGCACTAAAGACGGATCTCTTTCGGCAGGCCTTTCCTGATTAGATCCCGGCCTCAGGAACTCAGTCTCCTGGCTTTTTAAAAATTATGTATATATTTGTTTTTAATGTGTTTTTTAGCTAGTAGGTTTTAATCTTATTGTGTTTAATGTCTTTTTATGTGGGAGGGTGGGGGTGGGTGGTGTTTTTAGTCATTATTATAATGTTTTAATTGTTGGAAGCCGCCCCGATTGTTTTTAGCAGAGGGGCGGGGTATAAATAAATTTTATTATTATTATTATTATTACATATAACAATATGACTTCAAGGATCGATAGATTTTCCTTGGTTTTTTTCCAGGCTGTGAGGCTGTGTTCTGGAATAGTTTCTTTCTGATGTTTCACCTGCATCTGTGGCTGGCATCTTCAGAGAATGGCTGGGAAGGAGTGTATGTGGAGCTTATATGCTGTGAACCCCTGTAGGGTAGTATATGTAAATTTGTGTAATTGAATGGTTAGTTTCTGGGTATAGAAATGTAAGGCTCGTTTGTGTCAATTACACAAATTTACATATACTACCCTACAGGGGTTCACAGCATATAAGTTCCACATACACTCCTACCCAGCCATTCTCTGAAGATGCCAGCCACAGATGCAGGCGAAACATCAGAAAGAAAGTATTCCAGAACACGGTCTCACAGCCCGGAAAAAACCCAAGGAAAATCTATGGATGCCGACCGTGAAAGCCTTTGACTTCACACTTCAAGGATTGTTTTTAGGCAGGTTAAGCCATATGTTTGCTTCCTCAACCAAAAAGTTAGCCATTAGTCTGGTAATATGCAGGTTCCAATCTTCCAATAAGAATTCCACTGATAATCTATCTGTACATACATTCCTTTCCAATAACCTCCTTATCAACTTTTCCCTTGGAATTATATGCAATGGGCAAGTCAATACAATATGATAGAGAACATCAGGGGCTTGAGCACAATGACATATATGATTCAAGGGGTCTGTAAATATCTACCCTTGGTCACATTAGAGGGATGTACATTCACCCTTGCAAGTAGAAAAGCCTTCCTTGCCACCAGCAATGAGAGAGTTTGAAAATAATCCAGGATCCCATCCTGTATGGGTGGGATACCAAGCATCGATGGAGAACAAACCCTAGGAGTGTTGGATAAGACAGCTGATACTCCCTCTTGGCAAGGCAGAGCCTAATAGTTTTAAGACATTCCTTTTCAGATAACAAAAGGGGAGAATCAAGATTTATGCCCATAGACACTATTTTGCTTTCATAAAATGTTGCCCATCTAGTGTAGTAAACGTCAGATAGAAGAAAGCATAAAAGGCCAGATCTATTGGGCCTAAAATGGATCTCAAACCAGGATCTGTAAGTCAACAGCCAAGATTCAGTTTCAAGAGAATTCAAGCCCAGTTCTGCATAAAGAGTCAGATGGTGTACACAAGGGGGAACCGCTAATATTCTCCTGAAAAAAGAAGTCTGCAGTCGTTCAGTCTCCTTATTAAAGGCTGGAATACAGGTAAATATACAATAAAGTAATTGTGGTCTTAATTTGGCTTTATAAATTTTTAAGGCCACCAGGATATCCTGATTGCCTTTTTTATAGTAAAAGATTGTATAGCTGCCAAAGATCTTTTCCCTGATATAATTACTTTATCTCTCTGTTTACACCAGTGTCCATTAAAATGAAAAAGGACACCAAGGTAAACCTACTTCTTGACCTGCTCAGTTGTCTGATTACCAAACTTCCACCTTCTTGGGGCAAATCTCTTAGAAAATACCAGTATTTTGGATTTGTCAGAATTTACCAGCAGATGAGATTTATTGCAATATTCGAAAAATCTTTTTAAGGCTCTTACCAACCCCAACTGAGTTTGAGAAAGTAATAATGTGTCGTCAGCATATTGAAATACAAATAGCAGCCGATTACCCAGCGATGGTGGATGAGAGTCTACTGTGGCCATAAAGGCAGGTAAGTCAGCTACAAATAAATTAAACAGGTGAGGAGCCTTGTTTAACACCTGTAACTGAGTGAATAGGGTCTGTTAATAAGCCGTTATAGAGATATTTAGTATCAAGTTCCCAATCATACAGCAGTAGAAACATCTGCACATTATTTACATGGCAATATACAGCTGGCCCTGTATATCCACAGATTCTGTATCTCACATGGGTTGAAAGTATTCTCTCATACACACACACACACACACACACACAGGCATACATATACACATATACATGTATATATATGTGAATAGGTATATGTATATATGTGTGTGTGTGTGTGTGTGTGTGGTGTGTGTACAGTAGGACCCCCATATTCACTGATTCATTATCCACTGATTCAATTATCCATGGGACACAAAACACAAAACTCTACCACAAAGTCTGCCTAGTAAATGTGTCCTCTCTGGCCATTTTCTAGGTCCTCCATGGCAACTCTATGGTATTTTAAATCAGAAGTCCCATTTTTTCAATGGCATTCTCTATTATCCACAGTTTTCTGTATCCACCCCCCCCCTGCAGAACCAATTTCCAGAAGGTATGGGGGTCCTACTGTATATGTACTGTGTATATGTATGTATATATATGTGTGTGTGTGTGTGTGTCCATCCAAAAAGCATTTTTGGCTTTTTATATAATGGGAACCATTTTACTATGCCAATGTATACAATGGGATTTGAGCATCCACAGATTTTGGTATCCACAGGGGGTCCTGGAACCAAACCTCAGTGGATACAAAGGGCCCACTGTACACCACTGACATTTTTTTTCTTTCCCTATGCCAGAGTATATCCTTTAATGGAAAATTTGTGTTCAAAATCTGCCAACCTGAAATTTAATTTCTGAGGGCATGTCCTTGCAAGTGCTTTCATTGATGTGAGTGCCCTTTGACTAAAGAGGAAGAATCAGAAAAAAGGTTGCTCGCTCTGAATTCACAGAATATGAGGTCAAAGCTGACCACTTTACCTCAGCATCTAACTTAGTCACCACACCCACACATTATCTTACTAAACAAGTAATGACTCTAACAAGTAGAGTGACAGGTAAGTACAATAACAAAATGAGACTCTGGTCTTCTAGACCAGTGGCTCTTAACCTTTTCTTTATCAGGGACCCACTTTAAATATCTTTTGTTGTCATGGATTTAATTCATGATTTAAAACAATAACAACAACAACAACAACAACAACAATAATAATAATACAATTACACTATTCATTAAACCTTCCCTCAGAGGCACTGGAGGGGAAGGAAAGACTTTTCTCCTGCTTCTTCCTGCAAGTTTGTGGCTGAAGCAAATTGACCAGCAATGTGGAGGTCAAGCCAGCCAGCCTTTGCCTTGGCTCCTGTCATGTGAGCTGACCAGCCTTCAAGCCTTCAAAGGTCCTCTATGAGGACATCGCAGCACCCTGCAGGCCTGCAGATGACAGGTTAAGAATCACTGTTGTAGTCCAGTGCTCAAACAACTACACTACGCTGGCTCAATACAGTAGTCTAATTGGGCAGTAATTAAAACATTAACTACTGTTGCAACAGGGCCAAAGATGTTTGAGGGAAACAGAAATAGAAAAGATGAGGTAAAACATTTGTACCAATTTGTTAAACAACGGAAATGTTGAAACTCCCTGTATTCCTGTTTCATATACTATGTTCAGCAGTATATACTGCTGACAAATTTGTAATTGTCATATTTTCTTTATGTTGAGAGTCAATCTCTTCTATGTTCTGTAGAATGCTTTCATCTGACTTAGGTCTGTAAACGATACATGTACAACAAAGGTGAACAATATGACAAAGTTAGGGTTAAGTTTCATAAATATGAATCAGCCTTGAGCACTATTTTTTTACTTTATGTCAGCTGATGAGGCCCATCTGTAATTAAAAAAAAATATTTATAACCCGTTCTTCAGCCACAAAGGCTATCAGAGCAGTTACAAATTGTTTAAGCAATAGCAATTTACACATCTACACTGCACTAAGTGGTTTCCAATGTGTGTTAGCTAATTGCCTCCACAAGCCGGTTACTCATTTTGCCAACCTACGAAAGGATGGAAGGCTGAGTGAACCTTGGAGCCCTCTGGAATCGAACTTGCAATGTGATAACTTGCAGTACTGACATTTAACCACTGCGCCACCACAGCTCCCTATTATTGCCCTACTTCTCACTGATGCTTGAATTGGCTTCTTTGGTGGCAAGGTTTCTTGTCATAATCAACCAGGTATAGAATTGGAGTAATTATGCCTTTGATAAAACATTCTCTTTTGTCTATGTTTCTCCTTATACATCACCACTGATCCTACTTATCTTAAACATCAAGGCGATAGGAACACAGGAACCTTCCTTATACTGAAGTGCCTTATACCATTAGTCCATCTAGTGCAATACCGTTTTAACTCAATTGCAATGGTTCTTCAGGGTTCTTTACCCCACATAACCTGGAGATGCCATGGATTGAACTTGGGACTGTCTGTATGCAAAACACATACTTTACCATTCAGATGGCATCTTTGAAAGCAGTGGATCACTTCTTGCTATAGAAACAGACTATCATAGAATAAAACAATTCCCTCAACTTATGTAAAAGAAAGTTAATAGTCTGAGTCAAGAATAGATATAATTATGGTAAGCAAGACCCCACCACCACCATACAGGTACACTTTACTGGTGCCGGGTGGTCCAGGGTTAAAGTATAGAATAATAGGCCTAGCCTGCAACACCTATTGCTATGAAGAAGAAAAAAACTCTGAGGATAAACTGTAGATAAGCTGTAAGGATATTTATACAAAATTATTTCCTTATATTTATGCATTTATTGTCCAGATCCTGTGAGATTTGCTGGAACCATTCAGAAGCAGCATTAGAGCAATGTCAGGCAGTGCCATGAACTGCTCTGGTATGCTTCCTGGCCCAGCCACCTAGTTTTCTTTTCTACTGAGCGCGAAGCAGTTAAATTATGATTTTGTAATTACAAAAGGGCAGAAAATTAGCTTTAAAGTTAATTGGCCTAATATTTCCAGCCACATTGGTCCAGTAGAGTAAAAAAAGTTAATCATTTTATTAATAGATAATCACTTTATTCATGACAAAAATAACAAAATAACTAGCAAATTTGTAGAACTTTCACATTGGATGTTGGTTGTACCAGCCCATCCCCTCCACCCCCATGATGTTTGGGTCCTAATGGTAAGCAGTGCTAGATAGTTCAGTTCTTTCGTCATAAAAAGTAAGAAGTCTTTCTCCCCCTTGCCCCTTGAATTTTCTTGCTTCTTCTACTTGTCAGTAAAAGCATCTTTTATCAGTTGCTGAGTTAGGGTGAAAGGAAGAGAGAGGGACACAGGGAGACTCACAGAGAGGGACACAGGGAGAGTTAAATCCAGCCTCAAGCAAATTTCTCTTTGATTCAATCCCTTAGCTAGGTTACAGCCTTCAACCAGACTCTGCTAGAGCAGGGGGCTTAGCAGAAGCTTTCTAGGCCCGTCAGGTCTGGAGAATGTTCCAGTCTGCACAGAACATCTTTTGATCATGCAGAAGTGTAAGGATAACATTGCCTTTTTTTTTTTTTAAGGATGATCATAGGGTAATACTTTCAACCATTTACTGTTTTCAAAACTGCTGTTGATTAAACAAGTAAAATGGATGCTTCTGTTTCATGCAGTAAGTTAACTGTAACGATGTCTACGACATTGTTTATAAAGTTGATGCTAGGAGACACCACATTTCTGTAAAATCTTTTAATTACTTGCTTAAATTTACATGACTGTACTAAACAACTTGTTAAAGTCTAAATTTCTTTTACCTTTCTCAATATTTTATCTTCAAGGATGTCCAATAATCTATGTATGTAATGTAGCAATACATACACAAGTGTCTGTGTGACACTTATAAAGGACAAAATAATACGACAAATTGAGTGTGTTTCATGTATTCCATATGTCTAAATGCTTCTGCTTTTGAAAGTTTCTTATCCTCTAACACAAACAGAGTTTATCTTTGTGCCTGTCTGAATTCTTGGTTGGACAGCTAATTATTCAAGATACACATAAAGGCCATGGAATGCTCCCTTGGCAAACCAACAAAATTTGTTTGGTTTTTCTACTCAGCTTCCTTGAGAACATGGAAAGAGCCCCATTCAAAACTCATTTAGTTTCAAGCATTATAAATCTTCCATTCAGCAAAAGATTGCACAAATGAAGCTACTTGAAGGAAATGCTGCCAATGCTTATATGACGTGTGTGCGCGCGCCTTTAAGATGCCTGTCAACCCATGACAATCCCATGAATTTCATAGGTTTTTCTTAGGTAAGAAATGCTCAGAGGTGGTTTTGTCACTTCCCTTCTCTGAAATATAGCCTATAGCACCTGGTATTAGCTATCCTAAACCCAATAAGCTGTTGACACCGAAACACAACCAGAGCCCAATGTAATATTCAAAGATGGGAACAGGAAACAAAGACTAAAGTAACTGTCCTTTGTAAGTAGGAAATTGTAATGGGCAGAGGAGTGAGGCAGAAGAAAGAAGGAAGTAACATTTACTTCTCTTTCTTGCTCTTCCTTCCTTCACTAGCTCCTTCTTCCTGCCAGCTCCATGGAAGTGATCAGCAAAACAACATGCATTTTCTTCACCACTGAGTAAAAACCAAGAACTTCACACAAGCCTACAGTCACTTCTAGGAGGCTTGCTTCAGCCAAAACAACCTTAATTTTTGAAAATAATAATCCCCTAGGACCTTGTACTGTTACCTAGCCATTCTTTGCTTTCAGCTAGTAACAAATTGTAAACTTCAAGGCAACACTAGCAATTTTTCCCTATCTGTTGTTGAAAGGAAAACACTGCTCTAAATAGCTATCAATGCTTATCCAGTGGTAACAATATAAACTATGCCAATGACTAATTCTTACGAAAGATAAAACAACAGAAGAGTAAAACAGAATTGTAAGCATTGTGAAATATGGGGGAAGGATAATGACAAAGCAGACTCAGATTTCTGAACACAGGCCTAGCAGAAAAATGTCACAGGCAAGTTACTGTACCACTTTCCAAGAACTACCACGTGTGTACTAGATCCTTGCCCTTCATAGCTCATTAAAAAGGCCAGAGGCGGACTGGCCAAGTGGTAAATGGAAGGTTCTACATGCCTAAAGGAGACAGTTGCAAGATTTCTGTTGAAAAACCTCTCCCTGAATCCAACAAAACTGCATTATTACCAGTCAATTTCTAATATTCCATTTCTAGGCAAGGTGCCAGATCGTGTAATGGCACCCCAGCTCCAGGGATTCTGGAATGACATGGATTAGATCCATTTCAATCTGGCTTCAGGCCTGATTATGGGTCAGAGATAGTTCTGGGCACGTTGGTAGATGGCCTATGATAGAAACTGGACAGGAGGAGTATGTAATCCAGACAAGACAGAGGTTTTTCTAGTCAGTCACAAGGCAGATCACAAAACAGGGATTCAGCCTGTGCTAAATGGGTGAAGACACAGGTTCACAGCTTGGGTGTTCTCCTGGATTCAGCCCTGATCATGGAAGCTCAGGCTTCTGCTGTGGCCAGGAGCATATCAGTGCAGTTAAAGTTACTGTGGCAGATGTAGCTGTTCTTGCAGAGATCTGATTTGGCCAGAGATAAATGCCTCAGTTACATCCCATTTGGATAACTCCAACATACTCTATGTGGGCTGCCTTTGAAGAATGCTCAGAAACTTCAGCAGGACAGCTCTAATGGCTCCTCTTTAGTTTCTGGGCATGATTTGAATTGCTGGTTATGAACTAAATGGCCTGGGTCTGGGCCACCTGAAGGAATGTATTCTCCCAAACAAGCCTGTTCGGGTTTTGAGAACTTTGGCACCCTCTTCTAGGTCCTGCCACCTTCATCGGCACACTTGGCAGAAACACATGAAAGTGCCTTCACTGCAGCTGCTCCCAATCTTTGCAGTTCCATTCTAGGGAGGTTAAACTGGCTCCTTTCCTGTTGCTCTTTAGCATATGTTTTAATTTTTGTTTAATTTCTTTTGGGAGGAAGGTAGGATAATAAATAAATAATATAATGCCCTTTACTCACTTCAGCCATCATTTAAAATAATAAATATGGATTCATATGACTAATTCATGTGATGATTACTATATTACAAATGGATTACAGTCAACCTTCCCTCCATTTTCTTACTTCAACAATTTCAACTAATCAGAATCATATGCAAAAGTTACAGTAAAGATACAACTACTAAGGCTGTTGAAAGAATCTAAGGGCTACCTCTCTAGTATGATGGCAATTTGGGGTTATTCATTTAAAATCAAACTGAAATCCTTGGTTCTTCTATAAGAACTATCAGAATTTCAGAAGCTGGAATTATCAGCAATGTTTTATTTTAAAATTCACTTTAAAAACTAGTTTATCCCTATTCTATATCAAATAAGTTAAAAATCACATTTCAGTCTTGAAACAAAGTCTGTCCTGAAACTTACATGCACAACTTTGTATCTATATCTTCTGAACACATATTCTTGTTTTATCTAGTTAAGGTCCCTTGTTTTTCCTGTTTTGCCCAAAGACTGCCTGTAAGAATTTGGTCTCAGGTGGAAAGCCCATACATATCCCTTAAGTCTCTGCTGAGTCAACCAGATCATTCCTTTAGCTTATTATGATTGATTTTTAATTAGAGCTTTCAGTTGTGCTTCTATTTTAATTTGTTTGACATGTTCTTAGAAATTATATTTTATTTGGAAATATAAAAACTTAGTAATTTTTCTCCAAACTGATAATATCTCAAACTCTTTGTCATATATCAACAAAATATTTGTCTTTATTTCCATTTTAGAATCTTGCACCAGCACCCCAACTTAATATCACTGTTCTCATTCTGTCTTCAGTTTTTGAAATCTATATATCACATAGACTGGAAAAAACAAAGATAAGAGAGAATCAGAAAAGGATCAAAATGTAGAAAAATATGTGTAGGTTGGAATGACCAAGTGGGAGATCCAACATAATAGAAGGAAATAATTTTTAAAGGTAACCAAGGTATTTTGAATGTGATTTATTATAATAGCAATAGCAAAAATTACATTTTACCAGAGCTAAATCACATCTTTGATGTAATTCAGAGGAACCCATCACCAAGAAAGGATTGTACAATGTGTATACACAGTAAATTAAACAAATTTAACTGTGATTATATGGAAGTGATATCTGTGCAAGACATTCTCATACTTGATGTGTTTGCCAGACAGTAAATATGAAAAGAAAATAATTCAGTTAAAAGGCAATACAAAAAGAGTGCATAATGATGGAGAAAAAAGACTGGGGGCGCCTGAAAGTGTGTAAAGGTTCTGATTCTTAACATTCAATTATTTTTACAGTATTTCTTTTTTGAGACTGAACAGTTTGTATGATTTTTGTCCTCCACAACAGTAATTGCTAAAAACCTGCTAGTTTTTAAGTAAATCTTGGAATCCAAAAAATTTGCACATGTAAATTTGCTTAGAGGGTCTAAATATCCCAAAGACACCAGATCACATATGATATTGGAAACTAATCAGGGTCAGCCTTGGTTAGTATTTGGATGGGAGACCACTAGTGCTGCAGGGTATATTTCAGAGGAAAGAACTGGCAAAACCACCTCTGAGTATTCCTTTCCTAAGAAAATCCTATGGTATTCATGGGATCACCATAAGTCAACAGGTGACTTGAAGGCACACACAGAAACTCATTTGGAGGTACAGAAAAAGAGAAACAGAATGCATGTTATCGAACATGATTTTGATTATTCACAGTTGTTTCTGGATATAGAACCACAATATATTAAAAATATGTTCCTGTCTTTTACAGGAGATCATTACTGGAAGCATTGCTCCATATGCTCTTGTGTACTGTGGTGGCCTTCAACAGTGGGATACACTCCTGAGATAGCTCTCTTTGATGTTGACTGTGTTGACCTTGCAATGCCAGACAAAACACTTTTGCATAATCACCCTTTAAAATTTTAGCTTTTTCTCCAGCTGTTTGCAAAGCTGTGTTTTAAAATAGCCTTTTTGCTTGTTGCATTAATATTTATCTCTGCTTTTAATATGCATTTTTATGTCAGATTTTTTAAAAAGTTATGTGTTTCAGGTTCAGCACTTTGGCAACAATGCAACTTGTAAATAAAATAAAGAAATAAAAAGTATTGACAGATTATTGGGAAAATTCACTACTCTGACACAATTATACTTCTTGATTACTCTGCTGTACCAGTTAAACTTAGCCTGTGGGTACCAGAGAGAATATTCAACAAAGCTCATGCCTATTCTCCTTCTTGAACTGATCCTTGTGAAAATGTTTTGGTTGTCACCATTAAGTCAGAAACCAAAAGACAATTTCTACACCATGCAGAGCCTCCCTTTCAGTCTGGTGAACTACAGTCATGAATTATTTCCTCAAATGTGTTTCCAGCATGACAACACTACTTTATTTTGCAAGATGTACTGGAGCTGAAAAACGCAGCAGGGTCAACTGCAGTTGGCAGCTGTCCTAAAGAGAAAAGAAAAGAAGCAGAAGTTGTGCATGCACCATCAGTAACACCAAGTGCCATGAAACAGTTGTCAAAGATGAAATATATGTTTGCATGGAACCGACAGAATGGTCCTCATGGAGAACTATTTTTTAAAGATGTCCAGTGGGGAATATTTCTCTTCTTAATAAGGATTAAAATGCGCAGGAAGGAATGCATCTGTGGTCAGATGCTTTAAATGCATGCCTTGGAAATTAATAAATGCACAACTATGGAATTTGTGTAATGCTAGCATACAAGGCACTTGTTTTCAGTCTCTCTGTTTTGGATGTTACTGTTCCACTTATCTGAACAGCTATAAACACTCATATTCAGACTTGTACATCCACACCCCACAGTATTTCTAAGCAGAGCTACACATTGTATAGGCTGAAGATGGGAAAACATTTCACATCACAAAATGGTACTATGCAAACATACTAAAATATTGGATTTGTTAGGTGAAAATGTATCTTGTAGTAAATATGGCTAGAGATACAATTCAAATTAGTTTAAACTACAAAATACTTGCATTCAATTTGATGTTGGATGAAAATAAATCATTGGGAAGAGTATGTTCTTCCTATTGGCAAGATTCTTCCTTGCTGTTTCTCATCTTCTGACATCAAATTATATGAATGAATATGTACAAGATGCCAGGATGCCAAAATATTCTAAATACATGATTTAGGGTGAAATGGTTTATATAACACATATTCTTTTAACTCAGAGATCTTGAAAAATGGTGGAGATTTCTAGAAAAAAACTGTTTAAGTAGAACTATTCATCTCATATAGAGGTTTGTTTGGGGACAGAGAATATAAATCCATTTCCTCAAGATATTTTGTGTTCACTATAAAATATTAATATGTCTCATTTCCAAGAGGGAGTTCATGACAGATGTGTTATTTTCTCCTCCATCTTTGATAGCATCACTGTGTCTAATTAGCCCTGTAGATGTACCCATGACAGTATGTACTTTTAAAAGGGAAAAAAAGTAGATCATTGTATCTGTAGCAGAGAAGAATCTATGATAGGATGAGGAAAAAGCACTGTTTTTAGGCATTTTACAACAAAGTTCTCAAGTAGCCCAGAGAGCTTTCACTTATTTATGCACCACCATATGATGCAGCCTTTTGCCTGTAGCATTACAAATCATAGACAGGCTTGGTACAAAATGTTCTCCAGGTGTTAACAGACCAACTGCGCCACTATTTCTTATTTATGTACTGTCTAGTAATAGAAGACAAATTGCTACTGATGAAGTACATGTGATTAAACAGGTCTTCTGAAGTCAAAAAAGGGGGACATGGTTCGGGGGTTACCTTGTATGACCCTTTCTATAGGGTCAGAATTGTATTTTTAAGGCAAACATGGAATAAAAATGTTCAACAATTCACTGCAAGCTCACAGCTGGAAATCTTAGTTCTTGTCTGTACTGAGAACTCGGCCCCTCTGGCAATGGGACTAAAAAAAGAAGTCACAAATATTACTTTAAATGGCTTTGCCTGTTTTCCTCCAGCATAGTGACAATACTAAATGGATACTAATATGGAAAGTTATAACAACATGAAATGTATAAAGTAATACACTAGATGATCAAAATGTTAGAAGAAGTGAAGATGATGAGGTCATACATTAATAGGAAATAATGAATTTATCTGCATTAAGAATGAGTAAAATTAAGAATGAGTAGAGTTCTTCTTAAAAGTTTCAATTAAAACATATACACTATTTCTTTCACCTGATTGTAGCCCCATATGGCAAGGTCAGCCCTTTCAGTGAACAAACAGCTCAGTCGCCTCCAGTGTAGCTGTTATCTTCCTCAACAAGGGGAGACATTTGGCACAGCCTAAAGCTGGGGCATGAACCCTGGCTAAGCTTAAGACATTTATCTGACAGCATCAGCTGACACTCCACAAACACATTTGCTCTCCATGACCCCAGAGCATTTGTGATTAATCAAAAATGTATCTTGAATCTTGAGAACAAGCTACAAGCAGGCACACACAAAAAAAGAATATGCTCTCGATCTCGCTTATCGACTCAAGAGGTATATTGAATTTAGAAATAGCAAATAGAATAAAATGATCAATATGTTCTCACTTGTCCATGGAAAAGCAAACTTTATCCCTCAAGCAAAAGACATTGATCATGTAAATGTTTGAGCTTTTTTTTAGCTTAAAAAAACAAAAACAAAACCATGATATTTCTGAGGATGGAGGGGAGCTTTAGAGAGAACATGTTTGCCACAACACCACAGAAGAGTACTAAAACACCAACAGAATATATGAATGTTCTTTCGAGCTCCAGCTAAAGTTTTTATACAATTATGTGCTCCTCTAACATGGGTTCGTGTAGCCTGCTGCCAATAGATCTTAATAAAACATTATAAAGGGGGAATTTTAAAACTTAATGAAGTCGCATAATCTGCTTCAGAGAAAGCTCTCTGACTTAATTTAAATGAGACACAGTTATAACATATCCTCCATGCACTGTTTACAATTTATAATTTATGTCTCTGTTCGAAATACACTTCTTTCTTCAATCATCTGCTAAGTGATATGATTAGCATTTGAATATCATAATATTCTACTTTTAAAAACCTACAATAAAAGCTTTTATGATTTTAATGTTTCTATTCACTTTTTAAATAACAGCATTTTGTTGTTGTGTGCCTTCAAGTTGTTTCTGACTCGTGGTGACCCTAAAGCAAATCTATCACAGGGGTTTTCTGAGGCTGAGGGTGTGTGACTTGCCCAAGGACACCCAGTGGGTTTTCATGGCCAAGTGGGGATTCGAACCCTGGTCTCCAGAGTCATAGTCCAACACTCAAACCAGTATGCCATGCTGGCTTAAGTCTAATTAATAATGAGAAAAAGATACCATGAACACTGATAATGAGCAAAGATATCCATGTTCACCACAAAATGGGTATAACTTTATACTTTCCAAAACAACACATCATTTTTCATTCTTCCTTGCTTAAGTTACAAGCCTCTTATGTTCCCCTCAGACCACCTATTCTAACAGAGAACTACTGTACATCCTCTGGTCTCTGTTGACATGACAAACAAACTTTCATAGCATGTGTGTGCTCTCCATAAAATGGTGGTACTAATTAGAAGATATAAACTCATGCTGAGACATAATATGAATTGGCTTTATGCATCTACTAAGCTCACAGAAGTATTAGATTTATAGTGCCAACATCTTCAACTAATATTCAACCATTCTCTCCATGCCCCACACAAACTATCCAGAAATAAGGTAAAACTGATTTAATTTCTTAATGTAATCTACTCTAATTTCACTAATGTACACTTCAATGATATGAATATTTAGCTAATTTTTACAGATTTTCTACAAATATTTTATGCTATGATGCTGGGTGAGGATTTGGAGGAGACCTATACAACTTGAGGTATTAGAAAATTCTGCAGAATTAGCAGCTGACAAATAGCATGGCAAGAAGTTAGTGGATCTGCCTGGTGCTTGGATTAAAAAGGAAAAAAACCTTGAACCTATTGCAGTTACACAGCCTGATGCTTTAAAGAAATACCACTCTTTTTCTCTGTTTGTGAAGGTTACTTGATATATGAAAGACATGGAATTTGGATCTGGGGCCCACACTCCATTACCCAATCTACATACAACTTACTATTATGTATGGCATAATACTATGCATGTATGTATCTGGATGATCTGGATCACAGGTTCTTAACCTGTGGTCCGCGGACCACCAGGGGTCCACAAAGTCCTCACAGGAGGGTGGCCATCAGTGGCCCTCACTTCCTCCTTTGGCCACTGGGAAGCAAATCTTTCTCATTCACCTCTGCCCTTCTTCCGGTTCTGTGCTACTAAACCTACAAAGAGCAGCTCAGCTTTTCTCTTTTGAGGGCTTAGCACAGTGGTTCTCAACCTTTGATCCTCCAGATGTTTTGGACTTCAACTCCCAGAATTCCTCAGCATTAGTCATACTGGATGAGCCATCTGGGAGTTGAAGTCTAAAACATTTGAAGAACCAAAGGCTGAGAACCACTGGAGGAAGACTCCCACCAGACAGAGCAAGCAAGCAAGCAAGCAAAAACAGTGGTGGTTCATTCTCCTTTCAATCCCTCTTCTTGCTCAAACTTCTTGCTCACATGGGGTGAGGAACGGGGAAGGGAAGTGGGGGAAAAGGCAGAGAGCAGCCAGCAATGTGTGGGGTTTGAAGGAGAAGAGGAGAAGACACTACTTCCTGCTAGGCAGTACCATAGCTCCAGGGACCATAGCTTGAGGGAGGTTAGTATCAGGGCTGGGCAGAGTTGGGAGGAAGGGGTGGTTGGAAAATCTGCCTTGATGGAGGAAGTTACTTCTCTGCACAGTATTAAAAACATAAACTCAAGGAAGGGATGTTAGGGAATGTAACAGGGAGACGATAAATTGGGTGAAAGCTAGGAGTATGAGTTATGATTGTAGGGTAATAAGGGGTGGTATTGTGAAACAGGAGCCAGCATGGTGTAGTGGTTTGAATGCTGGACTGTTATTCTGGAGACCAGGGTTCAAATCTTTCCTCAGCTGTGAAAAGTCACTGGGTGATCTTGGACAAGTCATACTCTCTCAGCCACAGAGGGAGGCAAAGGCAAACCCCCTCTGAACAAATCTTGCTAAGAAACCCCCGTGATAGGGTTGCCTTAAGGTCACAATAAGTCGGAAAGGACTTGAAAACACACAACAACAACAACAACAACAACATGCCTTTTGTAACATCATTCTCTGCTCTCGTTTATTTTAAAAATAAGATAGAAACCAGGACTTGAAGGCACACAGCAACAAAACCAAAATGCCTTTTTTGTAACATCATTCTCTGCTCTTGTTTATTTAAAAAATAAGATAGAAACCATTTGAAAAACAAAGGATCAGAACTCAGAATACAAGTTCCAGCTATTAACAAGGCTTCTAAGTGAAATGCAGCACCAGCCTTCTCAATAATTAATCAAAATTAACAAGTAATATTAGGCCAGGGTTCAGTGTTCAGGTATTATTATTATTGTTGTTATAAATTTGTATGGAATCATTCCATATAAAAATATTATAATAGGAGTGTGTGCATTTATTTCTTCCTTCTCTCCAAATTTGAAGACCCTTGATGAGCAATGTTAAATATTTGATGGACTTTAGGGTTTTAAATCTTGAGATAAGTTTTGGGGGTCTGTGGCAACAAAAGATATTTAAAGGGGGTCCTTGGTTAAAAAAAAAAAGGTTAAGAACCACTGATCTGGGTGATCATTCAGATAAGAGGTGCCTTACAGGAATGAGTTTAGAGGGCTGGATAGATGTAGCACTACCATGATTAACTTTCACTGGATCATAGCAAGTATGTGAAAGCAAATCATACTTTTTCCGGATGTGTAGTTGTACTGTTGCAGCAAAAACAACAGGCTCCTGAGACATCCTAAAGTCTGAGAAATATAATATACCACAAACTTTCATGGGTTAGACTCCATTTCACTGGATTTACAAACTATCATCCTCATTTGGCCCACGCATGTACACATAAATGCACACACACAGCCTAGAAATGCTAAAATCAGAGTGAGATGGCATATAAAAATAAACAAAAAACAAAACTCCCAGCTAGTGACAATTAGGCTAAAGCTGTAATTCCACACATTTACTATGGTAGCATTCCACAGCCAGAAGCCCATCAGATGTTTTCATTTACAATTCCTGACTATTGGCCATTCTGGCTGAGGCTGCTGGGCCAAAATACTTGGGAGGCAGTTCATTGGGCAAGATTGTAATAGGGAGTAAACAAGACTTAAGACAGTGGGATATCTTACTATATATAGAATCATACTTTGAAGCTTAAATATATGAAAAGTAAGCCAAGAAACCCATTTCAAAAAGCAAAATTGATCCTGGTACTGATACGTACTGATATCTTGGAAAATCAGCAGAAGGTGAGCTGTGTGTGAGGGGCCAGCCTTCATTTTTCAACTGTCTCTTTAAAGGCTTGCTGGGGGGGGGGTTGAGTTTGGTTTTGGCCGTTTGCTCTCCATGAGCACATGGTCTGAGGAGGTGGGGCTTCTGCTGAGCCACTGACCTGCCTGGGGGAGGAGTTAACAGCCACTAGCTCTATATAACTGCTGCTGCAATCTTTCCAGGTTAATCTTGGAAAATCAGCAGAAGGTGAGCTGTGTGTGAGGGGTCAACCTTCATTTTTCAACTGTCTTTTTAAAGGCTTGCTGGGGGCTTGAGTTTGTTTTTGACTGTTTTTGGCTGTTTGGTCTCCCTGAGTACATGATCTGAAGGGGAGGGGCTTCTGCTGAGCCACTGACCTGCTTGGGGGAAGAGTTAGCAGCCACTAGCTCTATATAATTGCTGCTGCAGTCTTTCCAGGTTAATCTTGGAAAATCAGTGGCAAGCATAGTTCTAACATAACAGGAGCATAGTAGGTCTTCTGAGAAACAAGGCCAACAGGCATTGGATGGAGGGGGGCATACCAGAGAAATTTTGACAGGGAAGCCCAAAGTTCTCTTTCAGTGACTACTTAAGAAGACTCAATATGCAGAGTGAGAGAGCTGCTGCAACACCCGTGGGATGTCTGTCTTCTTGCCAGAGGATGTGGAGAGCTATATCTGCAGCAAGTGCAAGTTGGTGGCCCTGCTGGAAGAGAAGGTCAAGCATCTTGAGGACAGGGTATCTACTATTCTGAATATTAGGGAGCAAGAGGTTTTCTTGGACAGAGTGGAGAAGACTATCCTGGATGCAGAACACACAGGGGACGTGTCTGCAGAGGAGGCCATTTCCCATACACAGGAAATGAACATTTGGAGGAATGTGACACAGAGAAGTAGAAGGGCCAGGGCTCATTCAGCTAGCTTGAAGCTGCAGAATCTATTTGAAGCTCTTTCTTTCCAGAGAAGAAGAGGAAGAGCAGTAGTGCCAGGTCTTAGGAAATATACAGGAAACCTTGGCAGATTCAGCATATGAAGTGACTCTGCCAAGACTTGAAGGAGGTGGGCGGTAGTGGTAGGGGATTCCTTGCTGTGGGGAACAGAAGCAGTAGTTTGAAGGCCTGACAAAATGTCTTGGGAGGTATGCTGTATCCCTGGGGCAAAAATTCAAGATGCAACAGAGAGGCTGACAAGACTCACCAAGCCCTCTGACCATTATCCCTTCCTTTTGGTCCATGTGGGAACCAATGATACTGCAAGGCATAGCCTTCAGAAGATCACAAGGGGTTATGAGGCTTTGAGTAGGAAGCTGAAGAACCTGGATGCACAGATAGTCATTTCATCTGTCCTTCCAGTGGAAGGGCATGGCCCAGGAAGGGAGAGATGAATAATGGAGGTGAACAATTGGCTATGCAGATGGTGCTGCCGGGAACAATTTAGCTTCCTAGACGGTTTCAGGGAGGTGGACTTCTGGCAAGGGATGGGTTGCACATCACAGCACCTGGCAGGAATGTTTTTGCTAAGAGTCTGAAAGATCTTATCAGGAGGGCTTTAAACTGAGTTGTATGGGGGAGAGAGGCAGTACTCTTGAAGGCAGGAGTTCATTGAGTGCTAGAGATAATAGCCCAAATGTTATACAGAGAACAAGGCAAATAGTTCAATAACCCAACAATGGGAGGAATAAACCCTTTAAAAGGCAGATAGGGGAAATGGCCCATGGTCTTAAGATGTCTCTATACTAATGCACAGGGCATGGGAAATGAACAGGATGAACTTGAACTCTTAGCACAGCAAAACAAATGTGATATCATAGGCATCACTGAAACCTGGTGGGATGAGTCTCATGATTAGAATGTACCAAACAGGAAGGGAGGTGGAGTAGCATTATACATTAAGGATATGTACACCTGTGAACAGATCCATGACTTAAACCCTGGAATCCAGGTTGAGAGCATCTGGGTAAAAATCAAGGTGGAGAGGAAACAGCAGGGATGTCATTGTGAGGGTCTACTACAGACCTGCAAGCCAAACTGAGGACTTGGATGATGCTTTCCTAGAAGAGATGACCACACATTCAGCCAGGAGAGATGTAATAATAATGGGAGATTTTAACTATCCTGATATTTGTTGGAAGGCCAGCTCTGCCAAAAAATTAGGGTCCAACAAATTCCTCACTTGCCTTGCAGACAATTTCATTGTCCAGAAGGTGGAAGAGGCAACAAGGGGATCAGCTATTTTATGATCCTAACCAATGGGGATGACCTGGTTAATGGTGTAGAAGTGGTGGAATCCTTAACGGGGTGTGACCATGTTCTCCTGGAGTTTGTTATACAGAGGAAAGGGGAAGCCAAGCATAGTCAGACATGCTTTCTAGACTTTTAAGAAAGGTGATTTCAGAAAACTTAGGGAATTATTAGGGGTGATCCCATCGTCAGGAATACTAAAAGAGAAGGGAGTACATGATGGATGGGAATTTCTAAAAATTGAGATACTGAAGGCACAACTTCAAACAGCTCCAATGAGGAGAAAAAAGGGAGATGTCTAAAGAAACCAGTATTGATGTCTAAAGAACTCTCAACTGAGCTAAGACTTAAAAGGAACATGTACAAGAAAAAGGGAGAAGTCACCAAAGAAGAATTCAAATAGCCAGCTTGTGTAGGGAGGGAAATCAGAAAAGCAAAAGCACAGATGGAGATCAGGCTTTCTAGAGAGGTTAAAAACAATAAAAAGGTTTTTTTTGGTTATTTCTGTAGCAAAAGGAAGAACAAGGAAATGGTAGGGCTGCTGCATGGAGAAGATGGTGAAAGGCTAACAGGGGACAAAGAAAAAGCAGAACTACTTAACACCTTCTTTGCTTCAGTCTTCTCCCAAAGGGGGATCAGTGCTCAACCTGGGGAAAATGGAGCAGATGATGCAGTAGGGGAAATACAGCACAGAATTGGGAAAGAGGTAATTCAGGAATACCTGGCCAGTATATAAATGAGTTCAAGTCTCCAGGGCCAGATGAACTTCATCCAAGAGTATTAAAAGAACTGGCAGAAGTAATCTCAGAACCACTATCAATAATAGGAGAGGTCCCAGAAGACTGGAAGAGGGCAAATGTTGTCCCCATCTTTAAAAAAAAAAAAAAAGGGGGGGGGAGAAGACCCAAATAATTGCCACCCAGTCAGCCTGACATCAATACTAGGAAATATTCTAGAGCAGATTATTAAACAGACAGTTTGTATGCACTTAGAATGGAATGCTGTGATCACTAAAAAGTCAACAATGATTTCTCAAAAACAAGTTGTGCCAGACTAATCTGATCTCTTTTTTGTGTGTGTTAGAGTTACAAACTTGATAGATGAAGAGAATGCAGTGGATGTAGTGTATCTTGATTTCAGTAAGGCTTTTGACAAGGTTCCCCATCATAATCTTGCAAAAAAAAGTTAGTAACCTGTGGGCTAGACAATGCAACTGTTAGGTGGATTTGTAATTTGGTTGACTAACCAAACCCAAAGGGTAGTCACCAATGGCTCCTTTTCATCCTGGAGAGAAATGACTAGCGGGGTGCCACAGGGTTGTCCTGGGACCAGTGCTATTCAACATCTTTCTCAATTACTTGGATGAGGGAATAGAGGGCATGCTTATCAAGTTTGCAGATGACACCAAATTAGGAGGGGTAGCTAATACCCCAGAGGACAGGATCAGAATCCAAAATGACTTGAACGGATTAGAAAGCTGGGCCCAAACTAACAAAATTAATTTCAACAGGGAGAAATGTCGGATACTACACTTGGGCAGTAAAAATGAAATCCACAGATATAGGATGGGTGACACTTGGCTTGATGGCAGTACTTGAAAAAGGGATCTAGGAGTCTTAGTGGACCACAAGCTGAACATGAGTCAACAGTGTGATGCAGCAGCTAAAATAGCCAATGCAATTCTAAGCTGCATTAATAGGAGTATAGTGTCTAGATCAAGGGAAGTAATAGTGCCACTCTGTTCTGCTTTGGTCAGACCTCACCTGGAATCCTGTGTCCAGTTCTGGGCACCACAATTTAGGAAGCATATTGAGAAGCTGGAATGTGTCCAGAGGAGGGCAACCAGGATGGTGGGTGGTCTAGAAGCCATGCCCTATGAGGAGCAGCTTAGGGAGCTGGATATGTCTAGTCTGGGGAAGAGAAGGTTAAGAGGTGACATGATAGCTATGTTTAAATATTTGAAGGGATGTCATACTTAGGATGGAGCAAGCTTGTTTTCTGCAGCTCCAGAGACTGTGGCACGGAGCAATGGGTTCATACTACAGGAAAAGACATTCCACCTAAACATTAGGAAGAACTTCCTGACAGTAAGAGCTGTTAGGCAGTGGAATACACTGCCTCACAGTGTGGTGGAGTCTCCTTTGCAGGTTTTTAAAAAGAGGTTGTATGGCCATATGTTGAGAATGATTTGATTGTGTATTCCTGCATGGCAGGGGGCTGGACTGGATGGCCCTCATAGTCTCTTCCAACTCTATGATTCTATGTTAATTAAAGTTGTACAAGGCTTTTTCTACATATATGCATTGATTCAAATGCCATAGTCCCATGCAAGGATTTTTCAAAGGTGGCATTCCACAAGGAAACATAAAACTGGAGAACAACTCACCACATAGACACCACACAGGACACAATAGGGGAAATCCAGCACAGTATAAGCAAAGAGGTAGTACAGGAATACCTTCTTAATCTAAATGAATTTAAATCTCCAG
Source organism: Gambelia wislizenii (assembly GCA_030847615.1). Classification (NCBI taxonomy): domain Eukaryota; kingdom Metazoa; phylum Chordata; class Lepidosauria; order Squamata; family Crotaphytidae; genus Gambelia; species Gambelia wislizenii. The sequence continues at coordinate 380,480,453 of JAUMIR010000002.1, read as the reverse complement.
GACCAGATGAACTACATCCAAGAGTATTAAAAGAGAGCTGGCAAATGTAATATCAGAGCCATTGGCAATAATCTTTGAGAACTCCTGGATAACAGGAGAAGTCCCAGCAGATTGGAGGAGAGCAAACGTTGTCCCCATCTTCAAAAAGAGGAAGAAAGAGGATCCCAACAATTATCGTCTAGTTAGTCTGACATCAATACCAGGGAAGATTCTAGAGCAGATCATTAAACAGAGAGTCTGTGAACATTTAGAAGGCAATGCCATAATCACAAGAAGTCAACATGGGTTTCAGAGAAACAAGTCATGCCAGACTAATCTGATCTCTTTTTCTGATAAAATAACCAGCTTGGTAGATGAAGGGAACACTGTGAATATAGCATACCTTGATTTCAGTAAGGACTTTGACAAGGTTCCCCATGACATTCTTGCAAATAAGCTTGTAAAATGTGGGCTAGACAAGTTAACTGTTCAATGGATTTGTAATTGGTTGACTGGCCGAACCCAAAGGGTGCTCAGCAGTGGCTCCTCTTCATCTTGGAAGGATGTGACCAGTGGGGTGCCAGAGGGTTCTGTCTTGGGTCCAGTGCTATTCAACATCTTTATCAATGACTTGGATGAGGGAATTAGGGACATATTTATCAAATTTGCAGATGACACCAAATTAGGAGGAGTAGCTAATACCCTAGAGGACAGGATCAAAATTCAAAATGACCTGGATAGACTGGAGAGCTGGGCCAAAGCTAACAAAATGAAATTCAATACGGAGAAATGTAAGGTACTTCACTTAGTGTGGAAAAATTAAATGCATAGATATAGGATGGGGGAGACCTGGCTGAATGAGACTACCTGCGAAAAGGATCTAGGAGTCCTAGTAGACCACAAGTTGAACATGAGTCAACAGTGTGATGCAGCAGCTAAAAAGGCCAATGAGATTTTGGGCTGCATCAATAGAAGTATAGTGTCCAGATCAAGGGGAGTAATAGTGCCACTCTGTTCTGCTTTCGTCAGGCCTCACCTGGAATACTGTGTCCAGTTCTGGGCATCACAATTAAAAAAAGATATTGACAAATTGGAGCATGTCCAGAGAAGGGTGACTAAAATGGTGAAAGTTCTGGAAAACATGCCTTATGAGGAGAGACTGAGGGAGCTAGGTATGTTTAGCCTGAAAAAAACATGGTTAAGGGGTGATATGATAGCCCTGTTTAAGTATTTGAAGGGGTGTCACGTTGAGGATGGAGCAGGCTTGTTTTCTCCTGCTCCAGAGACTGGAACACGGAGCAATGGATGCAAGCTCCAGGAACAGAGATTCCACCTCAACATTAGGAGGAATTTTCTGACAGTAAGAGCTGTTCGGCAGTGGAACACACTCCCTCAGAGTGTGGTGGGGTCTCCTTCCTTGGAGGTCTTTAAACAGAGGCTGGATGGCCATCTGTTAGGGATGCTTTGCTCATAATTTCCTGTGTGGCAGGGGGTTGGACTGGATGGCCCTTGTGGTCTCTTCTAACTCTACAATTCTATGATTCTATGACCTCAGATTGCTACAGTCTTCATGCTAGTACTGCATACTTTTGACATCCACTGGTACTGAAATGGCCATTCTCCACAAGAGTGGGAATGTATCTATTAAGCAATTCATTTTCAAATGTTTTGGCCCTTAGGTGTGCAAAGCCATGGGGAAATATTTTTCAGCCACTTCTACGTGAGGACTATGCTAACAAAAACAGTCTTTCATATATGTCATAAAGGAGTGTTTGTGCATTACAGACTAAGGAGCAAGTAAACTGCTCAAAGTCACACATCCTAACATCTTTATCTGAAGCACACTGACCCAGAAATAAACAATCATCATTGATTTTATTGGCACATAGTTCTAAGCTGGTGTGCTTGCTGTTATACCCATAATGAGTCTGACACCCAATAGTGAGAAGTGAGAGTGTATAGAAAACATATCTGCAATTGAGTCCCAGCAGTATTTTACCTAAGAAACTGGTTAAAGTTTGTAATATTATTACCTGTGTACATATCACACTTTTTGGTATTTTACCACTAGAACTAAGCAGGAGGGTACACAGATGAGAGTAACAGGAAAAATTGTATAATGTATTACATGTATTCCACCTCAACATCAGGAGGAACTTTTTGACAGTAAGAGCTGTTCGGCAGTGGAACACATTCCCTTGGAACGTGGTGGGGTTTCCTTCCTTGGAGGTCTTTAAACAGAGGCTGGATGGCCATCTGTCTGGGATGCTTTGATTGTGATTTCCTGTGTGGCAGGGGGTTGGACTGGATGGCCCTCGTGGTCTCTTCCAACTCTACAGTTCTATGATTCTATGTATATTTACATGTAAAATACATGTATTTATTTTCCTTTCCTCTAAATAAATATTACAAAATCTCTCAAAAATCCCAGCCAATCTCAGACCTGAAAAATTCAGGTGGAACTTGACATTTTGGTGTAGACAGTTTGTGTCTGCAGGAGAAAATAACATATACAAAATAAAAGGAAGCTATTTAACTAGGCAAAATTCTGTTGTAAGAAGCATGCAGTACCTGATGAAGAGTTCTGTGTAATTCAACATATTTACCCTTGATTACCAATAGAATCTAGCTCAATAAAGATATCTTACTTTGTTTCTGTACATTAGTGTCACTTACAAAATCTCCACGGTCTCTGTACAGGTTGGATGATGGTAGCTTCCTACGTGCTTATCTTACGGAAAATAACATGAATTGAAGCACTAGACATCCCAGCTGTATGTTTGGCATCCATGGTGAAAATGAGCAGAAAATTTAGCTGTTCCATATCAAGAAGTATTTTTACTAGTGCTAATGTGCCTTAAATACCTTGTTCCACAGATGAGTGGCCTGGCACCTGCTGCATGAGAAATAGCCAATTACTGTTCAGTGCCTCTAATTTTCTGATTCAATTAGCATGCTTCAGAGCTTTCCAGTTTAATTGCAAACTACTTCAGTTAGCTCTCTGATTAATCATTGCCCATCTGCAAGCCATCGGAAAACTTAGTGGAACAAATTTGTGTACTTTGGAATGCTGGGAGCTTAGCAAATCAAACTTGTTTTGGTATATAAAGCTTTAATTTTGTTTGCCCTTTTCAGCTGCACTTGTAAGAAGCTCTGTACTGATTAAACAGGAAATCCAGACAATAACATGGTACATTATGCATATAATTACTGTAAATACAGCCGAGACTGGAGAAACATCATTTAAGGTTAGGCACTAACATGTATGGAGTAGGGGGGTCAAGACAACACATTTGGAATCAATTTCTTCCCATTACAGAAGAAAATAAATACCACAAAAACAATAATGTGATGCCAACCAATATCTACACTCTGAGGAATGTTATTTGAAGCACACTCATAAGTAAGCCTAACTGGTTTTAGTAGAACTGATACCATGAATCTACATATGTTCAAAAGCTTCAGGAATTCCAACAGAACATGTTCAAGTAAGTATGTTTAGTAGTTTTCATTAAGGAAAGAAACCTATGGCACTGGACTGATTCCCAATCTTGCAAACTGTCTACAAAAAAACAATCATTTTAAATATTTTCTGGTTTCCCCATGCTGATCAAATACACAACAGTATGGTCAATACATTCATACATCAAATAAGTGTAAAGACCTGAAATTAATGATATCATAGAGTCATTGTCCTAAATCCAGTGGGTCTACTCACAGCATGAATAGATCCATAGAATTATGAATAAGTTAACAGTTATTGATTCTATGGTCAACTAAAGTTGGAACTAATAACTAGATTCAAGCCTTTTTATTTTCCTTCCAGTTCTTGACATTTTCAATTACTATTGTGCTTTCAATTTTTCTTACCCTCCTTGAAGATGACAAAATGTTTCCTACCCACCCCAAAGCATAAAAACTAAGAAAAGCACAAGAGCCTCAATTTGTGAAGATTTACAGTCCAATTGTAAAACTACCCAATACGAATCAATGTACCCTTGAATTAGGAAGCCAATATTAGTTATAACTTCAAACTATATTCTTTTTTCTTACTTAATTTTATGCCCTTGTATTTTCCTTCTTTTCAGTCCAGGATTAATGAAAGTCACATTCATTAGGAAGCTATGTACAGTTGTCCTTCCATATCCACAGATTTGGTATCCACGGATTTAAGTATTCATTGCTTGAAAATATTCCTAAAAAAATAATAATCCAAAAAGCAAACCTTGATTTTTCCATCTTATATAAGGGACACCATTTTGCTATGCCATTGCATATAATGGGACTTGAGTATTTGCGGATTTTGGAGTCCATGGGGAGTCCTGGAACCAAACCCCAGCGAACATGAAGGGACAACTGTACATGACAGTCCCTAGCAAACATGCTATTTAAGGTAACTTTAGTATAGCTGTATTGAGATCTTTCTGCAGAAAATCTTGAATATCTTTTGTTGCTAACCCAAAGCACAGAACAAACTGTTGGAAGGCCTGACCATGAAGGGACTATTTGTATTCTCTAACAGTAACCCTGAATCAATCCATTACTACGTTCAAACTTCTTACCAAACGTTCTTCCTAAATGAAGCCACACAGAAGGCAAATGAAGCTCCAGTGAGCTCAAGATGTTGCAAGCCCCCTAGTGAAGAGAGACAGACTGAATATCACTATCTGTTGACACATGACAATCTGTTACTTTTACTGAGAAGCTGTTTGTCCTCATGAGCATATGGTGCCACTGAATCTGGTCCTGGAATACTATGAATACTGTCCTGATGGCTCAAAGTTCCAGCCAGTATATAATCGTTGAAGCTCCCAATGGTGATCACATTCTCTGTGTTTGCTGGTTCTGAAGGTATCAGAACAAAGCAGGATTGAAGACTGGTGTGTGGATTTACAGTTGTCCTCCATATTCACGGATTTGGTATCCACGGATTTAAGTAGTCAAGGCTTGAAAATATTCTTTAAAAAATAATAATCCGAAAAGCAAACCTTGATTTTGGCATCTTATATAAGGGACACCATTTTCCAGTGCCATTGCATATAATGGGACTTGAGTATTCACGGATTTTGGTATCCATGAGGGGTCCTGGAACCAAACCCCAGTGAATATGAAGGGACAACTGTAGTTGGCAGATATATCAATGAATGTGTATACATTGGTGAGGGACTCATGCACTGGTGGTGATGGAGGTCTGTTGAATAATATTATCAATCAGGAGAAAAATCAATGGTATGCAAAGGAGCAAAGCAAGTAGGCCCTTGCTTTGTGGGGCCCCAAGATAATCTGTCACCACTACTGGCAGCCTGGCTAGTTCATTCTTGGGCCAATTGTGTTGGAATCAACAGAAACAGTCAACCAACTGATTTCTCATCTTTTAAAATCATTAGTTGAAAAGAGAGGTTAAGTATGATGAAGTCGTATTGTGACCATTCCAATGAATGCCAGTAAGGAGCCATCATGCCCAACAGCTGTGTTACAGCATAGTTCTGACTGGTCCAGATCTAAGCACTTATAACTCCAGTTTTTTTCACTGATGTTTCTCAAAGAAGGTAATCTTTTAGGGTACGTATCCAGGACTACTCCCCCAAAGGACTAAGAGGTCAATAAAGAGCTTATCTTCATATTGACTACATACTTGGGAGGTGAGACAAGTGAACAGAGTTTTAACATGTAGTTTGGACATGCTTATGTTCTGAAGGAGAACTGACAAGCATATCGTCTAAATAAAAATAAAGATACAGCCCTTGAAGACCCTGGAATATTACCAGCATGACTAACAAAAGAGTGTAAAAGTAAAGCCAAATGTCAGAGCTCTGTATTAGAAGGCCTGATGGTCATGTAAAAATTGCAGAATTAGATGTTAATAAGGGTAAAGGGGAAAAAACTAAATAGCAGAATGATTCTAGTCCTATGAAGCTGGTTTTAGTCTTCATGGATGCCCATTATACTATGAGGCATATATCTTTGTAGAAAATTCACTTGGTGAAATATCTGTGGTTGTTTCTCCCACGCCATTGAAAAACTGAAAAGGTGCCTGACAACTGACACTTAGTATCAAGAAGAAAGCTACTTTTTTATTTTAAATGATGACGAGAAGATTAATAGATTCAACCTGGTTTCAATGGATCTGTAAGATTGTTTTGTGATCATTCCAGTTCTAGAGAAAAGGTTTATTTCTGGCAACATATTAGTTTGCAAGGCCTAGAGTTAAATTGGATGGCATGCAAGCAAGACTTTGTCAGAAGGGTCAGATGAAATGGGAAAGGGAACTGATATCAGAACAAGAGTGTAGTTATAGGAGGCACAAAATGGGAGTACTGCTCCCCAAATAAGAATCCTCCCCATAAATTTTTCCTTCAACCTCCACATTTCTAGCATTGCGCGCGCGCACACACACACACACACAGAGTGAGCAATTGAAAATCATTCACATCTAGCACTCTTATATTTGCTCTGTGCACATTATTTTAGTCACTTTGCCTGCTCCTTTTCTGTGGATGTCTAACCTGTATTTCTAGATGCTCAACTGAAGTTGTAAGTTACAGCAATGCAAACAGAGAAGAAATAGGGTTCTTCCTTTGCTCCAAAGGTAATTATTCAACGCAGTTCCATGGTTTCATAATTTCCCCCTGTGTGGGCTTCACCACACGAGGCATTCATTAAGAAGGATTTAATGAACAAACAAAATGGCCAACATTCAAAGATTTGATACACTGGGACAATAATACCCCAAAAATGAAATCTAAAGAAGAACTTCTCTTAGAGGGAATAAACTGTCAATGGTTCACACATAGACAACTTACAGAAAAGATTAAAATGGCCTCCAAATTGAATGGGATAAACAAAGAAAGAACAGAATTAAATGAGATGATTTAAAAAAAAAGATCACCTAATTTCAAAATTATATAAATTATTTTTAAAGAGAGAAATGGAGCCAGAAACAATAAAGGACTGCCAAATCAAATGGATGCAAAATATTGGTCACACAATCCAAATATCAGATTGGGAAAAATCATGGAACGCTAATATAAAATTTATCCTAAGCAATTATTTAAGAGAAAATTACTACAAGATGTACTACAGATCGTACACAACACCAGTAAAACTAGCCAAAATGACAAAAAGTTAAGAGGAAAAGTGTTGGCGAAGCGAGACATGTCGAGGAACATTTGATCACATCTGGTGGTTGTGTGGAAAAACAAAAAAAATGGTACAAAATTCATGATATGATTCCAAAAATATTAGAAATAAACTCTGAATTGAACCCAGAGCTGTATCTTCTAAATGTTACAGATTAAAAAAAATGGAAGGAGAATATAAAAGAATTATACTTTACATGATAACAGCTGCAAGGATTACCTTTGTAAGAAACTGGAAATTAAAAAACATACCACCAATATAAGACTGGCTACTGAAAGTCAATGAAATGATGGTGATGGACAAAGTAACGATATTATTGAAATACTACTCATTGGAAAAACTGGAACAACAATGGTCTAACGTAATAGAATTTAATAAGAGTATTGGAAATAACAGCAACGACATAGAAGGAATAGAGAGAAGAATATTTTAGACTGTCTGAGCAAATAACAAAAATGATACTAAGATTTTATTTTGCAAAAATAAGGAAAAGCAGAATATTAAAACATGATTTTTGTAAATATAAATATAAATAGATGAACATATGTAAGTCCTTAGCTTTCTCTGTAGAAACTACAAGATGTTGTATAAAGATGGTAAAGAAGAAATGTAATAATAATAATACTAATAAAATTTATTTTTACCTGCCCCTCTGTTAAAAACAATTGGGGCGGCTTACAACAATTAAAATACAAATACAGATTAAAATCCCTAAACACCCCCAGCCTCCCCCATAAAAAGATATTAAACCAGTATAAAATTAAAAAACCAGCAAATCTAAAATCACATTTTAAAAAATCGATAGCTAGCCAGAGTAAAAGAGGCCAGGAGCTCCTGAGGCTGGGATCCAATCAGGAAAGGCCTACCAAAAGAGATCCGTCTTTAGTGCTTTTTAAAAGCTACTCAAGCTTGTCATCTGATGGGTCTCGTTCGGCAGGCCATTTCATAATTTGGGGGCGATTACCGAAAAGGCCCTCTGGGAGGTTGCAGACAGCCTAGATTTTTGTGGATGAAGCAAATTCCTCCCAGAGGACCGGAGTGCGCGGGGAGGATTGTAATAGACTTAAGAGGTATATTTGACATAGAGGGAATATCACAATATGTGGGTTGACTAAACGGAAAGGGGAGGTGGGAAGTATATATTTTATGATTATGTCTTATATGAAAAGTGAAGAAGCTTTAGACTGTTGAAAGCAAGTGATGACAAAAATTAATAATAAGCAAATATTTGTATAATATGTGAATTTGGGAATAAAAATATAAATAAAAAAGTGTTTTGCCCCTGTGGTTGGCTAATGAGCAGCAATCAATACCATGCACAATATACATGTTAACACCTCTAGAGCTTCATCTGACTAGTCATGAAATGAAGCGTCTTCAGGGTGGGATGGTTCAGAAGACACTCATACATTGTTAGCAGGTTTGTTCAGAGAGAAGCTGGAGACACAACAAAATAGTGTCAGGAATGTGTTTATGGCCCTAATGGTTTGGGTTGTTCTGATTTTTGCAGTGGTTGTTCAAGTGACTGCCCCAGAGTCATGGCTGGATCTGGTCCTGAAAACCTGAAGACTCATGCTGTGGCCATTGTACTGATTTGCAGATTAAGCACTAAAACAGTACCAATGCTGATGTAGTGGTGTGTGGAGCCAAGAATACTCAGTTGGATACTGATAGGCATAAGGCAGTGATTAGCCAGTGGTCTCCTCTGTTGACACATTTCTGCTGTAATAACAAGCAAACTGAAGTAGACAGGGCAGACTTGCTCTTTGCAGCAAGAAAAAAGTGAGGAGGTTCCTGAGCAACATTGCTAGCACAGTGGTTAAAACTGAACTTGGTAGGAATGTCAGGCTCAAGCCCTAGACCATTTACAGGGGCAGTTCCCAGCTGACTGTTCTGAATGAGGTCGTTGCCCAAGTTCAAAATACATACATATTATGTGTAGGAAAAGTGTTTCTGTTCAGTTGGTAAGAGTCACAGAAAACGACTCTGGTACCAAGACTGGGGGGGCGGAAACCCTGACACTGTTGTGGCCATTGATTGAAAGAGAACAAGTGCAATGTTGATTCAACAGGCAGTGAGGTGGTTTCACCTCAGGCCAGCCTGCCTACACTGACATTTGGTTCTTTTAAACCTTTCTCCTCTATTTGTAGTGCTCACAACCAAACCACTTGAATAAATTTAAATAATGAACCAAGTTAAATCTAAAGCTTTAAACCACCCCCCTTCAGATAATACCTCAAATCTTGAATTAATAACCATTAAAACCCAAGCAGATTAGAATGCTTAAAAACACCTGCCTAAAAACGATCAGGAATGGGCCAGTGCTGCCTCCCTTGGAAGTGAATTCTAGAATTGGGATACTTTTGAATTATTAAATCCCTTTAAAAATACCCTAGAAAGATGTGTTTAAGTAGCTTGGCTTAGCCCTTTGGGGCAAATAGTTTTCCCTCCCTTAGGAGAGGGTATAGTCACTTAGTCCATTACATTATAGGATATGGACTATTTTATTAAGTGTAAAGGTGATTACTAGAAATAGTCTAGCTCATTTCTTCATTTAATTCACCTTTCTCCCTATACATTTAGACCTATAGTCTTAAAGCTAGAAAGTGATGAGATAAGAAAGTGATGATGAGAAAGTAGAGAATTAATGCTCCAACATCCAATCAAATGCCTGGCTCCACCCCAGTAACAGTCACAGAGATAGGAAATATTTTGCTGTTAGGTAAACCTCTCTGGGAGGAAGTTTCCTCATAACTGTTGAGAGTCTTGGCAATACTCAACTATAGAGTCTCCTTACTATCAATCTGGACAAACTGGAACCTCATTCTTAACCCATAGGAAGGACTCCTTACAACAAGGGTGGGCAACTGTTGGAGGACAGGTGACACATTGACCCCCAGGAACTTTGAAGGAACATACTCCCCACACCCACATTTTTTTAAAAAAATATTTTTGTCCCAAAATACTTGCCAATGTCCCTGTTATGGAACCGCACAGGCCATTTTTGGTCCAGGAAAGGCCTTTAAAAAAAAATGGGGGGGAGGGGGGATCAAGATATTAATTGCCAGGTTACGTCCTGTCAAAAAAAGAGAAGCCTCCCTTTGTCTTAATATGGTTCAGTGGGACAAGACATCAAGGCATTGTCCCCCAGGCACCATAGGACATTTAGGAGCAACATTTTGGGATATCCTGGGGGCCCAGAGGGTTACAAAATGGTCTTGGGGACTGCATGAGGTCCATGGACTTTAATTTCCTTATAAGAATTTAAAACATCCCCTAGAAGCAAGAGGAGAATGAGAAAAGAAGTGTATATTGGCAATGCTGGCAAATGTGGACAGCTGTAGGATTAAATGAGCAGCGGCTATATATTAAGGGAAGTTCAGTGGAAATTCATTTGTAAGGAAACTAGAAGTAACCAGAACAAAGAATCCTAAATGAGATCTGGTCAGATTTTATGGAATTCTTATATGAGTTTCCCATAATAAAGACTCTATCTTACCACAAACATTTTACAGGAATACATTTCACTTTGGATAAATTCTGGATCTTTAGAGTGTCAGATGCAAATAAATAGCACTTTATGGGCAGACTCTCATTGTTTTTCTAACAGTGTAATTATACTGGTGTAGGCAAAGGTAGCATAAATGGTGACTGCAGTGTTTGCAAAGAAAGAAAGGCCATAGGGTATAGCAAAAGTGAAGGAAAGACTATGAAACTAATAACAGCAGCTACAGGAGGTTGACTGACAGCTCTGAATGGCCTGTTTCCAAACACCTGTCTTCTTGGGAGAGGAATTCTTGGAGCCAAGTCACTCTGGAAGGAGTGGCTTCGAGCAGTGTTACCCAGAATAGTGCTGGTCCATGAGCCATTGGCTGCCAGTCCTTGGAGAGTTTCCAGGAAAGAAACAGCCAATGAGCACAAATACGATAATGGTCGCTGGCACATTAGAACAAAATGCCAGTTCTCCACAACAGATAACCTGAGAAGCATTGGCTTAGACAAGAACCGATCCTCCCTCCTTTTTTTAAATGACTGGTAGGTATTGCCTTTGCCATGAGAAAACAGGGAAATTGCATATTTTGCTATTTCAGAAATTGTATATTGGGACTGGTTATCATTTTACCTGTTAGTCATTGTTTTAAGTATATATATCATCTATGGCATGTTTTTCAACTGAGCATGTTGTTGATAGTTTTGGTATTAGAACTGCTCCCTACAATTCCCTCCAACTAAATATAGCCGTCTGTGTTGGATTTCCAAGTTTTCTGTGCATCCAATGCCACATCATTGTAGCTGAGGTACAATGCTCTGTAATGTCCCCCAACCCCCGTAATGAAAAGATTGAACAGGTGCCCAGTAAATACTGCTGGCCTTCTTTCCAGAAATCTAATGGCAGAATAGTTACGAGGGGAAAAAAAAGAGAAACCTATGCATTTTAATAAATATTGTCGTAAGTGACAGCTGGTGTCTAGAGTGGAAAATGAACTCCATCAGAGGAAAGCCAACATGCAGCTGCTGGTAGAAGAATATGCAACAAAGACAATCCAAATGCCTGCCTGGATCAACTGTCACTCAGTCCAACCTCTCTCAAAAGCAGATCCCATTGGGTCATGTACTGGGAGAAAGAGGATACTAAATTAATCAATAAATAACAACAAACTGCTAGGTAGGGGGTTCACAATAATGCTCCCAGTGAAAACACATCTTCTCTGAAATAAGTCTGATTGAGGTTATAGTTTTAAATACGTTTTTAAAAAACTTGCTTTAATTTTACTTTTTTATTTACAATGTTGTTATAATTTATAGATGACATATGTGTTTCTATCAAGTAACCCATAGGAGGTCCCAAAGTGGTGGAGAACTAATATACTTGTCTGGGAGGGTACTTCTATGTGATGAGGAGAGATATGGATTTTACTGACCCATATCTCCTGGTATTATGAAGCAGTGGGAGAAGACAATTTAGTATTTCCCCACCACTGTATGTGGCAGTCACTGAAGTAGAAGGGGAGAAGATAAAAATGTCAGAGCGATTACATATGCATTTCTAAAACCCAGGGATACGTGGAAAGAAGAATGAATCAGCACCATCTCTAGGTAACATGTAGCTTTGGCATTACAGCACAGGGTCAAGAGAAACTGATATATGTCACCTTTCTATTTTATAGACCAGAGGAGCACAACTGGTTGCCCTCAGCCAACCCCTATGTGGTTCCCAAACTCTACCTACTTACCTCTGTAGCCAGGCTAATTAACTGTTCCCTTGCATCCAGGAAAGCTGTGTATGGAAGAAGATTTAACTCCTCCCTCCCTGAATCACAATACTCATCAAATCACACATCTGGATGCTTTTTCTAAAGAAAGGAATATGACCAGCAATAAGCATGTGAAGTAAAAACACTTCTAACATAACAAGTAGTTTGGCTTCAAGTCCGTTTGTATGTGAAAATTTGTTTCCACATATTTTAAATTTAATCAGTTTATGAGCAGATTCATACTTATGACTATCCTGTTGATTTGTGTGAATGTTATACTAATATGCCCCACATGTTATTTTACCACAATTTTCATTGTTATAATGGGTTATTGACTTCTTTTACGTTTAAGGGACTAAGGTAGTACTCATTAATGACTCTTTGCTACAAGTTTATTGCATATGCCCAAGGTTCATTCACCCCAAGCAATTTGGTCAATAACCAATTTTTATACTTCTATCTCCATCAAAATTCCAAACCAATAATCCCTGGTGCTTTTTTTTTTTTTAATTATTTCAGTATCAGACTAACATTTCCCATGGAAATCAATATGGGTGCGATCTATTAGCCCAAAATGTGCAGCACTGCAATGCAAACATATTAAAAATATTGATTTCACAAGCTACTGATGTTTTGATTGACTTTAATGTTTGTAAGCAGCAATAACAGAATTTCAATGACTGAAACAAAGTTTTGATTAAAATTATAGATTTTTGTTAAAAAAATTGAATATTTTACTGTTTAAAGTATACCACATGGTTTACTTATCTACCACAAAATGAGCACACTAGTAAATACATATTTGTACATATTTTAGTCTGCTATATCTTACTAATCCACCTTGAATATTTTGTTTCCTTTCCAGCTTCCCTAATGACCAGCACCAAAATTCACTAGATATATTTTTGTATGGTCTTCTTTCCTTTGTTCTTTTACATTTTCTTTTCTAAGATATTAAGTACTTGGCTTCTATATTATGCCTTGCAGTGACCTAAATACCCTTAATGCACCAGATCCTGTGTCATCTTAAAAGCTAAGCACGGCCAGCCCTGGTTAGTACTTGGATAGGACACCGTCAAGCAAGACCAGGTGCTGTAGGTTGTATTTCAGAGGAAGGAAGTGGCAAAACCACCTCTGAGGATTCCTTGCCTATGAAAACCCTGTGAAGTTAATGGGGTAACCACACAGCAGATCATTAACAGTCAGTCTGTAAGCACTTAGAAAGGGATGCCATGATCACTGAAAGTTAACATGGGTTTCTCAAAAACAAGTCATGCCAGACTAATCTGATCTCTTTTTTTGATAGAGTTACAAACTTGGTAGATGAAGGGAAAGATGTTGATGCAGCATATCTTGATTTCAGTAAGGCCTTTGACAAAGGCCACTACAATATTCTTGCATTTAAGCTAGTAAAATGTGCACTAACAATGTGACTGTTAGGTGGATTTGTAATTGGTTGATGGACTGAACCCAAAGGGTCCTCACCAGTGGCTCCTCTTCATACTGGAGAGAAGTGACTAGTGGGGTGCCACAGCATTGTGTCCTGGGCCTAGTGCTATTCAATAGTTATCAATTATTTGGATGATGGAATAGAGGGCATGTCTATCAAATTTGCAGATGACACCACATTAGGAGGGGTAATGAATACCCCTGAGGACAGGATCAGAACTGAAAATGACCTTAACAGATTGGAGAGCTGGGCCAAAATTAACAGAATGAATTTCAACAGGGAGAAATGTAAGGTATTACATGTAGGCATAAAAAATGAAATGCAGAAATGTAGGATGGGTGATACCCGGTTTGACAAGAGTACATGTAAAAGAGATCTAGGAGTCTTAGTAGACCACAAACTGAACATGTGTGATGTGGTAGCTAAAAAAGACTATGCAATACTTGGCTGCATCAATAGGAGTATAGTGTCTAGATCAAGGGATGCAATAGTATCGCTTTATTCTGCTTTGGTCAGACCTCACCTGGAATCCTGTGTCCAGTTCTGGGCACTACAATTCAAGAAGGCTATTGACAGGCTGGAAGGCAACCAAAGGAAGGCAACCAAAATGGTGAAAGGTCTGGAAGCCTTGCCTTGTGAGGAGCAGGTTAGAGAGCATGGTATGTTTAGCCTGGAGAAGAGAAGGTTAAGAGGTGACATGATAGTCATGTTTAAATACTTGAAGGGATGTCGTACTGAGGGTGGAGCAAGTTTGTTTTCTGCTGCTCCAGAGACTAGGACACAGAACAATGGACTCAAACTGCAGGAAAAGAGATTTCACCTAAGCATTAGGAAGAACTTCCTGATGGTAAGAGCTATTGGACAGTGGAATACACTGCCTTGGAGTGTGGTAGAGTCTTCTTTGGAGGTTTTTAAACAGAGGCTGGATGGCTATCTGTTGGGAGTGGTTTGATTGTGTATTCCTGTAAGGCAGGGGGCTGGACTGGATAGTCCTCGTGGTCTCTTCCAACTCTATGATTCTAAGTCGATGGGTGACTTGAAGGCACACACACACATTATGCCCAACCAGTTCCCAAGAACTATTTGTTGACTCCCCTACTCAACTAATTGCACGTATTTTCAATAATGTTTGGTTAGATGTCTTTTCTTTGGAAAAGAAACAAAATAAAAACAAAAGGAAACATATCAGGCATGGGGACTTTTTGTACTTTTGGGCTTCTGGTTAAAATCAATTAGTTAAAATCAATTAGAGTAGTTTTTAGTGTCCAATGCTCTACAGATTCCTTGTTTGAAGTGAGTTCAATATGCATTTTATAGTCAAAACGAGGGATTTTGCACTGAGTTGAATCTTCAAATTTACAAGTTATTTTATGATAAACAGAGGCATAACAATAGCTATTAAGACTAAATATAATATACTGTACAATTTCCATGCTCATGATTAATAGATTATATTTAAATTAACTGTTTATAAATTGTACAATGACTGTAGCCCTGTACAAATTTAGAGGCCAAGATATGCAAACCATTAATGCTGAACAAAGTGATATTTTATTACAAAATTTAGACAATATTTACATATGCTGAACACTAAAGAGGCAAAGGAATCTTCAA
Organism: Gambelia wislizenii; assembly: GCA_030847615.1. Taxonomy (NCBI): domain Eukaryota; kingdom Metazoa; phylum Chordata; class Lepidosauria; order Squamata; family Crotaphytidae; genus Gambelia; species Gambelia wislizenii. The sequence goes on along the minus strand of JAUMIR010000002.1, from coordinate 380,465,015 downwards.
AGAATATACATTAATCAAATGTACACATAATCTCTTTTTGTTTCATTCCCTGTAATCTTATGTATTACTAATTGAAAGAATAAGACTAATAAAGATTATTTTGCTTTTGAACTTTTATTTTTACATAGTGACTTAAAGATGGATTTTAAATGTGTTCAACCCCAGATGAGTTTAATGGACTTTAACAAATAGCTTTAAAAAAAAAAAAGAGGCAAATTGGTGGCTTGGAATTTACAGCAATGTAAATGTCTTCCACACATAGGAAATTAGCATCTCAGGAATAAGATTAGCCCAGGATCCTTTTACCGGACACACTATATTTCCATGGGCAGAGAGTTTCTGTTGTGGGAAATCATTTAAATGCAAAGTGTTCCACCTGTATCCCGATAATGGTGCAGTGCTGTAAGGGTTATGGGCTGAATTAGCATTCTGTTTCCTTTTTATTCCTAGTTAAGCATAAATCCAGACTCTTTAGAAAAATAAGAACATACAAGGAACTATACTGGATCAAACTAAAGGCCCCTTTAGTGAAACATTCTGTTTCTTATTGATGTGAAGCTCATCAGAAGGACATGAACACAACTGTATCCTCTGTGTTCTATGAACACATAGTTCTATGAGAACTATGAACATCCTGTGAGCCAAAACATTTGGTTCAGTAAACATCATGATTGATCTTTATAGCTGTACAGAACATAATTAGAAGCAGAGTCTGCCTCTGAGGACAAAATATTAAATATAACCTGGGAAGAAAGCTACCCTTTACAACCGGGGTAATGAAGAATGTTTTAAGACAAGGCAGTACCTTCACTATTTTGCACTGAAAAATACTAAAAAAGATAAGAGATTATCTAAGCTGTCCTTGGCTAGGTATGAAATAATACAGAGATAGGCAAAAGATAGGCACAGTGATATCTGTTTTCTTCCTCAGCTCTATGACACCTGGGATTTTTGAGAGTCACAGAAATAATTAAGCAATGGATCTAGGATGTGGCTCTTTAGAAAGATAGGACTTCAAGCTACCTGGCATCTGAGAATTATGGCAATAAATAAATCAATTTTAAAGTTCTCTTTCAATTATTTCACTTTGGCTCCTTTTAATGCTTTACCATCAGCCCTCTTTGAGGGGAAACACTCATCTGTCTCTTACTCCCAACATGTCTCCCCTTGCCACCTGAGCAGGTTTGCAACAGTTGAACGTGTGCTAATCTACTGCCTATTACAAGGACATCTGCTTTTTATATAATATTCCTGTTTTAGCAGATCTTTCAGGTAGATCAGATACCTTTTATTCTATTTTTTTCTTCCAGGCTCCATCCAAGTAATTAATTTTTATGTTGATAATTTTGTGTTTTAGCATCCTTTGCTAGGAATAAGCTGGTTACACCTTCTTATTAATTTTATCAATACTAGTAAGCACTAACAGATTCCATTTTGAAGACAGTTATGTTTCTCTTACTGCATGCCCTTGGAATTCTGCTGGACTTGTAATTTGTACCTTTTTATTTTGCACTTGCTTATTTGGAACTTGAGACTGGTCTTGGTCTGTAATAAAGTTACATATGCATGTAAATAATGGCTTTGTTGTAGTTGTATTTTATTATATTTCTCATTGTCTCATAGCTGTTTCTGTACAATAATAATATAAGCTAGAACCCCACTATAAAAGTAGGGATAGGCAGATGATTTTAAGTTCAAGATATTACTTATTAGGCCTTAGAAAGTGAGCATTCCTTTAGTTATGCTTTTAGATAATAGTTAATAATATGCTTTTGTGTTTGTTTTTGTCTTAAAAATAATGAAAGATTATCTTTTATGCTTTTATGGTTGGTTAATAGTTTTTTTCTGGTATTTTTTGCTTTTTAAAATAAATTTAATTTCTAGAACACTTTAAACAACTGCTGTTCCAATTTATGATAGTTGAGAGAGTTGCTTTTCCACCTTATACTTTGGGGTACAGAAACTGATCACTCTTGAGTTTCAATAACAAAATCTGAAAGATAGGATCAACAATAAGAACAAGGAAACATCAAACCTTCTGATGTAATAATCAATACAGAACCAATCTTTAGTTGACATAAAATTTCTAACACTAAAAAAAAGAATCAGTGGAATTGTGGGATATTTTGACTAAGACAGGGGTTAAAAATATCGGCAAGTGCCAAAGGGGGAAAAACTTCCTTCTTGTTTCTTGCTTTGCTCGTTTGCAGTTTCTCTGTTGGACCTTTCCCCCCTTCTTTTGTTACTATTTGCTCAGATTGTCTCCTAAACATTCTCTTATTTGAAGTAGTACCTTAGCTTGGAGACATTTCCTGGGCTTCCTCAATGTTTTGTTCTTTCTGTGTTGCAGCATAAGATTCTGCATCTTTGATTTTTCTCTATTTCTATTTTTATTCTGAGATTTCTTGTCTTAAGAAGAAGACTGTCTGAAATACTTTCTGATTATTTCTTTTCAACCTTTGTGTCTGCATTGCATCAGGACACTCCCTACACCTCATGCTTGATAGATACATGTAGTATATTTTATTTCAAGAATATTGGATCTGGATAGGCCTGTGACTCTTCAACAGCACCACCTTTCCATGGAGGTGGGACTGCATGCTCCTGTGAGGCAAGAGGCTATGCTGCTGCTGCTGGAAGGGTCTCCCATCTCAGATAGGCATTTGCTGAGGAGCCAGACTAAATGTCGCAAACAGGTACTGGACAGCAGCAGTAGTGGAGGATCTCTCAGAGACAACAGAAGTGGCACCATAGCTAATACTTATTAGTACTGTACAGAAGGAGGCACAGTAAACCTCCTTTTGAAGACATTTTTACCATGAAAATCCTATGATGAGACAATCCAAAATGAAACAAAAGATAGTGCCAGAAGATGAAATTGCCAGGTTAGATGGCACTCAATGAGCTACTGAGATACAGCAGAGGACAACTATGAATGCTGTGGCTAATGACCCAACTGGACTCAAGCCAAAAGGGTGTTCAGTTGTTGATGTGCTCAGAGGCGAATGAAAAGCTGCACAACACATATTATAAGAACATGGAATGTGTGAAGCATGAATCAAGGGGAGCTAGACATACTAAAACAAGAAATAGAATATATAGAAACTGCAATATTTGGGGTGAGCAAGGTAAATTGGGAAGGAATGGGACATTTTGAGTGAGCTAATTAGACGGTGTTTTACTGTGTAAAAAACAAAAATCTAAGAAAAAATGGGGTGGCATTTATAGTGAGGAGAGATGTAGCAAAAGTAGTCAAAGGATATAATGCAAAGACTGACCAAATCATGTCAATAAGACTTCAGGGAAAACCCATCAATATATCCTTAATCCAGGTTTATTCTCCAACTAAAGAGGCAGAAGAAGAAGATATCGAAACATTCTATGCTGGAGTTCAGGAGAAAATTGGTCACACACCAAAACAGGACTTCTTGTTAATCATAGGCAATTGGAATTCAAAAATAGGAAACATAGCAGAATCAAAGATTGTAGAAAAATTTGGCCTAGGATAAAAAAAAAATGAAGCAGGAGACTGACTGACCAACTGACTGAATTTTGCACGGCTGACAGTTTGTTCATCACAAACACATTCTTCAAGCAACCCAAGAAATGACTGTATACATGGACATCATCTGATGGCTGATACAGAAATCAAACAGACTACATAATGAGAAGCAGAAGATGGAGAAGTCCCATTCTGTCTGCAAAAACAAGACCAGGAACAGATTGTGGCACAGACTCTGAACTACTAATGTAAAGCTGAAGAAGAACACCAAACCAGCAATCATGCCAAAATACAACCTGAAGAACATCCCTGTAGAATGTAAAAATAATGTGAAAAATAGATTTGTACTATTAATCCTAATTTGAATGGGAGCCAGAAGAACATGTTTTCTATAAATTAAACCAGTAAGGTAATAAAATGCAAAGGTGCAAAAATTACAAATATACTACATAACTGGAAGATGGAGAAACTCCATTCTCTCTGCAAAAACAAGACCAGAGGGAAACTGGAGCACAGACCATGAACTGCTGATATAAAAAAATTAAAGTAAAGCTAACAAAGAACACTAAATCAATCACTGGGCTAAAATGAAACCCGAAGGATATCTCTGTAGAATGTAAAAAAACATTTAAAAATAGATTTGCATTGTAAAGCATAATAGACGAAGAGCTAGAGGAACTCTGGACTGAAGCCAGGGACATTGTCAGGGAGGAATACAAAAAGACATTATCTGCAACCCAAAAGAAAGAGAAGCCTCAGTGGATGACAGATGAAACTCTTCAAATGGTTAAGGACAGAAAGAAGCAAAAGAAAACATGAAATAAGGTCAGAATCCTGTTCTGTAACTTGTGCACAGGGACAAAGAAAACTACTATAAGAATCCATGCCAACAGAATGGTGTCAACAGAAGATGACAACAAAAAAGGAAAAACACAGGACCTCTTCCACAACATCTGAGAAATCAAAGGGAAGTTTAAACGAAGAGTGAGGATACTCTACTACCAGCAGTGGGATACATTACATGACCAAGTAGAAATTTAAAAAGAATAATACATGGAAGAATTATATAAAAGAGATAAAAGGGTGACAGATTAATTTAAAGAAGAACTATATGAAGATGAACCTCCAGTTTCAGAAAGTGAAAGCTACACTCCGAGCACTTGGGAGAAATAAATCATCAGGAATGATGGCATACCAACAGAGCTGCTTCAAGCTACAGAGACAGAATCTTCTCTACTTCTAACTAAAATCTGTCAACAAATATGGAAAACAAAAGAATAGCCCACAGACTGGAAATGCTGAATATACATTCCAATCCCAATACACAGTCCAATACAATTCCAATATAAAGCCTGTGATTTATAGATTATAGCAAAGCCTTTGATTGTATAGGTCATGAAAAACTATGGATTGTTCTTAAACAAACAGGTGTGTCACAACATTTGATTGTCCTGATGTGTAACCTGTACTCAGGACAAGAAGCTACTGTAGGACAAATACAGAGAAACAGAATAATTTCCAATTGGCAAAAGGGTAAAGAAAGCAAGGCTGCATTTTATCACCCTATCAGTCTGATTTGTAGGCTGAACCAATTACACATAAAGCAGGGTTAGACTTGAAGGAAGGAGACATGAAAATTGGAGGAAGGAACATCAACCATACTACTTGCAGACAATAGCAAAAATGTGGAACAATTACTGAAGAAAGTCAAGGAAGAAAGTGCAAAGGCAAGTTGAACACTAAGAAAACAAAAATGACCACAGATGGTTTACATAACTGTAAAGGAGATGATGAAGACATTGAAAGAGTTCAAGATTTTCCATACCTTGGTTCAATCATGAATCAGAATGGAGACTGCTGTCAAGAAATTAGAAGACTAGGCCTTGGAAGGGCAGCTATCATGGAACTAGAAAAAATCCTGAAGTGTAAAGCTATATTATTTAATACTAATATTAGGACTGTCCATGTCATCGTATTTCCCATTTCTATGTATGGTTGTGAAAGCTGGACAGTGAAGAAAGCTGATTAAGAAGATAATCAACTCATTTGAAATGTGGTGCTGGAGAAGAGTTCTGTGGATACCATGAAGTGCTAAAAAAGTCAAATAAAGGGATCCTAGAGCAAATCAATACTGAATTCTCCCTAGAAGCCAAGATTATTAAACCAAGACTCTCGTACTTTGGCCATATCATGAGAATGCATGACCCACTAGAAAGGACAATAATGCTTGGGAAGGTAGAAGGCAGTAGGAAAAGAGGATGACTGTATTACAGATGGATAGACTTAATCAAGGAAGCCACGACCCTGAGTCTGTAAGACTTGAGCAGGGCTGTTGATGATAAGGTGACTCAGAGGTCTGTCATTCATAGGGTTGCCATAAGTCAAAGTAAACCCGATAACAGTTAACAATGAATATCTTTGTAACCAGTCACTGTATTCTGGACAACTCAAGTTTTGGGGGTAGTTTGGAAGGTATTCTCATACAGAGTGCATTACAGAAATTTAATGTGAATCTAATTCAGAGGTTGGCAATGGTAGGTCTCCAGATGTTAGCCAATGGTGAAGAATTATGAGAGCTGTAGTCCCAAAGCATCTGGGGGAGCATGGGTACCCAACTCTAATAGTGCATCTGCTTTCTCTAGGCTGGGCTGAAGCTGGCACATAAGTCTACATTGGCAAAAGGCATTTCTGGCCACTGCCCCTACCTGTCATGCCCCAGGAGCCTGATGAGGCTGTAGAGTCAGAGGAGGACATGGCAGGGAATGGCCCTAGGGACCCTGGCACAGGTTTATCTACACCTGTGCCAGCAGGGAACCCTGCCAACCTAGAGGCTCGAGCAGAGGAAGAGCCTGGTCCGAGTGTGTTGGCATCAATCCCAGCAGAGAGTCCTGCCCACTTGGATAAGGACAAAGAAGAGGAGAGAGACTTACCTCCATAGTTGTTTACACAGCACCGAGTGCAAAAGGAGGTTCAAAGGAAATTTCTGAGAATTTATGAGAGGAACTTGCTCATTAAGAAACACCTGGCAAAGCCTTAATTGCTTTATATAGGCTGGGAGAGGCAATGGAGGCTTTGTCAGAGATCAAGTGATCTCCGTGGAAGAAGTTTCCTGAATCCTTGCTGCCTTGCTGTGCGTCTTGGCCTTGGACTATTCCTGATGACACTGTTGCCTGATCCTACTGACCGACTCCTGGAATACCCTGCCTTCTGTAAGCCTTGGCCTTTGGACTGTATTTTGGATTCTGCGTGCCCTTTGCCTGTATTGCTGCCATGCCTAGGAACAGAACTTTTCTTGCTCTTCCTAATTAATTATCACTGGAGCTTGGCTGCTTTCCCAGCGCTTGTTTAACTTGCTGGTACTTTAGAGTTGCTTCCAGACACTACCAGTGTACCCAACAGATGTACAGGAGAATATCAGAACTACCAAATTGGTGTTTCAAGGGGAAAACTGGTTCTGTCCTGCTAACTACTGCATCTCCATCCACATCCTCATGTAGCACAAGGTGAAAAGTATCTGTATCATGACTAGACAATCTATTAGCTCTATTAATCTCTGATTCTTTTAAAATTAAGATGTCCAGGTCAGCATAGATACAAGTAATTTTATCCACATAATGTAGTGCAATCTAGTCATAGCAGGGCCAAGTTACTGACCCAATAATTTCATTGCCTTAAGCTTTGGAGAAGCCAAGACAGCTCTATGATTTGATTGAGGCCATTTGGTAGGAATCACTTCAACCGATGGAGTCATTCCCTTATTGCAGCAAAGAACAGTGATTCAGGAGGTTGCTAGCTAATGCTGCAGGAAAATCTACTACACAGGTCAGAATACCTTCCAGGTTATTCAGTTCTGAGGGCAGACCATCAGAAATAGCTCCTCACTCATGCAGAGGTTACAGGTAGCCTGAAGGTCAAACTTGATCAGTTAAGGCTCAGGTTTATAATAAAATATAGCTGAAAGGACCTTCAGCTCAGTACACTGTAATAGGCTTCATAACTGTACACTCTTGAAAGTTTTTCTCTAAAAAAACCCCAAAAACCCTCCCAGAGTAGAAAATCAAATTATGTTATATACGATTAAGTACAAGAGACAAATGTAAGAGAGAGGTGTTCTAAAAGATAAGGAGCTTATATAATATTTGGGAGCTAATTAAAAAGGAAAAGGGGAGGCGAGAGATTAAGATTAAAATTTTAGAATAATGTAAAGATAAAATAGAATATGGATATGAGTATGAGTTTAAAGGATAACAATGATTTCATATGTATATTTGTGAACTTTGAAATTTTGAAATAAAAACGAAATTTAAAAAAACCTCCCAGAGTAAAAATGGCCACAAAATTTCCACACCATATGCTTTAATAAAAAATATAATGAAAACAAAGACACTTCTAAAGATATATAGCAGAGCTATATTTTAGGATTCTCAAACTCTTTTGATCTGAAGAATACAGACCTTTGTGAATCTCATAACTGGATCAGAAAAAGAATACCACCTTTTAATAATGAACAAAGTAAGATGGAATTTCATAACACATCTTGCAGTACAGTTGTCCCTTCATAGTCGCTGGGCTTTGGTTCCAGGACCCCCTGTGGATACCAAAATCCGTGAATACTCAAGTCCCATTATATGCAATGGCACAGCATAATGGTGTCTCTTATATAAGATGTCAAAATTATTATTTTTTAAAGAATATTTTCAAGCCGTGAATACTTAAATCCGTGGATACCAAATCCGTGGATACGGAGGGACAACTGTACATTAGGAAAATAGTAATTTACAACATGTTTGGAATTATTTTTAGGCTCGCTCTTACGGTGGAAAACATAACTTTTGTAAACAACCAATACTGAATAATCTACAATAATAAAAGAAATGCGTTATAATTCTTCTAGTCAGGATTATGTTGCATAAACTGAACATCAGAGAGAGAGAGAGGGAGAGAGACAGAGACAGAAAGAATGAATGTGATAATTAAAAGTAACTATGGGCAGTTCAGAAAGCAAAGCTTTTTCATACAAAAGTAGGGCTGCCATAATTCTCTGCCCAAAACCTGGACAAAAGTATACAGGACTGGATTGGGTGGATTATCGACAATAAACAAGTAAAAACCCCCACATGTTGACAGCAAAGATATACAGACTATAAATCTGACAGCCTCCCGCACCCATTCCCCCGTACGGAAGCCTTCCTGCCACCACCACCGCTCAGACCAAGAAAGGGAAGGATGGCTCTATCCTCCTCTTCCCCCTCCCTGTCGGTGCCCTCCCTGCTGCCCGAAACCTATGGGGGCCAAAAAATCCCATCAAGAATAAACAGCTACGATAGGAGGCCAGACTCACCACACACCTCTCTGCTGCTGGTCTTCTTTCCTTTCTTGCCTTTGCTCTCTTACACTCTCTGCACTCTCCCGCCTTCTGGGCTCTGGGTCTAGCACGCCTGTGCAATACAATATGAGTGACTCAGAGCCTGCAGTATCAGTCTTCCCATGTGGTTTTGCTGATGGCTGCTGCCTTCAGCAGAGGAAGCTGGAGGAATCTGGGATCTGCTGCTTCAAGCAGCCCCACCAGACAGGACAATTTTCAGTCCCTTCAATCTAGGATTTTCCCAGTTTTCCAGGACTAATGCAAGGCGATACAAAAGCAGGTGGCTCTGACACTTGCAGCTACAAGTCAATTGAGAGTATTAAATTCTATCAAGAATTACTACTTTCAAGCATGGCTAGTGATTTTGGACAGCAGCACTTAAGAAACCTTCAATCAGGCAGTTCTATCACCACACATTTTCTAAAGCATCCCCACTGTCAAAATTTGCAGGAGTTTACAAAGTCTAACCTTCTAAAAGATTAAAAATGTAGGGGATTGCTTTTGTTCAGTTCTGTTTAACAATTTATCATGATTATTGCTTTGCCTCAAACAGTAAAAGATAATTGTTCTAATGTGCCAGTTAGGCCAACATTCTGTACTCTCAATTTGCAGTTATCTGCTGACTGACTATAGTCTGAAAGCAACTTAAACAATGAATGCTGCTGTGCAGATCATATGGGAATAAACTTGGAACCATAAGCATATTTCCAGGGATTAAACACCATGAACCTAGTGGAAATCAGGGCCAACCTACATATGACTCAATGGCTCTTAAGGCTCAATGGGCATTGTACACTTTTTCTAAATCTTTGTTCTTGGGGAAGGCAGATGGGTAGCATAGTTTGGCATATCTTTTCCTACTAGACTGGCAGAGCCAGCTTGCTGATTGTCTGTCTTTGGGAAGGGTCCCAAAGCTTTCCCAGATCAGAATGTAAAAAATCCAACCCCCCCTCCCATCAGTTACCAGTAGAGCAATGCGAGAGAAAAACAAGAAATATATGCCAACTGGGATGAGTAGCAGTAAACAGACCCAAACAAATTTCCAGGTGCTGGAGTAGGATTACATTCTACGAGACCTCCCCAACACTACCACTGCATTATTATTATTATAGTTCGTAATGATAAGTCAAACCCTCAAATTTCACAGAAATGGAAGAAGGCCTCTTTTGACTTCCTCAAGAACAGCACACACATAATTTTGAATAATCTTGTGAATGGTGATGTTAAAATTAAGTCTCTTAAAAGTTTTAATTTCAGGTACATCAAAATTTCACTTTGCATGTCTTTTGCTTTGCAAATTTTGTCACCAATTCTTTCAGGTCAAGCCATCTAGTCTCTTTTGCAACATTGTTAAGTGTATTTATATATATATATATATATATATATATATATATATAAATACTTTGAACTTTGAGAAACTTTGTTCAGCATTTGCCAATAACACTGAAAGGGTGAGGAGCCGCCCTGATTGTTTTTAGCAGCAGAACGGGGTATAAATAAATTTTATTATTTATTATTATTAAGGATCCTTACAGCAGCAGAAACATTAGGAGGTTTTGATACAGTATGAGCAGATGTACAGTATTCCTTATGGCAGCATAGACTGGAAATCCTTAAGCTATTGCAATAAGTTCACAGCACCGATCTTCATCATCAATATCTTTGTTTCCATTGTGCATCCATAATTCTTCCAAATTCTTGCAAGTCTTAAGTACATCTTCAGCAGATTTTTTTGTTGATACTGAATATATCGCACAAAAAGCCAAACAGGGAATAATATTATCGTAGCTGTTGGCATCTCTCTTCAACAGAATGTATGGCCAATCTATGACAACATAGTGGAAACTTACCTTGAATTTCTGCTTTGGATCTTGTGGTGACACTTTTGGGCTTCATACCCCAATTGCTGTTTCTTTCTCCTTTTTCTAACTTACGCTTGATAATATAAGATTTGATAACATTCCTAGCGACTTTGCAATCTCAGTAGCATCTGTCAAATCCTGTTGAAAACCCTCTTCACAACTGCTGCCCACAAGGTAAATCTTGGGCCCTTGCCAAGAATTTAAATCAGCTTCCTTATTTTGAAGTAACTTGTTTCTAACATTACCTTCAAAAAGGATGTAGCATTTAACAAGGGATACCACAAACTCAAACTTACAAATTGCATCAGCAAGGGCCTTAGTCTCAATTCAGGAAGTATTTCCAGATACCTTTTTTGGCTTGCTTCATCCAAGATATCTATTAAAGTATCATATAAATTACCAAGATGATATCTCAGTGGTTTAAAAGCATTGATCTGACTCTCCCATCTTGTTTTGCTCATGGCTTAACAGTTATACCTAAGTCTGATACATATAGCTAGTTAGAATTTACCAATGCTGTGTTGATACGGAGAAATAATTATAGATCTGTTGAACCAAGCTGAAGAAGCAAGCTGCTTTTGGACAAAACTTAGAAGCCTCATTAATTACCCACTTTAAAGAGTGTGCATTGCAGGGCACAAAAAAGACATGTGGGTTTATGTCTAGGATTCTCTTTTGTATACCATTAGCTCTGCCTCTCATAATACTTCTGTTATCATAACCTTGACCATGTAAATTCTCAGTTGGTAATCCCATTTGCTCAAGATGTCCAAGAAGAGTTTCTGTGCTAAAGACAGAGTTTCTGTCCTAAAGGAACAAATCCCAAGTAATGTTATCTTATGAGGACATTCCTTTTATGATATCCTTGGGCTCAGACATCTCATTATCTGAAGGTTTGATTACATCAGCATAATGTGCAATCCTTGTAATATGTTCAATATGACCAACATTCAGGTGTGCAGTTCAAAACAATTAAGTAGTATTTCGTTTGTATGTGCCAATATTTTATGTTTTATGGAACCTGCTAAAAGCTGTATAAGTTCATTTTGGATATCTTTTCCTAGGTAGTGAACCATTGTTTCTTAATCTTTAACTCTGCACAAATGTTCGTTCATGATACATTCTTAGCCAAAAATATCACTAAATTATTTATTTATTTATATATAGTAAGGTAAGGTTTGCTTTTTTGGGGGTGGGTGGGAATATGTTCCATCTGTGGATGGTTGAATTTGTGGATAAAGAATCCGTGGATACAGAGGGCTGACTGTACTGCACCCTTTCAAGTTCAGTGGCTGTCTAGTTGGCTTAATGATAACTATAGCTGCTTTATTTAGAAGGTGTAAATGGAGACTGTGTAATACAGGTGTTTCTTCTTGTTTTTTGAACTCAGCATGGCCACAAATCTGTACCGCTGTTTCTGGGCAAATGCCAAAGCATATCTGAGAGAAGTCCTTTCCATTAAAACATGTTCACACTTACCTATTAAGATGCAAAGTAAAGGAGTTAGCTGCCTATAGCCAAAGGTCTACATAGCATATACTATATTGTCAATAATAAAGTGAGGCTGCTCATTTGCTTTGGTGAAAAAGTAAGCAGCGGGAGTTCTAGAGGAACATGGGGACAAGCCTTTGCTGCACAGCCTTTTGCATTTAAGTATGCTTGCTGATCTGGTGCCATAGGATAGTCTGGAAATTCGAGAAGAATGCTGTGTCTTAGTTTTCTTGGATTCTTCTTTTGCTGTGGAGATTTCTCCCCCCCCTGACCCCGTTGTATCCACCAAAAGGGCTTCTAGTAGATCACTTAAGAGTTTACAGTCTAGGAATTGGGTGCTCACTAGCCTGGGCTGTGAACTTGATTATGCAGTAAAGGGTGCATTAAGTTCCAAAGTTTAGGTAACTATATTTCCAACTACATTATCACTATAAATCTCAAGGTCAGCTGAGTCTGAAGGAGTGTTGGGGCAGGGAAATCTTCTAAAGAACATCATTTACACACTTTGGAACAGCTTTGGCAACAGCAGAATTGGTGACTGATGTTGAAGCCTTGCTTCTACCAATTTGTTGCGATATTACTCTACTGTGACAGCAGTGTCTATGGAGGGGACTAGAAGCACTACATAGCTGAACCACTGTTGATCAAGTAATTGAATTATCTTGCTCCTGGTAGGACTAGATCATTCTGCTGTATATGGTCTATTGAATGATTCTAGAAATGGCACCAGCAAGGATGTGACTATAATCTGTAGAAGACATGGTTAACAGATTGGTGATGGAGAGGCTGGACTTTGTTCCTTTCTATGTGCTGTTAGTTGTTGTTTTTCATCCCTTATAAAAGAGCTTAGGTAAAACTGTAATCGAGGGCATATAGGCAGATGGGATCCATCTGGATCCACACCTTCTTCTAACAGCTCTTCATCTCTCTGTGAGAATACAACATAGAAGCCTCTAAGAGAAGGCTGGGCATTGCTACCCAAGACTTCAGAGTCAGCGCTCTCCTCCTGTAAAGACAAGCAATCCTCTCTTGGGATTGCTGTCCTCCTTATCCCCTGTTTGGATGTTAGATGTGACTGACTGTCGTTTGGGCTGAGCATTAAGGAAATGAAATGGCTGCTTGGGGCTACAGTCCTGACTACATGAGTTGCATGGACAATGACTACTAAATGAAATTCTATGGTTGTTTCTGTGGTATTTATCACAAAGTAGCCACTGGAATGACATTTTAAAGCTTTTGCCATCTTTGCATGCTTTTTGTGAGCTAAGCAAGGGAAGGATAAAATTATTCTTTTATCTGTGCCCGGAGGGACATCTTTGTCAAGACCACTAGCTGCACCTGATCCTTTGTAAGGTCCAGTGGATGTAGGAAAGACTTGCAAAAACTTGCCTTCTGTGTTGCTTTCCATGTGACAAATGCCTGGAACTCTTTTGTGTTGCTGCCGCTGTTAGGCATGCTCCAGCTCTCCTGCTGTTACACTGTGCTGTTTCTGCAGGTGGTCTGAGTATTGCCTGTGAGGATCGGTTTTAGTTATGATCACAGTGAGGGACAAAATTCCTCACCTTTTTTCATCTAGATTAAGACCCTGCTGAAGCAGCTGCTGTTTACATTCTTCAAAACATGCATATTAAATGCAAAAATTAATGTAGTGTCACATCTAGTTTAGCCCTTACTTCCAAGTAAATATGCTTAAGAATGGGATCCACTGTAATCTGGATAATTTTAACAAAAAGATATGTATCAGTATATTACACTGTGAAGGTTTTAGGAACTATCATTTCCCTTTAAAAATATATATTTTAAAATCTATTCAAATTTTGCATTTTTTAAAATGCACCTGCTTATGCTTGTCAATTCAGTTTTGTGCATGGTTTTCTTTCTCTAGCTATATTATTCTCCTTTATTTTTATTTTTTGCATAGTTTATTTCACGCCGACCTCAGAAAATGCAACACTTCTTACCTCTTTCAGTTCTCCCTTTGCCACATCCCTTCTTCTGTTTCATGTGCTATCCCATGCTTTCATATCCCAAATTCCACCTATCTATCCTTGTTAGGAAGCAATTACAATCTCCTGCTGACACTTCTATCTATTTGTAGCATGGGGTGTGTTCTCAGTAGCAGTGAACAGTTCCATAACCTTATACAGCTGAGAGGGAAGAAGAACTTTGGTCCAAGAAGGGACTACTGAGCAGCTTCTGCATGTATACAGAAGTGTTATGATCAACAGTATAGGAGAATTACTTCAAAAAACAAAAGTAGGAAATAGAAGGGATTTCTGAAAACAAACGAGGACACTGAATTCATAGTACTACCGGCTGTGTCAGCCAAACACGTTATTCTCTGCAGTGTGTAGAGGAATCTGGTGGAACTTAAATTTTAGCTCTGTCATGTTGTGTCATCATGGTCTAAGAGGATAAGCCACACAAGGCTGCTACACCATTACAACTTCTGATAAATTTGTCTTTATTCAGAGTTATAGGGTGCTCTATCCTGAAGGCTTGAGAGTGATTACAGCAGTTCTAAATAATAACAGGCAGTTACAGAATGACATGGAAGGGTACAAAATAATTAAAAAAGATAAAAATATAACAAATGTTTTTAACAATCCATCTTAGTCAGCTAAGTGCTTATAACCAAAAAAGTCTAAGTGAAGAAATCTTACAAAATGTGTAGATTAAGTTCAAACTGCGACTTGTGCTTTTCTTGAAGGGAAGAGAATTTCGCAATTGTGAGATAACTGGTGAGCATTCTTTTCAATATACTCACTAAAAGTATATATTATAAAAGGCTGGTGTGAGAGAACCAGAGCTTGGAAAGTTATTTTAAAAACAGTTACAGTTATAATAGCAGGTGTGTAGGTGACAGGGAGTAGTTAATTATAGGTGTAGGCCTAAATTGCATGTCTCAACAGAAGTTTCTTCCCCTTCCTTCCACAGTCCTCAGAAAAATCCAAACTGCCTTTGAAGGGTTTGACAGCCCTCTAGAGCAGGTTTCTGGGGTACATAAGGGGAGTAGAATCATTCTCTTTCCAATTCTGCTTATGAGAGCAGGTCCATAGTAGATACATCCTGTTAGATCCTGTCCATAGTTACAATTTTTAAAAAAGAATTCTTTATTTTCCCATTTAACAAAATAAATATCTAACAACAATAGTTACTTTTACTTTCTTTAAAAGTCCAAACTCACAAGCCACTGAGGCGTTTGGTACAATACACACTATCTTCTCATCCATGCTGCCACCACAACATCCAGAGCAAAGCACAAGCAAGCACTTGAAGCATGTGATATTCCTTCTCCACCATTTAGTCAGGCCACACCACTATAAATGAAAAAGTATCTATAAATGCAAAGTAATTCCTGTCAAGTTATCATCATAATGCAACCTAGTGATTCCTAAGAAAGGAATTAATTTTAAATAACTAATTATTTGTAACTATTTGTAAGCCACTTTGGGTTGTACACAAAAAGGTGGGATATCAATCAATCAATCAATCAGTCAGACGGTTAAGGCAGGACTTTCCTTTCTGGAATTCATGCTGGTCAGTAGTACTAGAAGAACTAATAATAATAAAACCAAAAACCAAAAATAATATTTGTTATTGTTGTTGTCTCGCAAGATGGTTTACAATAAAACTGTTAAAATAAAAGCATATAATCAAAACATTATCAGAAAAATAAATATTACAGGCTCAGCAACAAAATTAATAAAAAGCTTGATAGAATAAAAAAAAAAGCATTAGGGTCCCCTTAGAGTCCACAAGAGAAGGTGCCAAATGTATTTATTAGGGGAAGACATCCATTAAGTTTGAGGCTAACACTGAAAAAGCATTGTTGCTGATATCTGCCTACTGGGAGAACCAAAAGTATAGCCTCAGAGGCTGGCCTAGCAAAGGTGATATGCATTACTGTCACTCCAATAACCTGGCCACACAGTGCAGGCTTTAAGAGTTAATATTATGACTTAAAATAAATTTAGTCTAGAAACCAGCAGATAACCAGCACAATGAAGGTAAAATCTGTGTAAATACAATCACATCTAACAATCATAACTTCTCTTTAACTGTCCTAGCCTCCTAGATTTCTAGAATTATGTTATGTCTGCAATTTTCTGCATCTTTTTAAAGTGGTATATATTGGCAAATGTTCAGTATTTTGACAAATGCTGCTGACCCCTCCAGATGTTACTTTTTAATTTCTTAACTAGTTATATAATATCATTCTCTCTATTCACCTTCCCATACTGGTCCATTGTTCTCTCCCATTCCCCCCCCCCCAAATAATTTCTTACAATGTAATGCAATTAAAATCTTTCTTGAAGCACAGGTCTTTTAGGTTTGTTCATTTGTTTTAACATTATGAAACTTCCTTCAGCCATCTGGGTACAAGAGCAGTATACAAGTACAATTAAAATAACAGAATAATTAAGACAGTAAATCCAAATATAACATCAAGACCAAAAAGAAAGAAAGAAAAAGAAAAAAGCTGCAAAACCAACAAAACAAAGTCAGCTAATCTTAAAATGCCTTAGCCATCAAAATGATTTTGATATGGCACTGAAACTACTGACATGCTGCCACTAGAGCTGGAGCACCACAAGGCTGTCTCTCTTGGTAATTATAGTGTACTGATGTAGTTGTGGAAGAACCAGCACCGATGGCCTTAAGTCATGGAGAGGGTGATATGGGGAAGAGCAATGTAGGGCTTTAAATGTAAGCACTGCATTTTGAAATGGGTTCAGAAGAAGGCAAATAGTTTGATTTCTTCTCATATATGACAATAACAATTTAGCCTTGGCTTCTTATCTTCCCAAGGAACTAAAAATATAGAGCCATGAATTCCGAGATTCACCAAATCATGTTATCTTTATATGTACTCAATAGCTTCTTCACAGTCTCTTACAGTTGTAACTGCCATCTTAGCACATTATTGTCAGTGGAGAAGATGCCAATTAAGCCACTTTTTGAAGATCAATCCTGAGTGGTTAAAAAGTGATTTGCTCATGTGAGCTTATTAAACTACTTTACACTGAATTATGTCTGCACTGACTGGTGGCAGCATTTCTTCATGATTTCTTTCTTGGCCCTGGTGCCTGAAATCCTTTTTTAAAATGGAGATATAAAGGAGCTGAACTTGGGACTTTCTGCATGCTGAGTGTGACAGCACTGCTTCAAAAATATAAACTGACTTAAGCTGAGTCATATAGTACATCACACTAAGAACTTTCTCACAGCTGCTATCCACTATCAGACAAAAGCTTTGCAGTTCTTGCCACCTTTTAAAATGTGATGGAAGTTGAACCTGGGACACTCTATACCAGTGTTTGGTCCTCCAGATGCTTTGGACTTAATCTCCCAGAATTGCTGACTGTTGGCCAAGGTGGCTAGGGCTTCTGGGAGATGAAGTACAAAACAGCTGGAGGACCACAGTTTGGGAATCACTGCTCTATACCATTACACATTCTCTGTGGGATTGTTTAAATGGTGAAAATACTCCCCTAGGAATGAGAGGAGAATCCTACCTGTCTTAATGGCATTCTGCATCATTTCACCATATTAGGAAGGAGGGGCCCCCAAAACATCAAAAACTCTGCAGGAAAAGCCTTTGCAGCTTTTCCCAGAGTTTGTTTTTTTTGAAAAACAGTGAGGGGAAGGCACATTCCTGCTCATTGGGACAAGTGATTCAATATGAATCGCTTTCTCATAGGAGAGGAAGTACAAAGCTGATTGGCTGGCACAGCCTGGGGGCGGGGCTTACTAACAACATTGTTTTATTTTAAAGAAGTTTAGCGGGAAATTGAGATAAATACAAATGTGAGTAAATCACTCGTGGTCACCATCTTGCATGTGAAGCTTATGGGGGCAAAAACACCATTAAGACAAGTTGCAGCTGCTGCGAAATGCCATTACTGCAAGGCACTCCAGGGCTTTTTGCCTTGTACAGTTGTCCCTCCATAGCCATGGATTTAAGTATTCATGGCTTGAAAGTATTCTTTAAAAAAATAATAATCCAAAAAGCAAACCTCGATTTTGCCATCTATATAAGGGATACCATTTTGTTATGCCATTGCATATAATGGGACTTGAGAATTCACGGAATTTGGTATCCACGGGGGGTCCTGGAACCAAACCCCAGCGAATATGAAGGGACAACTGTATAGACAACCCCTGTGATTGAGCTAACAGTCCTCCAGAAGTTTGTATCAATAGGTCAAGTTGAGAAGTGCTTCTAAAGAAGACTATGAAGAAAACCTATTGTCGCTCAGCTCTTCGGCACACATTGTGGGGCATATGGTTATCGTATGTAGTCCTTATATTTCTAAGGCTGAGTAAAAATTTCTCCAAAGTTCATCACTATCATAAGCCATCTCACCTTGAATTCCATACTCTTGCATTTGCTATATGAATGTGAATTTCAGTAAAACAGTAAGTGCAGACTGACAATAAACTGCCACAATCTAATGACCTGCTGAGTGTTGCTATATTTTGTCAAATTAAACATTATGCTAGTTCTACATTTCTACCTTTGCACATTGCTGTATGTAATAGAACAACATAATTAGCCACTGGCACATAGTGTTTATGTTAGCTCTCAAAAGGTTAAGAAGCTGATTATAACTAAAATCAGCTTTGCCTGAGGCTTTGGTGGCTCTGTGTAATCAAATTAGACAGAGAGGGCACAGTGTCACCTAACACAAACCACTGGCATTTATGTCTTTCTTTAAAAAACAAACAAAAAACTTTATCACTGAAAGGTAAGATTTATCTTACTCCCATTTAAAAAAAATACTTTTCTAATAAACCTCTTTCTTATTGAAGTAACATCATTCCAAATTTCTTTATAAAGCAAGTCAGTATGAATGATCCAAGACTACTGGGAATGTTCTCACCAAGCAGCTTTCCGTTCCAACAAAAACTCAGCCATCTGATCCTAAACATCTGAACTGTTATACCAACCTGTCATGCTGGAATTATATCTCTGTACTGCAGGCATAACATTCTGCCATGATTCATGAGCACTTCCAAATATGTCCCATCCCATTTAAAAAAAGAAAAAGAAATCATGACTTTAATAAGAAATTATGACTTGGAGAAAAGGAATAATCAGTAGAACATTAAAATCCAAGATCTGACAAAGAATCTCATGAATATGGCAAATAATCCACAAATTTTAAACAAACTAAACCACTTGAATTATTATCAATTCTTTCTTTCTGTAGTGAAACTGTATTTTTGAAGTAAGATAAATTGATGGTAAAAACAAATAAATTTAATTCTGCCTAATTATTTAAAGAGGAGATCTTGGTATCAGAGGAACATTTCCCATCATGCTATACTCAGATCAAATTTAAATGTAGCTATTGCTTCCTTTATCTTTGTTTTTAAAAGAACAAAACGTGTTTAGGGGAAAAAAGATTTATGAAAAACTTTGCAATACAACACACTGAAGCACTATATAAAAGAGTTCAAAGGATGACAGATTCATTCAAGGAAGAACCAAATGAAGATGATCCTCCAATTTTAGAAAGTGAAGTAGAGGCTGCACTCAGACCACGTGGAAGAAATAAATCACTAGGAACAGATGGCATACCAATAGAGCTGCTTCAGTCTACAAAGTTAGGATCTATTCTAGTTCTAAATAAAATCTGTCAACAAACATGAAAAACAAAAGAATGGTCCACAGGTTAGAAATGTTCAATATACATTCCGATCCCCAAGAAGGGATACCAGGGTGTGCAGTACTGAAGGACTACCACATTCATTTTCCATGCAAAATTCTACAACAAAGACTTTTACCATCTATGGAGAAAGAAATGCCAGATGTCCAAGCTGGGTTCAGGAAAGGAAGAGGCACTAGGGATCATATTGCAAACATACATTGGCTAATGGAGCACACCAAAGAATTTCAAAAGAAAATCAGCCTGTGCTTTATAGATTATAGCAAAGACTGTGATGGTATATAATACATCATGAAAAACTATGGATCACTCTTAAAGAAATGGATGTGCCACAACTTTTGATTGTCCTGATGCATAACCTGTACTCAAGACATGAGGCTACTGTTTTGACACAATACAGAGAAACGGAATAGCATGAGAAGTAAGGAGTGAAAAGTAAGGAGGCATGAGAAGTAAGGAGGTTGGATGCCTTATCTCTGTGAGAGAGTGAGAGAATGTGTGTGGGAATCACTGTCTCTGTGTTACTCTGTTGGACTACACTATGGGACTATATAGTTCTGCCTGGGCATTGCAGTGACAGAACTGTACTATACTTTATGCTGTGATATGTAGTCTGTATGAGAGGTGTGGTGCCCACGCACGCCATGGCCGAAATTAAGTCACACACAAATGGATAGCACTTGTACTTAGGTGTGGATGTTAATAGGGTTGTGGACTAAATAAATAGAAAGTCACTCATGACCAGACTGAATGTAATAAACAAACATAAAGAATGATTTATTGTTGAATAACATAAACATAACTGATTTAAATATTCATTTTCCCTGCATGTTACTTCTCTCTTTCCTCAAGCCAAATATCCTTTTCAACATGAAGTCAAAGGCTTTCACGGCCAGCATCCATAGGTTTTCCGTGGTTTTTTTCTGGGCTGTGAGGCCATGTTCCGGAAGAGTTTATTCCTGACGTTTCATGTGCATCTGTGGCTGGCATCTTCAGGGAATGGTTGGGTAGGGGTGTGTAGGGTTTATATACTGTGAGTCCCTGTTGGAGAGGATATGTCAATTTGTGTATTTGAATGGTTACATCCTGGGGGGAGATATGCAAGGAGGATTAGTGCTTGGCTAATGATCCATTGTCTGCTGGAAATCCCCCTGTCCCTGGGTGGAGTTCATTTGCATATGCTGAGTTTTGATTTTGTTGTTTTTCAGGACTAGTAGCCAAACTTTGTTTACCTTATGGGTTTCTTCTTTCCTGTTGAAGTTGTCCAGGTATTTGTGGATTTCAATAGCTTCTCTTTGCATTCTGACATGATAGTTGTTGGCCTGGTCCAGAATTTCGGTGTTTTTAAATAACATTTTGTGTCCAGGTTGGTTTATAACATGTTCTGCTACTGCTGATTTTTCTGGCTGGCCTAGTCTGCAGTGTCTCCCATGTTCCTTGATTTGTGTTTGCACACTGCATTTAGTAGTCCCTATGTAAACTTGTCTACTGTTGTATGGTATGCTGTAAACTCCAAAATCAAAACTCAGCCTCTCATTAGCACATTATATCCCTTCACAGTCCACTCCCTTCTCCAACTGTCCTCTTCCTTAAACTAACTCTAACAACTAACTCCTAAGTTCAACTGTCATGGCTCAAGCCTCTCACTACAACTAACTCTCATTCTATTTGTCCACATAGCAGTCCATCACAAGAGGAGTCTCAGACTCATTGTAAATATCTCCATAACGTGTTCTAGTAAAGAGAAGTAGTTTAGACACACATCTATGTCTGTATGCTCCTTTCTTCGCCTGATGAAAGCAACACTGCTACAACCAATTTTGCTGCCTGGTCCTCTTGATATGCACAGAGGAACCAGTGCACTACTGTGTTAGGTTATGGGCCCAGTCTGCACCACTCTGCTGTGACTAGTCGATGCCAGTAAGCTGCAGAGTGTTGTCTGAGAAGTTCCTGGCCAAGAGTGCAGCTCTGTGAGTAAGAGCACAGCTAGAGAGGGGCTTGGCAGCTTGATTTATTGCTGAAATGGCATTAGTTTCTAACCTCAGTGGAATGCCTCTGGAGAGGCTCAATGAGTGAAATTATTTCAACTGGTCCATGAAAATGCAGATGTTTCTGAGAAAGGAGAGCTGCTGGGAACCTGTGGTGCATACCGCTGCACAGCCTACAGCAGCTGAGAGAAAGACAGAGGAAAGAGCACATGCAACCATTATAGTGGGGCTGGAAGATGCACAGTTGGTGTATGTCCAAGATTTGCAAACAGCCAAAGAATGTTGGGATGCTGTGCGGGAGATTTGTGTTTGTGAGATGGCTGGATCAAAAATTTTACTCACGAGGAAGCTCTACAAAGCCCAGCTCAGACCAGGTGATGATGTATCTCTGCATTTGCAACATATAAGGTGTTTGTCAAATTGCATGAGGCGGGGCTGAATTATATTGAAGCATTAAAAGTTTATATAATTCTGAGCTCTTTGGATTAGAGTTGGGATGCATTAATTAACTGCATGGAGGCGATTCCTAAGTGAGAACTGTTGGTGAATTATATCTCTGGGAGGCTGCTGGAAGAGCAACAGAGACGACAGGCTCGTAAAGATGAAGAAAAACAGAACAGACATTAAGGTAAAGATGGCAATGCTAACTCCAACTCCAAAGTGCTCAATAATGAGGCTATTGAGTCTGTGTTCATAGCCAGAAAGTACTGGAACTGTGGCTCTACACATCATTTAGCTAAACAGTGTCCAAAAAAGGAACAAGAGAGCAGCCGTAAATCAAAGAAAAGAGGCAGTCAGTGTACTCAAGCTGTCTCGGCTGTGGTGGGAAAAGAAAATTCCACAGAATTAAATAATTGGGTGCTAGACTCTGGATGTTCTGTACATCTAGCTAACAGTGACTCTGAGTTTGTGAAAATGTCAGAAGCTAGAATTTGTAAGGTGAAACTTGCTAATGATGTAAATCTAATGTGGAAAGGGATGCAACATGCTTCATTCCCAGTTTTGGCCATAATGTTGACAAAGTAACATATGTCCCATTGCTCGAAATGTCATTGCTGAGCAGCAGCATTCTTGCTGCTGCTGGGTATGAAATCAATTTTACTGGTAAGAAGTGTTATGTGTTAAAGAATGGACAAATATGTGCTGATGGAGAATTAAAAGATCAGCTGTATTACATGAAGCCAAAAGCTGAGAGTTCAGCCAAGGCTGTAATGATACACCCATTCACAACACCCATTCATATCCATGTAATGCACAGAAGATTAGGACATGCAAGTTTTAAAGTATTAAGAAAAATGCCTGAAGTGTGCCATGATACTCAGGTGAAACACTGTGTTTTCCTAAACTGCTCAACTGGTAAACAAGCTAAGAATAAGGTGTCGGCTATTCCTAAGTTCAGTGACGGAGTGTCAAAAAGAATTTTTGAACTGGTGCACACAGATCTAGCTGGACCTTTTTCTCCATCTTTGAGGAGAGCCAGATTTGCTATGATTATTGTGGATAATTTTTCTGATTTGGTTTTTGCTATTTATTGAAAAACAAATCAGAAGCTTGTGATGTATTTCAAAATTGGTGCAATTATGTGG
The DNA here is from genome assembly GCA_030847615.1 of Gambelia wislizenii. Classification (NCBI taxonomy): domain Eukaryota; kingdom Metazoa; phylum Chordata; class Lepidosauria; order Squamata; family Crotaphytidae; genus Gambelia; species Gambelia wislizenii. The sequence continues at coordinate 380,441,545 of JAUMIR010000002.1, read as the reverse complement.
AAAGGAAACATGATGTGAGAGTTGGTTCTCTACAAAGCAATAGAGGAGGAGAAGTTATGTCTACAGAGTTTCAGAAATGGTTAAAAAAGAAGGGCATATTTCATAGATGTTCCGCTCCATTTATGCTAGCCCACATGGTGTGGCAGAATGCAGATTTGGTGTGTTGCAAAACATGAAGGAGTCTTTGATGTTTGATTCTGGAATGGATCAAAAGTACTGGGGCAAAGCAATGCTCACTGCTAATTATATCCAGAACAGATTGTGGAATTCTGTGGTACAAGACACAGCATATTTTATGTTGTATGGCAGGAAGGCATCTGTCAGACATCTGAGAATTTTTGGTAGCTATGTTTGGGTGAACATTCCCAAAGCTACAAGGAGAAAGGGGTCTCCTAAAGTGCAAAAATTCAGGTTTGTGGGTTATGAGGTTGGCTCAAAGGCATATAGGTTTGCACTGGGAAATGGGAAGGTTCTAATTTCCAGAAATGCTGTTTTGAGAAGCATAGTAATTGGCGCCAAGTGTGTTCTAACCCTGAAGTGCTTCTGCTTGTTAGTGATAATGCTCATGAGCTGCAACAGATGCCAGAGCAGGTTTCACCTGGTGCTAGAAGTCCTATAGAAGTTAATCAGAAGTGGCAGCAATGGAGAAGTCCAAAACAAGCAGAAAGCCGTGAGGAAGAGGAAGTTACACAATTTTTTATGCCTAGAAGGTCGAGTCGTGAGACAAAAGGTGTTCCACCTCAAAGATTTACAGTGCAAAATGCTGTGAGGGTTTGCCAAGTTACATGTGAGCCTAACAATTACAATGAGATTCTGCAATTGCCTCCAGAGGAGAGGAAATGATGGGACTCTGCAATGAATTCTGAAATGAGTTCTATGAATATGCACAATATTTTTGATGTGGTTGATCTGCCACCAGGGCAACAAACTGTTGGGTGCAGATTGATATATAAAAAGAAAAAGCTGCATTCTGGTGAAACCAAGTACAAAGCCAGATTAGTTGCACAAGGGTTTTCACAGGTAAAGTATTCTTCATATGATGAGATTTTTGTGCCCATGCAAAATCTCAAAGTATAATGGTAGCATTGTCTGTGACTAGTCTGAATAATTTTAAAGTGCAATACTTTGATACTGACACAGCATAACTGAATGCTGAGTTGAAGGAAACCATTTATATGCAGCAAGCACCTGGATTTCAAACTAAGAACCCAAATCAAGTGCACAAGTTTAAAAAGTCGATCTATGGATTAAAACAATTCGTGAAAAATTGGCACAAATGTTTGAATCATAGAATCATAGAATTGCAGAGTTGGAAGAGACCACGAGGGCCATCCAGTCCAACCCCCCTGCCACGCAGGAAATCTTGATCAAAGCATTCCCGACAGATGGCCATCCAGCCTCTGTTTAAAGACCTCCAAGGAAGGAGACCCCACCACGCTCCGAGGGAGTGTGTTCCACTGCCGAACAGCTCTTACTGTCAAAAAGTTCCTCCTCATGTTGAGGTGGAATCTCTGTTCCTGGAGCTTGCACCCATTGCTCCGTGTTCCAGTCTCTGGAGCAGCAGAAAACAAGCTTGCTCCATCCTCAGCGTGACATCCCTTCAAATACTTAAACAGGGCTATCATATCGCCTCTTAACCGTCTTTTTTCCAGGCTAAACATACCCAGCTCCCTAAGTCTCTCCTCATAAGGCTTCGTTTCCAGACCTTTCACCATTTTAGTTGCCCTTCTCTGGACACGCTCCAATTTGTCAATATCCTTTCTGAATTGTGGTGCCCAGAACTGGACACAGTATTCTAAGTGAGGTCTGACCAAGGCAGAATAGAGTGGCACTATTACTTCCCTTGATCTAGACACTATACTTCTATTGATACAGCCCAAAATCGTATTGGCCTTTTTAGCTGCCGCATCACACTGTTGGCTCATGTTCAACTTGTGGTCTACTAGGACTCCTAAATCCCTTTTGCACGTAGTCTCATTCAGCCAGGTCTCTCCCATCCTATATTTATGCATTTCATTTTTCCACCCTAAATGCAGTACTTTACATTTCTCCGTATTGAATTTCATTTTGTTAGCTTTGCCCCAGCTCTCCAGTCTATCCAGGTCATTCTGAATTTTGATCCTGTCCTCTAGGATATTAGCTACTCCTCCCAATTTGGTGCCATCTGCAAATTTAATAAGTATGCCCCTAATTCCCTCATCCAAGTCATTGATAAAGATGTTGAATAGCACTGGGCCCAGGACAGAGCCCTGTGGCACCCCACTGGTCACATCTTTCCAAGACGAAAAGGAGACACTGCTGAGCACCCTTTGGGTTCAGCCGGTCAACCAATTACAAATCCATTGAACAGTTAACTTGTCTAGCCCACATTTTACAAGCTTGTTTGCAAGAATGTCATGGGGAACCTTGTCAAAGGCCTTACTGAAATCAAGGTATGCGATGTCCACAGCATTCCCTTCATCTACCAAGCTGGTAACTTTATCAAAAAAAGAGATCAGATTAGTCTGGCATGACTTGTTTCTCTGAAACCCATGTTGACTTCTTGTGATTATGGCATTGCCTTCTAAATGTTCACAGACTCTCTGTTTAATGATCTGCTCTAGAATCTTCCCTGGTATTGATGTCAGACTAACTGGACGATAATTGTTGGGATCCTCTTTTTTCCCCTTTTTGAAGATGGGGACAACGTTTGGCCTCCTCCAGTCTGCTGGGACTTCTCCTGTTCTCCAGGAGTTCTCAAAGATTATTGCCAATGGCTCTGAGATTATATTTGCCAGCTCTTTTAATACTCTTGGATGTAGTTCATCTGGTCCTGGAGATTGAAATTCATTTAGATTAAGAAGGTATTCCTGTACTACCTCTTTACTTATTTTGAGCTGGATTTCCCCTATTGTGTCCTCCGTTCCATTATCCTCAGGTTGGTCCTCCTTTTCCGAAAACACTGAGGCAAAGAAGGTGTTGAGTAATTCTGCCTTTTCTCTCTCCCCTGTTAGCATTTTGCCATCTTCTCCACGTAGCGGCCCTATCATTTCCTTCTTCCTCCTTTTGCTGCGGACATACCCAAAAAAACCCTTTTTATTGTTCTTAACCTCCCTAGCAAGCCTGAGCTCATTCTGCGCTTTAGCTTTTCTGACTTTACTCCTACACGTGTTCGCTATCTGTTTGAATTCTTCTTTGGTGATTTCCCCCTTTTTCCATTTACTATACATGTTCCGTTTAAAACTTAGCTCCACTGAAAGTTCTTTAGTCATCCATCCTGGTTTCTTGAGACACCTCCCATTTTTCTTCCTCAATGGTACTGTTTGAAATTGTGCCTTCAGTATCTCCTTTTTGAGAAAGTCCCATCCATCTTGAGGTCTCTTCTCTTTTTGTATTCCTGACCATGGGATCACCCCCAGTATTTCCCTGAGTTTATTGAAATCAGCTCTCCTAAAGTCAAGAATGCGTGTCTGACTATGCCTGGCTTCTCCTTTCCATTGTATAACAAACTCCAGGAGAACATGATCACTCTCACCTAAGGATCCCACCACTTGCACCCCATTAACCAGGTCATCTCTGTTGGTTAGGATCAGATCTAAAATAGCTGACCCCCTTGTTGCCTCTTCCACCTTTTGGACCATGAAATTGTCTTCCAGACATGTAAGGAATTTGCTAGACCTTGTAGTTTTGGCTGAGTTAGATTGCCAGCAAATATCAGGATAGTTGAAGTCACCCATCCCTACTACATCTCTCCTTTCTGCATGTGTGTTCATCTGTTCTAGAAAGGCAACATCCAATTCCTCCGTCTGATTTGGGGGTCTGTAGTAGAGTCCCACAATAACATCCCTGTTGTTTCCCTCCCCTTTAATTTTTATCCAGACGCTCTCCACCTGGCTTCCAGTATTGATGTCGTGGATCACTTCACTGGTGTAAATATCCCTGACATATAATGCTATTCCTCCTCCTTTCCTGTTTGGCCTGTTTCTCCTATAAAGGTTATACCCCTCTATTCCTACATTCCAATCATGAGACTCGTCCCACCAGGTTTCAGTAATGCCTATTATATCATATTTGTTTTGTAGTGCGAGGAGTTCAAGTTCATCTTGCTTATTTCCCATGCTCTGTGCATTAGTGTAGAGACATCTGAGACCATGTGTTCCCTTTACTTGCTTCCTGTGCAAGTTTTTTTGCCTGCCACTGTTGGGTTCTTGCGCTGTTTGCCTTGTTCCCTCTGTGACAGTTTGACTATTTTCTCCAGCCCTTTTGCCTTCCAGAATACTGTCTCCCTCCCCCATTTGACTCAGTTTAAAGCCCTCCTGATCAAATTCTTGAGACTGTTGGCAAAAATGTTTCTTCCAACTTTTGTAAGATGCACCCCATCTCTTGCCAGAAGTCCCCCCGCATGGAAGCGCAGTCCATGATCCAAGAATCCAATTTGTTCTTGGCAACACCATCTACGGAGCCAGTTGTTTACGTCAGCTATTTTCCTCTCCCTTCTTGGACCATGCCCTTCAACTGGCAGAAGAGACGAGATGACCACCTGTGCGTCCATTTCTTTCAGCTTCCTCCCCAGGGCCTCATAATCTCTTCTGATCTTGGGAAAGCTGTGCCTTGCAGTATCATTTGTTCCCACATGGACCAAAAGGAAGGGGTAATGATCCGTAGGCTTGACGAGTCTTGTCAGCCTCTCGGTCACATCATGGATCTTTGCCCCAGGGAGACAACACACCTCCCGAGTCATCTTGTCAGGGCCACATACCACTGCTTCTGTACCCCGCAGCAAGGAGTCCCCCACCACCACCACACGCCTCCGCTGAGGCTTCGCAGCTGCTGTTCCTTGTGATGGTCCTCTCAAGGTCCCCTGCTCTACCCCTGAAGTCTGTCCATGCTGTTCTTCCTCGTTGTCCTTGATAAGGGAAAGGGCTTCGAATCGATTCTGTAGCTGCAAGCTGCTGGAAGAATCCCTGGATTTTCTTGTTCTGTGTGCGACATTCCTCCACACAGTGTGGGAACCACTGTCTATGTGTTACTCTGTTGGACTATGCTATGGGACTATATAGTTCTGTCTGCGCATTGCAGTGACAGGACTGTACTGTACTTTATGCTGTGCTATGTAGTCTGTATTAGAGGAGTCTCAGACTCATTGTAAATATCTCCATAAAGTGCTCTGGTAAAGAGAAGTAGTTTAGACACACGTCTGTGTCTGTGTGCTCATTTTTTCGCCTGATGAAAGCAACTCTGCTACAAAAACTTTTGCTGCCTGGTCCTCTTGATATGCTCAGAGAACAGTGTGCTACTGTGCCAATAACCTTGGACATTACACAGGAAAGAATAAAACTAGAGACTTGGATATTAGGAGAACATTTCTGTAACAGTAATTAGCTGTTTTTTTCGCTAGTCAAACAGTACAATATAGCGAAGATAAGCTGTACATTAGAGCAATATTATAGTAAAAACACTAAAGATGTTATATTTAATAAGAATTGTACACAGTGTTATCTTAATATGATGATGATATTTCTGGTTATATACAAGCTCCATCTTTCCTCAGCCCAAATGCAGAATGGCCCTCCATACATCCCAACTGCCATTGTCCTGACCAAGGAGGGAGAGAAGCTAAGGTGGGCACAATTCCATCTTGCCTTAGCCCAAAAGCAGAAAATCCCTTCCTCCATCCCAATTGCCATTGCTCTGGCCAAGGAGGGAGAGAAGCTAAGACAGGCACAACTCCTCCATCTTGCCTCAGCCCAAAAGCAGAACAGCCTTCCCGAATGCTAGACTTAATCCCTTCCCCTATTGCCATCCCCTTTCCTTTTGTATCATGTCTTCATTAGATTGTAAGCTTGAGGGCAGGGAACTGTTTTGTTGTTCTTTTTCTTGTAAAGTGCCATGTACATTGATGACAGTCTAGAAATATAATAATAATAATAATAATAATAATATCAGCTTCACAATGTTTTGAATTAGATATACACTGCTTTTGTTGGTGGTTGGCCTAGAGCAAATCATGCCTGAACTCTCCCTAGAAGCCAAGATTAGTAAACTGAGACTGTTGTATTTTACCCATATCATGAAAAGACATGGCTCACTAGAAAAGACAATGGGGTTGTCTAGATCGAGAAAATACTCCTCATAGTATTCTTGGAGAATACCTTTTGTCCCAACAAGATCTGTATGAGATTCATGGTATTCGGAAGGAAGGGGGGGGGGACTCCAAAAACTGTTCAGGAAAAGCCTTTGTGACTTTCCCCAAAGTTTTAAAAATAATGCGTGGGAATGCACATTACCACTTGGTCAGACAATTTGGGATGCTGCACATTCTCGGAGAGGAGCGGAAGTTGATAGTTTATCGGTTGGACATATGCTGGGGTGGGCTTGCCAGCAAGGAGGAGTCGAAAGCGCCATTTTTTATTTTTGCATTGCCAATCATGTATATTTTTGCATTGCCAATCATGCATGTTGTTGCTGTTCGGAGGTGACCAAGTTGCTTTTTTAAAGCAGAAGGTCGCACGTGTGCACCTTTGCTTTAAAGTTTAAAAAAATACTGTAAAATGGCGCCAACATGTGGAGAAAAATAACACACTCATTTACTTAGCCACCATCTTGATCCACAGGCGTGCGCACTTCAAATGTAGATAGCTTTGCAAATTATCGATTTTGCCAAAAGACTGTGGAGACAAATGAACACTGGAATTTGCAATATTGCCCAGGAATCAGCATTATATCCTCTTGTTTAGACAAGCCCAATAATGCTTGGGAAGGTAGAAGGCAGTAGGAAAAGAGGAAGACCACACTCGGGATGGATAGACTCAATCAAGGAAGCCACAGCCTTGCGTCTGCAAGACCTAAGCAGGGCTGTTGTTGAATGGGTGCCTTGGAGGTTGAAGCTGACTTAACAGCAATGAACAACAATAAACAAAAAGCTTTAAGGAAGTTAACCCTCCAAGAATTTTATGCACAAATCTATGGATAGATACTGGCAGCTATGCTAAACACAAATACGAATTCTACAACTGCATTGCTACATTTATTAGAATTAAAACATCAACATTGCCCCCATTTTAACTCAAAAATGTACAGAAGTATGTAAGTATGTTTGCGCAGCCTGATTATCATAACTAAGGTTCTAAGATCACCACAACTGTGATAAATATTCACAAACTCATGTGTCATTAATTAGCTTAGTTTTCTTGAACTGCAGATTGTACTTCAATGCAACAAGCCATACCCATCCTCCCCCCAACACCCAAAAGTGGGGAAACAGCCCTACAAGTTTAACAGAAGACTAGACACATGATGGTGCTCTATATTTATGATGAAACACTAATGACTCTGCTATTCATCCCATATACAATCTATTGCAAGGAAATACATTAAATTAAGGGGGAAATCCCTTAACAATAAAGAGAAATGTATACAGTACATTAAAAAATGTGGCACACAATTCTATAACAACAACAAAATTATTTCAAACACACTGACATTTGGACTGTATAATCAGCCAATCTAGAAACATTATCCACTTTAAAAAGGAAAAAAAAGTATGCACTTGAGACACTTGCCATGCATATTTTACATTTAATGGTAACTTCCTAAGACTTTCCTCTCCTTTTCATATGTGAATTCTTCAGAGGCAATATCTTTTTCGACAGAATGTATTACACTCATTCATTTACACCTATTACAGATCATTCATCTGAAACAGTTAACAGCCAGCACGTTTCTGTATTTTAAATCTTCATTTATTGCTTCAGAAAGTGTGCAAGAAGATTAGGATGTAAAACCCTCCGAATGAGGTAGGAGTGGTCATGACCAATAGGTCAACATAGAACTGGGCCAATTCTGCCTTCTAAACTCAGCGAAGTGGAACTAAGTGTGGCCAAACAACTTGCCGGTTGGACTCTGGCCAAGAGGCTCAAAACTGCTGACTGTTGCCACATTCTTTCAGTTTTAATAAAAGGACTCACTTAAACATTTGCTAGAGTGCCAGCTGCATTTGCAAACTAAAATAAAGGGAGTACAAGTGAAGCAAAGATATTCTCCTTAACACATTTTACTTTTTTTTTTTTTACTAGTAATTTCACTTCATTGCAACAAATCGCTATAAATGGATTAGTGGCATAGCTCCAGAAAGCATGTCACAGATCTCTACTGAACATATAAACTGTTCTATAAAGCACACTCAAAGAATCTCTAATTCTTAACTTTCTATTAATATATAATTTACAAGACAAATTTTATTTCAAGATTAATGTACCACTTCAATGAGTCTAGGCACAAAAATCACAATCAGAAATTAATACTGGAACACTTTTAAATGCTGAATAATGTTAATATTATAGTAAATTACTACTTCAGTACATTTTAAACTTCTTACTGCTGTGAGGAGGATAAAGCCCATTACCATCATACTGCACATTAGTAAGTGTGCTAATATTTAAAAATGTAAATACTGAGACTGAGGTCTATAAATTAATCATTGAACTAAATTTAATTGCACTTAATGCATAAGCAAAAACTCTGGGACTCTTGAAAGGTCTGGCCCTATGTAGGTTGGAAAGATAGACAGGTATCTTTTTTTCTCTGCCCACTCTTGTCAGCAGTAAACTTAATGTTGTATTGTTTTTCCGTCCTATACCTATAGCCAATTGATATATATTTTAAAAATATTTTATTTCTATTCCTCTTCCTGGGCTTCTCAAAAAGGCCTCTTCATAAAGCTATGGAACGACCTGCCGGATGAGATCCATCCTACCGGTATTACCATCCTAGAAGCCTTTAAAAAGGCTGTTAAGACGGACCTCTTCCGGCAGGCCTTTCGAGATTAGCCTTCCAGATTCAAACAAAAACAAAAACAAAAAACAAATCTACACACAATTTTATTGAATTTGTACTTGTAAATTTTAATATATTCTGCTGTTTAATTTCTATTTTATTGCTTTTTGTTGTTTTTATGATTGGGGGAGGGATGGGATATGGGATTTTTTTTAAACTTTGAGCTTTTATTGTTATAATATCTTATTGTTATAATTATGTTGTACTCCACCTTGATTCCTTAGGGAAAAGGCGGAATATAAATATATTATTATTATTATTATTATTGTGAAATATACATTTAAACTTCAATGAAACTGAATTTATCTAAACAATAAACTACCACACAATTAGTTCATTTGAAAAGCAAAATGGTAATAATAGCTTTATCGAATATACATGATTCTGTTCCCCATTTTTTCTTAGCTAATTCATAGGAAAAATGCAAAAATATTATTATGAGTGATCAATTGCACAATGCATGTTATTACGTCTCTTTAAAAATCAGTTCCTTTGGAAAAAATCCGCCAATACCTATAGGGAACAAATATTAAACTGTTCTGTTTTAAGGAGTGGCGATATAAGAACCATGCCAAATGCCAGTAGTAGTCAATTATTTTATCAAATTATTAACAGTTTTAACTATCTTTCTCAAGAATTACTGAAAAGGACTGTTGAAAAAATAAGTTCTTCAGCAATTTATTTAATAAAAGACATTGTCTATCAAAAGCAAACTGATTGTGTCGTTTGAGAACTAACTTCCCGTGGAATGCTGTCCTGACACTTATCATAGGATGCTTCATTAGAGCAGACAGATGAAATTGCAAATATGTAAGCCGCAATAATTTGACCTCAATTTTAATGTATAAAAATTCTCCTGCACATTCTGTTGCTTGCATGCCTTTTTTTGAAGCTATGTTAGTGTTTGAAATAATCTTTAATTCAAATTGCATCTTTACTTTTATTCTCCCTCTAAATAGAGGATAGGAAGTAGATGGATATAACTTAGTGAAGCTGCTAAGATGAGTTGTTGGCAGGGTGAAGTGGTAGATTTTAGTAATAGCTGGAAGCTGGAAGTGGTTCTGAGCTTTGAAGTCAGTATAGCTTTGATGTAGTACTCCCCTAGTTAATCGCAAGATAGTCTTGAAAGAAAAGACTTTCCAAATACTATTCTTAGTGTCACTGCTTGAAAAATCCTTGTATCATTTTTTTTAGTAAAGATCTTCAAATCTGGCCTCAGACTGCTCCCTCCTCTTTCATTCTCAGACTCTTTTGAAAGGCCTTTAAAATTTAAATTGTAATTAAAACCAAGCCTTATTTAGCTTGCTGTTTACTAGTTGAAAAATGCAGTGTTCAGGTAGTGGTCTTATAGTGCTCAAACACACTCAGAGGGCATAATGCTGGGACCCACAGGGTGAAAAAGTGGTAGGGGTCAGTACTTTTTGGAACATGTTCCTTCTCTCTGTGTATCTTGAAAAGGTCCCTGATCTCAGTAAAAGGCATCATAAAAAGTACAGTGCAAAACCACAATACGATACCAACTATACGCTAACACGCATTGGAAACTGCTTAATGCAGTGTAGATGTGTAAATTGCTATTGCTTTAAAAAAAAAACAATTTGTAAGCCGCTCTGATAGCCTTGTGGGTGAAGAGCGGGGGGTGGTGGTGTTTAATAAATAAATAAATAAATAAATCCCTCCTACTAAGATAAACTGAAGCTATGATAGAAAATACTCATGGAAAGATGAGAAATGGAAAAGAGCTAAAATTTACTTAAAAGAAAATCAAACTTCTTTGTTATTAGTACACTGATCTGTTGGAAATGTCTGCAAAATAACACAACTCTATATCTTTAATACTCTGTACTTCTTCTGATCTTAATTTTAAATTTCATACACAAATAAAACTGCATAGTGTAGCTGTTAGTCCAGCTCTGGGAGAACAAGAACGTTAAAGCAGTTAAACCATAATCTTTTATCTGCAGTGAAGGGCTGATAATCTGTGCACATTTGTACATGAACTCTGAAATGAAGCTGCCATTCATAAAATCCTATGCTCATCTAAACAGAAGGGAATAAAGAACATGGCATGTGACCAGTAAATTATGAGAGAGCAACACCTCAAGGTTAGAGGTCGCTGAAGATTTCAACAAATCTCACCAGATATGGCAACAGATTAAACAAGGAGACAGATTGCCCTCCAACCTTAATCTGTTAAGACCTTTGAAGTCTTATGGTGACCTCTATTCTGCTCTTTCATATTAGTTGTTAGTTACACTAATTACAGCCTAATAGTATCCTGGTGCCAGACAATTTTTTTTTCTAAAGCCATCCAGTGAAAAAATATCAGAAAAATGGTGACTGCTCCAGCCAAATTGCACATCACAAGCACTCACACCCAATTTACACTAGACCTTATAAACCTTTATAGACAACAATGGGAAAGTCATCAATAGTGTTGTGCAACTCTGCATAGCATTTCTTCCTGTAGGAAGTTCATAAATCAGACCAAAGTGGTCTTAATGTAAAAGCTCAGAATTTGGGGACAAATGGTGAGGAAGGCAAAACTTTATCCTAAGTGCAAGATAACTTACAATTTAATAAACTAAAGGAATTTAAACTTTGTTAGAAGGAGCAGGCACCTCTAATACTTCTATCAACATGAAACATTTTAAGACTGCTGCTCCAGAGATTAGAACACGGAACAATGGATGCAAGCTCCAGGAACAGAGATTCCACCTCAACATTAGGAGGAACTTTCTGACAGCAAGAGCTGTTCGGCAGTGGAACACACTCCCTCAGAGCGTGGTGGGGTCTCCTTCCTTAGAGGTCTTTAAACAGAGGCTGGATGGCCATCTGTCCGGGATGCTTTGATTGTGATTTCCTGCATGGCAGGGGGTTGGACTGGATGGCCCTTTTGGTCTCTTCCAGCTCTACAATTCTATGACATCATGTGTGTTTCTGTGTGCGTGCCTTCAGGTTGTGTGCGTGCCTTCAATTTATGGTAACCCCATGAATTCCATAGGGTTTTCATAGGCAAGGGATATTCAGAGGTGGTTTTGCCAGTTCCTACTTCTGGAATATAGTCCATAGCACCTGATATTCATTGGTGGTCTCCCATCCAAGTACTAACCAGGGCTGACACTGCTTAGCTTCCAAGATCAGATGGGATCTGTCAGACCTTAAAGACCAGCTGACATGGATACCTCTCTTTGGATTTATGAAATATCTCTTCATCATATCCCAGATATTCTTGGTAAGATTCAACAGCATGCATGGGTGCAGTGGGATTTTTAAAAGTGTTTTTCTTCTTTGAGCATGAGATCATTGTGTCATATCAGAAATTCCTTCTGAATTCCTTATCTTCAAAAGTGAATAGTTATGATGTACATCAGTGGCTCTTAGAATCTTTTCTTTACCAGAGACCCCCTTTAACTCAAGATTTAAAACCCTAACAATAACAATAGCAACAACAACTACTACAACAACAATGCATTTATACTATCCATTAAACCTTCCCTCAGATGCACTGGAAGGGGAGGGAAGACTTTTCTCCTGCTTCTTCCTGCAAGTTTGTGGCTGGAGCAGAATTGAATGGCAATGCACAGGCCAAGCCAGCCAGCTTTTGCATTGAGTCCTGTCACATGGCCACTCTACTGCAGGCAGGAGATGGGACGAAAAGCCTTCAAGCCTTCGTGTACCCCCTGTGAGGACATCGTGGCCCCGAGGGGTCCCTGGACCACAGGTTAAGAACAATTATACTAGAAATTTTCACAATTTTAACCCATTATCATGAATTTCCACCCCTTCCATTATTCTGGTTCATATAAAAAGTGGCACCTAAATGTTGGTCCTGTTCAGTAAATCAGGGTTATATTTTTCCTCTTGCTGGGTAATTTCTTATACTGCATGCTGTACATACAATAGGAAGGGATGATATTTTGTACTTTGGCTCAGGCAACAACTTTTTTTCAGATGGTTCAAGCAGCTAGTAGCATATATGAGAACTTTCTAGGTGCATTCATATTTGTTTTGGCTAATTTAGCCACTGGTGGGTGTTGCAGGTTTCAGGATACATACAGGATTATTTGATAAAAAAGCAATGTTCCAGAAAGATAAAACCTGTGTGTTACCCACATCTGTCTCTAGCCTTAAGCAAAATATGGTGGAAAATTACACAACTACTTCACAATACAAATGCATACAGTTTTCTTGGTTTTTAAGTTCAAGTTTCACAAGATATGGTTCACAGGCTGCAAACTCATTTTCTAAACCAGGCAAAATGCCAGATCATATAACCAAAAAGACATACACAGAGCATTAAACAAAATTAATGTGGCAATTTAAACCACTTAAAACTGTTGTTTTAAGCTGCCTGTAGATTTGGGCATGCATCACTGCATAGGTTTACATTAGTCCACATATCTGAGCTAATCTTTTACAACTGATAATTGTGCCTTCATTATTTTTTTGCAGAAGTACTTTAGTTCAGCCAGGTACTTCAAACCGGATACTTTAAATACCAGAAGAAATTATGTAGACTGTATTATACAAATGGGGGGGGGGGGAGAATATAATACTGTTTTGAGATCTTTGGTTTCAGCTTCTTTGAACGTCTGTACAAATTCTTCACATATGAAGAGATAAATATTCAGGAAATGAAAAAAGGAATTTAAAGTAAAATTTCAAAAGAATCTGTAAGCTAAACTATTTGTGATTCAGAAAAAATGGAAATGATTAAATGTCTCCAAATGTTAAATTAATATATTTTTTAAAATCTCAGAACTGTTTTTATTCAAGTGAATGCTAATGATAATTGTAACGGGGACTGGGAACCAAATATGTTCTTATGATTGTATATATATTGCTTTTCTCTCTTTAAAAATGAAAAAGAGACTCAAGTAACTTTGAATACATGAACATAATAGAATCTAGGGTTGGTAAGTGTCCCTTATTATAAGGGATGTCCCTTATTTGAGGACCACAAAACTTGTCCTTTATAGGGCTGGCAGGTGTCACTTATAAGGACTCTCCCCTATCTGAGGTTTGGAAAGCTTCTGCTTTTATACAGATTGCCAAATAAATAAATAAATAAATAAATAATCCAGTATTTGGGGGGGAATGGGCCCTTCATAAAGACAGAAATGTGTACACCATATAATCTATGAATGTGAACAATATGCTAATTTTAGAGAAATACATGGCTAGATTAACTGAAATCAATACGTTCATCTCATTGTTAATAACTACATCGTGATTGCAAACCCTGCACATGATGGATTTCGACTGTCCCTTATTGCTAATTTGAAAACCTGGCAACACTAGCTGGATCATAACAACCTTCATTAATTCATTCTAACAAAAAAGATCACAACCACAAAATAAAACAAACACTTAAAAACCTACCATGTAACTTCTTTATCAGAAATTAAGATGGCTAAATTTTAGAACCCAACGTATCACAGATACTGACTGATTCTTTCTCTAAAGCCATAATTCCATTTACCTCAAAGTATCTGAAAATATCAGGATGCAATAACTTGCTGTGAAACAAATCTACTTTACCAACTTGCTTTAGCACAATTGTAAGAGTGTGTGTCTAAGTGTGTGCATACAAATGGGGAGGGACAGTCTTAGACTTTTCCCCACACAGAAGAATGCTGCAATACTATATACTTTTAAAGGTGAAAAGTACAATTAAATCCAATATGGCTTCCTCCTAGGCAGACTTTCATAGGATGATACGATCTCTGAAGTTCGCAAAACCCTGCCCAACTGTCAGATGGGATGAAAACACGAGGGCAGAGTGTTTGGATTCAGTCCATGCCTATTTCCTTCCTGCCTAATGAAAACTTGGTGCTGGGATGGCTTCACTCAAAAGCTTCATACAGTCCTGATCTGCTATTTGAAGAGAAAAAGGGGACAGGGAACAAAAGCGTGCAACTGTTCTGAATTGCTCTTCTGCTGCTTTGGCTTTCTGGACTCTCACCAGAAAGATATACAACTACAGGGAAGTAAAGGAGAATCACTTGTATATGCTTCGACATCTGTAAGATCAGATTAGGTGACAACACTGGCTTAGCTGGAAGCGATACTAGGATTCACATTATCACTTTCACAGAAAATATCAGACTTTTCAAATGTACTATCTTCTCTTCTTAGTATGAGCTATAAAATTCACTCATACTTTCAAGAAAGGTATGTAAAAGAGGAAGTTTCAGAAACTCCACCTGACATTCTTAAGGCACCTCCCCTCCCTGTCATAGTAATAATGATTTCTTGCAGCTCAAGAGACATAAAGCTAATTCACACTTGCAGTTTACCAGTCCACTAATCCACCTTCAGATGAAGTGTGAACCCAGCTGCTCAGGAGTAATTGTCCCCTAATCCTTAGCAATTTGCACTTTATTAATGAAGTGAGAGTTAACCCTTGCTACTACCTTGCCTGCAGATCCGGCTCCACTTTTGGTCCTCTTTATACCACAGAGACAGAACTAGGAGGGCCACTTCAGTCTGCATTGTTATATCTTTGGTCAGAAGAAGCACAACATATTTAAGGATGCTGCACAGAGCCTAGGTCACCTACAACTCCTGCAGTGTCCAACAGTGAATGAATAATATTAGTGCCAACACCAACAGAATGCAATGGTCAGGTTAAAAGTGCTTAGGGACAAGTGATATATTTCTTGGCAAGGTGCTAAAGAATCTTATTTCTTTCAAACAAAATGTATGCAGGTAATTCTCAGATAATAAACCTTTAGCAAATGAACAGCAATGCTAAGATCTGACTCTTCTGTTCCCAGAATAAAAACCTTTAGACAGTGGTGCTGAGATCAGCTTGTGTGTGTCAAAGGTAAACTTAGGTAAAATCAGGGAATATTCTACTTAGGGGGCAGGCAAATTTCTACCTGCATTCTAAAGGACAACAAACCTGATTTTAGTTGCAGATATTATAGTGTGAATATGTAGTTGCAGACATGGCAGTGCTATACGAGGTCTGTCTATTAAATAATGAGACTGTGCTTCTACCTTTCAAACAAATCAAGGAGAACTGATTGTGAACGCTTGAGTGGTAACCTTGAACATGCCTGAACCTGCATGACAAACATCAACACTCTCGGCCATTCAGTTAATTGTCAGTCATTGTTTAAAGCAGCTGTGTTGTCTGTTGTGTGCCGGAAAAATGCTAAGTTTAAAAGTCAATTTGAATAGAATCTTTTCAAATGCTTACTGAGGCCTATGGGGAAGACTGCATGTCTTGTGTACATGTGTTTGAGTGGCATAAAAGGTTGAGAGAGGGACGTGAGAATGTGGAAGATGATGAATGCCCTGGACAATCTTCTACTTCAAGAACCAAAGAAATTGTGGAAAAAATCAGCCAGATTGTTCGAGGAGACCACTGACTCAGTGTCCAAATGATAGCTGGAGCCGTGAACATTGACAAAGACACTGCATGGAAAATTTTGCATGAGGATCTCAACATGGGAAAAGTTTGTGCCACGATGGTCCATAGAGTTCACACACCAGAGCAAAAAGAGTGCTACAAGGAAATTTGCACTGACATTCTGCAGCGACTTGAGGCAGACCCAAACCTTTTTCAAAAAAAAAATTAAAAAAAAATCACCACTTGTGATGAATTCTGGATCTTCCAGTATGATCCTGAGAAAAAATGAAAGTCAACACACTGGAAAACACCATCATCACCAAGCGTGAAAAAAGCACGTCAAAGCAAGTCCACATTCAAAGCCATGATTATTGGCTTTTTTTTTTTTACATCAAGGGCATAATTTTGGCAGAATGGGTTCCAGAAGGCAGAGAAGTGAACCAACATTATTATAAGGAAGTTTTGACAAAGCTGAGAGAAAGAGACAGAAAAAAAGGGCCAGAAGTGTGGCGGAAATTCTTCATTCTTCATCAAGACAATGCAACTGCTCACACAGCACTTTCTATGAAGCTGATTTTGGCCGATAAATACATTACTACACTTGAACTTCCTCCATATTCTCCAGATTTGGCACCATGTAACTTTTTTATTTTCCCTAAAGTGAAATTGGTGCTTAAAGGAACATGTTTTGAATCAATCGATGCAGTAAAGAAGAAAATGGCAGCTAACAGAAACTGATCTGCTCCATGCCTTTGACCAGTGGAAAACAAGACTGCATCAGTGTGTGAGTGTGAACAGGAAGTATATTAAAGGGGACAAGCATTAGAATTGTAATACATATACCGTAAATAAAGATGGGTTATTGTATCAGTCTCATTATTTATTAGACAGATCTCATATTGTATATGCAGGACAAAATTGGTGAAGAAAAGACTAAAATATACTTTCTATATTCCACAGGGTAAAATGGGAAATATTTATTAAAACAGACTGTTCATAAAAGGATTAATAATAAGAATCTTTCCCCCCTCTTCTTTTTCTGTTTCAGCTCATTATCCAAACTGCATAATGCACTAATACTGAACATTTTTTGAAGGTGTGGGGCTTGAAATAAAATCTTTAAAGAATATATTTTTACATTATTTCAAGCATCATTTTGAGCTGGAAGTGTAGCTTTTGCTATGAGAAAAAGCAATTAATTGAGTTCTCCCTTACTTGCCTTGTATAGGAGTGCAGGGATGCCTCCCCATGACAAGACTGGGGAGCAATCCAAAGCAGGTATAAGCAATCCAAAGCAGGCATGTTTTTGCAGACTTACCGATAAGACAAAAAATGTTCTTCAGTGGTGCCTTCTTTCTAACTAAAACGCACCTCTTTAAAAGCAGGATTAAACAAGGTATGGAATAAGAGAAAAGAGAAGGTGATTTTCCCTTGGGGAATCAAAAAGGAAATATATCTGCAGGTTTTATTAATTTACAGAAATCTGAATGTTTAATTATTCCAGGGTAGTGGGAGTTGGGCCAGTAATTAATGGGGAAGATAAATCACAATCATACAGTTTTTGAATAAGAAGGGATCTTTGAGACCATTTAGTACAACACACTGGCTCTGTGTACGAGATCATTTAGTACAGCAGCATTCTTGGCTGTTGGCTATACAGCCTGCCTCTAGTTAAATACCTTTAGCAAAGGAGAGCTGAGCACCTTCTGAGACAATCTATTCCACTGCTGAAAATCTCTTAATATGAGGTAATTTCTTCAACTGTTCAGTGGAAATCTGTTTCCCTGTAATTTTGCACCTATGGTTTTAGTCTTGCAAATATGACAGATATTTGAAGAAAGCTTCAATCGGTCCTTAACCTTCTTTTCTCCAGGCTATCAGCTGACAGGTGAAATTGATTTCTAGGTGATTGGGATGAGAAATTAACTGGGTTGCCGTCTTTAAAATGGGTGTTTTACAGCAGCAAACGGGGGATTAAAGGAGTGATTCCATGTTTAAAGGCTCAGCTCCCACCTCTCAGCATTGAATTCATTTTGTACATTAGAGGAACAATGTGCAGTCGGAGTATGCCTTTGGGGATGCTTACAAGCTAGTTCCCCTGTTGTCTTTTAACATCTGGTGTTTAGATAGAGAAAAAGGGTGCTGAGGCCCAATGAGATGCCCAATGAGAAGAGGCATATAACTCCTAACTATAGGAAATCAGTGGAATTTCAGTATATGTCTTGTATGAAGCACAAACAAGCAGCAGAAAATGAAAAGAAAATTTTAAGATAATTGCTTTAAAATGCCATTGAGGGCTCAGAGGTAAAATAAAAGGTAGGATGGAAAAAAAGACATTAATAATCACACTTCAAAAGAATAGCTGACTTGGGAACTAGTGTTTCCATACCTGCAGATACTCGTGGGCAGTCTGGTAACATGGATTCTACTGAAGTATCCAAAGGTTCTGAACTCGACACCCAATTACAACAGTTCTGTTATTGAAGAAAAACAAATCTGAATCAAGATCATGTATAATATGCCTTAATTTTTGTAGCCACAGTAGAGACTCATCTATAGATATCTGCATGCGTATGCATGAGCTCACACTGAGGAAGCAGGACCCACTAGCACCTCTGCATTTACATATGCACTCTGTCTCTGAAGTGTAGCATAGATGGAGGGTGATTGGAAACACAGCTCCCCTGAAAAACATCTTGTGGGATTTTTCAGCGAGTTAGGAGAAATGAGGATGGCAAGAGGAAGAATCTAATGGCTGCTGTGGCTCAAGTCAACATTTTGATGCTGAGACTGAAACAGATGTCATTGGTTCCTGCTGTAAACCCTAATTCGGTACATACTTATTCCTGCTTATGATGAAAAGAGTAATTGAATTTGATTGTCTTAGTTTTATGTCCCATCACTTATGTCCCATCACTTTCTCACAAATGAGCTTTACTGAGAGTACAAGAGATTACAAGAAATTGCAGGTTTTATTAAAAATAAAACAACACAAAATGTAAAACATTTCCTTTATTAATTGGCCACGAACTAGTAGTTATGTATTTCTTATTTACTAATACAGGTTGAGTATCCCTTATCTGGAATCTGGAATTGAAAGTACTCCAAAATCCAAACTGTTTGAGTTACCATACAAGGAGCATAGTATGTACCTGTACTGTATTTGCAAGGCTGGAGAGAGAAATGGTGAGAAAGAGATGTGAGGATCTGTGAAATGGTGGGAATTCATGCCTTCCACCATTTCACAGATCCTCAGTCTCTCTCCAGCCTCATTATGTATATGCAAATACAGGTACTCCAAAATCTGGGGGGGGGGGAAATCCAAAATATGGATCATTTCTGGTCCCAAACATTTTGGATAAGGGATACTTAACATGTATAACAATTGCAGTTTTCTAGGAGTGATGGCTCAATATATAGTTAAGAGAATGGTTGCAAAGCTGCAGATGAAGAAAAATACAAGTTTTAATGTTCATAGATTTTAAAGGTTTAGCAGCAGCATCGTATCTAGAAGCATAATGAGGTTAAACTTAGATTTTACTGCCCAACAGTTTACACCTAAATGGTTCCAATTATGTCTAATACTGTTTATCTTAAATTTAGAATTTGCATATTAAAATTTTAAGGAGGCTTCTAAATCTGTGTACTTATTTCACTAAATATTTCATTCATAAACAGGTTGTATAATAAAATTTATATAGCTTTTTGTTAAAATGTGATGATGCATTATTTAACTTCAAAAATTCAATAACTACATTCAGAGATGGAGGGAGGGGAAAAATCAGATTCTCTACACATACACTTAAAATAAATGAATGAAGGATATGGGAATATTTCTTTTATTTCAATTATTTAGCTTATTTTATTTCAATTATTTTAAATCAATATTTTTTTAAAAGAATCATTTTTAAATGCTTGCTGCCTTAGTTGTGCACCATGCTTACTGTTGAAAGATCCTTGACTGGTAGATCAAGTGTCTTATTGTAGTTCCTTAATTCATTCTGTCTGGAAGAAGATGTCAGCTGTGTTGCAGTGAGGAGAAAATTTCAAAGGCTCCAATCCCCACCAATAAAGGCAGAGGAATGGCTTTTGAATAGATTTGTCAAGGCAACCCTACTGTTCTGGGACCAGGGAGAGCAGGAAGAATATAAAGAAAGGGTTGCTGTATGAGATTAGAAAGTGAAGTTCACAAAGCATGGCAGATTTTTGTTAGAAACAGTAGATCAGTGAAACTATTGAACTGTGTGAAAAACCCATGAAAACATTTAGAAATGTAACTGACTAGTGTGTTTGTTATCCTTTCACTAAAATGGTTGAGATGGTACTATGTCTACATTTCACAAAGGCTTTAAGATGCATATTTGCATGCCAGATTTTAATTAACAACTGAATGTGGAATTTTAACAGAGTAGCAAATTACAAAAGCAGTAGAATTTTTATTAAGTATTATATTCATTTGATATAGGTAAAATTAGTATAGCTACTGACAGAACATTACATCAGAGAATTTGAGGTAATACAGAAGAAGTGAACACAATTAACTAGTTTTATAGATAATGTGCCACACTCCTGTAAGAACTACATATTCTCAAATGCAGAATGAAGATTTGAAAGTGGAAGATTTGTTTTATCAGTTATCACAGTGTTTATAATAAATATAAAAAATGTGACTTCTGCTATCACTAAAATAAGTAGTTCTAATACAAGGTAGATAGATACAATGAAAAATGGATATTTAAACTATTAATTCTTTCAGTGGAACCAATCAGCACTACACATACAATGCAAATGACAGCAGATTTGAATCAGTGTGCATTCTACCTCTAATCCCGAACTTGTGACGTAAAGATATATTCAGGTAAGAAATTTTTTAACCAGATAATATCTGTTAAGGGAAAGAGATGGAATAGTTGCACAATGCCTTTTAATTGTAGTAGTAATTTGTCTAGAATCACCTTAAGCCTACAAATATTTCTCTAAATCAATTGAAAAACAATAATCTAAAGTTCATATAGTGTAAAATATTGCATATATTGGTATGACATTCTTTAATAGCACCCATATATGAGTCCGTGAACCATTATTCTACTTTAGAAAGTTCTATTACCTAAAATAAAAAATAAAGAATTACTCAATTTTAAATTCATTCAAAGAACAATTACTTATCAGATTAAAATAGGATTTAAATTATTTCTCCTGGTGATATTTCTCTTGATGGAGTTTTCTGACAAAGCGTTTAGGGTGTAGCATTCTTCTATATTTTAGGTGTGAGTGGTCAGTCTGCATCCTAGGTAATTCTGTTACTAGCAGTAAAGGCCTTCAATACCAAAAGGTGAAGTCACTGAGGAGTTTACTGTGCAATCACACTGCCTCATTCATGGAAGCCCAGATGTTACCTTCAATTTGTAACCCTCCCATGTTTTCCCACTACTTCTTCCATATCTTTCTTTCTTCTTTTTTAAACCAGATTACATTTCTTAAGAGAAAAAGATGGAATAGCTGCACTGTCTTTTAACTGTGTGCCCGAGAAGCTGTTTTTCTGGAAGCACTTTAAGTGCACAAGTATTTCACTACATCAACAGAAAAACTCAACTCTGGTCAAAATATTTGGCTGAACTCACTGACATTGCCACCTAAGTCACTTCTCTTCAAGTAAAGGGGCAGTTTCTTCCAACTCCCTCCTACACACACAACCCTTTCACCAATATCTCACTCCAGATATCTTGGACAACAACCCTTATAAGCCCCAGTCAGCATACCCAACAGTCAGGAATGTGGGATTAGTAATTCTAAAACATCTGGAGGATATAGATTGGAAAAGGCTGCCTATACCCATTCTTAGTAGCCCCTTACTCCCAGGATTGTGTGAAGTACAAGGAAAGGTGAGGTGAGAAACGGATCTCTTTCGGCAGGCCTTTCCTGATTAGTTCCCGGCCTCAGGGGCTCCTGGCTCTTTTTAGTCTGCTGGCTATTTATTATTTATTATTTTAATGTGATTTTATATCAGTTGTTTTAATGTATTTGGTTTAATATTTTTTTATGGGGGAGGGTAGGGTGGGTGGTGTTTGGGGATTTTAAATTGTATTGGTATTTTAATTTTTGTAAGCCGCCCCAATTGTTTTAACAGAGTGGCGGGATAAAAATAAATAAATATTATTATTATTATTATTAAAAAGTGCTATTAAATAAATATGAATCTTCTTCTGTTCACAAAAGGAAACTTAGGATCCGAGCCATTGTCAATATATTATTACCATTTCCAAACTGCTGACTAAGGAAACAAGAATGGAGCAACAATAACAACTGTACACCTATGAGTTTAATTGGAATGTGGGATGGAGGGATTGGGAAAAGAGAAACATTGGAGCTCATGTTCACATCAACAAGAACTCATCAACACCAACTCATGTTCATATCAACGTGATTATATCCTAAGAATTACGTCTTTCTTTCTTTTTCTTTCTTAATTCATAATAAAATCAATTAAAAATTAAGAAACTATCAACATTTCAATATTTAAAAGGTCATAATTAAAATCACAAGCCATACAAGAACAAGTTGCCTAGTTGTAACTGTGGTTCTTTGAGGGTCATCTGTGAACTCATACATATGGGGTCATTCTGCGCCTGCATAGAGACCTTCTGAAGCTTCTAGAGATGCATTCTACTGGTTACCCTGCTCCCTCACCTGCACACATATGACTGTGTGTTTCCCCACACTATCAGGAGGCCTAGAGAAAGGGATGACATGAAGAGGGCGGATTTTGTGAGTTCACAGATGACCAAAGTTACAAGTAGGCAAACTGTTCTTCTTTGTGGTCTCTGTGATTCTCACATATGAGAAAATAGCAAGCTACACTCACTGAGGGTGATGGGTCACGCCAGGACTGATGATAGAACCACCCTACCTACCAAAAGCTGCATCAGCTAAGGACTGAGCATCCAGTCTGTAACAAGACAGGAATGTAGAAGATTGTGATCACGTAGCTGCATGACAGAATTCTGGGAGAGGAATCCCTCAGAGATATGCCAATGAGGTGGCCTCTGCCTGAGACAGGTGAACTTCCCCAGAAAGGGAGCAGGCAAGGTGGATAGCATTCACCACTCAGTGGTAGAGAGGATGAGATGAGATCACCTTCCCTTTCTTATGTGTGCCACAAGTGATGAATAGATGCCCTATGGCCAAAGACAGGCATGAGCAGATAGCCACTGAAGCTGCATGAGGGGCTTACTCTGGGGTGGAAGGACCATCTGGAGAGTCCCTTCCCACTGAAGAGCCCTAAGATGGGAAGCTCAGTTATAACTTGCTTGTCATGTAAAGATCTAGCAAAACAGGAATGAGTAAACTGTGTGGTCCTCACCCAGTCAGAGGAGACAATACTCATGCCCGTCTGAAAATGCGATCTTTGCCTCACAGGCTAGACACTTCTTGAAGAAAGTGTTCAGGGCAATAAACTGTTGGAGAGTTAATAGACAAACTGATGAACTAATAATGTCCAAAACCTGAAACTTCCTAGCGATCTACCACAATGGCAGAAGAAAAGGAACTGGATTTAGTGGGAACATACAGTTTATATATGTGTGCAGGTGAGGGGGTGGAGTTGCCACCAAAATGCAGTTCTAAAAGCTTCCAAAGGTCTCCATGCAAACGAAGAATCACATATGAGTTATGGAGATCACGAAGAAGAACTTTGTTTATGTATACCAAGACCTTACTATCTAGTGGAACTCTCCTGTGCTTCGAACAGAATGTCAACTACTGTGTGGAGGTTGTATGAAAAGCATTTACAGATGCATGGAGTGAGACCTATGGCTCATTTACTGCAGTCTTCATCTGTATCTGGGTCAGCAATTGTGGTGGTGGCCAATTTTTGCTCTTGCCACAGGCTTCACTGACCTGTTTTTCCCCATAAATTGTAACTGGAAGCCACTTCAGAGTCTGTCAGGAGATATTTATGTTTTGAATAAATCTGCCACTCCTAGAGACCTCTAGGATACTGATATCCAGCAGCTGCTATTTTGGGGCTTAAAAAAGGAAAACTTTTGAGAGCACAGACCACAAAAATGGAATGGGCCATACAGAATCCATGTACTGCAGTTTCCTCAGTCCTGGTTTATACACTAATATTGGATAGATATAAGACTTACAGCAATATCTGGAGAGAATAAACCATTTGCATTCTTTCAATTTTGTCTATGAATACCCTGTAGTACAAATCGTTGTGTAAAGTAACAGCTTTCACCCATGTTTCTTGTAGCAAACAATCTTTCTTCTATAGTTCAACTCTCAGGTAAAACTATTGTCTTCTGAGGAGGTTAGGGAAGACAACGACTGAAACAAATCCTCTTATAGCTGCACAATAATTGGTGCTGTTAGATAACTACTGTAGTGCTATTAGAAACCACACTATAGCCAGGATTCAATATGGTCCTTCTATTTCCATGTTCTTCAAGGCCTTTGTACCCAAGATCTCTTAAGGGTCACACCAGCTCTCCCCACCAAAATGGAACCAACCCTATGTCTCAAACACCAACAAAGTGATAGATCATAGAATCAGAGAGTTGGAAGAGACCACAAGGGCCATCTAATCCAAACCCCCTTTTTATTTTTTATTTAAAGTTTTAAATTATCTCATCTTTCTTCCAATATGGGACTGAAGGCAGCACTCTTATGGTTAGTTCTGGATTTGTTCAGTATTACTGCTCTCTCCTTTCCCTGGCCAAAGAAGAGAACCACAAACTGAACAGGGAAATAAGATTCTGGATGTCCAGCATGGCCATTCTGTCATGTTTTGCTTGACTTTACTTCTATTTTCACTTGAAACTTGTGGCTGCTGGTGTGAAAAAAATAAGAATGGATAGTCAAGGAACAATTCCAACCCCCACCTCAAACACAACTGCATTTGAAATAACAAATACGATCGTGTGCAAAACAGCTGAACCTAGAGAGTTGGGGAATGGGGAAGACAAGACAACAGCCAAATGGGACTGTGGTGCACTGGGGAATGCCTTCATGTACCCCAGGTGGACAGAGTGAAGACTGACTTAACTCTGAGCCACCGCAGAAGTTCCACCTTCACCAGGCCAATTCAGGGGTCCAATTGGCTAGACAGGCAACATCACCACAAATGACACAGTACAGTGTGCTATCTTACTTTAGCACACACTGCAACTGGGAAAAGGGATGTTGGAAAAAGGTGAAAAGAGGGATGATAATGAAAGTTTGAAAGGTATTACAAGTTAATTATATAAAATATTGATAAAAAATAAGGATAAAAAAGACAAAGGGGAATATTTAAGGAGAATATGGGAGGAAGATTTGAAACAAAGAGTTGGAGATCATGAATGGGATAAGATTTGGAAACAAAGACATCTAAAAAATATGTCGATACGGATAAAAGAAAATTACTATAAAATAATATGGAGATAGTATTTGACACCAGCAAGACTGTATAATATAGACAAGAATAATTCTAAATATTTTTGGAGAGGTTGTCAAGAAATAGGTACATATATGCATATGTGGTGGAATTGTAAATTTGTACAGCAGTGTTGGGAAATGGTTTTTATAGAAATAAGAGAATATTCTGAATAGAAATATAGAAAGGAAACCGAGCATAGCATTGACGTCAATTTATAATGGAGAGAATGAGAACCAAGCAGAAAAGGATTTAATAACAAATTTATTAATGGCAGCAAGATTAATTATAGCAAGACATTGGAAAATGCAAATAAATGTACAAGTGGAGGAGTGGTATAAAGAAGTTTGGAAAATGGCAATAAATGATAAGTTAAATGTAGAATTAAAGTAAGAAGAGGAAGTTGGAAAGAAAGTGATTTTGATAAAATTTTGAAAGTATTTGTTTAAAAAGTATTACAGACAAAAGATGGGAGGTTACCTCCACGAGAAGAAATGAGATTCTGGAAAGATTAGGTAAGGGATACTGGCTCTAGTGAAGGGGAGCACTGAGGTGGTGGGGGGGTAGGGGAAGTAATATTCATGAAAAGAATCATAGTAAAGAATTTATGTTAACTTTTGAAATTAGTTGATAGAAAAATTGTGATGTTTATGGTAATTTTATGTGTTATACTAAATAAGTATTGATTGGAAATTATAATGTATGATTATAAAATTAATAATTTTTTTTTTAAAAAAAGGGAAAAGGGATGTCTGCTCATGCACTTGAAGACAAGTATCCAAAACTCACTTCTCGCATCCACTCTCGAATAGTTTTGCCAGCTTCTTGATGCCATACATTGTGTACTGAGTCTGTCAATGCCACAGCAGTAACTTTACTTTTCACTTCTGCCTCTCGTTGAATCATCTGTGGAAAATGGAAATAAAAAAGTTTCACATTTTTAAAAAGTATTTTTTTAAAAAAAACAACACAAAACTTGTGCTCAGTGTTTTGGTGTTTCACAAGTTTAAAATTCTAGGATTTAAAGCATCATGATTTTTAAAAAAGGAAAACCTATGGGATATTTCTGAGAAAATCTTTTAGACTGCTATTTCAGTAGCTATTTCTGTCCTTCAGGGAAACTTGTACTATGGCTTTCCAAAAGACATGTCCTCTAGCTATTAAGTTTGAGTAGACTGCATATCAGAGATACAACAGCATTCTGGACTTATATGATTAATCCTCACTTTCAAGCCAATTAGTGTCTTGTAGCTGCACTATGGCTCTTGAACTTCTTTGTAACCCCGAGTAGCCTCATTCCAGGGTGCCACCTACAGGACAAAAATGCTGCCACCACTCACTGCAGTGTTTACAACCAGCCCAGTGAGAGACTGGATACCCAGTGAGACTATCCACCACTGTGAACTAACCAACTTTTCCCTCCTATCACCAGGGAGACAGAGAAACGTAGTGAAACCAAGAGCTGTAGACACATGCAGCATCAACGTATAGGAAGATTAAGAAGACTTATTTTATTCAAGCAAGTTCAAGTTATATCAATCCCCCATGAGGCAGGCTTTTCCATGCCCCAGGCATGCTTAAAGTTACAGAAATAGCAAGGTATTACAACCAAAGCATTCAGTTATTCTAAGTTACATTCAGTTATTAAGTTCAGCTACATCCAACCAAAGTGGAAGAAATTAACCTAATTCCTGAATGTGATCCTAAACAAGCCTTAAAGGTTCTACTCACTATTTTGCAGTCTGTTGGCTTTCAGATGGTATCAGGGAAGCTGTGAATTAAGCCAGGCAGCTTGCTCTAACAGCCATTCCCTAGCCTTGGTTCTAACGTGCTGGACTATAAAGATCCTCCTTTTGTCTTTTTAAAGCCACATGGTCTGACTCTGCAATGGCCTTACACAAAAGCAGCTATACCTTAGTTGGGACTCCCGGTTCAAGAGTTGTGATTGGCCATTTCTGGTCTGGTGGTGTGATGTCCTTGATGATGCCATTTCATGAGCTTCTGTGGAGGTGGTGTTTTAGATCCTCCCTTCCAGTTAACCCTTTCCTTACCTGATGCCATGTTGGCAAGACAATACTATTTGCAAATAAAGGGAAATGTAGTTCTCTGGCAGAATAATGGGAGTTGCAATCAACCATGAGGCAGGATGATGGGAACTCCATCATGACACCATTATTTGTGCTGTGCTTCCAGTACACAATGGCCTGTTTAAACCACAGTTTGTTTTAATGACGGCTTATTGAACAAGACAGGATTCAAACCAACTGTTCTGTTTTGCTTAATATTGCTTGTTTTATGAATATAAAGATGTTAAAGCCCTTTCTATTGCTCGAGGGTTGACAAAGCGTCATCATATCACTAGTTTTCTCTCTACTAGCTGGCTGTATGTATGGACATGGGAACACAAGCACACTTTCTCAGAGGTCTTCAGCAGTCCTTGGCATGATTCTCAACAAAATACAGTCCTAAGACACACTTTTCTTTCCTTGTTTCCAGAGAATCCCTGATTGTCTTTGTTAACCACCTTCCTCCAAAACAAAAACCCTTTCTGCTGTAGCCACTCTTTCTATGAATGGACAACTATTTTTCAGTACTAAAACTGAACTGGTGAACAAACAGAAGACCAAATGTTAACCATAATGTGGGCCCTTCAGTTACCCAATGGATATAGTGGGATTGTTGCAGAAATAGGCATCAGTCCAACTATTGGTCTTAACTGCTGTAGATCAACTTAATCAAGGGAAACTTAATAAGTCAATACTTAAGTAAGTTCCATTTATTCAATAGTCCAACAACTAAATTTAGGCCACATAGTTCAGTGGATTTTTTTTTTTAGTCTGCTAACAGCCAAAATGTGCTTTTAAATCTATCCCTCATTAGATATGGATAAAAGCATTTGGATTCCCCTCTCTTGTAAATTTACAAGATGGTGAATTAGATTCTCTGAGCTTCCTAGTAAGAAGGTATAATGGGACAGGAAAGGTTTTGTGGCTTGGTGAGGAAAAATAAATTGTTGCCAGGCAGAGTGAACTGAGGGAGGGGACAAGGCAGCGTTAGTTAAAGAGCCAGGAAAAGTTCCTCAACTATGTGAATGGATACTAGATTAACTTTTAAAAAATGGAAGAAGCAATAACAGTTAATGCAACCCTGAGACGGAAAAACCAATATTAAACAATTGTTTATAAATCTAGTTTGTTATCCTTAAACTATAGTTAGGAGCTAGTTGGGTTAAGAAACAGAAACAAACCAGTCATAAGCTAAACAAATCATGACTTGCTGTCATGTGTTAATCAGGCTCTTAAACTCTGACTTAGAAAAATTCCCCAGACAAAAATGGTGAGCAACAGAGTACAATACTAGACGCTGGATAAAGAACAAAAGAATGAAGTTTGTTGAAATAATGGGCAATAAAAGAAAAATATTTACAACTTATATCTTGAGCAAAATGACACAGATCATTTTTATTTTGACACTACTTAATGTTCACTGAATTTTCTGCAAAGGCTAACTCAGCACTTTAAAATTACTGTATTTTTTTGAGTATGACTACACTTTAAACCCTTAATACCAATTTAGCACTGTAGCTAAACAAAACCATCACTATAATGCAACATGAACATAGATATTTTCATGTCACATCAGAACAATGGCCCATTTATCTAAACTACAATTCTTATGATTACATACAAAAGGTGAATTTACACAATTGGAGTGTGTGGTTATATATTTGTGGAGATTACCTGAGTCTGGAAACATGTATCTGCTGGATTTATTTTTAAACATATTTCCTCTCTGCATGGCAACACATGGGTCATGCACTAACAATATTTAATACTTGTACTGGATTACTAGCCACTGATCCAGTCAGCACTATATGACAGAATACATTAGACACTTTGGTTTAAAAGTTGCCCAAATCCACAGCTCTTTTTATCATTAGAATGAGGAATGTCTTGCTGGGTTCTGTTTTTAGCTGATGGGCTTTGAGAAACTACTGCTGCAGAAAATACCAAATTACTCAGGATGGTAAAATCCCAAGGAAACAACACCTCTGTTACTGAAGCACTGATGATTACAAGCTATTTCAGTACAATCATGTGATGCCTTGTCATGCTATGCAATTATAGTCCCATGACTCCGCTTGCTATAGCAACATCCTATGGAATCTTGGGGCTTTTAGTTTGGTGAGACACTACAGCTCTCTGGCAGAGAATTTGAACCCCCCTCCCTAAACTAAAAATCCCAGGATTTGCATCACACCTATGATCTTGAATCAACTGGACTGACAGCAGTCTTTACATGGAACTGTATTTCATGAATATTGTGAACTGCATTGGGGTCTATTTGTCATGAAAGCTTTAATAATAGCAGTTGGCCCTGTAGTGGGAAGGGAAATAAGTCTTAGGCTGAAGCTTACCCTGTTTTTGATTTTCACCTCCCACTACTATTTATTTCACCTCCAACTTACTATTTACCTGCACATTTATCCAATGATGTTATGTAATGTTGTTGGGTGACTTAGCCACACTTCCCAGAAGACGTAAAGCTGCACAACTTAATTTCACTGATAGCCAACCACTCCTCAGCTGAAATTGGAAATGATTGGCCACTAATATTCTAATGTTTTTAGAGTTGTGCTTTAACTTTTGCTGCTGTCAACCCCCCCCCCCACCCTCAATTTTACACTGAGCTTTCATCCAAGTCCTGGATACAAATCACAGTTCAGATATACATTTCTGTCAAAGGCTCTCAAAAATGATTTTAAAGATTCCAGAAAACTGCACAATACATGAGCACAGTCGTGTGTAGACTTGCCATAGGACACAGCTCAGAGAAGTTCCTACACTTTGAAAACAAGGAAAATATTTTAAAAGCCCAAACTTGTTTGATCAAACTCTAGAGAAGCTCCCCAAAACAAATGAGTTGAAACTTAGGCAGACAGATATTATATACTCTCTTTAAGCCTTTCTCCCAGCTCATGTAATTAGTAAGAACTTTATTCTAGTTCTATTCCAGCTGCTAACTGAGGGACTGAGAGAACCAGTTTTCTCGCTAGTGGCATTTGCCATAGTAGCGTGTAACATAAATAATTACAGAGCTATTCCAGCCTACTAGTAAATCGATCCATCACTCCAAAGAAACAATAAAATAATGTGTAAAAAAGAATAAAGGAGAATAGACTCTTCGACAAGGACAGCAGCTAAATGACAGTAGTGCACCATTAATAGAAGGAACCAAGCCCTTTCAAACAAAAGCTTGCTAAAGGGCTCTCAATGCAGCATGCTTCACAACTGCATCCCATAAATCTCAGTGCAGAAAGGCCATAAAGAAAAATCTTATGGACAGTTTCAAAAGATGATGGGAGTTAAAATTCATATTTTACCTGATATTTAATACACGCAGAAAGAATCACAACCCGGAAACATCACCCAAGGAGACCTTCTGCTGTGCTTTCCGCAACCGGACTTGTTTATCTCAGATTGGCCTTTTTAGTCATCAGTGCGCTTGCAGAAAGCGCGGGATGAGTCCTTCCTGAATCTTCGTTTGCGAAGAAAAGCCAGAGAGAGCGTAATAAATATTTAGATATATCTTTCTAAGAGAGATGTAAACTTTAGGATCAGGAACTTCCAAATTTCCATAATGGATGGAATGTCCATATGAATATTATAAAAATGTATGTGATAAAATGCTCCTTAATATAGTCCACTTCTTGTTATTTAGTCAAAGGGCCACAATGAGATATTCTGTGAGGGAAATCATAATATATCCATTTTCTGAGGTCTACAGCAATGAAAGTGACTTGGATTGACCTGAAAGTGACTAACATATATTTAGTGTTTATAATCTTTATAATACTCTGTTAATGAAACAATTAATGAAACTGTCAGTGGAAACACGGAATTTCATTGACTAACTAAGGATGTCCTAAATTCCACTGGTCTATTGCTTTACTAAAAAATGTGTACACATTTCGTTTCAGGAACTTATCAGGATCAATTCAGAGAGTGTCTACACTATACAATTACAGCATTTGAATAACATTTCAAATGTCATGGCTTCATACTATGGAATCTTAATGTGCAGCTTGGCCCCCTGAACTGCAACATTAAAGCTTTTCTCCAGCAGAGAAATCTAAGTGCTTCATTATTAAGTAGCAAAGTACAAATCCCAGGACTCCATAGAATGGAGTCATGACAACTGAAGTGGTAACCAAGTGTTATAACTGTGTAGTTTAAGTTACTCTACCACCACTGCAAGAATTATAAAAAAATAAACAATACAGAGGCAACACTATATAAACGTTTCTAAGGGCAAAATTGTACATTTTAAATTATTAAAGTATGAAATGTTGGTATCAAATGAATAACAGTCATATAAAAGATGAAGGAAAACAACAAGGAAATTAACAAATTAGTCTTTTTTCTAACTTTGCTTCATTACTCATATTTCACATGGACATAAACAAATAAGGTTAGCTGAAAGCTGACTGGATGTACCAGTGAATAAGATGCATTTTGGGAGTTTGAGTAAACTGAGGTCCTGTGTCAATTGTTAATTAGATCCCTCCACATGTCTTCATTTGAGAAACATCAACATATTGTTGTTATGGTTGTTGTTAACTTTATTTATACCCTTCATTTCCCCCAAGTTTGAAACTCAAGCCTGTTCATTAATAAAAATGATTACAATACAATTAAAAACATAACATAGTATTAAAATATTAGCAATTTAAAATGTAATTAAAAACATAACATAGTATTAAAATATTAGCAATTTAAAATGTAGACTTAAAAGGCATAAAAAGCAGTTAAAAATAATACAATCTAAAACAACAGAGCATCCTTTTTTAAAAAAAAGTCTTTGCCTGTGAACAGAAGGACCTCAAGCAGGGAGCCATTATAGACTTCCTAGGGAGGGCATTCCAGAGCCTAGGGGAAGCCAGTGAGAAGGCCCTATCTCATGTCTCTACCAACAGTACCCGTCAAGATGTTGGGACTGCAAGAGAGCCTATCCTGAGGATCTCAGGGTCTGGACAGGCTTATACAAGAAGATACAGTCTGTGAGATAGCTTGGAGCTAAGCTGTATAAGGCTTTGTATGTCATAACCAGCACTCTGAATTGTGCCTGGAAACAGACTGGAAGTCAGGGGAGGTTTATGATCC
Organism: Gambelia wislizenii; assembly: GCA_030847615.1. Taxonomy (NCBI): domain Eukaryota; kingdom Metazoa; phylum Chordata; class Lepidosauria; order Squamata; family Crotaphytidae; genus Gambelia; species Gambelia wislizenii. Next base: position 380,408,787 of record JAUMIR010000002.1, on the reverse strand, counting down.
CTGTAATCAGCCCCAGGTAACACTCTGGCTGCAGGTCTTTATCAAGTGAAGTTTCCAAACTCTCTTCAAAGGCAGACCCATAACTAAGGCATGTCTCACCATATCCAATTCAGGCATCTCCAGAAACAGTCACAGTTGTTGCACTTGTTTTATACATATAAAAGCACTTCTCGTCATTGCAGAAACCTGGGCCTCCAGGTTTAAGGTGGAGTCCAGAAGTACACACCCAAACTGCAAATCTGGGTCTTCAGGGGGAGTGTAACCTCATACAGCAAAGGGTGGATATACCTAATAAATCCGAACCATACTTCCTTAAATTAATCTGCTACTTTATGATTCCTCAGTGACTGTATGATATTTAGTAGCTTTCGTGCAAGCACTATTCCTCATACTCAGTCAAGCTACTTACTGAGAAAGTAGTTTGTGTTTTCCAGTGCTGTGCCATTTCTAATCTAGTTGCCATTAGAAAAAGAAAGTCTAACTCTGTAAGAGCTTGTTAACTGTTCTGGAAAAACATTTTTAGCAACACCAATTGTAGCTCCAGGCAATCTGCTGACTATTAATACCTTGATTTGTGAAAACATTATTGTCAGGTATCAGCATCCCCAGACTCAGTGAACAGCAGTTTCAGAGTTCATCAGAAAACTTTATTGTCACAGAAATCCAGAAAGCCTACAACACCACTTAGTTGCTGAAAATTGAAACTTAATGGATACACACTATGTTAAAAGTATATTGCAATCTATACCACGCTTTAACACCATTGGCTAACCATCATCCCTTGACATTACATTCCCTTACACCAGCCAGCATCATTTTCCCAGGCTGGCTTTGCAGCTGCATTCTTATCTCTCCCCAAACCAACCGAAACAGCACGCACACACACACACACACGGCAAAGAACACTAGCAAGTACCAAGAAAAAAACCCTACACGATTACTGTCAAAGTTACAGGAAAATAACTGAAAATGGCAGGAACAAGCACTGTCAGGGACAATCCTGGCAACTACCTTCCAGAAAGTTACCACATGTAGGAATTCTCACTACATATGCAAACACAACCCCAATTGTTGGTATCTTCTCCAGCACAGCAGAGAGCATACATTGCACAGGGGGGAGTCTTAAAGGTGACAGGTACAGTACCTCTATTTTATTAGCTTAAAGGAGCTTTCCTATGCCTGTGCAGGCACAGAGAGAAATGATTTGCCTCTCCATATTGCCTCCCAACCTCCTTGGGAATGTTTACATTAAGTTTTTATTCCAATATACATTTGGTGTCCAGGGAGACACATTTCTCACACAGTAGGGTGAGAGCAACCACATGCATTTTGGACTTGTGCCCTTCATGGCTTAAAAAAGCAATGAGAACTAGGTGATTGGGTAAAAGGATTAAGGAATGCCTCACTATGGCAAGACAAGTTTCTTGCCTGCCCAAAAGAGGTTGTGCTGAGACCATTCTTAAAAACCTTGCCTGAATCCCACCATAATGGAAAATTACCTGCCGGTCTCTAATATCATCTTCTGGGGCAAGGTTCTGGAGTATGAGGCAGCCTCCCATTTCCAGGAGTTTCTGGATGAGGCAGATTATCTATATTCATTTCAATCTGGCTTCAGACCTGTATAAAGACAGCTTTGCTTGCTTTGCTAGATGACCTACACTGGGAACTAGACAGGTGGAGTGTGTCCTGGTTGGTTTTACTAGACCTCTCAGTGACAATCAATATCAATGACACCTTCTGGCATGCCCCTCTGACATAGGACTTGGGGGCAGTGTTTTACAGTGGTTCTGGATCTTGGAGGAGTGAAGGTGGTGTGGGGGATACCTGTTCAATGTTCTAGCTGTTGGTGTGTGAGGATCCTCATGGCTTGCTTCTGTCTCTTATGATGTTTAATATGTACATGAAAACACTGGGACAGGTTATCTGGAGTTTTTGGTTTCGGTATTACCAATATGCTGATGACATCCAACTCTCTCTCTCCTTTCTATCTAATTCCATGGAAGCTGTTTGAGTGCAAAATGGTTTGATTGAATGAGAGTGAACAAACTGAAGCTTGATGTGAAATCGAAGGCTTTCATGGTTTTTCCTTGGTTTTTTTCTGGGCTGTGAGGCCGTGTTCTGGATTAAACTGAAGCTTAATCTATGTAAGACAAAGGTGTTCCTAGTTAGTCAAAAGTCTGATCAGAGAATAGGTATTTGCCTCCATCCAGCACATAGAAATGCAAGGCTCATTAGTGTCTGTTTGGCTAATGGTTGGTTGATGGGCCATTATCTGCTGGGAATCCCCCGTCCCTGGGTGGAATTTCAAATTTCAAAATTTCAAAACTGAAATACAATAGAATCAAAACTCAACACTTACAAAAGAATTCCACCCAAAGTTCCAGTAACTTTGTTTCTGGGGGGAAAAAAACCCACCTTCAGGACTATTTTTAGAATAGAATATAACCACTGTCACTCATATTGTTAAATTAGACTTACCAGAAACAACTTCAACTAATTTTCAGTGAAGCATACATAGCCCTACAGATAATATGTTTTCATCACATAATGTGTGAAACAAATAGAGGCACAGCCTGTATTCGGTGCATGGAAAGAGATAAACTCTACCAAAGTCTAAACATGGAAGGCCCTTGATATTACTGAGCTGAAGGCAGTATTGTATCATGGATAAGGTAAAGCTTTTATGGAACTGTTACACACAGTTTCAGAGCACTGCTACTTCACAGCAATGGTGTCTGGATAGCACATGAGGTTTTCTGGAATATGTGGAATACGTTTGTTGAGCAGGTCTGAAAGCATTATACAGTAGAGACAGAGGCAGGAAAGTGTCATTCCAACAATATATGATAAGCAAACGAGGATAATGTGGCATGAAATTGTGAGACATAATGAATCTTTGATTCTGATGGAAGTGATCCATTCTGAGAACAGTGAAAGGTATGTGAAGGACCAACAAAACAATAGCAACGTATCTGGGATATGCACCCCAACCTCAGTCTACATCTCAACCTGAATAAGCATCTACATCAGGAGTGGGCAAAATGTGAGTTTGCAGATATTGTTGAACTGCAACTTACAGCAGTCCTAGCCAGTGTAACCATTAGTGAGGAATGTTAAGAATTACAGTTCACAATATTTGGAGAGCTGCATTTTAACATCTCTGATCTACAGTAAGAGGATGTTACATCTGCAATAGGGAAATGGATAAAAAAAAAAGCAGCAGATTGCACAATGTCTGTCTGAGATTTACTTACAAGGACCACTACAGCATCCATATAACATGCTGGTTGTTTGTAGGTCGTTGGGGCACATTTTCCTCAGCAGATACTGTTTTGCTACTGGGATAAACAAGTGCCCCAATGATTTCTTCTACAAGTTAAAAAAAATCCAGTTATCCTTTTGGGTTTACACTACTTTTATTTCTTTGATTCAAAACAAGGTTTGGAAACCACGTAAGTGGTGCTGGTTATGTCATTTGCCAAAAAATCAGGGCAAACAGTTTCTCAAAACAAATGTTCCACCTAATGTGCAAATCTGATTCTTGGGTCTGAGTGTTGAGGATTGTGGAACACAGTTGATTTTGCACATGCAAAACTTCTTTTAATGCTGGGGAAATTTTCAAATCCCACAACACACTGGAATTTTAATTAGGGTAGAATTTTTGCAATGCATTTTTTAAAAATTCCCAATATATTAGGGTTAATAAAGCATTAGAAGTTTGAAACCAAGAAGTAACTTTGAGCATTACAATGAATGGCTCATAAACAGACATGAAGTTCCTCACCCTCGTTATTTAAATACTTACTGTTGGATTTCCATTATGAAAATAGGATAAGGCAATATTCAGACGTCTATATCTTGAAGATTTCCCTTTTATTCACTTTTCCTGCACCTTGAAATTTTCCTTTTCATTCTTTGAATCTCTGACTAACTTCAGGAAGGAAGTTTCTTTATAAGCAACAGCATACAAGATAGACTCAAGTCCATGACTTCCTTTATTAAGTCAACCAATTGGTAATGTGGGCTTCCTCTTTTTCTACTGCCTTTCACTTTACTGAGCATTATGGTCCTTTCTATGAAAGCTCATGCTACAGCTTCTTTCTCAAAGGTTGGCCCCAAGATCCTTTTGCATACTGATATTCCAGATCAACACGGCTATGTCTTTGGGCCCTTTCTAATGAGTCAGGTCATATCAAGAAATTTCCAAATACAATAATTTTGTAGGCAGTTTATTATTTTGGATTTTAGGGAGACTTCAGGCTTGAATTGCTCTAGGAATCATTCATTTCTCTTTTTGGCAGTCCATGGTTATCTGTAGAACTCCTCTCCAGGACTAAAGTTCAAAGGAGCTTTCCTCACTATCCAACTTTCACAAGAAATTGGAAATATTATGGCATGGGTAAATCTGACTTTGGTATTTAATGATATATCTTTGCATTTGATGATCTTTTCCAGTTCCTTTATATTTGCCTTTCCAAGTCTTAGTCTTCTTCTGATTTCTTGGCTACAATCTTCATTTTGATTAATGACTCAGTGAGGTACAGAAAAATCTTCAACTATTTTGTTGTCTTCACTCATTTTAAAGTTACTTAAATAACTTGTGTTCATTATTATTTTTTCTTAATACTCAGCTGCAGTCCTTGCTTTGCACTTTCTTCCTTAATTTTTATCAGCATTTGTTCTAAGTATTGGCTATTTTCTGCTAGTAATATGGTGTCATCCGCATATCTTAAATTATTGATGTTTCCCCCTCCAATTTTCATACTTACAACCTCCAGTTCTAATGCTGCTTTCCACATGATATGTTCTGCACATAAAATAAACAGATAGGGTGGTAAAATTCACTCTTGTCTGACCCACCAACTGAAAGCCATACTGTTTCTCCATATTCTGTCCTGACAGTGGCTTCTTGTCCAGAGTAGAAGTTATGCATCTGGACAATCAAATGTTGTGGCACACTCATTTTTTTCTTTCTTTTAGTGAGCTATACAGCTTTATTTGAGAACTCACACCAAAAAAGTCTTGAAGAGAAACGACAATGCAGAAAGAATCACAACCTGGAAACATCAACCAAGGAGACCCTCTGCTGTGCTTTCTGCAACCGGACTTGGATTGGCCTTTTCAGTCATCAGTGCGCTTGCAGAAAGCACGGGATGAGTCCTTCCTGAATCTTCGTTTGTGAAAAAAAGCCAGAGAGAGAGAGAGAGAGAGAGAGAGAGAGAGAGAGAGAGAGAAACTCTTTACCTAACCAGAATGAGGTTTAGCCATAATGAAAACATATCAGACATATTTCATTTCACATTTTTAATTCTTTTTATAAAAGAATTGAATGAAAATTTTGGATTCTAGTAGTCTACAACTTAAATTTGAGAGTATAAGAAGTATACTACTGGTCAAGACTGAAAGGTGTTATCAAGTTCATCACTGGATAGCTAAATACCTTTCAGAACTTCCACTTCCTCTGTGGCATGTTGCCTCTGAACATGGAAGTCTCATTTAGCTACTATGGCTACTAATCACTGACAGACCTATTGCCCATGTAATTAATCCATTTTAAAGCCATCTAGAGTAGTGTCCATCACTACATCATGTAGGAGTGAATCCCATCAGTTAATTGCATGTATAACTATTTTGTCTGTCTCAGACTGCTGATTAACTTCAGTTGATGAACTTACTTTTCTACAATAACAGCCTAGGTGATGACTTGCCTATATTATTTCCATACCAATCATAATTTTGTAAACCTTTATCATGTTCACCATAGCTTACTACACAACAAGCAAAATGAATTTGTTGCCCTTAAAGAGCAGATTCATCATGTCTTTGACTCATTTTAGTAAATTTCTTTGTCATGATGGCCTGCCTGCCCAGCCCATCATGGGGCATTCATCTCCAAACCTATTTCACAGCAGTGGAATTCCATTCCCTGGATTCCATATCATCAGGTATGGCTAAGGGGGTGGGAACCTCATTTCCTAAACATGACATCACATCACCTGACTGGAGAGCCAATCAGAAGTTGGCAATGCAGACCCTATGAGTGATGACCACGAAGACTTCAAAAGTTCTGACCTTTCATTTGTTCTGAGAGATCACATGCTCGAGACTCTGCCTGAGGGCAGATGGAGAGAGCTAAATGGCGTAATCAAGAAGATGCAAACTGTGATAACAAAAGACTGGGGAGGAGCCAATTTTTCTTAAGGGCTTGAAACACCAAGGCTCTAAAATGGTAACTGAAGCCCAGGAGGAGGCTTCTATCCCTAAAAGGACTCTGAATTCCATCTCCAGAGACTAAGAAGGGGCCGGCTAGGGTAAGCCTGACCCAGTATCCCCTTGGGGACAGAACGGATGATGGACAGCCTAAATTGTAAGTTATCAATAACCTTACCTTAGGGACCGTCTAGCTAGTTTGCGTTAGTTTTATGATTTTAGTTTAGTGCTCTGGTTTGAATGTATAACTCTGTAAATCCTAAGCTGAAACCTGAGGAGAATGCTTTTCCTTCCTGTTAACTTTGAGCCTTAGAACTAAAATTAAAGTCTATTTACTTTTCTCTATATAAGCTTGCTTCATGTGTCTTTTCCGTCAGCTATCTAAACTCCTCTGGGAAAGAGGAAAGTGTGTTACTGATCTTTTAACACAACATGTCTGGTTTCTCACTGCACCAGATGTGTAAGGGGTAAAAACTCAGTGAGTGGTGGCAAAACGAAGAGGAATCCCTTGGGTTTGGGAATGAAAAAAGGGCTAACCATGGACTTCAGGCAGCAGAAATTCTAGGGTCAGCCTTCACACTCTTATAGAGTCTTTTTAGCTCTATACTCTTTTCCAATGGCTGGGGAGAAAATGGAGCACACATAATAGTCTAAACATAGCTGCATAATAGATTTATATCATGGTGCAATGTGGTCCTGTAATGTGATGAATGGTGTAATGTGATGAGATTTATATACAGGAAGTCCCTGCCTTTTGATGGTCCGTTAGCTGATGACTTGCTGTTTTGACACTTGCAAATTAAGTACAAGTTCCACTCATTCCACAAGCAATTCACTCTTTCAACAATTCTTGCCCATGGAAGTTTGCTTGGGACTGACCATGCATGCATGTGCTACTTGCAAAGAGAGCTGAGAGGGGGGAAAGGTCACCAAGCTGACTGAGAGACTTTGACTGATAGTCAAAGCCAAAAGATTTCAACAGAAATTGCATTGATAATGTATTTATAGGAGCCTTCACTAGAGAATTGACTTGTCTATATATATGGCACATGATGAGCTGATTGTCACAAGACACACATTCACGAAGGCAATAGCCAAGATTTAGAAATGCACTATAAAAACAAAAATAAGGGCAACAAGCTCAGCAGATTGGAGGAGGGTAAATGTTGTCCCCATCTTTAAAAAGAGGGGGGAGAAGACCCAAATAATTATCACCCAGTCAGCCTGACATCAATACCAGGTAAGATTCTAGAGCAGATCATTAAACAGACAGTCTGTAAGAATTTAGAAACCAATGCCATAATCACTAAAAGTCAACATGGGTTTCTCAAAAACAAGTCATGCCAGACTAATCTCTACGTCAATCTGTCTCTTTTTGTAGAGTCGCAAGCTTAGTAGATGATGGGAATGCTGTGGATGTTGCACACCTTGATTTCAGTAAGGCTTTCAACAAAGTCCCTCATGATATTCTTGCAAACAAGCTTGTAAAATGTGGGCTAGACAATGCAACTGTTAGGTGAATTTGTAATTGGTTGACTGGCCAAACCCAAAAGGATGCTCACCAATGGATCCTCTTCACCCTGGAGAGAAGTGACTAGCGGGGTACCCATGGTCCTGGGTCCAGTGCTATAAAACATCTTTATCAATTACTTGGATGATGGAATAGTGGGCATGTGTATCAGATTTGCAGATGACACTAAATTAGGAGGGGTAGCTAATACCCCAGAAGACAGGTCAGAATTCAAAATGACCTTAACAGATTAGAAAGCTGGGTGAAAACTAACAAAATGAATTTAAACAGGGATAAATGTAAGGTACTACACTTATGTAGTAAAATTGAAATAGATATAGGATGGGTGACACATGGCTTGAAAACAGTACATGTGAAAGGGATCTAGGAGTCTTAGTAGACCACAAGCTGAACATGAGTGAACAGTGTGATGCAGGAGCTAAAAAAGCCAATGCACTTCTAAGTTGCATCAATAGAAGTATAGTGTCTAGATCGAGGGAAGTGATAGTACTACTCTATTCTGCTTTGGTCAGACCTCACCTAGAATTCTGTGTCCAGTTCTGAGCACCACAATTCAATAAGGATGTTGACAAGCTGGATCGTGTCCAGAGGAGGGCAACCAAAATGGTGAAAGGACTGGAAACCATCCCCTATGAGGAATGGCTTAGGAAGCTGGATATGTTTAGTCTGGGGAAGAGAAGGTTAAGAGGTGACATGACTGCCATGTTTAAATATCTGAAGGGATGTCATACTGAAGATGAAGCAAACTTTTTTTCTGCTGCTCCAAAGACTAGGGCCTGGAGCAATGGTTTCAAACTACAGGGAAAGAGATTCCACCTAAACATTAGGAAGAACCTCCTGACAGTAAGACCTGTTAGGCAGTGGAATATTCTACCTCAGAGTGTGGTAGAGTCTCCTTCTACAAAGGTTTTTAAACAGAGGCTGGATGGCCATCTGTCAGGAGTGCTTTGATTGTGTATTCCTGCAAGGCAGGGGGTTGGACTGGATGGCCCATGTGGTCTATTCCAACTCTATGATGCTATAATATTTGCAAAGAACTCAGATATCCCCTTCAGAACAAGTCACATGGAGATTTCTCTCCAGAGAGTAATAACAATACAGGTGGTAAGTTAGTAAGAATGAATTACATTATTATTACCCAACAGTTATTAATCTTTCCTAAAGATTGGATTAATATAACTGAATATTATTCTCTTATATTTAAAATGGAGTAGTGTTGTTTATTGTTGCTCTTCCTTCTTGAGGTGTCAGTTACTTTCTGCACTGTTCATATTTTGCTTGCCTATAAATATAGCCGTGTTTCTGGTCTTCTTTTTTCTTCTTCTTTGAATTGAATGGTACTAATTTCAAATTCTTTTTTCTTAAACATCTTACCCTTTTTGTTCCTGTTTATAATGCCTCTTCATTTTTCTTTCAAATCAGTCTTGTGATATATCGTATCTATTGAATCACCCTTTCTTTTTGTTATATTTGTAATGCCCAGTTCCCTTAAGATGCACCTAAACCCATACCTGTTTCACTTCATTTAGATGATAAGTGTATATCCGTGACACTATTCTCTTTATGTTTTATCTTGCAGTTTTTAGCACTTGCTTGTTTCAGATGCTTAAGTAATACTGGGTTGGATCCAGAGTTTTATTCTACTGACAGATCTCCTGACTAGAATTCCACTCAGGATGCTCCTACCAGTGGGAAGGAGGTGAGGCGACATTTGCAGTGCCCTTCCCTTTGCAACCCCCAATGTGATGTCTCCTTGTTCCAGAGGGTCCCCAAACACTTCAGAACATATTTCAGAGGACACAGAGCATTGCAAGGAAAGAGGGAAATTATTGACAATTGTTTCATATTTAATTCTTCCAGGGGAAATTTTCTACTGGCTCAGAAGTCTTTAATAAGATATACCTCAGTTAACAAAACCCCTAAAAAAGAAGTTCCTTTTTACAAAGTCTGCTACGCCCATCCAGCATCCTTTTCTTCCTTCATTTAGTAGCATTGGCATAGAGAGAATGGGGGGCGGAAAGGAGAAGACTTTTGGTGTTGGGCTGTAGCATCATGTCTGAAGTAAACAATGCAATAACGTTTGAACTGGGAAAGAGTATGATACTACTCTAGCTGATTTCTACTGTAACCATGTGTGCCTGTCTACAACTGGCAAGGTAAACTGCAGCTGCCTCCAGAATCCCTTACTAAACATGTATGGATAGCAAACTAACAGAGAAAAGGGAACAGCAGGTAAGCCTGCCTCACAAGCTTCCTCCAGCATCTAAAAAAACCCCCAATGAGCACATATCTATAAATTTGGCCAACATTAAAAAAAAATCATAAGAAAAGTGGAGGCTGGTGAAAGGGGGGGAAAAAATCCCTGGATGCATTTTGAAAGAAACTTTTAAGTGATTTCTACAAGGGTCAAACTTTTTGTTTACTTAAGCAGACTTAGTTGTTTTATCTCACATGTGCATATTGTCAGTTTTGAATAAAAAGTTTGCTGAAACATGTTGAATTGCTTTTCCTTTTTGTGGTGTAGGACCTATCCCTATTTTTTCCATGTTATTTCTCCCTCTGGTAGCACATTTTCTGTTAAAGAAGTAATGCAACACATTTACTTCATTAACTGAGGCATACCTGTAGAGAGCCCTTTGCTCTGTTGGAAGCAAATGCTAGATCCAATCTATTATTATAACCTGCATGATATCTGGATGTGAATAAATGTTGACAGACATCTTAAGAAAGGTAAACGAGGCCAGTATGTTTATAGGTTTGTGGCAAAACCTGAACACTGAGGCATTAAATTGTAACACAGCATCATTTGAAAACAATCCTCAAATAATTTCCTTATTACTAATAGGAAGCCAAAGAACTGTCTCTAAACAGCAGTAGTTTCCAGAAATTATAGGAAATGACTTGGAGCTCAGATTACTAGGCTACAATGTTGCTAACTGATATACAGAGCAATTCTGTATTAGGATACATTTATAAGAGTGGTGGTAGCAGTCTCTTAGTGGAGGACCTACCATGTCCATTGCTATTTCACTGCAGGCAAGGCTTTCAACATCCCTATGCCACTGCTTTCCCTTAGGTATTCCAGAGAACTTTGAAGACCATAGGTGTTCTGTCCACATCTTCCATCTCCATGAGATGATCAGCACTTACACTGCTTCTTGAGGTTCCTCTGCCAGCTACTGGTTGGTGTTAAGATTGTCTCTATGTCTAATATACAGTATATACCTTTGAAGAGTGTTCGCAAACTTCAGTTGTCCAAAGAGCTGCAGCCAGATTGTTATTTCTAGGCACAGTTCAAAGTGTTGAGCCCTATATGGCTCAGGTACAGGTTATCTGAAGGACTGTATTCTCCCATATAAATCTGCCTGTGTTTTGAGATGATCTGGGGGCACCCTTCTCTCTGTCACAGGTGCATTTGGTAGGAACACAGGAAAGAGACTTCTCAGTGGCTGCTCCAGGCTCTGGAACTCCTTTTCCAGAGACACAATTCTTCTGCAAGCAGTTGAAATCCTTTCTATTCCAGCAGGCCTTTGAGAATTTATTTTTTTAGAGGAAACAGGACCTGTATAATGTGTTGGACTTTTATTTGTTGTTGTTATTTAATGGTTTATGTTTTTAACTGGCTTTAATTCTATGATGGCTTAATTGCTCTTTAACTTTTGCATGTTGTAATTTTTTAACTATTCTAAGCCATCTTGACTCCCAAAGGATGATGATGATAATGGCAGATACTTTTTAAAATGTAAAAAACAAAACAAAAACTGATTAGTAGAAGCTGCAAAGGCCTATGTTCAGTAGCTTTGCTTCCTTACTTTCACACTTGTCTGGGGGGAAAAAAGAATTCAATCTTATCCATAAGGCCAGCCAATGAATCTTGGTTTCTTAGCATAACATATCAAGAGGAACCTCATACATTCTTAAAATAAAAAAGCCTCCTCCCTGCCACTGAGGATGACAGAATTGTACCAGTATTCAGAGCATTTCACGCAGCCTAAATATTAATGTAGGCATAATGAGTCATACAGAGGACTGCATCACTCCTCAGTAGTATCACAATCAGAGCTGAGAGGCTTGCTTCATACCAAGGGCAGATCCCTGGAAGAATCAGGAGATCTGAGATGCAAAAAGGCAATTGAACAGAAGATGCTCCAAGTAGCTGGAAGGTAAGAAGTCAGTACAGCATATAGTAAAAATTTATATACCGAAGACTGGAAGGTGTTGAAATCTTAAGAGCACCGAGAAAAGCAGCCCGGGGAGACAGGCAATGCAATAAGAATTAGGTCATTTTCAGGGTCTGGAATGTATGAGCAGGAAGAAAAAGGAAGGTAAAGGAGGAGATGGCAAGAGGAACAAAACAAGAAATTTCTTTTGCACTGACAAAAACAAAGTGAGGAAGCAGAAAAGTAATGTATGAGAGACAGACAGACACTTTATTTCAGTCATTGACCAATGAAAATACCACCAATAAAACAAACAACAAATTTAGTCTCTAACATCAATAACTATTAATGAGCATTTGTGGGTGAAGCTTACACATAACAGCATTTTGCTACTTTTAAAGAAATAGTTTTATTCTGATTATTCAGCAAATAATGTAAATGAAAATCACCACACTGTCCCGGAAATTTAACAAATAAAGGGATAATCAACTGGTGATGAATATCCTTGGAAAACTGACAATACAAAAGTACGTGGGCTGTAGTTTCTATTTCGCCCATGTCACAGGGACAGTATCGAATTTCATAGAGAATTTTTCTGTATTCCCTTCCAACACAGCTGTTGGGAGAACATTAAATTGGGCTAAAGTTAAAGCACTCCTGAATTTAGGGACTGTGAAATGGAATAGATATGTAGCTGGTTTAGAAACCAAAATTTGATTATTTGCAAAAATATTGCACACACAAAAATAGCAGTTTCTGTTTCCTTCTATGGCTAATATCCTTTGTCTTAATATTGTTCTAGCTTGTTCCAGCCCTAGAGTTAAGATGTTATCACTGGAGAAGCCATAATGGCTCAATTTCTTTTGGAAAGCTGTTTCCCAAGAGGATTTGAAATTATCTACCAATATAAGATGGGATAGCCCACCCGCTAGAACAAATGATATATGAGAGGCAGAAGTGAGTATGCGAATCAGGCTAGTGAATGAGGACAATCAGGCTAACTAACCCCAAAGGCTTCTATATGATAACTCAAGCTCCTCGTTCATCAAAAGAAACTAAGAGTGAACTCAGGAAAAGTACCCCCATAAATGGAACTTAATGAAAGGATGCTGATATTTTGGTGGGGGGAAGGGGAAGAAGGGTTTAGAATCCACTTCTGTTTAAATCAAATTAAGAGTGCACTGCAGTTATTTAACAGGTGTTTGGGTTTTTGTTTTGTTTTAAAGACAGGGATCCAATTACTGACCTCTTATATAAACTTTGGTCTTCATGATCATACTTCAATAAATCTCTGGAAGAAGGAAGTGCCATGGCACAATCTCTAAGAATATGCAAAAGGGAATTTATATTGAAAGAAAAGAAAACAGATTATTTCTAAAGTTTGGAGAATATGGCTCTCCAGGTCGTCTAGCATTTTGACGAGGGGTATAAAGAATATGTCTTATTTTCCTCAATAAGGAACAGCCCATTAAAAAAGGCAAGTGCAAGAGTTTTCACCTCTTGTGAAATACATTATCATTACACTGTGTACAAAAATGATTATTATGTAAAAAGAAAGAAAACTTCATGGGTGGGGTTTGTTTGTTTTTTGCAACCCCACCCCCATGATTAAAAAATGTGCAAAATTCTCACAAGCATGCCCAGCAGGGAGAAAAACTTGAAATTTTTCATTCTCATGTGCAAGGACAAAATTATCAAGGATTTACATGCTTAATCTGGACATACGCATGGAAAGACGAGTAGACATGAGAAGGTACTTCATATATACTACAATGTAGCAGTCTTTTCTGAGGTCATAAAATGCATGGGGACAGTCACTAACTCAGAATCACACAAGACTGCAACCTTTTCATTAGGTGGATTTGGTAGTTCTTGGTCTGAATTGCAACCTGCACTCCAGCTTAAGCTCTAGATCCAGAAACACACTATGACTGTGAATCTGACACATAAGGACATTTAATTTACTTGCGCCTGCATTCCAATCGGGAAAATAAGAAAAGGATTATCATATTTGGAATATTCGGATTATTATATTACCTCGTCTGGCACCTTGGACGTTTCATTGAGCAGTCGATCTGATATTCATCAAATTGGAAATACCATACATTGCAGATATACTTACCTATTCAGATGGGACTATTATAATTTGTAGACTTATTGATCTGTTATAATTTCATGAGAATCTGATGTTATATGTAATGATTATGCACATACTTTAATTCAAAAAACCTTATTTTCATGGAATATAGCATTTTATTTACAATATACATCTAGTTTTGAGTTTCTCCTTTTTGTGGTAGATAATAACGGCATACCTGTTCCTAGCTGATGGATTTTCAGTGGCCTTTGTTAGAATACATCCATTGTCTTTATTAAATGTCTAGTGAAATTAGAATTAGCATGCAGGTTGGCATGCTCACTTGAGCACCTTTCTATAAATGAGATGAAATGACTTCCTTATGTGTGGAAAGAGTTTTGTCAGAAAATGGACAGAGAATGTTGATGGGTCTCTGTGAGTGAAACTTATTGTGCTAGAGTGGTGTAGTGATTTGAATGTTGGACTATGACTCTGGAGACCAGGGTTCTTATCTTCGCTCAGTCATGGAAACTCACTGGGTGACCTTGGGCAAGTCACATTCTTTTAGCCTCAGAGGAGGACAAAGGCAGACCCCCCTGAACAAATCTTGCCAAGAAAACCCCATGATAGGTTTCCCTTAGGGTCGCCATAAGTTTGAAGCAACTTCAAGGGACACAACAACAACAAAGTCATTTTATATAAATCACTTCAAATAAACACATAGCAAATTTTATTTCAAGCATTAACTTCTTTAGGTAGTGTGACTATTCCTTTTGCTGGTGTAATTTATGACCTTTAGGATCTGTTTTGCAAACCTGCAGTTTACTGCTCTGGCACTTGCACTAAATTACAAATATTACATGACTGTATTCTACAGAAAATGAAAGGTATTTATTACATTCAAACTCTATCTAGCCTACTTTCCTACTGACTGGTACAGGTAAAGTACAGACACCAGATATATAATTTCCAGCCAAGAGAATATTTCATGAAATTAAAAAAAAAAACACCTTGGTGATCGTATTTACTTTGCCTAAAGAGACCTACAAACAACTAAGACTGATAAAATCAATGGTATAACAAATGGCTAAAAGTAACACACACACGATTATGTCAATCCATCACAGACTCAAAGATATGCTGACAGGTTTTCTTGACCTTTACTTTTTCTTATGTTCAAAACATATATGCACATGTGATAGCTGTATACAAAATACGTGTATATCTGGCTTTTGGCCTCTGCTTTCTTTGGCTCATCAAGCTGGTCAGCAGTAGTTATACCCTCCCACCCTTTGAAACCCTTCTCACTCTGTTTCTTGTCTGGCTTCTGAATACTGATCTTGCTCATTGCAGAAATTGAGCAGATTACTCCAGTCAACTCTGCTGGTGAATACCTATCTGCAGCTATGCTTCTGTGCTGATCCCTTTTGTAACTCCTCTGAAGCTAGATCCCAACTGGTTCTCCATAACTCTCTCAAAGTAATACTTGGAATTTTTTCCACTATTGATCTATTAGTCTTACATGTAATAACATTGTGTGTCAAGTAGAGAATTTCTTTAGGTATCTCATTTTAAAACTTGTCTCAGAAAATGACCAAGATGTGCTGGAGAAAGGCTCTTTCTATTCTTAAAAACAAGATACAGAATTATTAGTGACAGAGTATTATTTTTCACTCTCAGTAACCCATCAACATTTTCTGAAGGAACTCTTTAAACACATAAGCAGGTCATTTCATCTCATTTACAGAAAGATACTCAAGTGAGAATGCCAAAATGTGTGCTAATTCTAATGTCACTGGGCACTGGACAGAGACAACTGATGTATTTTAACAAAGGCCACTGAAACGCCATCAGCTGGGAACAGCTCTTCTTCACTACTAAACAGGGGGCAGAGCTGAACCAGTGACCTAGAAGTGAAAGACTTTGTAATCTGATTACCAATCTTTTGAGCTATGCAGTTCACCCCCCTTTCATTTTTACTGATAAGAGAGAATCTTATTACCTAAGCAACTTTGTAGTCTTTTAGCAATGCAAAAGCTTTCATTTAGTGCTCTAAAAGGGAACTCTCATGGGCACGCTTATTAGTCCATTTCAAGTACTGTTTCTGTGCTACTTTTTCCTATTGATTTCAAAATAAATGTATTGGTATAAAAAGTATACTGAAATGCTTTCTTGATAACAACTTATATTGAAGCTCTGGCTGATCATTAGAAGTTATGATGAGCCATTTTCATATAGAATTAGATTTAACAGTCCACTTACTCATAAACCAGGAGAAAATGTAAGGCTAAGATAGTAAATATTCCAAAGACTACAAAGATATGACAATTGGACTATGAAACTACTGACCATGAGCAAGGAATGCAGTAATCTTTTCCTAGATCCTAAGTAGAATTTTGTCAAAGTAGTTGCTGTAATAGTTTTCTTGTTTGAAACCATGGTTGTTTGATGTCCACAGTGCTTTATTATCACTTTATTGTGCTACTGTGAGCTTGCAAATGTGACAACATCTATTTTAAAAAGTGTCGAAAATGATCTCATGTGACAAGAGGATGCTGTTGTTTCTTATTTTCTGCCTTGGCCTTCCTCTCAAAAGCCCCAGGAAGAAATCTCAAGACCTTTCCTGTCAGTTTCTCACTTCTCTACAGATATTTTGGCTTGTACATGAACACTTTCCTTTTAGCTTGAGGTAACAAACGATTAGCTAAAGCAAAATGTAATCTTTCAAGTTACTCCTTAGAAGAATGGACACAGCCAATGTCTCAGTTTTAATTCAAGTATATCAGCATTTCGTATTAACTTCCTAAAGCCAAACAAAATATGCTGCTAGGAATGAGATAATCTAATGGAGGTGGCACCCGACTGTAGTCCATCATTAGCAACAGAGTAACATTTCAAAAATAAAATATCTAATATAAAACAAGTCTACTAATTGATCAGTTGCTAAGGCAACAGTAGGAGATGCTTTTTTATGATAACGAATTCGTATAAATTATTTTCATAAATGCACAAGGATATATGTATATACTATTACTGGACAAAGAATACTTTGTACTCTATTCAGTAAGGCATGCAATATATTTCCAATATACTGTATGCAAAATATATTATTAATTTGCTTATACCAGGTTAGTGCTGTAAACAATTAAATTCATCTCCAAGTACTTGCATTTTTGAAATATAAAAATGCAAGTTTAAATAACTGGAAAACTGGAATTTATTATATGAACACCATGTAGGTTACAATCCCATTTTTATATATTAACATATTTATATCCCATCTGATATGAGATCTCAATCCGATACCTGTTTACTTACTGAAATCAGTGAGACTTACTTTTGAGTAGCCATGTGTTGGATTGCTGTGTTAATAACTTTGAATGCTCACTAGCCTCTGTCCAATGAATTTTCTGCAGTTACCAGAATCACTTGGTTTTATATATGTGAGGGTGTATAGAAAAGACAGGAGTTTTAGTTGGCCTCATCAGGAGGGCACCAGGGTGGAGAAGGCTGACACTTGCTGGAATTCTCAATCAAACACAGCCATGTATTTGCGTGGTTTTCAAAACCCCATTTAAACTCTTCCTTCAGAAAAGTAATGATAATTTATTATCTCTTTTTCTAACTCCTGGAGAAGGCGGAGCTCTGCTAAGTAAGAAATACAGTCAACAAAACTTGACTGTAAGTCCCATGCACCATACTTACCAATCATCTTAGGAAGATAAACAGCAACAACTAGGTTAATATTTTAGTAACTACTTCAGTTCATAAATAACCAACAACATATACTGAAGAACTAAATGAGATTTCAATAATGGCATGTAAATTTAATCAGAAGCTTAGTATACCTTTCAAAGCACTATGTATGGCACTCACTGACATTCTGTCAATATTGAACTGCCCTGGCCTTTTCAATTTGGAGAATATTGTTATCCCACTATTAATGCTGCATAGTCACAGACACAAAATTTATGCTACTTCATTTTCAGCCCTTCAGCCTCAGCATATATTGAAGAAGATTTTGGAGAAAATTAATAATATCAACAGCTAAATTCTAATTAAACAATAGAGAAAATACATTTGATACCTTCTTCAATTTAATATATGGTTTTAAATGGGTAAGACTTGTTCTGTGCACATCTTTCTCTTGACCTTTGTTCAATGGAATTACAGTAACTCTTCAGTGATTCCTTCTCACTTGTTTTCTAAAGCTGTTCAATCACACTTGCTAGCAAAACGCACAGCTGGCAAGTGATCTAAACCTCATCACAGGGCAAAGTTAGCCTCCTGGCTTTGCCAAGAATGACATTTCAAATGGAAAAAAAATCTATTTATTGTGTAGAACATTTGATTCTGTATTTGTTTAAAGTGCAAATAGCTCCATCCTTTGTATTAACCCTGCATTTAGGCACTACACTCGATTAGATGCTGCACTAGAAACAAAAACAGCAATGAATTAAACTGTCTGCGTTTTTAATAAGAATACCATTGTTAATTAAAGTAAGATTACAGAAATCAGCTGAGTTTTTCCTCACAGTCCCAGAAGAAGTCTACAACAGAGGATAAGCACTGCCCCCTAGTGTCATTTACAACAGACAAAAAGTAAGATAACCACAATTCATCAGGATTTCTAATAAAAAATTACATTGCAGATATGTTCATATACAAATAGATTCATATATATTCCAACACAGACATTTTAACATACAAATAATCTTATCTCTATCTTCTGTCTTAAATATATACACAGCACACACACACACACTCTCAACAGTCTGACATGGCCAAGATGTCTTTAATGTTACAGGCAGCTTCAGCGAAAAAACAACAACACATTTCCACACAGAATAGCAGGCCATGCATGAAAGCGGGTGTCAGAAAGCCCAGCAGAATCACTCACTGTGAAGATGTCTAATAGGGATTGCTGAATGCACAATACAGGCAGCATGGACTGAATGACTAAATTGGAAGGGCCAGAACATAGTAAGGAGGGTTTGGATCAAACAGATATTACAATTAGACCTGTAATGAATGTTCTGACTTTTCTCCTTTTCTTTTGTTAATTGGAAGTTAACCCTATTTAGACATTGTTGGGGTGTGTCAACAATTTTATAATTCAATTTTGATGCGTTCCAGCAAATTATCTTTGTAACCATTCACTGGATATACAGGTAATATGTTATAGTCCATACACAAAAATATACTACAAGAGGCCAACCAGGTCTCTAATATGAGTTAAGAAGATAGCCCTGTCTAACCATCTTAAAAATG
The DNA here is from genome assembly GCA_030847615.1 of Gambelia wislizenii. Classification (NCBI taxonomy): domain Eukaryota; kingdom Metazoa; phylum Chordata; class Lepidosauria; order Squamata; family Crotaphytidae; genus Gambelia; species Gambelia wislizenii. The sequence continues at coordinate 380,389,538 of JAUMIR010000002.1, read as the reverse complement.
TACTTTTTCAGGTACGTTTTAAAAAGTGTGTAAAAGTTACATTGTAAATGTGGAACAAGCCCAACATTTATTAACAATGGTCATTTACAAGACAGAAGAAAAAGATAATGCTAATAATACTAACAAAGGCCTGTTTTTTTAAAAAAAAACCAACCTGCAGGGCAGAGCTATATGAGACTTATTTCAGATAGCAGAAGGGTATCAAAAACTTGTGCATAAAATGTCAAATAAACTATTTTCCAAAGGTACTATCAGCTTATTGAAACTCCTCTTTTATTTGCACTAAAAGTCAAAAGTCTTTTTAAATGGATTCAGATCACATATTTTCAGTCTGTTTTCCATTTAAACCATTATAGACATTTACTATTATCCTTGCATTTTAAAAAGCAACACACATAATTATCCTTTTATGAAAAGATTACAACGTGCATTTTAAATTTATGTTTAAAGTGAAGAGACAAAAATGCATTAGCTTAGTAGATAAAATGCTAGACACGAATATTCAAAATGACAGCACCTATGTATTTAGACACTTTATAATAATGATTAAGTAAAATTGCAGAAAATTGTGCATGAAATTTGATAAGATTTAGCAAATCTTTGATGCATAAAAGACCTGCATTTGTATTATACACTTAAATAAGGAAGAAACTTAGAGTCTCTTCATGCATTGCTTTTTAAGATATTCCCATAAAATACTTTAGGTAGGCAAATAAACATACAAAGAATAAAAGCAACAAATAGGTTTTCCCAAAATTATGTTATTCAGATAGACTACACAGGAACTGAAAAAGCTACACCCCCCTAACAGGTATATACTGAATGGAAAAATAATTTTGCAGGTATGTATTGTGTGAAGCTATCTTCTAAATACTAATATAAATGTAAGGTCTAGTCATTAATATTTTAAATCAACAGCAGTTTAGAAACATTAGTGCCTCTAATTAAATGTCTTTTTTTTTTTACTGCATGTTTTCTACAGGTAGTATTGATGTTTTTTCCATATGAATCCTTTAAGTTGTAAATGTGGCCCACTTTAAACTTTTAAAAATGTCCTTATCCTAAATCTCCACTTGTTTTGTTGTGAAGATGAACTAATAGTTATGTTAAGGCCATAAGTCAGGTTCTCTTCTGTATCCGAACTCTTATGCACAAACTAATGGCCACTACCAGGAAAGACACTGTTAAGTTCCAAACTTGATGAAATATTCTTCAGAAACTAGATAGACAGGTATTGTTTAAAGAGGCAAACTCTATATGATCAACTCTCTATCCTTTTTTAAAAGGATAGAGAAGACTATAAGTTTCTTCAGAGAAAGGCCAAGGAAATCTAGAAGAATATGTATTCCATTCTTGCTAAATATAACCTTGGTTTTATGGACTGTTGTGTTGTAGTATAATTCTGTTTTGAGAACTCAGCTATAAGTAAATAAGTAAAAACTGGAGTTGTTAAAACAAAATAGCTCATAGTAATTAGAAAATGATAGGTGTTTACTGTTTTCCTTAGTATGTCATCATGTAGATAATCTATGCAATCATCTTTGTTTTCTATAACAACAGAAAATTAATAAAGTATAAAATCCTATACATTAAATGCCAAAGATTATCCAGTGCAGTATCATATGGACAATTAAATCTCAAATTATACCTGTCCCTCTGAAGCTAATCGAGCCTATCTGTGATTTTACATAAATAACTGCGTTGTGTTTCCTTTTACAGGTAGACAAGAAACTGGCTCACATTATACTGTCAAGGTGCATAGAGTGAGTCCACTTGCTGCTGACAGACATGAACATTAAGGTTCACTACAAATGGAGCTGGAATGATTGCAAATGGACTGCACCATTGTGCAAAAACAGGAAGAACACCTACTGCATTAAGAGCATCAGTGGGCCTCTGATGTTTTAGAAATGATTGTTCTAAAACTGATGAAGAATTCAAAGCATTTCTCAAATATAATACATAACAAGTTGGGAGCATACATGCCTACATAGATCCAGTGGTAGCTATAAATCTGGAGACAGCAAATAAATGGCAAATAATGTATCCAATAATTATTTACAATGTATTGATTTCTTTTTTCTTATACAAGATACTTTTATGTACTGTGAACATCAAATACCTACTCAATTCTAAAATGCTAAAACATTTCTGAGAGTTATCTTAATATTCATAAGAAACGTGTTTGATGATTTTAAAATAAGAAATCTTAAAATTCATTCTATACATAAATATTAGGCTCATACTAACAATACAGGTGTACACAATATACTGTCAGTTCTATCAGATTTATGCAAACCTACTACAGGCAGCACAATTATGAAACTGTTTCTTTCTCACTGAAAATACTGTGATCATAATGAAACAAGCAGAAACTTGACCTCTAACCGAATATTTCAATATGGTAAAACTGCATGCCATATGTGAATTGCAATTCAAGATAATGCTGCTTGTATCTATATTGTTTTCACACTACAGATATATTTTGAGGTTCATGATATATCAGGGTGCTATACTTCAAGGCTGTAAAAGCCATAGCCATATGAAACAGATACTGTACTGCAGAAGTAGCAGTGAAGCTCTGTTTATTGACTTTGGATCAGTGTGTAAACTAAATATAAAACAAATCAGAATTGCTTAATGAAACCACTCTGACTGAGTAAAATCTAGGGTATATTTATATATATAATAAATTAAAGCAAAACAAAGGTAACATTTCCTCAAGCAACACACCAAAATATCCAGTGCATGGTGCAACTGTGGCTGCAATGTTATTAAAAAAAAGATGATTATTCCCACTTATTTCAGCTTACATTAATCATGAGACATAATGCTAAATATGATTGACAAAGCAATTGCTTGCGGGTGCAAAGCATGGAACATCAAATTTATGGCGTTCGGCACTCAGCCATGACAGTTTTACTGCAAGGGATAGATGACTATATAAGTTTTGACTAAGTTAATAATATCTCATATGCAGAAACATCAATATTTTTTCTCTATTGCAACAGGTACAAAAACGAGTCCTCTATAAAACACTAGATATTCAACACATTGATATCATACAGAAATGCAGAAACCTCTTCTAAATTCTTAAGTCTCTGTAATCACTGTTTATGGACTAGTGCAGATACAACACAAGAGGTAGCTTATTTATTAATTAATCCTTCTTAAAAGGAGGCTGTGAGAACTGAATGCAGTACTCTAGAGGGCAGAATATAGTGGAAATATTATTTCCCTCGAGTTGGAAACTATGCTTGTATTCTGCACTCATCTGGAGTACTGTGTTTGGTTCCGGGCACCTCGTTTTAAGAAGGATATAGACAATTTGAAGCAGGTTCAGAAAAGGACAGCAAGGATGATAAGAGGTATGGAGAACAAAACATATGAGGAAAAGTTGGAGGAGCTGGGCATGTTCAGCTTGGTGAATAAAAGACTGAGAGGTGACATGATTGCACTCTTTAAATACCTCAAAGACTGTCACAGAGAAGAGTGGGCAGGCCTGTTCTCTGCTACTCCAATGGGTAGGACCAGGTCTAATGGTTTTAAATTACAGGAGGGTAGATTTTGATTTAACATTAGAAGGTACTTCTTGACTGTAAGAGCAGTTCAGAAGTGGAACTAATTACCCAAAGAGGTGGTGAGGCTCCTTCTCTGGACGTCTTCAAAAAGAGGCTGGACAGCTATCTGCTGTAGGATGCTTTACCTAGAGATCCTGTATTGAGCAGAGGGTTGGACTCAATGGCCCATGAAGCTCCTTCCAACTCTATGATTCTATGGGGCTGGAGAAATTTGTGCATGAAAGGGAGAGGTAAAGGAGAGAGGTCCTCTCCCAATTTCTAATCCTGGTTAATAGATTACCTATCAAATTGATAAACCTAAAATTACTAGATTACCTATCAAATTGGTAAACCTAAAAGTCCATTAACTTCACTTAACGAAGTGTTAGCTTTGTATGTATGTATGCCTCAAAGCAGTCCCCATGTCAAGCAAAAAAGCCAAAGAACTTTAAATATTTTCTGAATGTTATTTTATTTATGGTTTCATTCTTCAACTGAATTTTTAACGATATACTTGTGTGGTCTTATTCGTATACGCAGAAGTCAATAATTCTTTCTAACATCCAAAAAACAACAATTGTATGAATAGAGAATTGTATTGTTTGACCATTGTTTGTTCTGAAGAATACTTTTTCCTTCAGAAATAAAACAGCCCATAGCTTCATTGGAATATTTTGTATTTAACCAACTTGAGTAACCAAAGATAAACATAATAAAAGACTATATACTGTGTCAATTATAGATATTTTGCCTGCAGATAATGCAAACGTTATATCGCCAATCACTAAACACACCATCAATACTACTAATGTATCATTTAAAAATCTTTTTATAGATAAATAACATTACTGATAACCTTTTTATTACAAAATATTCTTGCATTCTCATTTGCTCACGCAGCAGAATTGTCAGCAGTTGCTACAAATATGAAACGTAGAACAGTTTCCAGATACAATTCACAGGTCAATGTATTCTCTTATTTTAATAATGGCTTTTCCTATTACATTCATTATTCATATAGAAAAAGGATAGGCACCTTTTAGACTTTATACAGCTTTCATGAGGAATATGAGCTTTGCAACTTAGAGAAGTGATTTTTCTAAAGCTCCTAATACCCAAATGACATCTTGGGAAATGTTAAACTCATGGTGTATTTGCATAATAATGAGACTATTTTATATATATATAAACTGCACTTATCCAAATCTTTGTTTAGATATGGAATGTACAACATTTCATACTGAGTTCCCCTTTTCCTAAAAAGTTAAGATCCTAATTAAAATCAAGTCCATTACTTATTTGTTTGAAGAAGACCCAAAATGATAATACACTAATATACTAACTATAGAAACTGCCAATATTAAGCTCTTTCTCAAAACGGGAGAATTAAATAAATGCTTAAAATTTCCCCACTTAAATTAATGAGTTTGAAAAGTAGTTATTTTGACCACATCATTTCCTATGCATTTACATGATATGACAACAATAGCTATTTCTATGACACTCCCCATGGTATTCCAAAACCTTCTTTTGAGAAAGTTACTTATATTATAGTAGAAATGTTTGCAAAATTTAAAGCCAGGCAAAATATCATTTACATTGGAGAAAAGAGACAAACTAGAAATTGAGGTATGATGTTACATTCTTGTTTTATCTTTATAACATTCACACCTCACTAGATTCCACAACCTATCAAAGTAGGAACACAGTCTTGAACAGGACACACACACAAAAATCATATAATTAATTAGTTTCTTTACAAACACCTAGATGTTTTAATATGAACGGTATATTTTTTGCAATGGGATCTGTAGGCAAATATTTCCTTTGACTATTCATGATTTTATGACCAAATCAAATATTTCCATAAGCAGGAGACAATTACATGTGAACTAGCATGTTGGTTGTATTTGGTGTGCAGTTCCCAATGCCAATTATGTAAGATACTGTACTTTTGAACATAATAGAGCCTGGTCTCTTCACCAGAGGGAACTACTGTGCCAAAATCAATAGAGCTTCAATGCCTTTTGAGCAAATACCACTTCTATGAATCTTGGCCTTAGTCTTGGTATATAAAATACCAAATAGGGTACCAATACATGAAATAAGTGCTATATTCAGTTAATCCTTCAGAAGTGGTCTCACTGACTATAGCAGGATTACTCCAAAGTAAACAGTTTCAAAATAGGATCTCAAAGCAAGCTTGTGTCACTTAATCCAGGGCTGAGACTTTAATTTTATGTCACCAAATATAGAAGGATATTGGTGGTAGAATTAACTTACTCTAACCAACATATAACTGATTAATTACACTTTTATTTTATAATACTATAAAATATTTCTAATGAGGTTTGTATCTAGCTATCATTGTATGCTGCAGCCAATTTGAGATAATAAGAATAATATCTTAAAGTAAAGGAACTCAAAAGTAGAAAGAGAATCAAAAACTCAAGAACATCAACATAAATAGAGTTCATATATGTCTAGGTTTCTCAATATTTAACAGAATGTAATTTATTTTTGGTGGAAGCAAAATGCATTATTTTGAATCAAACTAGTATGAAAAGTGGTATTTACATTGGCAACTATATTTCATACAACTTTTCAAAATACTCCAAGCAATAGCGCATCAAACAGAGGAAATCTATCCAAATTAGAAGAAAGAAATAGGTGTCCTGAAAAAAGAAAAAAAATGTACTCATAGGAACATCTGAATAAAATTGAGACATCTGCAGTAAAGTTTTACCTTCTCCCTAGAATGTTTGAGATGAACTCAGTGTAACACTGTCTTCCCAGAAAAGACAAAGTGATCAATGCAAGAACACATCAGGCTCCCTTGGACAGGCCAATCAATGCAAGAAAGAACCTTGCCCAGGGCCTTATGCAAATAGAAGCACGTCCTGCAACCTAGGGAGGGAACATGCGCAATAGATCAATGGGATCTGAAAAACCTTACAGCTATATCAGCCTCAGACAGTAAATATATAATGATGAATCCCTCACGTTCTCAGTTGAACTCTTAAACTAGGTTATTCTCCACAGCTAGTTGAAAATTACTGGAAGTCTGTATGTAGCAACAGTGCAAAAGAGGAGACTGAATTATAGCTTTAAAGGAACATAACAATGAAGTGTCAAAATTATTTTAACTTTGCTCAAAATAAATAACTAAACTCAGCAAAGGTGATTTGGAAATAAAACTTGAATGAATGTTTTTAATGAATCAGGATTTTAAAAATAATTTCTAGTTTTTTAAATATACTTTTCCCTATGTACTGATGCAGAAGAATGAATCACTGTTACTTATATAAAGTGTTCTTTAAAAAATCTTATCTAGAATACCAATGTGTGCGTAGTACTTGCACTACGTGCTGCAACACATTTGTAACGTTATAACCCCTTGCAAATATAAAGGGCTTTTCCATTCAACTGACTGTTGTACAAAAGAAAGTGGAGAGGTTATTTTTTCTTCAGTGAAAGATAAACCTCGCTGAAATAGTATGATCTATAAAAATATTCATAAAGTTGAATTTAACTTTGATGGCATATAAAGTACTGTATCAATACAAATATAATCACACAGTTTCTTGAAGAGGAGAAATGTTAACAAATAAAGCTTCTTTTGAAGACTTGAGCATAATTACAAATTGTCATTCTTTCTAGAGAAAACAAATCTGTAAAACTTAACTTGTTTACAGAATCAACATCATCTCCAGATTTCCTTGAAGAGAAGTATAATACTGCTGTCACAGTAACAGCTAGATCATGCTAAAAATGTATCACAACTATTAGCAAGCAAATAATATGATTTAATCCAGCTCTTATAAACGTACTTTCTTGATACTGTATAGCTGAGATGCAAAACCAGGACAGAGCAATAATTAGAATAATACATCCATCTTCAATTAAAAATACATTGTTCCTTATTAAAATGCTAAGCTATTTTAAAAATCAGCTAAATTATCAGAGTAACATTTTAATTTGAATGGTATTTTTAAAGTATTTCTCTGGGTACAGCATTTATATAAGATCACCAAAGACTTTTTATGTACACCAAATAAAGGTTCATTATTATCATGCTATTACAATGAAAAAGTGGGGCAACATAGATCTGTTCAGATGAACTAAGGGTCATAATTAGCTCCTGTTTACAAACCAGGAGTTTTTGGTTTTTTTTTGGTTTTGTTTTTTTGGAAGAGTAGGAAAACAAGAAATCAAATTTTGTTCAAGAACAATGTAATTTATTTTTGCTTGTGGCATAAGGCATTCCACTAAATGCATAACTAACTCAATTTAAAAATGACACTCAAAAGCAATGCATGTGAAGTTCAGAAGCTGTATATAGTAGTAGTGGGCACCAGTTGCTAGACAACACCCGTGGGAAAGGGCTGTTGCAACTATAACCTGCTTGGGGACTTTATTAGGTACCTGGTTGGTCACTGCAGGAAACAGATGGAATCTTGGTCTGACTCAGCATCTTATGTTGAATATTTTCAGACAGCAAAGACTCTATGGTAGACTAGAGACCTGATGAGTTTTCTAACCTTAAAGGAGTGCAAAAATTAAGGCTCCTTTTATGAGACTAAAAATTTTAGTTCTTACAAAATATCACCTATTACATTAATAATGACAAACCAAGCAATAAACACTACCAGCGGTACAGGTGCATTTAAAAGGAAACAGGTAGATTTTACCCCCTTTCCTTCCATTTTCAGAAATATGAATTTTGGTGAAACCTACCACTTCTTCTCAAGAAAGGAGATCCTTCATTAGTTTGGTTAAATTCTGAGCACGATTCAGAAATTAAGATTTTCATGCTTCATTAACCTTATAGCAATAAGTGGGTCAAGGTCATTTTGGGCATGCTCACTTTCATTCTGATTCTAGAATACTGCCAGTACTCTGATTTTTTAAAGAATCTGTGATTCACATTGGCTTATTACTGGAAATTGGGAAGCAGCTACAAGTTTTCCCCCCAACTACCACAATTGATCAGAGATCAGTTTGTTACAAAATCAGAGCTAAGGTTATCTTATGTTGACTGATGTCCCATAAAGCTAGGAAATTGAATGTTAATGTTAATGCCTTAACAAATGTGCCCCATGATCAGAAATGATGCCTTCAGTGGCCAGACTGTGCTTACTTACAACTTACCCTCCATGCATCAAAACTTTTGCCTTTATTTTTCAGGTCCATATCCAAATGGAGAGGATGGAATGCCTGGGACCAGTAATGATGTCTCACTTTGTTCTCAAAGACATAGCTGTATTAGTCTGGAATATCAGTATGCAAAGTGATCTTGTGGCATCCTGAGAGAAAGAAACTGTAGCATAAGCTTTTGTAGACGTCAGTCTACCTCCTCAGATGTATGGAGACATCTGAGGAAATAGAATGAAGCCTACGAAAGGTTATGCTCCAACTTCTTTCTCTCAGTTAGGCTCAAATGTGCTACAAGATCCTTTCGCATACTCACTTTGTTCTGGTTCTATACTGCCTTATGACACATCTGGGCCTTACTGTATTGGTAGAAGAACCCTTCTGTGAGTTGACCCATGCCCTTTACATCTGTAAAACATGTAATTTTAAACATGTCAAGTCATTTATGTATTTGAGATGAATCATGGTACCCACAGAAGCATCAACCTTTCAGCAGGAAAATCCGAAAAAGCTATCAGGAAACCACATAGATTTTTTGGGGAAAGATCATGTTATTAAATTTCTCATAGTGTAGCAGTTGTCTGTAACTTAGCTACATGTAAAAACTGACACTTTATCCCTTCCAGTTTTCTTTTTCAATTATTGAAAACAGCAAGTTAGTACTATTAAAATCACTTGGCACTCAGTCCGGTGGGGTAGAGGTATAGCACCCTTGGACAAAGAAGTCTACAGGGTTTAATGTAGATCAGCACTCTCTTCCCTTCCCCCATAAGTATACACCATAAGTATACACAAAGCAGGAGGTTCCTATATGACTTATATATATTGTATTTGTTGTTGTTGTGTGCCTTCAAGTTGTTTTTGATTTATAGCAACCCTAAGGTGAACCTATCACAAGGTTTTCTTGGTAAGATTTGTTCAGCCTTTGCCTTCCTCTTAGGCCGAGAGAGTGTGACTTCCCAAGGTCACCCAGTGGGTTTCCATGGCCAAGAGGGGATTCAAACCCTGGTCTCCAGAGTCCTAGTCCAATGCTCAAACCACTACATTAGCTCTCATATATTGCATGTACCATGTGAATTACTCACTACAATTCAATTATACGGCACAGGGAGACGGCAACACACAAAGACCTCCTCTTTCCTGTAGTTCCTGTTACCTGTAGCTCCTTTCTGCATACATATCTGTGAATATAGTGTGTATATTTGCCTTTTAAGGTAAAACCTTGAAAAACTGACTCTTTTGAGCCCTGTGGAGCTTAGCACCCCTACTCAGCTCGACACAGAACCAGACTGTCCATTAATATAAATCAGAGCAGTTCCACCAGTAGCAATGAGACTTGGCTAACACATCAGCTTGCTCAGCCACAAAACCAATGTAAATACTGTGAAATAAAGGAAATACTTTAACACATGTTATATAACATTAACAAGTTAGACTGGAAGAAAGAGATTCCATTCTCTTTCACACTTTAATCCTAACAGAATACAGTCCACTTTTATCAGGACTACGTTAATTTCCCAAGTCTATGCCATAAAAGGCTTCTCAGTACTGGATTAGGTATAAAAGCACAGCACAAGACAGTATGGTTAGCAATTCAGCTTCTTATGTAATAGGTTTATCAAGTCAGCATTTAAGGATTTATACTAAATGTCTTTATAATTATGCTAATTGATGGATAATACACAGGTCAAATCTACACTACTCAGTATTTTCAGATAGTTAGGCAATGTGAAATAAGACATACTTAGGTATATTTGCATAATCAACTTGTTAGTATGCTTTTTCATTGATTTATGTCCCTATGATCCCTAGTTAGCTTGTAGACACGTTTAACCTGAGGTCATACTGAATGTGGAGGAACAAGATGGGCAAATTATTCAAGTTATATCATGTTTTTATTATTTTTGCCTTTTCTAACCAGTGACTTATGTCACCCACCTACTTTTGCTCTTTTTAGAAGTAAATACATACAGTAGACTTTATGGTTATATCATGTATCATGTGCCCATTGCCAATGACAATTTGGATCTGCCTCTCCAATTTTCATTACCTTAACAATGTCTGATTCTCACCAGACCTTTCTGTTTCACTAGATTTGTGTCAATGGCATTTTTCCTCCAGGCAGCAGTGAAAGAGTATTTGTTCAGCAGTTTTCTCATTTGGACCCAACAAGAAAGGACAAAATGAACAACATACATAAACCCACGAAGCTGCCTTATAATGGCCTAGTTTGGATGTAATATTAAGCTATAGCTTAGTGCTTCAGGAATGAGCCTAGGTGGTTGTGAAACTGATAAAGAAGTGGTGCCAGAAAATCCCTGGATATCTTAAAACAAATTTGTCTCCAGAGCAAGATGATTTGCATCATAGGGTACCAAAGGAACTTGGTGATGTACTTTCAAAACCTCTGTTTATTATGCTTCTGAAAACCTGGGAAGCAGGTGAAGTATTGCAGAACTGGAAATAGGCAAATGTTTTCCCAATCATCAGAAAGGGAAGATATGAAAACCTGGGAAACTACAGATAGGTCAGCCTGACTTTAGTAGCGGGAAAGATACTACAACAGATTATAAAATACACAATGTGTAGCTAACCTGATGACAATTCAGTGTTTTGGAGGAACTAATATGGATTTCACCAAAACAATGCAGACAGACAAATATTGGCTCTTCTTTTTTTAAAGAACAGTCTATTTGATGGATTATGGGAATGTTCCAGATGTAATTTATCTTGATTTTGTTAAAGTGTGTGATAATGTTCTCCACTGTATTTGGGTTACCTACCAAATTACTTAAATGTGTATTAGGTGATAGTATCATCAGGTGAGTTCATACCTGGCTGGAAAACAACACTCAAAAATCAAAGGTTCTTCATAAAAATTGAAGGCTGTTTTGAATGGCCATTTCATAGCAGTGTTTCTGGTCCTCTATTTAGATTTTTTTAAAGTCAAAATCCTGAATAGAGTTCAGAAATGCAATGGAAACCAGTCCAGCTACTAAAAGATTGGTGTAATGTGATCTGGCCATTTAATCCCTACAAAGGATGAGTCATATTCTCCACCAGCTCAAGTTTTCAAACTGGTTTTGAGGGCAGTTGAACATAAAGTCCACTGCAGTAGTCCAGTCTGGGTATGGTTAGGGCATGAATAACCAAGGCCATATCTGTTTTCTTCAGTTAGGGTCACAGCAACTATCCCAAGCTGATGTTGATAAAGAAATCTGGATTACATTGCCACCTCTGCTTTCAGTTAGTGACAAAAACCTCTCCCCAACTACAAACTCAAGACTTCAGCGTAGTGCAACTCATGTCAATATCAGCTGAATCCGTCTATTCAGATCAACTGATTTCACCACCCATAGTAGTTCTGTCTTATGGGGACTCAGCATCAGTTTATTACCTTTATTTTGTACTTACTTAGGAGTTCCACAGCCTCCATAGGATTAGTAAGTGAAAAACAGTCTTGTGTCATCTGCATATTGAAGACCTGAAGTCCAATTGTTTGGATTACTTCCTCTGGATATGTATCAGAGGAGACATGATGAAATCTTGCAGTATTCCACTGACCATTCGATAAAATAAAATGTCCCCAGCACCATAACCATCTGGAGTCCCCACAGCACTATGCCCCACAAATATAATCTAGCCAAGCAATCCTGAAGGATATCCATAAGGATATCATAATCAATAGCATGAAAAGCCACTAAGATATTCAGGAAAACAAGTAGGATAGCAACCTCCTTGACCCTCCACAGTATAGGTCATCTTTCTGGGCAACCAAGGTTTTTCAAATTGCAACAGATTCCAGCAAATCAGTTCCTTCTAAAATTACCTGGCTCTGAGAGGCCATAGAAACCTGCTAAAAATAGGAGGTTGATCAAGGGCATCACAGACTGAGGAGTTTAGATTTTCCAGAAGGGTTTAATCACTGCCTCCATAATACCATCTGACACCATTCCCGCCTTCAGTCCAAAATCCAGCCCAATATCGAAAACCAGTAAAAAGGCAGAAGCACAATGGAGCAAGAGAAGAGAGTCAACAGTCCAAAGTCAAACACAGAAGACAAACCATAAGGGCTCAGAAGAATGTTCCTAGTGCTGCCAATTGTGGTGGAAAAAAGGAACTGAAGCATTTGGGTGGGAAGCGTCCTTATATAGGTCAGGGGATGATGGGCGGCGTTACTGCCAAAATGTTATGTAAGGGTTTCTAGAAGGTTCCGAATTGCTCTGCACAAGTGCAGAAATACCCAATTGTGTGGATTCAGAGACCACGATGAAGCATTTGTTACTTCTGAGATTCAAAACCTTTAATGGTGGACTTTAAGAGCCATGATTAGAAAGGATTTACGACACAGGAACTAGGCTTTGCTCCTTCATGAAACTTATCCGTATCCATAGATTTCAGAAACTCAATGTATCTATAATAGGATCAAAAGAAGTCTTAGCTGCACCCATTCCCAACTCTGTCAACTCTGTGATATCTAGCTGGTAAAACTTTCGCATCCACTTCACATAGGGCCTGCTTAACCACACCGCCAAATCAGCATCTGCGGGGGGGGGCACTCTGGCAGGGGGCCCCATCTGGACCTAACCCTCCTCCTGGAAAAAAACCCTGCTGGCTTTAAAAAACAACAAGGAGTGCCTCCCAAACTAGAAAGCCAAAGCAAAAGCGAAAGAGAAAAATGGAACTTTCTTTGGGTGGCTGATCCTGGAGGGGGTTTGTTGTTCCCTCCCCCCTCCTCCCAGGATCATCGTCAAAGGCAAGTCGGAGAGGTGTGTGTGTGTGTGAGTGAGAGAGAGAGGTGGGGGAGGGGGTCATCTCTTGTTCTCCCCTGCTCTATCTTCAGAAAAGGCTTCTTTCTTTCTTTCTTTCTTTCTTTCTTTTTTATCCACCCTCTCTTTCTGTCTTGCCTTTCCTAACCTCCACATAAATCACCTCCAGTCTTTCCAGTTGCTCTTAACCTGCCCTTCTCTCCCCTTCCTCCCTCCCTTTCCCCCTTGGTCTTCTTCAGCTTCCTCTCTTTGTTGCCAACTGAGTTCAACCTGCAAAGCGAAATTGTGTGTTTGCCTATGCACCTTCAAGTCATTTCTGGCTAAGGCAAACTTATCATGGGGTTTTCTAGGCAAGGTGTGTTCAAAGGGGGTATGCCTTTGACTTCATTTGAGACTGAGAGAGTGTGACTTGCCCAAGGTCAGCTAGTGGGGTATTCATAGCTGAGTAAGGATTCAAACCCTGGTCTCCACAGTCATAGGGCAATGCTGAAACTTCTACAACACTCTGGTTCTTTTAACAGAAGAATATAAAGAATATACATAAAAATTTGGACTAATATTACTGGGAACAATGGTTTTATTGTTGTCACTAAAACACCAGTATCCCATTAGTGCTATGTGAGAGCCATTGGGCTAAGCAGTGGTTCTTAACTTTTTCTTTACCACGGACCCCCTTTAAATATCTTTTGTTGCCCTGAGACTTAATTCAAGATTTAAAACCCTAATAATAATAGCTAACAACAATATAATTACACCATCCATTCAACTTTCCCTCAGAGGCACTCTTGCTTCTTCCTGCATGTTTGTGGCTGGAGTGGACTGAATGGCAATATACAGGCCAAGCCAGCCAGCCTTTGCCTTGGTTCCTGTCACATGGCTGCTCCACTAGAGGGAGGAGGTGGGCCAAGCAGCCTTCAAGCCTTTGTGGACCCCCTGTGAGGATATCATAGAATCATAGAATCATAGAATTGTAGAGTTGGAAGAGACCACAAGTCCATCCAGTCCAACCCCCTGCCATGCAGGAAATCACAATCCAAGCATCCCTGACAGATGGCCATCCAGCCTCTGTTTAAAGAACACTGGGCTAGAGAATGCTGGAAAAGGAACAATGCAACCAGACCTTGAGAAGGGTGCTGGCAGGGCGATTCCGAGAGATGTAATCCAAAAGTAACTTTCATAGAATCATAGAATCATAGGGCTGGAAGGGACCCCAACAGCCATCCCATCCAATCGGCTTCTGCCCTGCAGGAACACACAATCAAAGCCCTCGTGACAGATGGCCATCCAGCCTCTCTTAAAAACTTCCGAAGAAGGAGCCTCCACCACACTCCCAGGCAGCGTATCCCACTATAGAAACAGCTCTTACCATCAGGAACTTCTTCCTAATGTTTAGGTGGAATCTCTTTTCCTGGAGTTTGAACCCTTTGCTCCATGTCCTAGTCTCTGGAGCAGCAGAAAACAAGCTTGCTCTATCCTCATAGTCAGTATGACATTTGTCACATAGTCAGTCCAGTGTATATTTAGGATTGTGCGTAGACAGCGCTGATGAAAGCGCTCGAGGGGTCGTAGGTGGTGGTGATAGGTGACCCATGTTTCAGATCCATAAAGGAGGATAGACAGTACAATGGCTCTATACACACTGATTTTTGTGCTTTGCCTCAGGTGCTTATTGCTCCAGACTCTTTTGTGAAGTCTTCCAAATGCACTATATGGGCTTCTACATACAAAGAAAAATGTACATTTCCTATTGGCAGCTAAATATTAAAAAATTATATATTTATTTGGAAAACAAATTATTTAAAAAGACAGGGTAGTTTTACTGTTGTAAGATATGTTACTTTATAAGATAGACCCAACTAATGCTTTTTAAGTAATGAGAAAAATAGTTAATATCTTGAAAAAGTGAGGTGTATCAGAAGCTGATTTAATAATTGTTCAATTCAGCACACATATGAAGTTTATCTATACTTACAGAAAATAAATTTATTGATCACATTGTTGAAACTCTCGGTGTAGCTTTCCTTAATGCAACTCTCCTTCTATTAAATATATTCTTCAGATCTAGTTTTGCATGTGTGATAGATATGTGATGTGCCAGCGTTATATATTATATTCTTCCTGCCATGCACACACCTCCTGCAGAGATAGCAGACTACAGAAGCTGACCCTTACTGAGACCATCTTGTCTAACTGACAAAGCTCCTTTTTAACTTCTTACTTACTGCTTACTTCCTGTGATGGGGAAAACTTTAGCTCTGCTTGTGATAATTTCACAGGCCCTGAGTACCATGACCCTAGAAGGCCCAAGGTCAGAAGTCAAATTGTGTTCTGAAACATCTGTGTGCTTCATATTAAAGTAGAACAAAAGTGAAGAAACATCCACCAGCATGACAAGAGAAACAAGCAAAATGGAAATGACACATTGGTCATCTCTTAGCCATGCCATCTCAAGCCAGTAACTAAAAAGGTTTGGATGGGGGGGTAGTGGTGCATTAGTTCTAAACTAAACTATTCAGAATCTTAACTCTCTTGGCAAGTATCTTTTATATTAAAGAGTACAAATCTCAACCTTGTTTATCCTATTCTTGATATCAAAAATATTCACTAATAATCTGTTAAAAAAATCAAATTAGGGAAACCTTAATGATTTCTAAAAGGTTAAGAAAAGTTAAGTGTGAATAATTCTTTTCACAACAAAAAAAATCATTTCTTATTTATGAGCACAAGGGCAACCTTTTGTGGTTACAACAGGTGCTAGAATGTGAAAATTATCATTGGACACATGAGCTAAATATCTGTGATGCTCCAATGATAATTCTTTGAGTCACAACACACAGTTGAAGAAACAGTGAAGTAAGAGTAAAATAAAAATCTTGCTTATATATTTAATTACCTATTTGTGCCAAATAACAACTTTACCATAATGTATAGCAAACAAAGATAACAGGAATATTTATGTTTTATAATAAATCTATTTATCAAGTGGTCAATGAGTAAACAACCCAAACAATTATCCATCCCCATTATGTACCAAAATCAAAATGGCTTGTAAAGATATGTTTTGTATTTTGGTTTCGGTTGACATGACTAGTGCATTTATGCTACTATATACGTTTGTACCTAACTTTTAGATAATATGTTCTTTATGAAGCTAACCAAAAAAGGAATAAAACTTTCTGGGTAAGTTTTTCAAACCAGAAGTTTCTTCATCAGGAAAATATGGTTAAAAAAGCATAAAGGGGAGAGAAGAGAAATTACAGTGTTAGAATCACTCAGGCTGCATGTTATTTGGAGATGGCATGGAGGTAGGGTCCGCTCATCAAGCCACACCCCAATGACTATGTGCTCATTGGGAACAACAAAGGGAATAAGAGAAAAACAATACAATTTGGTTCACTATATGAGAATGCAAAAAACCTCATTTGACAACTCTGTTTCCATCCAATGTGAAGCTCTCAGGCCCCTTTATAGGAAGTGAGCAGTTTATTGGGACATTTGGAACTGTGATTTATTTGACTATATCCACAGTAAGTGATCCAGTTTAAACTAGCAAGTTTGTACACTACAAGCATACCTCAGTTTGAAAAGCTGTTGACAAAGAAGCTCACTTTTACAAAGTCTTTTGAGACCTGCCCAGACCTACCATTCCCTCCTCATCCTCTGTCTAGCTGAAGGGGTTTCTTTTGCAACACCAGCATTAGGTGGATGGTGAAGGAGGGCAGGATAAACACAGGCTTTCAATTTCAGGTTGCAGCATCATGTCTGCACTAAGCAATATAATAAAACTTGAGCTGGAAAAGTATGGGATTCTGCTCTAGCCAGCCCTACTATGTGTGTGCCTGTCTACAACAAGCAATGTAAACAGCAGTGAACTCCAGAATCAATCACTTAGCATGAGTGAACAGCAAAACAGAGGGAAAAGGGGGGAAACGATTAGTCCGCTTCACTAGCTACCCCCAGCATATTCAAAAAGCATAGATCTGTAAGGTTGGCCACCTAAATGGAAAACATAAGAAAAGTGGTGGCTGGTAAATGAAAAGTCATCCTTGGGTGCATTTAGGAAGAAGCCTGCAAGTGGTCTCTATAATTTTATTTTAATTTTATTTTAATTTTAGCTATGCAAAGCTGAACTGACCTCGTTTAATTTTGCATATGCATACTGTTAGTTTTGAACAAAAAGTTTACTGAAGCAGGAGGGATACTGAGAAGCTGGAATGTGTCCAGAGGAGGGCGACCAGGATGGTGGGAGGTCTAGAAGCCATGCCATATGGGGAGCGGCTTAGGGAGCTGGGCATGTTTAGTCTGGAGAAGAGAAGGTTGAGAGGTGACATGAGAGCCATGTTTAAATATTTGAAGGGATGCCATACTGAGGATGGGGCAAGCTTGTTTTCTGTTGCTCCAGAGACTAGGACATGGAGCAATGGGTTCAAACTACAGGAAATGAGATTCCACCTAAACATTAGGAAGAACTTATTAAGAGCTGTTTGGAAGTGGAATACATTGGAAGTGGAATACACTGCCTCAGAGTGTGGTGGAGTCTCCTTCTTTGGAGGTTATTAAACAGAGGCTGGATGGCTATCTGTCGTTAATGATTTGATTGTGTATTCCTACATGGCAGGGGGTTGGACTGGATGGCCCTTGTGGTCTCTTCCAACTCTATGATTCTATGTTGAACTGTTCTTCCTTTTTGTGATGTAGGAACCTATCCCTATTCTTTCCATGTCATTTCTGCCTCTGGTGTCAAATTTTCTGTTTAAGAAATAAGGCCCAGTAACACATCTACTTCATTAACTGAGATATACCTGTATTTTAGAAAGTTTGCAGCCCAGTTTTGCACCACATACTCTCTTTCTAAGCATTGCTTTTACAAGCCACTCTGCATGCTTTTGGATGTTGTGAAGCAAGTGCGGGCAAAGTGTAGTCTTTCAGATGTTGTTGGACTGCAATTTCCAACATTCTTCACAAATGGCTATGCAAGCTTGGGCTGACATGAGTTGTACCCCAACCTCTGAAGGACTGAACTTTACCTATCACTGTTATAAAGAAACTTTTCAGGGTTTCACTCAAAATATAACAACTTAGAAGGAAAGAACTGCTTATTAAAGTAGGACAAGAGAAGCCTTGATAGTCTAAACTACAATGAACACCTTGAAAAAGTCACAACAGACAGCAAGAGTTTCTTCTCTCCATATTTCTTCTGGAAGGCAAATCTTAACCCTTAACTCTACTATCTTAACTCTTAAATTCCCCATAAGAGGTTACCACATTGGAAAGGCTTGATTTTCTACAAAATAAAAGAGGGGGAATTTCATGTGTACTTCACATAAGTATTTCTTCTTTCTCCAAAAGTACAGGTGTTTTGTGAACAGAGGTGTACCTACTCACACAAGTACAGAAAGCACTGAAAATGAGGGGGTGTACCTAAACACTGCCCCCTCAGAGAGAATGAGAGAACAAAAGAGACAAAGAAATAATGCACCATCAAAAAAGAGAACAAAAGAGGACACACATGTACACAAAATCTGCATATGTTCATTTGCATTTTTAGAAGCATGTTCAGATATAATTACCAGTGGCATACCTAGCATATTTGATACCTGGTGCAGATCATTTTCTTTAACAATTATTTTTTATAGTAATCATGAAATGAAACAATAACGGCTAGAAAAGAAATGCAGGCAGTAAAAATTCCTTTATTGAACTTTGTGTATTAGTACTTTTAAATAACATTAATGTTCTTTTGAAAAAAGGGGGAAGAACATTATCCAACATGTTTGCAATATGATCCCTAATACCTCTTCCAGACTGGGTATCTGGTGCCTCTTGCTCCATATATGTTGAAAGTCTTTATTGTAAAATTCGGAGCATCACTTTGTTTCCATTAAAGATTAATCCAACAGTCCAATGGTAATTACAATCTCTTGGTTTCCTGTTTCCTGGGAATTAATGTATATTGAAAATTTCCAGTCTCTAGGCCATTGTTTTGTTCTCTATATTTGTCGGCAGAGTTCAGTTTGAATGTGAGTAGATTCTATCTGTAGCTTAAACAGCTCTATTGGTATGACATCTGTTCCGGGTGATTTATTTCTCCCAAGTGCTTTGAGTGCAGCTTCCACTTCACTTTCTAAATTTGTGGTTTCATCTTCAAATGATTCTTCCTTGAATGAATTTTTCATCCTTTCATCTCTTGTATATAGTTCTTCAGTTTATTGTTTCCATCATCTTTTTATTCCTTTTTGATCAGTAGTGTGTCCTCATGCTGATCATATAGCACTCCCACTCTTGGTGTAAATTTCCCTTTGATTTCTCGGATCTTGACGATGAGGTCTCTTGTTCTACCTTTTTTGTTGTCACCTTCTGTTTCTCTGCATTGATTCTTATAGCTGTTCTCTTTGTCCCTGTGCACAAGTTGCTGAACAGTTTTGTTTAGGATTCTGACCCTATATCTCTCACCTTTTTCTTTTGCTTCTTGTTTGCCCTTAACTATTTGAAGAGTTTCATCTATCACCCACTGAAGCTTCTCCTTCTTTGGGGTTGCAGATAGTGTCTTTTTGTATTCTTCCTTGACAATGCTCCTGGCTTCAGCCCAGAGTTCTTCTGGCTCTTAGTCTATTAGGCTTTAAATTGCAAATCTATTTTTATACAGTTTTTAAATTTTACAGGGATGTTCTTCAAAGTTGCATTTTGGCACAGTGATTGATTTAATGTTCTTCTCTAGCATTACTCTATTTTTTTATATTAACAGTTCATGGTCTGTGTCACAACTTCCTTCTGGACTTGTTTTTTCAAAGAGAATCATAGAGTTGGAAGAGACCACAGGGCCATCCAGTCCAACATGCAGGAATATAGTCAAAGCACACCCGATAGATGGCCATCCAACCTCTTGTTTTAAAACCTCCAAAGAAGGAGACTCCACCTCTCTGAGGCAGTGTATTACACTGTCAAACAGCACTTACTGTCAGGAAGTTCTTCCTAATGCTTAGGTGGAATCTTTTTTCCTGTAGTTTGAGAGCCCATTGCTCCGTGTCCTAGTTCTGGAGCAACAGAAAACAAGTTTTCTCCCTCTTCAATGTGACACCTTTCTAAATATTTAAACATGGCTATCATGTCACCTCTTAACCTTCTCTCCTCCAGCCTAAACATACCTAGCTCCGTAAACCACTCTGCATAGGGCATGGCTTCTGGATATTTCACCATTTTGGCTGCCTTCCTCTGAACACATTCCAGTTTGTCAATATCCTTCTTGAACTGCAGGGCCCAGAACTGGACACAGTGTTCCAGGTGAGGTCTGATTAAAGTGGAATATAGTGGTACTATTACATCCCTCAATCTAGACACTATACTACTATTGATGCAGCCTAGAATCACTCATGTTCAGCATATTATTATCAGTTCAATTGATACACAAGATGTGTAATCTGTAACAGATGGGAGAGATGTAACAAGTCACACCTACCAATCCACCAGATGCATACAACTTTAGATAGCTGTGATGCAAAAAGCCACAAAAATTCCACAGGAACCACCACCTTGTGCCCATCTGGACATGCTTTCCTGTAAAGTTGGCATTTTGGGCCATGTTCTAGAATACAGAGTTTTGGCCCTGATTCTTATTAATTTTTTTCTGGTTTGTTGCATCACTCCCATTTATTCTTCCTCAATGGGTGAATTTGGCAAGCATAGCTATTTGAAATGCTGTGGGCTATTTTCCAGAACACAGATGTTTTGCCAGGAATGAGTAGCAGAAAGTGATTCCTGAGCAATTTTGGTGACGTGTGGCATCACTCCCATCTAGTGCCTGTGCATCTGCTGGATTTGAAGTCTTTGACATTCTGAAAAGTTGGTAACCTTTGATATTTTCTGGATGTTTTGCATGGAATTGTTTGAAAAGGGTAGTTTCTGTGGAATTCTCGTGGCATCTCTCCCAGCTAGTCTTGTGTGCCTGGTGAATCTGCTGGGCATGACACCTCTAGTCCCACATAAAGTAGTACGAGAGCTGGAGGCAGTGCCATCAATGAAAGATCATGTCAAATAAAATGTGTTAATCTTTATAAAATTTAAGCTACCACAAGACTCTTTTGTATTTTTTCCTCCAAAGGACTAACATGATTAAGTCGTTGAAAAGTCTGTTTTCCTTTATGTAAGAATACATACATGCATGTTTAAAGCAAATAACAATCCAGTGTGGAACACCTGTTTTCTCATTAACATCACCTGATAAATACACATATAGAACTCATATTTATTTTAAAGACCCACTTAACTTAGGGATTCATGTGTCTAAGGGTTCAAAAGCCCATACCATACACCAAAAACAAGGAAATGTGGAATTAGCCCTCCCCAAAGAACTTCATTTATTATTTGAAAATTACTTACAAGAAATCTAAAAACCACAGTTAACATCTTCCCTTCCTCAATGAGCATCCATCTATCTATCTATCTATCTATCTATCTATCTATCTATCTACATTACCTATCTGTCTGTCTGTCTATCTATGCATCTATCTATCCTCTAGCTGGCTTCCTCTCCTTTCCTCTCCTCTCCCTCTGGGAGCAACCAGTTCGGCTCTCAGGAAGCCTGGGGAAAATACAATAGAGCTTACATTTTTTCTGGAAACCCTGTAATGATTGCCATGTTTTGCCCTGTGTATTGGTATGCTTATAGCTCTGTAGGAAAAAAACAGAAAAACAACTTGACACTTTCCAGCAAAAGCAAGCTCTTTCCCCACAACTAGAGACTAGAGGGGCTCTCCTTTTCTGCAGTCTTTCTCTGCTTCTAGATAGCTAGAGACTTGCTTAAAAAAGAAGGAGAAAGAAATCTTAGAACATGGATGAGCTAATGATCCTAACAAGTACCAGATACAATACCTAGAATCTGGATTTAATCTGGCCAGTCTGATCATATGGGAGCCTTACAATATAACCCCAAAACTCTGGAAAATCTCCACTTGGACTCACCATTCTACTAAGAAAAAGCACTAGAGAAGAAAAATTGTAACTCACATTTGAGGATGAATGCAAAGGAAAAAGAGAGGGGAAGGAGGAAGAGAATCTACAGCCTCTTGAAGACTGATTTAAGACTGAGCTTTTGTGGATAGCAATCCACTTCCTCAATCATTGCATCTGAAGAAGCAGACTGATATCCACAAATGTTCATACTAAAATATAAATCAGATAGTCTTTAAAAAAGCTGCTAGTTCTTGAAACCTATTTTCTCATAAGGTGGTGCAGCACAATGCAGTGTTGTTTGCTGGTGATTTTTATATATGTATCTATTTTTTGCAGTTTGTGCTGGAGAGTGTCTTCAAAGAAATGTCCTGTCATTTCCCACACACATTCACATGCTTAAGCTGCATTCAACTGTACTTTTAAGAGCATGGTGGTTCTTGAAATCAGCTTTGCCTTGGGCTTGTTTTTTTTTAAAAAACCTGCTACTCATCAGCAGCCTTATAATCCTCTATCCTTAGCATCTGCTGTCTCAGAATTTTACTGGACAAAAAGGGAAAGAGGACACCATTGCTGTCAGTGATGGAAACACCATACTAGCTGTTGGTTAGCTCAGACAACTGGCTAGCTCAGACACAATAGGATAAGGACCAGCACAGATCACCATTACTCTAGCTTCAAATTATTAAAAAACTGCACTCTTACTCCCTATCATAGTGAGCTAAGGCAGTGCCACTAAGATTGTTGCTAAAATAGTGTATGGAGAAACAGGTCAGATGTATTCAGATGCTTGGGGGAAACCCTGGAGGTTTTCAGAAATACCTTGAAAAACAAACCATCTAAGAAGTGTTTGTGCCATTAAAAATGATGCAAAGTAAATATAATAGCAGTGGATAAAAGCACTGCAAACAAAAGTGCAGAAGATTGCTGATACCTAAAAGCAGTACAGTAATTCTAGAATTGCCTGGTGTTTAACCCTTGTATTTAAAAGATCACAATATAGGAACCAGACAAGACTTTTTGGGCAGGGCAATCTAAAAATATGGCATCATTGCTGTAAAGACCCTCTCCCTTCTAGCCACTTGTATGGACTCGTTTCACAGGGGCATTTGGAGGTGGGTACAAATCACGATCTTAGGTACAGGTTAATTGTTCTTTTAAATTGTGAACTGCTTTGAGTCCAAATTGGGCTGTGTGTGTAAAGTGGGATACTAATACTAATACTAATACTAATACTAATAGATACACATAGAAGGAGATGTTCTTTCAAGTAATCTGACCCCAGGGCATTTATTGTTTTGAAGGTTAAAACCAACACTGTGATTTGGACCAGAAAAATACTGGTAAGAATACAGATGAAAAAGTATTAACACAATACAACAGCATTGACCAGATCCAGTTAACATTCTAGTTGCCCTGTTTTGGAAAAAAACTGAAGTTTCAGGACTATATTCAAAGGCTGCCCCATATATAATACATACAACTAATGGGATTAGTTGAAAAGGGAGATAGAACTGCTTATTATTCGTATAGTGATACCCCAGTCCAAACCTCCAGATGACTAACCGTTCCAAGTAGATGTTGAAAAGCATGGGGACAAGCCAGAATCTTGAAGCACCTGAAATGTCAATGGCAGCAGGATAGAACAGAAATTACACAGCACCATTTTCTGGGACTGTACCAGACTGGTACTCTAGGGAGCACCAGATCCACTGTAACAGACTGCCTCAAGTCCCATCCCAGAGAAATAACTAAGATACTATGGTTAATAGTATTACAAACTGCTGAGTCACATAGGAGGACTGACTTAAATACTTAATTTCAATAACTGATTGAAGAAGAAAAGTGCCCCCAAAACACAGCCTTCACTCTGTACTGATTTTTCTATAAGCTGATTTGTAACACATCTTCAGTCGTCTTCATTAACCAATGCCCTGAGTTCTTTCTTCTTACTTCAAGTCTGCAGTTGGAGAGTTATCAATCAATTATTTGATCCCACCACTTAGTGGAATCTTTGACACTTTCTACTAAGCAATGAATATATCTACAACATGTTAAGGGAAAAAAGAACAATTGAGTACGCCCATAGGATGTAAAGGAGAGATAGTTACAAGTCCATATATTTTTCAAAAAAGGAAAAATAAGCTTCATTTTTGCAAACATATGAACAACAGGATAAAATGAAAAGGGATATATAAGCACTTACCAGTTCTACAAATGCAAGTCCACCATAACTGTGAGCAACAAAAAATACATTTTCAGCTGCTGACTGGGAGATAAAGTGGTCCCACACATAAATGGCATGTTCTTCAGGGGATCCATTTTCCTAGAAAGAAAAACTAACATTTATCATCATTTAATTATTTATATAGCACCCAAGTTATACTAGGTCATTCACAAAATAGTAAACATGAAATCCTCACCCAAAAGGTTCATAATTTAAACAGCCCAAAACGACACTGGTGGAAAAAAGATTACAAAAGGAAACAGAAACATGCACCAAAGCAAACAATCAAAAACTTCCTGTACATTCGCTTGGAAGAGTGTGCAATATCTTTATTTGCACATGCTGTTACTGTTAAAAAAATAATACCTAAAGAACAAAGAATATGAGTTATTTTAAAGCAACTTTTAAAAGCTGACAGTATAAAAAATAGGGTCAAGAAATCCAAGACATAACCCGAACATGGGAAGAGTCCTAGCTTGAACTCTGTGAGCAGAGTAGAAAAGACAAGTAATCACTACTCTTATCCATAAGCCACTGCCTTCCTCTTAGGCAGAGAGAGTGCGACTTGCCCAAGGTCATCCAATGGGTTTCCATGGCCAGGCAAGTATTCAAACCCTGGTCTCCTAGTCCAACATTCAAACAACTACACCACGCTGAATCTCACATTGTACTTTACAGACAGATATTTTCTACAGAATTGGGGAATCCAGGTATATAAAAACCATTGCTTTGTGTGATGATGGTTCTATTTTTATTGCCCATCTCACATGGAACAAGACTAACAAGATAAATAAATGAATGATTTGGGGTCCTCTGGGGAATCATTCTTAGCAGCAGGAACAAATGACTACAAAATGTTATTTTGTGATTTGCATGAGAACACAAATCAGACATTAAAAATGGGCATAGATATAAGCCACTCAGTCTGCTTCAAGAACCCTCAATTTCTAATCACAGTACAGGTGACAATACTGAAGGAAAAGAGGGTATTAGTTAATGCATCAATGCGGAAAATTAATCAGTAGGGCTAAAATTTAAGGATATTTTAATTTTTTAAAGTACTGTACATTGTGGGTATATTACTCTAATAAATAATGAAATCAAAGACTAAATTTTAAATATGGGCTGGCATCCTGATAGTGACATATGCAGGATATGTCCAAATTATGGCTGCATATGTCTTTTTCTAGTCATTGCAGAGGGAGAAATTCACTACCTCCCTCATGCAGTGACTCCTGCCCCCAAGACTCTCCTTCCTTCTGCTGGGCTCCCCTAGTCAGTAGGTGGCCATTAAGTGGATGGTGGAGAACAGGGGACATCAAAGAAGCATCTGGCCATGTCCCTGTATACAGACACAGAGGAACAAAGGCAACCTCTAGGACCTCCCAGGGGTCCTCTAGAGGTCCTGAAGGATGATGTTATTGTTGTGCATCTGGCTATAGGGACAAAACCAGTTGCTTCTTTCATGACCTGTGCTCTTCTCTTCACTGTATGTGAGGGGAGGAACACAGCTGGAATTTGAATCTCAAAGGAGCATAAAGAGGAGATCTGGTATAGTTCTTGGGTGAAATTTTATACTATATCTCCCCATCTAAGATCTCAAGCATGGGCATTTTCTTCTAATAACAAGTGGTGATTTCAGTAAAGCACTGTGATGGATCCTATCTCCAGGCTGGCCCTGCAGTTCTAACCCTTGGGCTCCTGTCATTCACCTTGTCCTTTGCCCTCGCAAGATCTCTCCCTGGATTGTGTATTTGAGCCTCAAGGTGGACCAGTGGATGTGTTGTTTTGTGGGTTCACTATGGTAAACATGACCAGACTCTCTATCAAATCCATCGAACAGGAACAGCCAGGCACAGTTATAAAAAAAGAATAAACAAGCATAAGTTTATTCAGAAACATTTAGATCACAAATCAATCCCTAAACTATTTAAACATTCATGGTTCCCCCAAACCCTATTAAGTTCTTCCTGGTGGCTGTCCTATTTCTATTTTCCCATCTTTCTCCTATCTCCTTGCAATCCTATCCTTGTCTGCCTTCTGTCAGAGCCAAGTCTCAGTTTTGTACCCTTTCTCCCTTGTAGGCCCCTCTCCATAGCATTCCCTGAGCTGTGATTGGCTGGCACTAACCAGGCTTCCCCAGCTCCTCTCTTCACAAGTACATTTTCACAAAAACATTTTTATTGTTATTAGTGATATTGAAATTTATAAAAGACATAAATAATCAACTAAAATCAGTATTTGGCTGGCAGCTCTAATAAGAAGAATGTTTATATCACACGTTATGGACTTTTAATGTGAAGACACTGAAAATCTTTTCCTTATTCTGTTCACCACTATGGGGTACAATATATTGTTCACAGCAAGACCTTTCAGTCCTGGTAGTATGCACTTGTTGAAAAACTGCCTTAAGAAGTGAAGACTCCTAGCACTTTTGAATTGTTTTAATTAGAGTCTATTAAATGTTAAATCTAATCTTTGTAGTGATTTCAATAGGTACATTTTTTGGTTTTGGATTTCTTATTAGCATATATGGGGTTCAGCCTCTTTTGAACTATCATAGGTAACAGCCCACAATAGTAAGCAATCAGTTCCAACAGTTCAGTCTACATTTATTTATTATTCTCAATGGCTAAAGATAATCTGGATTATGATTATTTCTGTCCCAGTCCTATTACCTGCTTATACCTCTGAGTCCCAACAGCACATTACAATCACATCATTTGAAGACATTTTATTTAGATAAATGTGCTAACAAGGCTCATAAGATAGCTCTCATCAGTTAAATCGAGAGTGAACACCATTGGTTAAAAGCTCCCCTGAATATGAAATACTGAACAAAGCATTCCAGACAGCCAAGTATAATCATTCCTGTACTGTTTCATTATGATCTTGATTTTACTGCATAGTAAAGAATCATGTTATCTAAATAGAACAGTAACACTAACATGCAGAAAACTAACATAATGTGTTAAATAACTGGTCTGATTCATTTCAAGCAACTGCTTTGCTGTTCAAAAGTGCTGAAGGCAAAATACTCTCACACTCTGAGAAAAAGTAATTTTTTGATCTACCAACAGAACTGGAAAAAAAACACTAGATGCTCAAAGTGCTTCACATATGTCAACTGAAAAATACACAGCTAAACAAATTCCAAATAACAATATCAAAATTCGTCAAAAGGGAGCAACTGAAAAATACACAGCTAAACAAATTCCAAATAACAATATCAACATTCGTCAAAAAGGAGCCACGGCACTGGAAAGCTGGACTCCCAGTCAGAAACAATACAAGTATTTTCATGAGCAAAATCTTTGAAAATTCTCCACAACAGTCTTCTGATGATTCCCATATCTTACACTGTTATACTTCAGCACCCTGAACAACTCTGCTGGCCGGCTTTGTACAGATAATACATAAAGCAGATTTCTTCGCTGCCATCTTTGCCAAAGAGTATGGCCTAAAATAGGCTATAGCCCACATTCAATCATATTCATCATGAGTCTTATTCCATGATTGGTCTCAACATCATCCTTTCTATTTCATTATTGCACAATAAATCACAGACTCTAAAGCTCTACCAGAAGGAAGAGTGTGCTTAGGAGCAATTATGTATCATCTGCCCCAGACACCTCAGTATGCCAGAGGTCAACTAGGGTATCAACAGAACTACCAACCATGCTAACAGAAAACCCTCAAAGCTGTCAGGAAACCAACTGGATCCATAAATTTACAGGAACAGGCTATCCTAATTGCCCCCTCATCCTCATAGAGTTGCAGATGAAGAAATGATCAATTCATGACAAAGTAGTAACTCCCCACCCCACTCCCAATCTTGTGATCACTCTCACCTTGCCCAATATAAAGTATCAGATCAGAAGTATTACCTGCCACATCTATGGTATCCAAACAAAATTTGTAGCTTCATAAACAATATCTGACCATCCCCTTAAAATTGTCATCCAAGGTCTTTCTCCAAATGTTCCTGCCATCTGGAGAATAGTAGGTGGAGACTAGAGAGACTAGCTTTTCAAAGATGGCTCCTTGCCATTGGGATGCCCTCCACGGAGGCCTGTCTTCTACATTATTATCATTGTTTAGGTGAGTTGTGTCCAACCTGTGGCCCTCCAAGTGTTTTGGACTACAGCTCCCAG
Organism: Gambelia wislizenii; assembly: GCA_030847615.1. Classification (NCBI taxonomy): domain Eukaryota; kingdom Metazoa; phylum Chordata; class Lepidosauria; order Squamata; family Crotaphytidae; genus Gambelia; species Gambelia wislizenii. Next base: position 380,360,728 of record JAUMIR010000002.1, on the reverse strand, counting down.
ATTCCTGACCACTGGACCAGCTGGCTCAGGCTTCGGGGAGTTGGAGTCCAAAACACCTGGAAGGCCACAGGTTGGACACCACTGATTTAGGTTCTGTGCAAAATATTACTGCTTTCTGAAATACTGATTCTTTAGCATTTTCTAAAACTTATTTTTCTTATTCTAAAACTTGATTTTTATTCTAAAACTTGATTTTTAATGAATGGACTATTGCTCTTTTAATTTGTATTTGTTTTCCTTTTTGAAAATTATTTTTATAGTAACTGAACTAATTTGTCGGCTGCCTTAAGAAATGTAATGAATATAAATGTTATGAAGAAAAACAAATTCCTATACCATTCATACCAAAAAACAACATTTATTTATTTATTTGGCTATTTCTATGACACCTTTCAAGGCCAAAGCATACCATTCAAGATGGTTCAGAACACTAATCAAACAGCTTAAAATCAAATACAAAATTCTGAATAATTTTATTTAGTCAGATTATATTGGCAAGGCGTCACACTCTATCTTTTCCTACACCTTTGCTCCACCTAACTAGCTCCTTGCAGGGTGAGAGAAACACTCCTTTAGGCTTCATGAGATGAAAATCAGATACAAAGCTACTGTTTTCAGAGTTGTTCTGGTTCAACACTGCTGACCAGTTCTGCCCGAATCTATGACATAAATAAAGTTGATAAACCAGAGGAAAATGTGTTCTAACTATGGGAAACCTTATAGTAATGGGAGAGCTTCCCTTTCCTAAGATACCAAAGAAACAATTTAGAGCAACCCCTTAGAAATTTTAATTTGTGGCTCAAAACAATGCAGCTGCAACTCTGGAATTTTTCCTGGCTCATTTAATAAATGTTATCTCTCTTCTGAGAAATAGAAATAATGCTTTCTGAATAGAATGTAACAAGCTACTTACAGTCATGAAAAGTTTTAAAAAGTATTCTTAATTATGATCTTTATTTTAGTTCTCTTACTAAAGGAAAGAAGAATTAGTGCATCCTACAATTTTGTCAGTAACTATTAAAATTATCAAGCATATCAGATACTAAATATCTGTTAATCCAGTGAGCTGGAAACTCAATGAAAGACTACTTAGAAGAGAAAAGAAATTTGGATTATTGAAGAAAAATATAATAAAATTATTCAGTCACTTCTAAAATATATAAATTTAAAGCTAAAGTGCATATTTATTTCATGACTCCTCTTTTAGAGGAAATAAAAAATTAAAAACAGATTATTTTGCCCTCCACTTTTGAACATTCTCTGTAACTCAAGATTCATGACACACAACTTCAGGCTACAATATCAGTAGGTCCAACTTTGATCATATTTACATTATTAGTTATTGTTTTATATTATAATGCCTATGCTGAATCTCTCCATTTCAGTGATGAGGAAGAGTGTACTTAAGTAGGATGTGTCAAGGAGTGACATGATATATTCTCCACATCCAAAATGTTAATGTGGGCACCACTCAGGGTGGGAGCCAAGTTTACCTATTAGACCTTCAAGACATTTTTAAAAGCCCCACTTAGCACTTTCAGTTCGAAGGAAAATGCCTTCACCAGTCTAGCCTGGTATTTAGCAGAATTGTAAAAGCTTTGGATCCAAAGATGCTTGTACCCCACTGCAGAACACCCTATCTCAGGGTCTACCACCAACTGGTAGCAAGTTTATGTCCACAGAACATTTTATAGGTGTAGGTGAACTTTCTGCGGCAAGCAAGACTTCTAGGCCTCAGCTTTCTGAGAGGGGTAGGCATTTTCTGTTTGTATTGAACATTAGTATTTTTGCTCACCAGCAAACCCAAACTCCATTCACAACAGAGAATGGACCTGAGCTATTGTCAGGAACGGTCCAGGATGTGACCTTTTCCTGCCAATTTCAGTGTTTCAACTGTTTCATATTACTGTAACCTTGCCATTAATTATTTTTATTTTCTTGTGCTCATTAATAAGTGTTATGTGCCATGTGTGAAAGGGAGTCTAACAGTCACTACTGAAGAGCTGATAAAAGTGCAACAGTGTGTCTCGAGGCTGCCCTACATGGGGGTGGGTGGGACTGATGCAGGTATGGTGATGGGAGGTCAGAGGATGATGGTTAGGTAGGAAGCCCGCCAGATTTTGGTAGATTGTGTTTTGCTTTTCATATATTGTCTGTCTTCTAAGCTTCATTCTGAGCATTGACTGTGTATGGATCACTTTCCAAACTGCGGTACCAATAAAGTTTTCTGTTTTAACTCTCAAACTGCTAGTCACTGAGTTTGGGAATGCCAGTACATGACAGCTATCTACTGTAGCTCTTACGATATTTGAAGGTCGTGCTCTTAGTCCTGCCACTCTCTCATGACAGAAAATGTCAGAGAAGCTATAGTTCTTACTGTGAGGACCGAGATTTGCATCAGATTTTGTTGCAGGAAACAGCGCATAGCATAACAATTCTGTCACTTAACTTGTACTACCTTGGGGGGGGGCATATTGAGTGGCCCTCCAGAAATTGCTGTATTGCAATCTCCAGCTTTCCTCACCACTGATTTGCAGTCCATCATATGGAGTGTCATTCTCACCCTGGTTGTATTTAGATGACACATGCTCAGGTTGTGGGTTTTGTTTTCATTGAAGGTTTTGTTTTCTGGCATGTATTTGGCATGCAAAGGTGCTGATGACAATATTTGTCAAAGTGCTCATGAAATGGTTTGTTGGATGAATGGTTTGATAGTTCCAGTCCTCAAATACATAGGTACCCACTGCCTCATGTTGCAAGTAGATGCTGTGTTTCTGTAGATGGTGCAATACTGTCAAGGCTTCCTACTCTGCTGACAGTCAGATGGTTCATGGCCATTATTGTCAATAAACACTTATGTTTCTAATTTTATTTTAATTTGCTCTTCCCTATTCCTTTTTTAAAAAATAATTCTTCTGTTGTATTCTGTTGCTTCAATATTTGTTACAAGCTACTTTCAGCGTTTTTGAAAATAAACCAAGGTATAAATATTTAATAAAATATTTGCGGTTGGACTCACACTTAGAAGAGATTCATTCACTAAACATGACTATGCCTAAATCCTACCCTTTGTTTCAATTCTTAACAGACAGATCTTAACTAAAGCATCAAAAATAGATTTACTGAGTAGGGATTGAAGTTACCAGGACACTCCTCTCTTTTCAGAGAAAATTACCACTATCAGCAAAGGTCAGCCACTCCCTTGGCAATGTGGACCAATGACTAACTGACATGTCCTCAGGGAGGCTGTATATTAAAGGTAGGGTTAGTGACAAGTCAAATTAGGACTGACAACTACAGTCTGCCTGGCAACAAAAAACAGTACAAAGAATGGAAAACAGGAGAGCAAGAAGGCATACAGAATGCATATATTGCTCCTGTTCTGTGACAGGATTCAGACACAAAAAATGTACACATCTAGAAAAAAGGCTAATTAAAAAGGGGAATAGGGATGAACTGCTCAGGTTAACTTGGACCACATTTCAAAGTAAGGGCAATGCAAGTCTTGTCTGTCACACAAGATCACTGATTTCTTCAGATTTCACCTCCCTTCATGAGATCACCTTGCTGAAGGACCCCATGGATCTCAAAAGAAGCAGGGGATAAAGCAGGAAGCCTCTTTCAAGGAGCTACCCTAAAAGGAGGGAAATAAGTATATGATCCTGAACTGGAAAAAAATCTGTTACTTGGGATCTTGGAACAGACTTTCCACTGGCAGGAAGACATTATGATGCGGTGGAGCTCCTGACCCTCCCACCAGACTGGCTGAATACTACCTGGATTCATAAACCCATTTTCAAAGAAGAGTAAAAGGTAAAATAATCTGCAGTAAGAGATCCAAAGCAAGGACTTTCTGTTTTTACTGGTACATATTAGCCTACACAAAATTAACTCAAATCGGTGACTAAAGAGAAAAGACAGATCATTGGATAAAGGCATCAGTCAAATCAATGTGTTTCACAGTATCAGTGTGATGAATTTTACATCACTCAAGCCAGTGACTTGAGATACAATATTTATTTATTTTATCATAGGGTGGCACAGAATAATTTCAGTTTTAAACAATTTAAAATGTGAAGCAGTAAAAAGAATTTACAGTCTAAAACATATTAAACTATCTAATAAAATTTAAAAAGTTAAAGCGTATATCAACTGGATACACTCATTAAACTACAAAGACCTTAATAAAATCAGTGGTGAGGAAAGCTGGAGGTTGCAATGTAGCAATTTCTGGAGGGCCACTCGATATGCCCCCCCCCCAAGGCAGTACAAGTTAAGAATGACAGAATTGTTATGCTACGCGCTGTTTCCTGCACCAAAACAAAGCCAACATCAGTGCGAACTGGGGCTCTAAGGGGAGGGCGATCCATAACCAAGCTGCTACCATAGAGAATGTCCCCACTTGATGTATTACTCCCACTGGTGGGACACAAAGGTGGACGTCTACAGTAGGCCTCAATCCTTGGGAAGGCACACACCCTATACAAGAAAATATTAAGTTTATTTCTCCTTTATGGGTCTGAAACATGGGTCACCTATCACCACCACTTACGACTCCACGAATGCTTTCATCAGTGCTGTATACACACAATCCTAAATATACATTGGACTGACTATGTGACAAATGTTGCTGTCCTTGAGCAAGCAGGGATCACCAGCATTGAGGCCATGATATTGAGAACACAGCTGCGCTGGGCAGGGCACGTTTCTAGGATGGAGGACCATCGCCTCCCCAAAACAGTACTCTACGGTGAACTCGCCACGGGTCAGCGTAAGAGGGGCGCTCCGAAAAAGCAATACAAGGACTCCCTGAAGCAACATCTCAGGCTCGGCCAAACTGATCACCAACAATGGTCTGCCATGGTCTCACTTCAGGAGGCATGGAGACGCACTATCCACAATGCTGCAGCCTTATTTGAGAACTCATGCCGAACGAGTCTTGAAGAGAAACGACAATGCAGAAAGAATCACAATGCGGAAACATCACCCAAGGAGACTTTCTGCTGTGCTTTCTGCAACCAGGCTTGTTTATTTCAGATTGGCCTATTTAGTCATCAGCGCGCTTGTAGAAAGCGTGGGATGAGTCCTTCCTGAATCTTCATTTGCAAAGAAAAGCCAGAGAAAGTAGGACTGTGATATTAGCCAGGGTTACATCACTCAGTGATAGGACACTAAAATAGGGAAAGTAAGAACTCTGGAAAGAAATAATATGGGTGTGGGAGAGGGAGGAACAATCTCCAGTAACATCTTTTATGCATGACACACGCATAAAAATCTGTGCTACAGTTGATTTCAATGAATCCTATCCACTATCCTTTACACCAATACAAAAGCATTCCTGCTTAATAAAACAAATTAAAACAGACATGCACCAGAAAAAATATCAGCTGGGCCTTGGCAAGACTCAAGTAAAACCCTCCATATACAAAATAAGGTATTTTGCAGATATTTTAAACAAGCCAATTTAGAATATAGCAGATTAAGTAGACTTAATTTTTTCTATAAAAATACTGTATCATTTGACAATAAAACTGGCAAGGCATATAACATTTTAATGAATCAAGCCATTAGTGTATACAGATAAGCAGTGTGCATACAGTACATACAGTGCTTTTGGAGCTTTCAAAATGCAGGTTAAAATCATGAATGGAATATCGCCATCATTAATTCTTAAATACCAAGCTGAAGCGGGTAGAAGCCAAAGCCTTATCAACTACACCAGATACTAATACCTAGACACTGCTAGGTCTGCAGTTATGATGGACTACCTGAGCTGATAACACATGGAATTATCTAAACAACATTTGCATATTTGTGTAATTATTTTCTAAGGTTAATTAGCTCCAGCAAAGCAGTTTGCCCTTTGAGACTGCTTACAGTGACAGGTTCACATATTTCCTGTTTGGAAGCCAAATTACACAGGTTTTTCCCCCCTTTTAACCTGTTGCTGAGAAGTTACAAATACTGCAATGTTTTCACTATTTTGATAAATTCTGAAATATCAAACTGGGCACGTTATCCCAACAAATAGTTCACATTCACATAAATCCATTTCCCTTTAGTTACAAAGCAAAGAAAATACACTTGTCCCTCCATATCCACAGATTTGGTATCCACAGATTTAAGTATTCGCGGCTTGAAAATATTCTTTAAAAAAAAAATAATAATCCAAAAAGGAAACCTGGATTTTGCCATCTTATTAAGGGACACTATTTTGCTATCCCACTGCATATAATGGGACTTGAGTATTCACAGATTTTGGTAGCCATGGCGGGTCCTGGAACCAAACTCCACTGAATATGAAGGGACAACTGTAGTTTCTACCTTATGTGACACCTCATCTATTCATTAAAGGATTTCACATATGCACACAATATTTAAATACTCCTTTTCTTTTCTGTGTTCATGCTGTAGGCTGTATCATAAGCTGACATACTTGTCAGAATGCACCAGCATGAACTTATGCAGTGGGAACACTGTTCACCTAGGACATAGTATCAACATCCAAAAATATTTACTTACATCAATGGTCTTGTGTGGGAAGGGCAACCCTGTTTCCAATGAGGAAAGAACACCCTTGGATATTTTAATCTATATCGCTTTTAACCAAATTATTTAACCAAATGTGAAGTCAAAGGTTTTCCTTGTTTTTTTTCCCCCCCTGGGCTGTGAGGCTCTGTTCTGGAAGAGTTTACTTCTGACGTTTCACCTGCATTTGTGGCTGGCATCTTCAGAGAATGGTTGGATAGGAGTATGGGGGGGTTATATACTGTGAGCCCCTGTTGGAGAGTCTATGTAAATTTGTGTATTTGAATAGGTAGTTTCTGGGTGGAGATATGCAAGAAGGATAGGTGTCTGGCTAATGGTCCATTGTCTGATGGAAATCCATCCCCCTGTCCCTGGGTGGAGTTCATTTGCATGTGTTGAGTTTTGATTTTAGTGTTTTTCAGGACTAGTAGCCAGATTTTGTTTACTTTTAGGGTTTCTTCAACAGGAAATATACTTTCATTGGGTAAGAACCAGTGGTGAATGTCTGCTGATAGAACAATGAATTCCAAGGAAACAGAGACGGGGAGAGCAGGATTGCAAAGCAGAGATGAAGGGAAGTAAGTTCCACCAACTGAACATTGGGTCTAGCCAAAAAGGTGCAAAATAGCATGAAATCTATTATGAATTTAAACATGCATTTCATGATATTTTGCAATTCTACAACTTGGTTTTTGCATCTTGGAATTTATATTGTAACCAACCATGTAATATGAAAATAAAAATTGCTTATAATTTAAAATACATGAAACAGCAATACTGAAACTGATAAATTGTAGCAAAAAATTAAAACAGTATAATACAAGAATGGTAAACTTTTTGGTCTTTAGTTCTAAATAAATATGGATACATACAAGTGCTTTCCTCTTACTGATAGGGAAAGTCATCATTCTTGAATTATGGTAGGCATAGTCTATGCCTCTGCATGGTATGTGTGTGCGTATGTGAACACTTTGCCTCTTTTCTAGACTGACTAACTCATGAAGGTATCAAAAACACAACAGATACCAATACAGCTTTATATGATCTGGAAAGCTGAATTTTAGTAGATATAGCACAATTTTAGTATAGTCCTGCTTATTAGAAAAGACTAAAAAGAGATGCAGACTGTACTGAATTCTCTCAAAACAGTGTAATTACAATGATGGCTACATGATTTCCACTATAGCTAGAAAGCTAAATTTACTATACATGTACATCAATGTCTAAAGTTCTAGAAACTCTGACAATAGTATGTTTTTACATATAAATACTTTAGACATGGAATTCATCTCATTACAAAAAGCAGCATTGCAAAACATGGGATGGAAATACGGTATTCTGGTCACATTCTATTGCCCTAAAATACACCTTAGCCTTATGGGGATTTCCAGTCAAGAACATGGATCTAGTTTTATTTACTAGTATCCATCTATTTTAGAAGCTACATTAGAGATTTAAATCATATAACACTGAACACAAAACATATATAACCTCCACCATTACTGTTGTAACAGCATGGAAAGAAAACATCTCAATGTACTTTTTAATCCTTTGCATTCAGTAATGTTATATACATTCATAGGCAGGGTTCTGAAATAATGCCAGAGAAGTTTCTTTTATAAGTAACAGTCCAGAGATACTTTTGGCATTTAAGAGACAGGGTTATCCACAGTACAACAAACAAGTTTGTCCTAAATCCAATTTCTGATTAACGTTAGCTCAAACATTGTTTTGTTCTATCAGTGTATATCATAAATAAGACATTTGTTGTACTGTAGTAATTACACCTTATGCTGTGGACGTTCCTGGAATTCAGAATTGGCACCAGTGTGTTAATCATTATTATTCTAGTCTGCTAGGCAGTGTAACTAAGTTATTGATCAAGGTGGTATTTTTAGTGCTGTTTGACATGGAATGAGAGTAGAATAAACATAATGTAGAGTTGTACTACCAGTTCAGATAGGACATATCACCATATTGTGAGAGCAACAGGGCACCGTACAGAGGCAAAACAAAGGGAAGGTAACAATAGCCTGATGAGTAGACATCAAACATGAGCAAAGAAGTTTAGGATTTAATTATAAATGATACCAGATGCTAGCAAAAATGCTCTGAGAAGATTTCAACAAATGAATGAGGAATAGATCTCCCAACGGCTGTTAGCTACAAGAAGTAAAGTCTGCCTCCAGTCACAGTAACTCAAACTAGTAAATGCTTGGAGGGGGGCAGGAATGGATGGTTACTATGATCATTACCTGCTTGTGAATTTCAAACAGACAACTGGCTGGCCATTTTTTGAACCAGAATGAAGGACTAGATGATAACAACAGCTGATGTGAGATTGTTACTGAATTTTGCAGTGAACAGAAAAATCAGTGAGTGCCAGACACAAATGTCACATATGATAAAAAGAAAGAAAGATGGAAAGGAAAAAAACACACCATGAAATCAAGTAAAAGAAGGCCTGCATGTCACTGCATGATTATTAGGTCCATATGTTTCAGGATACAAGGCAATTTTAAAAACATTGTATTTATTATTTATAAAATTCCATCACCAATTTTAGCCATGAGCCTTTATATGGGTTTTGCATATAAATCTCTGAACTCTCTATTATCAGCAAGGCTCTCAGGGCATCTTGCGTAAGGCTGAATTAAGCATGCGTATACATGTTATGCGTATGTGGTCTTTAACCTGTTTAAAGGTATGGTGACATGGACATTTTACCTTGTTGCTGGCAGCTGATGCTTTTCTTTCAAACAGGTTAATTGTTTCCCCTACAGTTAATTATTACTCATTTGTATACCATGTTTCTTGCAAAATGGGACTCGAGGTAGCTACATTTGATGGCTTTTGAGGGGTAAGGGAAGGGCCTGGTGATGAAACAGTACAAAGTACAGAGATCCTATGGAAATTACGTATATTCCACTATACGGGGCATTGGATAGAGAGTGTGTCTCCAACAGTTTGGCAGGATTGGGGCCATGTATAATGGCAGTTCCAGTTTCAACATGCACACTGGATGATGTTCAGAGAGCAAGTGTCACTGGTAATGCAACCACCCTGTTTCAGTCTCCGGCTCATATGGAGACAGAACTTCCCCTAACCCCACTTTAACATGGAACAACCACGGAGAAATGATCTTATGAATTCCGACCTAAAGTAAGACACTTTCCTTCCCAGTGGACAATTAATTATTTATTATTGATTTATCCTACTTAAATGCGATTATACAATAATATCAGGGGGCAATTTTTTTTATTTTTTTTTTACAAATATTTTCTTGGCTTGTATTAAGCTAAACCAGAATTGACACAGATAACAGCACCCCCAGCAGAAAGAGTATATACCATATCTTTTAGAGTGGGGGTGGGCAAAGTGTGACCTGCAGGCTACATGTGGTGTAATCCCCACCAAGCCTCTGGAGCCCCTCTGCAAAGTGGAAAGGCTCCCAATACTTTAAACAGCTAATAACGCTTGTTGCGCCCTGCCACGGACAAGCTTCGCGGCAATCAAGTGCTGTACAAATGCTCCAACCCTCTCCTTCAATCTTCTCACTCACTCTAGTCCTGGCTTAAAATCTCACAAACACTCCCACTCTCTTAAATGCTATGCAGATGCTCCCTCTCCCTCCTTCCATCCCCTCCCTCACTCCAGTCCCAGCTTGAAATCTTGTTCCTTGCTTGCAAGCACTCTCAAGCCCCTCTTTCCAGTCACCTCACCCACTCATCTTGGCTTAAAATCTTGTCCCTTGCTTGCAAATACTCCCCATCCTCTCTTCCCTCCCCCCACTCCCTGCAGTTCCGGCTTAACATCTCATCTCTCACTTGCAAATGCTTCCATTCCTTTCCATCCCCTCACTCACTCCAGTTCCAGCTTAAAATCTCATCCTTTGCTTGCAAATGCTTCCACCTCTCCTATTTTCCTCACTTCAGTCCTAGCTTAGAATTAATTACTCTGTAAGTGGCTGGATTTATACTAAAAATAAATTATTTTTTGATATTTTTTTTTAAATGTGCAGTCCCAGAGTAGTTCCAAATCCCTGAATGGGGCCCCCAGCCCCACTGTAGTTATCCACTTAAATAAATAATTCTGTAACATAATGTAGGAACAGCTTTAAAACACAAACAGTATTGTGTTTATGGCAGCAGGGAGCATGCAGTAATGATTGGTGTCAGAATGGCAGGATGGAATTCTTTCAGCTTGACTACAGAAAAGGTTTCATGCTAAATGTAGGTATTTTAGCCTGATTCAGGTTTCATTCTCATCTGCAAGTTAAAAAGAAAAATGCAGTGCCCCAAATTGCACTAAAAGTGATGTTACCATCACATCTGCAAAAAACACTTTGTAAGTTATAGTGATGGCATCTAATATGCAGTGTGGCTACAATTTTCAGAACGTATCTCAAACAGGCTCACACTGTTGTACAGCCTTCCTATTTCTGTACTAAAGTGCTCAGTTTTAGAAGTTCACATAGTAGGGTGAAAACCTGGTGTACTTTCATTGTAGGCTTCCAATCATTAAAACAATGAGTACCAGACTCCCTTGATTCTGTGTCTGATCCAAGGCACAAAAACATTCTAACATTCTTGGTTTTGGCAATATGAAAAGACTTTGGCAAAATACAGGTAAAGCAAAGGTTAATGCTCAACACACAACATCTTTTATTACCAAACCATATGCTAAAGGTCATTCTAGGATAATTTTAGAGACTAAGCAGGTTTTATTTTACATGAAACCTTCATACTCATTAAAAATTGCTCTAAGTGTATATTCTTTTGAAATGTCACTGCATGCCAACACATTGCACATAGTGTTGCAATAGGTTATATATAAACACTGTAAAACAGGTAATAAGGATAACTGAGGAAACAGAATTGAATTACAATACTCAGCAAAAGAATACGTTCGTTTCCAGCGGCGAGGCGATGAGCATTCTCAAGATCTCTAGGTAAGCTACTCCCCACTTGCTCCTGGTAGGCAGGTAACAAAAGACCTTTTGGGTCGGCCTCTTCCTCTGATGTCATCCAGGAGGACCAACCCCTGTACTGGTCAGTTCATACAAAAGCCATCTTATGTGCTCCTAAAACTAACTACTTGCAACAAAAATATTCCAAGTTATATAATCAGAAAATGCCAAGAATTAATAAATGTTCTTAAAGAAAGAAATTCTGCCAGCGTTCCAGGTGGGGACGATGCTCATCACCTTGCCACTGGAAAAGAAAGTATAACAGGTAAGACCAACAATCCTTTTCCCAGTGGGGAGGCTCAGAGCATCCTCAAGATCTCTGGGATCTACCCAACCCCACTGAGCATAAAAAGAGGGTGGGAGCTGGCGTAAGACTATATTCTCAAGTTTTAACAATTTGTTGCAGAACTCTCCTGCTGAAGGCAGCCTCTGCAGATTGTCGCTTATCCAGTCTGTAATGTCTAAGAAAGGTTGAAGAAGACTTCCATGTTGCGGCCTTGCAAATTTCCTCCAGGGAGGTATCCCTGTCCCATGCCACAGATGTTGCTGCGCTTCTGGTTGAATGTGCCAATATCCCATCCGGGACCTGAAGGTTCAAGGACTCAGAACATGTAGCTATACAAGCTCTGATCCAATGACTCAAAGTGGATGGAGAGACCTTCTTTCCCAAGGATCGAGTGTGAATAGAGACGAACATGGACTCTGAGGATTGGAAAGTACTGGTTCTCTTCATATAAATGCGGATGGCCCTGCAGATGTCCAGCATGTGCCAGATTGTCTCCAGTTCTTTGCATGGCTGAGGAAGAAAAGAGGGCAGAACTATCTCCTGAGACGCATGGAAAGGAGAGTTCACCTCTGGCCTTTGGTGAGTCTGAAGAACCACTGAATCAGGTCTTATGTGGCATAAATCCTTCCTCACCGACTGAGCCCCCAACTCTGACACCCTACGTGCCGAGGTGATAGCCACCAGGAAGAGAACCTTCCAAGACATATGATTCAAGAAGACCTCCCTCAGGGGATCGAGGGGAGGTACTGTCAAAGCCTTCAGTACTGTATGAAGATCCCAGGAGGGAAAACAGTGGACTGTCAGGGGAACCAAGTTCACCAGTCCTTTTAGGAACCTGCGCAAATCTGGATGCGATGACACTTGCAATGCCTTATCTGCCAGAAAAACTGAAACAATGGCAGCCACCTGTCTCTTGATTGTGTTAGGGCATAACCCCTTGTCAATACCTTCCTGCAAAAAGTCCAGCAAGGCCAGAACCGATGGCTCCAGGAAATTGTAGTTCTTTCTTCTGTACCATCTGCGGAAGACCCAGAACATATACTGTATTCGTAAATCCACTGAGTAGAGTCACGTCTAGAGGCCAGGATGGTCTCAAACACTGTAGTGGTCAACATCACCCATTCAATCTCCAAGCATTAAGTTGTAGCCAGTCTGGATCCGGGGATGCACTTGACCCTGAGACAGAAGGTCTGGGCGTATCAGAAGAGCCATTGAAGCTGACTTCAGCACCATGATCTCTGAGAACCAGGCCCTCAGTGGCCATGCCGGTGCGACTAGAACTATGTCCACGCCGTCCGTCTGCGTCTTCCTCAAAACCTTGGCAATCAATGAGAATGGAGGGAAGGTGTACAGAAGTCTGATGGGCCAGGAACATGACAGCACGTCCATTCCCTCGGCCGCCTCTGTCAGATACCTGGAAAAGAAACATGGAAGCTTGGAGTTCGCAGCGGATGCAAATAGATCCATCACCAGCTGTCCCAGGTACTGGGAGATCTGGTCGAACACCTCTGGGTGCAGACTCCACTCTCCGTGGTCCAGGTCGGATCTGCTCAGTCAGTCCGCTTTCTGATTTAGAGCCCCCTGAAAGTGCTCCGCATCTAGAGATTATTCTCCTCAGCCCATCACGGTAGCAAAGAGGCTTCCTCCATGAGGGCTCTGGACCTCGTGCCCCCCTGGTGATTTATGTGGGCCTTTGTTGTTATGTTGTCTGTTCAAGGAAGGACGAGCCTGCCCTGTACTAAGTTTCTGAAGGCAAGAAGGACCAGCCGGGCTGTCCTGAGTTCCAGCTAGTTGATATTGTGGCAAGCCTCCTCCGGGGTCCACCTGCCCAGGCCAGCTAATCCCTGCAATGGGTTCCCCAGCCTCGTAGACTTGCATCCAATGTGACTTGCACCCTCTCTGGAATCCAAATGAGGCGGCCTTTGAAAACTGCCAGTGATGTCCACCAGAGCAGCGAGTCCCTCACTTCCGGGGGAATCACGAGCTTCCTGTGCTGCCTGATTGTTATGTCCTGCTGGAATGATAGCAGAAACCACTGAAGAGACCTTGCATGGAAGCGTGGCCAAGGAAGGCAATCTATGGCTGCAATCATGAGACCCTGCAAGCATGCAAGGAGCATAAGGTCCACCCGACAAGTCCTGTGCAGTCGCTGAACCGATAGTCGCAGGGCCAACACTCTGTCCTGAGGGAGAGATATCCTCCCCACCTGAGTGTCCAGTATTGCCCCCAAATGCTGAATATGTCTGGCTGGCGTCAGAGAGCTCTTCTCAAAATTCACCAGGAATCTGTGGTCCTGAAGAGAGGAGAGAACCTGCTGAACATCTCTGCATGCCCCTGACACCGAAGATGAGCAGACCAGAAGATCATCCAGGTAGGGATAGATGTGGAGACCTGACCTCCTCAGGTGAGCAACTAGTACCACCATGATCTTTGTGAAGACTCTTGGGGCCGAGGACAGACCAAACGGTAAAGCCCTGTACTGGTAGTGCCTGTTGTTGTAGGCAAAGCACAGGAAACAGCGGTGGGTCTGAAGAATTGGAACATGAACATATACATCCCGTAGGTCCAAAGAAGAGAGATAGTTCCCTGGTCGAAGGGCCTCCAGAATGTACTTCAAGGTTTCCATGTGAAACCTGCACTGATGAACAAACTTGTTGAGCCCTTTTAAGTTGAGAATGGCCCTCCACATGCTGTTCTTCTTTGGAACTAAGAAGAGGTTGGAGTAGCAACCTTAGGTCTTAGAACCTCCTCTATAGTGCCCAGACACCAACTGCTCTATGGCCTTCAGTAAGAACTGATGTTTCACTGAGTCTTTGGAACGAGGTGAAGGAGAAAAACGATTGGGGGGGCACGTGAGAGAAGGACAGGTTGCTTACCTGTAACCATAGATCTTTGAGTGGTCTTCTGTGAATTCACACAGTTGGGTTTATTCCTGCGCCTGCGCAGTGCTTACGGAACCTTCTAGTATCGCTAGGCAGAATGTGCATAGATACATTTTTGGCGGTAACTCCGCCCACATTAACAGTCCCTTAAAAGGCTCTCCCGCCTAAATCCTCTCAGTTCCTTAAATGATGCCACAATCAGCAGCATCAGGAACATTAAGCACATATACATCAGTAGGACATAGAGGGGAGGATGGGCGGGTCTGTGTGAATTCACAGAAGACCACTCAAAGATCTATGGTTACAGGTAAGCAACCTGTCAATCTTCTTCATGGTCTCTGTGAATCACACAGTTGGGTAGACTAGCAAGCTTCCCCACTGGAGGAGGGTGTGTCCTGTACAGTATTAGACGAGGACCCCTCACATCAGTCCTGAAAGGGATTTCTCTACCTTTCCCTCTCTTCTCTCTCTCTCTTTTTTTTTGCACATTCCACAAATATTATTTATGTCAATATACAATGGAAAAACATTTCCACCTTGGAAAGGTCCCCATGGGATGCACTCACTTATTGAATGGAGGACAGAAGTACTGCTCTCCCAAATGCAGCCTCGTTCCTGGAACGAGAGTCCAGTCTGTAGTGTGAGATAAATGTCAATGGTGAAGACCATGTTGCAGCACAGCAGACTTCCTCTAGGGGCACCCCAGAGAGGAATGCAGTCGAAGTGGAGACAGCTCTCGTAGAATGTCCACGAATTCGAGGAGAGAGCGGCTTCTTAGCCAGTTCATAGCAGAGAGCGATGGTCGACGTCACCCACTTCGAGAGACGCTGCGAACAGATTGGTGCACCCCGCTTAGAGTCAGCATAGGAGACGAAAAGCTGAGGTGATTGTCGGAACGGAGCAGTCTATTCTATGTAGAAAGCGAGGGCCCTCCGCACGTCCATGGAATGGAGGGTACGCTCGAATTCATCCTTCGGGTCCTGCATCAAGGCCAGTAACACAATGGCCTGGTTAAGGTGGAAACTGGAGACCACTTTAGGAAGAAAGGAAATGTCTGGCCTCAAGACTACCTTGTGCTTGTGGAAACAGGTATATGGAGGGTCTGAGCAGAGGGCACAGAGTTCTCCCGCCCGATGAGCTGAGGTGATGGCAACCAGGAAGGCAGTCTTCCAAGTTAGTAAACTGAGGTCGGTCGAAGCCATGGGTTTGAAGGGTCATCTCACTAATTGAGAGAGGACGAGTTCAAGGCTCCAGGTCAGCATGGGATCGAGTACAGGAGGATGGAGATTAATATAACCCTTCAGGAATTTCCTCACTATCAGATCCTGGAAGGAGAAGGTCGATTCCAAGCTTGGAATTCGACAGAGATAGCTGCTAGGTAGCCCCGGAGAGATGAAGCCGAGAGCCCTGCTCTCGATAGGTCGAGAAGAAATTGCAGGATCATTGGTACCGAACAGGATTTGAGGTCTGATCCCTTGTCCACTAAGAACTTCTCAAACCGGTTCCGCTTGTACAGGTAGGCTTTCCGAATGGAGGGCTTCCTAGCAGCATCAATAATCGCCTGAACCTCTCCAGGCAAAGCAGAAGGAGGGGCAGCATAAGGTGGTCATGGGTTCATGGCTGGATCCTCCAAGCCGTCAGGCGGAGTGAGTCGAGGTCGGGGTGTCTGACCTTGCCTTGTTGAATGGTGAGGAGATCTGGTTGGCCTGGGAGATGGAGAAAGCTCCTCTCGGACAGGAGCAGCAGCGAAGTGAACCACAGTTGTCGGGGCCACCACAGTGTGATGAGGATCACGTTCGCCCGATCCCAATGAAGTTTGGCGACGACCCTTGTCAGCAACGGGATTAGAGGGAAGAGGTACAGAAATGGGCTGTTCCATTGGAACAGGAAGGCGTCCCCCCCTCGAGTCCCTGTGTCGTACCCTGGAGCAGAATTGGTTGCACTGTCTATTCTGGGCAGTTGCAAAGACATCTATGGGGGGAGTCCCCCAACGATGGAAGAGATCTACCACCACTTGTCGATGGAGCATCCACTCGTAGACGTTGGAATTGGAGCAGCTCAGTCTGTTTGCAAGAATATTCTCCTCCCCGGGAAGATGGATGGACTGCAGGAAGATGTTCCGTGCCACACACCAGTCCCAGATCTGCAGAGTGAGTTGGAACAGCTGAGGAGTCCTGGTACCACCTTGTTTGTTTAGGTAGTACATCACAGAGGTGTTGTCAGTGATGAGAAGGACAGTTCTGTTCCAGACCAGCACCTCGAAGGCTCGAAGGGCTTTTTGGACAGCAAGGAGCTCCAGAACGTTGATGTGTAACTTTCCATCTTCGCTGCTCCACAAACTCTGGATCCTGTGACAGCCCAGGTGGGCCCCCAATCCGACTAGAGACGCATCCGTCGTGAGGGAGACGTTCGGTTGAGGAGGGTCGAAGGGAAGACCTGAAAGGACATTCCGTGGTGCAAGCCACCAGTCGAGAGCATTGAACAAAGCGGGGCATCGTGACTAGTTTCCCGGGAGAATCCTGTAGGTGGTCGAAGACAGTCAGAAACCAATGCTGGAGCGGTCGGAACCACAGTCTGGCCAGGTGAGTAACAGCAGTGGTTGCTGCCATGTGCCCAAGGAGGATTTGGACATCATGCGCTCGAACCCAGCGTGACCGTCAGCAGTGGTGAATCAATGATCGAAGGGTGTCGAACCGATCGTCGGGTAGGTACGCTGCTGCAGAGACAGAGTCCAGTCAAGCTCCGATGAACTGAATGGACTGAGCAGGGTTCAACTAAGATTTCTCGATATTGACGACAAGTCCCAGGGCATGTAGCACGTCTAGGGTGAAGACAATGTCCTTTTCGAGCTGGGTCTTCGAACTTGCCACAAGCAGCCAATCGTCTATGTAAGGGAAGACAATGACCCCATTTTGTTGAAGAAAGGCTGCCACTGCCGCCATGCACTTCGTGAAGACCCTCGGTGCCGTGGAGAGTCCGAACAGGAGAACACGGAACTGGTACGCATCGTCCCCAAACTAGAATGTCAGGAACCCCCTGTGTGAAGGGTGGATCCCAATGTGGAAATAGGCATCCTTGAGATCTATGGACGCAAACCAATCTCGTTGAAGAAAAGGTAGGATAACAGCTAGGGTGGTCATCCTGAATTTCTTTGGGATGATGTACCGGTTTATCCCCCTGAGGTCAAGGATAGGACGCAGGCCACCATCCTCCTTCGGTACGAGAAATTACTTCGAAAAGAAGCAGTGGTGATGATGCTCAGCACTTACAGGTTCGATGGCCCCTTTCTGAAGTAGAGTTTGAACCTCCTCGATGAGGGGATGGGAGGGCGGTGTGATACGGATCCGACCTGTTGGAGGCAGTTCGTTGAATTCGATCCAGTAGCCCTGTTGTACAATCTGTAGTACCCAGTGGTCCAATGTTATCGAGGACCAGGCGTCCTGGAACGATGACAGGCTGTCTCTAAACGGGGGGGTCTAAAAGAGAAGGTAAACATCAACGTAAGAATGGGAAATTCAAAACCTCCTTCTGCCTTGTTCCTTGAATCGCTGCTTAGCCGGCAGACGATATCAGGAGGTGGATCCCTGACTCCTCATCGATGAGGAGGAAGGCACCGGTTGTTGGAATTGGGATCGTCTGGTCAATTGCAGGGTGCCACTCCTTCTATAAAATTGACTGTAAGAAGATGCATGCCAACTCGCACGGTACCTGGGGCAGTAGGCAGAAGATGAGGTTGATGGCATACCGTACTTCCGTGCAGTGGTCCTCATCTTCTGCGTAAACTCCAGCTTTTCATCCGTTGCCGTATTGAAAAGGCAGGAGCTATCGAAGGGCATGTCCTCGATCTTGGCAGCCGCTTGTGTCGAGACCCCCGAAGATCTCAGCCAGGCATGTCTTCATAGGGCGATAGAACCCGCTATTGTTTTGGCAGCGCAATCGGCGACATGCCTTGCTGAATTCATCTGTTGCCCCGCCAACAGTTGGGCCTCGGTCTGGATGGCCTCAGCAAGTCTCCGGCGCTCGTCGGGCAAGTCCTGGATCACCAGTAGCATCTGCTCCCACAACACCTGCTGGTAAGCGCCCATGCAGGCCGAGTAGTTAGCGATTCGGAAGCTGAGCCCAGCAGCTGAATATAGCTTTTTGCCCATGATATCTAGCTTCCTTCCTTTGGGATCTGAAGGAGTAGACTGTGCCCGATGTTGCCTCCGAGGCTGGGCTGCCTCCACCACAACTGAGTTGGGCTTTGGGTGCTCTTGTAGCCAGTCGATGCCGTCCACAACCACCTTGTAAAGCCTGTCAATTATTTTTGAAGTTGACGGGATAGAGGATGGATTCTCCCATGAATTCTGGGTCAGCTTCAAGAGGGACGGTAGCACTGGAATATGAACCGCTGGCGGAGCCCGAGACTTAAGGCACTGTGATATGGGGTTGACCGGTTCCGATTCTTTCTCCGTCACCTTTAAGTCCAGCACATGTGACATACGGACTATCTGTTCAGCGAAGGACCGAACATCATCTGTGGGTGAGGAGGAGTCCTCGTCCAGCAGGTCAGGTTGAGGAGATGGAATGAAGGGTAGATACTCCACAGAAGACTCAGAGGAAGAAGAGGAGTCGGATGATGGCGATGGAGAGCAGTCCCGATGGAGAAATGCCATACATGGTGGTGGAGTAGGCGGTCATGGTGCTGGAGGCAACAGAGGTAGAGGTTGAGATGGAGATGGAGAGGCCTGGCAGGAGGCATCCTTAAGCACCGGTCTCGACAGCTCCCTGAATGAGAGGGCATCCTTTTCCATCACATGGAAGGAAATGCGTGGTGGAGACAGAAGCAGGGTTTGGCATGTTGCAGCCTCAGTGGTCAAATGGAATACACTCTCACCAGTCACATCGGATCTTGAGTGTACTGCCAAGGGGGCCGTGAAAACAGACCTAGCCAGGTCGTATGCACCATAGGCCGGTTCATCCTCCTGAATCCTGGAGGTGGAGGGCCAGGGTTCATCCTGTGGCTCCTTGGCAGCAGCCGATTCACGTAGCAACTCTGACCTCGAGACCAGCAGTGTGGGAGAGGGGCTACGATCCCGTGCGGAACCCTCTGCTTCTTCTGCTGAGCCGATTTTGACCTCAATTATCTCCAACGAAGGAGTTGGAGTAGGAGCTTTGGCATGAAGTTGTTCGGTTTCAACGACCCGATCCCGGGGTGACGCCAAAGGTCGTGGTGTAGGTTGGCATGGAGAAGCAGTAGGGCCCTGCGGAGTCGATGTAGAGGACTCTCGAGCCTTAGGTGGTTCCCTCAGCTGCTCCTCACCATGGGCACGCTTTGCCTTTTTTTTTCTTAGGGAGTTTGCCCTTGGAAGATGATGGTTCACGGTCCCTAGAACGATCCTTAGAGCCCGCTCGATCCCAAGGGAGATCCTTGGACCGGATGGCCGCCGAATCCGATGAAGGTCGGTCCCCAGCTGGGATCGACCTAGCAACATGCTGTTCGAATGCAGCACAGCTTCAGGGTCAGATGCCACAGAACGACGGCACGAAGGGCTCCGAGAGCGGTGACGCTTGGCAGGTGGAGAATGAGACTTGGATGAAGGGGAACTCTCCCGTTGTTGAAGGGGTTTCCCCTGTCGCACAGCTGGAGTAGAAGCCACAGATGGAAAAGGGCCTTTTCATAGAGAAATGACTTCAGGCGAGAGGAGCGATGCTTTCTCGCCTGAGGGGTGAAGGCCTGACAATGCACAAAGGCATCCACGCTGTGGGACTCGCCCAGACAATTAGGCAACAAGAGTGGCCATCTGAGCTGGGCAATTTTGCCTGGCACACCACATATCTTTTAAAGCCTAATTTAGAAGCCATGAGGGATAATCGAAGACGAAGTCAGGGCAGTCCAGGTCAAACAAAAAATCAGAGAGCGTTACCACAGCCAAAGGAGCGTGAAGGTCATAGTCAGGAAATCCGAGTCAAGCCAGTAATATCAACAACAACCAAAGCCAAAGGGTAGAGAAGAGACGAAGTCAAAAATCAGTCCGAGTCAGAATCGAAAACAAAAGTCGCAAGTGATGAAGGTTCCTTTCGAGCTGCTAGCGTGGCGGAAAAAAAGGAACTGAGGGGATTTAGGCGGGAGAGCCTTTTAAGGGACCGTTAATGTGGGTGGAGTTACCACCAAAAATGTATCTATGCACATTCTGCCTAGCGATACTAGAAGGTTCCGTAAGCACTGCGCAGGCACAGGAATAAACCCAACTGTGTGATCAGGGCCGGTTTAACCAGTCTGCCAAATCAGCATTGCAGGGGGCCCCAAGGTCAACCCCCCCCCGCTGACCTCCTTATCTGACAAAGGAGGCAGCCAGGAAACAGCCGGGAGGACTCACTGCTTTGTAGCCCCTCCTACCCTCCTCCTCCAAAAACTTCCTGCTGGCTTTTTTTTAAAAAAAACAACAACAAAAAACCCCCCAGCATCTCCCAAACTAGAAAGAGAAAGAAGCAGCAGCCCTCCGCGACAGAAGCTGGAGGGAGTTTGCTGCTGCAAAAGGAAGCCAGTTAGGCATGTCGGAGAGGGGTGAGTGTGTGTGTATGAAAGAGAGGGGGAATTTGAGGGTTGTCTCTTTCCCTCAGAAAGGGTTTCTTTCTTTCTTCCTTTCTTTCTTCCTTTCTTCCTTCCTTCCCTTCCTTCCTTCCCTTCCTTCCACATAAATCCCCTCCAGTCCATCCTTCCTGCTGCTCTTAACATGTCCTGGTTCCTCTTCCCTCCCTTTTCCCCTCGGCCTTCTTCAGCTTCCTCCCCTTGCTACCAACTGAGTTCAGCCTGCAAAAGAAATTTGTGTGTGTTTGCCTATGCGCCTTCAAGTCATTTCTGACTGAGGCGAACCTACCATGGGGTTTTCTAGGCAAGGTTTGTTCAAAGAGGGTGTGCCTTTGCCTTCCTTTGAGGCTGAGAGAGTGTGACTTGCCCAAGGTCAGCCAGTGGGTATTCATGGCTGAGTAAGGATTCAGACCCTGGTCTCCATAGTCATACTGCAATGCTAAACTTCTGCAACACTCTAGCTCTTTTAACAGAAGAATATAAAGAATATACATTAAAATTTGGAGTAATATTACTGGGAACAATGGTTTTATTGTTGTCACTAAAACACCAGTATCCCATTAGTGTTATGTGAAAGACATTGGCCTAGAGCAGTGCTTCTTAACCTTTTCTTTACCAGGAACCCCCTTTAAATACCCTTTGTTGCCCCAAGACTTAACTCAAGATTCAAAACCCTAATAATAATAGCTAATAATATTTTTTAAAAATAATAATAGCTAACAACAACATCAATAACAACACAATTAAACCATCCATTAAACTTTCCCTCAGAGGCACTCTTGCTTCTTCCTGCAAGTTTGTGGCTGTAGTGGATTGAATGGCAATGTGCAGGCCAAGCCAGCCAGCCTTTGCCTTGGTTCCTGTCACATGGCTGCTCCACTAGAGGGAGGAGGTGGGCCAAGCAGCCTTCAAGCCTTTGTGGACCCCCTATGAGGACACTGCAGACCCCAAGTTAAGAACCACTGGGCTAGAGAATGCTGGAAAAGGAACAATGCAAACAGACCTTGAGAAGGGTGCTGGCAGGGGGATTCTGGGAGGTGTAATCCAAGAGTAACTTTCCCAGGCTCTGAATGCAGCCTAGAATCATAGAATCATAGGGCTGGAAGGGATCCCAACAGCCATCCCATCTGATCGGCTTCTGCCCTGCAGGAACACACAATCCAAGCATTCCTGGCAGATGGCCATCCAACCTATGTTTAAAAAAAGCCAAAGAAGGAGACTCCACCACACTCCAAGGCAGTGTATTCCACTTCCGAACAGCTCATACTGTCAGGAGGTTCTTCCTAATATTCAGGTGGAATCTCTTTTCCTGTCGTTTGAACCCATAGCTCCGTGTCCTAGTCTCTGGAGCAGCAGAAAACAAGCTTGCTCCTTCCTCAGTATGATATCCCTTCAAATATTTAAACATGGCTATCACGTCACCTCTCAACCTTCTCTTCTCCAGGCTAAGCATGCCCAGCTCCCTAAGCCGTTCCTCATATGTAAATTATTTAATACATTAGGCCCCTCTTATCCACTGGGGATTGGTTTGGTGGGGGGTGGATTCTGAAAACCATGAATAATAGTGAACACCATTGAAAATAATGGGACTTCTGGTTTAAAATACTACAGAGTTGCCTTGGAGGGCCTAGAAAACAGCTAGGGAGGACACATTTTCTAGGAAGACTCTATGGTAGGTGTGCTGTTTTGTGTCCCATGGATAATGAATCCATGGATATGGGGGTCCTACTGTAATCTGAGCATCCTGTACGGTGAATAGGTTAGGTTACATTGACCTGAGATAAACATATGGGGCCCCCAAAGTAAAGCATTGCAGGGGGGCCCAGAATTCCTTAAACCAGCCCTGTGTGTGATTCACAGAGACCACGAAGAAGATCTGCACCAGAAATATTCTTATGAAGGGAGATTGGAGAGCTGGGCCATAAAGTGGTGATAAGAAAGAAATTCTAGGCATTACTGATAAATAAAAAACAAATGAAAAAGTGGGTTAGGAAGCTATCAGTCCAAGAGTACTTAAGACCACAAATGTGAAACCGGTTATCTTCTAAACAAAACATGGAATTTCTCTCTAAGACCGGTTTGTGTTCCAGAAGACTGAACAGCAGCCAATGTATTTCTATTTTTCATTTATTTATTTAAGTTGTATACCACCTGCCTCCTAGAAACGTGCCCTGCCCAGCGCAGCTGTGTTCTCAATATCATGGCCTCAATGCTGGTGATCCCTGCTTGTTCAAGGACAGCAACATTCGTCACATAGTCAGTCCAGTGTATATTTAGGATTGTGCGTAGACAGCGCTGATGAAAGCGCTCGAGGAGTCGTAGGTGGTGGCGATAGGTAACCCATGTTTCAGATCCATAAAGGAGGATAGACAGTACGATGGCTCTATACACACTGATTTTTGTGCTTTGCCTCAGGTGTTTATTGCTCCAGACTCTTTTGTGAAGTCTTCCAAATGCACTATATGCCTTTGCTAATCTGTGATCGATCTCTTTGTCAATCTTGGCATCTGAGGAGATGATGCTTCCCAGGTAGGTGAACTGCTGAACGGACTTGAGCACTGATTTGCCGACGGCAATGTGGGGATGGTGGTGTTCGTCCTGTGGTGCAGGCTGGTAAAGAACTTCTGTTTTCTTCAGGTTGACTTCTAGCCCAAACAGCTCTGCAGCTGTTGCAAAGCAGGACGTTAGGCGCTGCAGAGCTGCTTCTGTGTGGGCAACAAGGGCAGCATCATCGGCGAAGAGCAGCTCACGGACTAGATAGTTTAGAGTCTTAGTGTGAGCCCTCAGACGGCTTAAGTTAAACAAGCTACCATCAGTACGGTAGCGTATATAGATGCCGTCGTCTTCTTCAAGCTCTGCCATAGCCCTTTGGAGCATCGTGCTAAAGAAGATTGTAAATAAAGTTGGTGCAAGAACACAACCTTGCTTCACTCCATTAGTTATTAGAAACGTTTCTAGGATGGAGGACCATCGCCTCCCAAAAATACTACTCTACGGTGAACTCGCCACGGGTCAGCGTGGGAGGGGCGCTCCAAAAAAGCGATACAAGGACTCCCTGAAACAACATCTCAGGCTTGGCCAGATTGATCACCAACGGTGGTCCGCCCTGGCCTCACATCGGGAGGCATGGAGACGCACTATCCACAATGCTGCAGCCTTATTTGAGAACTCACGACGAACAAGTCTTGAAGAGAAACGACAACGCAGAAAGAATCACAACCCAAAAACATCACCCAAGGAGACCTTCTGCTGCACTTTTTGCAACCGGACTTGTTTATCTCGGATTGGCCTTTTTAGTCATCAGCGCGCTTGCAGAAGGCGCGGGATGAGTCCTTCCTGAATCTTCGTTTGCGAAGAAAAGCCAGAGATACCACCTGCCTCCTAACAGGAGACCCAAGGCAACTTACAACAAGGTTAAAGAAAACTGATAGAGAAGTTAAAACAATTAAATTAGCTATTATGTAAAAACATGTCAATTTAAAATAGTTTAAAATCATACACTACATAAAATCATATACCAATAAAGATAAAAATGTAGCATACATACATCATTAAAAAAAACACCCTTCTGCACAACTTGGTAATCATCAAATTCCTGTTTAAACAAAGAAGTCTTTACATGTTGGGAAAAATGCATAGCAAGGGGGTCAGCCTAGCCTACTGTGGGAGGGAATTCTACAGCCTGGAAACAGACACCAAGAAGGTCCTCTCATGTGTCCTCATCAGACAGGCCTGTGACAAAGTTGGGACTGTGGGAAAGCCCTCCTTCAAAGATGTTAAGGCTCATGTAGTCTTTCAGATAATCGGGACTTAAGCCATATAGGGTTTTATAGGTCATAATCTGCATTTGAACTGTGCCTAGAAATAGACCAAAAGTCAGTGAAGTTATTACAACAAGGGATTTATGTGTTCCCTGGAAAGAGCACTGGTCAACAATCTGGTCACAGCATTTTGGATCTACTGAAATTTCTTAACAGTTTTTAAAAGCAGGCCCACACAGATTGTGTTAATATAAAATGGGGTGTAATCAAGGCATATGTCACTGTACCCAGATCTGACATCGACATAACTGGTGAACTAGTTTTAACTGTGCAAATGCACTCGTAGTCACTGCTGAATCCTGGGGGTGAGATCTGTGTCCAGGGGTACACTATAGCTATGAACCTGAGATTTCAGCAGAAGCATAACCCCATCCACCAACCACCCTATTTCCTGATCTGCTTTTTGACTGATGAGGAGCATCTTTGTCTTGTCTGGATTAACTTTGGATTTCAGTTTGTTCATTCTCATGTAAAACAGTGCCCCCAAGTTCCATCCTAGAGAGGCAGTTCAGAAGTATATCATGGTCAATGGTATTGAAAGCTGCTAAGACATCCAGCAGGACCAATATGGACACACACACTCCTGTGTTAAAAGACCACTGACTTAGCCAGCATCTGGCTCCTTCCACCTTCCAAACAGGGAGACTTGTCCCACCCTCATGCCGCTCTTGAAATGGCTCCCTTACAGGGGCAGTCCCCTTTGGTGTCATTCTTGTTGGTAGTAACCCAACCCAATGGTGGGCTTGCCACCTCAGCAGCCAGTTAACCCTTCTAAGAAGGTAACAGGTGGCAATCAGGCTTGCCACCTGAGAGGCCTGGTGTTGAAGAAAGTGGAAGCTTGAGGCAGCAGTTTGTAAGAGTGGAAGGGAGCAGCAAGTAGGCAACAAGCAGGCTCCCTGCTAAATTTTTAAGAAAGTAATCCTTCCCTGTAAAGTGACATTATTAAAGACAACATCATCAAGCATGAGGACAAGTCATGATAGAAAAGAATCAACATGGCCTCTGCAAAGTTAAGTCCTGTTTCACTAACCTAGAATTGTTTGAAAGTGTAAATAAACACGTAGACAGGGCTGCTCTGGAAGGCAAGTGTAAAGTGATGCACACTTGGGCAAAAGATCCCAACTTCGGTCAGTCTGGTTGGTCATTGCCACATCAAACCCTATTAATATGTACAACATGGATTTGAACTGGCAGTGACTGATCAGACTGACTGGAAGTGTTCCTAGGGTTGTGATAGAAAGCTCAATGAAAAGGTCAAGTCAGAGCCACTATATAAAATGCAAATTCTATGCTGGGAATAATTAGAAAAGAATTTGTAAATAATATTGCAAAATATCATACTGCTTGACACAAATCTATAGTGCACTCACACATACTGGATACAGTTATGGTTGTTGCAAACAACAAGAATGATATAGAAGTAGAAAATATGCAGAAGAAGGCAACTCAAATGATCAAGAGAGTCAATCCACTTCTCTATGAAAAATGGCTACAACACGTGAGGCTTTTTGGCTTAATAAAAAGGCAAGTAAAGGGAGATGTATGAGAAGCATATTCGCTACCTTTCTCATAATACTTGAAACTGGGGCTGGTCATTGAGGCTGAATGGTGGGAGATATGAGAAAGATAAAAGTAAGTACCTCTTCAAATGTAGAATCATTACCAAGGGAGGGGAGAGAGAATCTCCGTGACCCTTACCAAGCTTTCACTTTGCCACCAATTCTCAATTCAAAGGTATAATTCCATAACAAAACCTTTGAACTCAACCTATCAATAATATAAAACTAAAAGTTTTTAAAGTTAAAAGAAGGAAAAGGACCAATGATCCATCAAAACACATAAGTGACAGACAGATTTTGGAGAAATGCAATCTTCTGAATTCAAAATGTTTTGTAAAATAAAACTACTTTCCTCAGGAGCTTAAAACACACCAGAATATTTCAAACTACACATCTCTGGGGAGAATGTTCCACAGCCAGGATACCACCAATGAAGGACCTTCCAAAATCAAGTCAATGAACATATTTATAAGGGAATAGTTGGTGCTAACATGGGTACCCATCACACACTCATTTATTTATAATTTTTAAAAATTATAACCTGTCTTTTCTGACATTTCAAAGTAATAATCTGAAAAATAATTCTATAAGAGCATACCTCAACAATAACAGCCACCCACCCACCCCGGATCAGCAAGAATGGTTGAGCTGGGGGAGGTGTTTTAATGATGCCATGGAAGAGACAGGATTGGCCATGGCGTGCCCATGCCATGTCTGGGAGGAGGCAGGGGCAGAGCTTAGCCAAATTTACTTAGCTCCTTGCTGCCCCTGGCCTCCTCCTCTTTCCTTGGCGACTGACGAGGGAGACAGCAATTTTCTGAGCTGACTGCTGAGCCACAAGGGAGAGCTAAGTGGGGGCTGGGCTGGGCATGCATGTGGATGGTGTGATTGGACAGCCCAGCAGTGTATGTGTGTGTGTGTGTTGCCTGCTCTTTGATTGCATTTAATTTTTATTGCCTTTAACTTTAAATTAATTTATTTAATTTCTTACTGTCTTTAAACTTCGTTATTGTCTTTGCCTGTGTGCCTGTGCCTGCTCGGGTGTGAGCTGTGTGTGAGTGTGTGCTTGTTTTTGATAGCATTTCCCCCTCCCCATTGCTTTCCCCCCTCCCTCATCCCCCTCTCTGGCTTGAAGCAGCCTTTTCTTGCAGCCCTCTCTCTGGCTTGAGCACCCCCTTTTTTGCAAAGAAGCAGCCTTTTTTGCCTCTTGCAAAGAAGCAGCCTTTTTGCTGCCCCCCTTATTTCTCCATGCCACACGGCCTTGAGCAGCCTTTCTCTCGCTTTTCTTTTCTCTGCGCCTAGCCTTTTTTGCCTTTTGCAAAGAAGCAGCCTTTTTGCTGCCCCCTTTTTTCGCCGTGCCACACGGCCTTGAGCAGCCTTTCTCTAGCTTTGCCGCTTGCCCCACCCCGGCCAGCAGCCTTTCTCCCTCGTGGCTGCGTGGCCGCCCGAAGCTTATTATTCAAAGTAATAATATGAAAAATAACTCATAAGAGCAGACCTCAACAACAAATGCAAATACAAAAGCACATAAATATATAAATGCTTCCTTGGGTCCCATGCTGGGAGAAAGGTGGAATATAAACAAAATATAATTTAGAAAAATCTCCTTAAATGATTAAAACCATAAAAACCTACATAATAAAATCATCCAGTAAAACCAGTTATGAAAGAGGTAACTGCAGAATAAAAGGTCAAAGGTTGCCGAAAGAAGGCTATTGAAGACAATTAAGTGCACTCCCCTTTTCAGTTCAGACAAAAGCCCCAGTTCTTTCAATCATTTGTTTGCAAGAATGGATCTAGTCTTTTCATTGCAATGAAGAAGAGAGATTGAAGAAGGTGAGAACTTTATATATTTTCCCAATTTCCTACACATTTAAGACATCATTGGATGAGAGTGCTTGATAAAAAGTCTCTCATCAAACTACAGGGTTGGAGTGGGCAACCACCATGTATTGCGGGGCTGTGTATTGCCCTCACATGAAATCTTGGAGGACCACATCCTCTCCCACTGTGCACCTCAATATTTCATTTTTTTTTAAAAAAACAACCCTTAAAATGCCACTGTATATCCCCTAAGGGCAGTGAGAGCAATTTGCCAAGGCTTTGTTTGTTTGTTTTTGTTTTGGCCTTCCTGGGCTGTTTTAGGCACACTAAAAGCATATTTTTCAACCAAGAAGGAAACTAGAACTCTGCTGAGGAAGTAAACCAGAATTCAGTTTTATTTCCTGGTTGAAAAAGGCCTCTCCTGGAGCGTCCCTATTGGAATATATAGTTTGCAATCCAATAAGTGGAAATGTTTTGCTATTAAAGGGTTAACTGAGAAGCCAAATAGTATGTGTTGATGTAACTTCCTTATGTTTTCCTATTGGGCTTCTAGGGAAGAGGGGAGTGTCTAAGTTTCCTCTTTGTCTTAGAAGCCAGCCACAAGGACTTTGCCCCTCCCACTTCTTCGCCATGTTTTGATAGTGGGAGGAACTACCTCTCAGGGAGTTCTACATATTCTTTTGTAATGATGTAGGTTTTAGACATGTTTAAGTACTTTTAGTCTACTTTGATGTTGTACTAAATTTCTGCCACATATAGAGCTCTGAAACTGTGAGTAAATGAGTTTTTGTACTTTTAAACTACTTTTATGAGTCTCGAGTGATTATTTTGCTAAACAAGTAACTTGGGATAGGATAAGGGTGTTTGGTTATCTCTAAGCTGTGGTTTTTACATGTATGCTAAGATTATTACACTAACACTGCTGCTTGTGTGTGTACTCTGCTAATTGGCTGTACTTTCCAGGAGTGAAGTGCAGTGAAGAGAGTTTAAACAGGGAACATTGGAACCCTGCATTTTTAAACACTTCCAATAGTCCCCACTAAGTACCTCACATTGATTGTGCTGGAAAGAATCTTGGAAGGGCTTCAAAACGGGCTTGGAGGCCTCATGTGCCCATGGGTCAGAATTTTCCTCCCCTGAGCTAGATTTCACATAAATCCACAAATGTGTTAAAAGACATGTGTGGGGAGCCTTCATGGCAGCATGCTTGCCATTTGGTGAACCAAGAAGCTGCATATGTGTTAAGATTTTCACTGAGTTGAGTAGCCCTAGATACTTTGTGTAGGGCTCCTCTCACATAAGCCAAACATGTAGCTAGCATGCACTAGCTGAGTGTGGCTGATAGGCATCACTGTTCTCTACTACTGTCCTGCTTTTTGCAAACTACTCAACCATACCCACATATCCATTAACTTATTCCTAGCACAATCTACAGACCATCCCCATCTTTAAACTTTTAGAAGAAGCAAAGACATTCTTTTTTCAAATGGCTACAAAATATGCAGATAATACTTTCAGTCAAATATTTTCACATTTAGACTTAAGCTACCCCCACAATATATTGTCATTTCTACCCATATTACACATAATATGTTGCTTGTTTTGTTGTGTGTCTTCAAGTTGCTTCTGACTTACAGCTGACCCTAGGGCAAACCTATCACAGGGCTTTCTTGGCAAGAATTGTTCAGAGAGGGTTTGGTGTTGCCTTCATCTGTCATCTGAGGCTTAAGAGTGTGTGACATGCTCAAGGTCATCCAGTGGGTTCCCATCGCCTAGTGGGGATTCGAACCCTAGATCTGGAGAGTCCAAGTTCAACACCCAAACTACTACACCATGCTGGTTCTCATAACATGTATCAGAACAGAACAGAAGGACTAATAGAGAAAATTCAACATAATCAAAAATGGGACAGAATGAAAAATATTTGAATACTTTTAACATGGTTTTTTTATATATAATTATACAAACAGCAATAAAGAGAAAGAATCTCAGTTACCCAATATACTAGCATCAGTGTATTCCTTATATAACCACAAAAAATTTAGTGCTCAGGATAAAACAACAGAAGAATCCACAAAAAACCAGCAACTTATGTACTTAAAGATTATCATGACTAGACTGTCACACTGTGACCTTGTTGGTGTCTAGCTAATCTGACAATATTTTGCAGTGCATTGTTTCAAATCAATAACTAATTAACAAAGTACAAAAGAAGTTGCACTCTTTCGAGACTCCTTGTTAAAAATGGCTTTTGCTTGCACATGAGCAGAAAGGTCGCTTTTATGACATCTTCACAAGTCTTTCAACATCCTGCTACTGTCAGATTAAATTACTTTAAGCAATTAATTGTCATAAGTTAAAACAGAATCACATTTGTTACAGCCGGTTGTCATAATGACATGGTGAGTAGTTGTTTTGATATGAATTTCTTCTGCTGACCCTCTATCATATCTTAATTTTTTTGGTTGACCTAACTGGAAGATTGGGAGCAAATCCTATAACTCAGCAGCACTCAAACAGCCATATATTGGGCATGGGGAGGGGAAATTATTGAGAGTGGGATTACATACAAAAGAGCATCTGAAAAGATAGTTTGCACATATCAACAGAAAAATGCATCAAAATAACATTTAAACATCTTTACAGCTATGTAATGTAAGAAAATGTATGTGTATATACAGACACATATATAACATGTATGTATTAATAAACATAGCTAGACTACATGTAGAGATATAAACATTTCATCCGGTCTTTGTGATAAGTTAAGCATACAAAGACAGATACACATACTTCACAGTTGAATTAGCAACCATTCTACCACAATTTCAAAGATACCCAAATGATATTGGGACTATAGTACTGGGGGAAAGGTTAACCAACATCCCCAAAGCAGCTATGTTTAATGTGATCACATGCTTAATGTAACATGTAGTTTGATCATTAGATATCATTCTCGTATTCTATCATCGTCATCATTGTTGTTGTTTATTTATATAGCACCCTCTATGCACATAGCACTGTACATTAAAACAAACATATTCTTAGAGAGTATTTGGTAAACTGCAGAAAATCCATATTGACAGGTAACATAAAGCAAATGGATCATTCATAGAGACTGTGAAAATGACTTTAAAATTTGCAATACAATGGGCTGTTCCGGATGTGCAGGCTGCAGATCTGCAAATTCAACCAACTGCAGAATGTCATTCCCCATATTATTAAACGGCAGCAACATGAACACAGACATGTTGGAGCATGTGTGTTTACATTACTACCATTTAATAATATGGGGCGTGATCATCCACGGTTTTTAGTATCAACACAGGGTCCAGGAACCAAACCCCTGTGGATTCAAAGGGCCCACTGTATTTTAAACCGTTTTAAAGATTAAAGCCCTTGCAACAGAACTGAGAAAAAAATATTTTAAGACTGGAAGAATGAAGCATTACAAGAAGAATGAAGCCTTCAGTATCCACTGGGGCTTGGTTCCAGGATGCCCCATGGATACCAAAATCCATGGATGCTCAAATCCCATTGTAACCAATGGCATAGTAAAATGGTGTCCCTTATACAAAATGGCAAAATCAAAGTTTGCTTTTTGGATTTTTTTTTTTTAAAAATATTTTCAACCTGGATAATTGAATCCGTGGATGCAGAATCCGTGGATACAGAGGGCCAACTGTACCTCCTCAAAGCCTTGGAAGAGAATTATGAGATGTTGGAAAGGAAATGTAAAATATTCTCAGAGGAAAATCTATACAAAAGGAGCAGACATTTATTTTGCTCCATTTCTTATTCTATCATACTCACCTTATACTTGCTAACTTCATATCAGCTCATTCATAAATACTCATAAACTTTACAAATAAATTTGCACAGAAGAATGTGTTGTTTTTCCTAAAATAAATTTTCATCTACAATTTCTATAGGTTCTGATTCACATTGTCTGCTAAATTCTGTTATATCAACTACACAAAGCAACACAGCTAAGATTCCCTCTTAGGTTCTCCTCTACATTTTTGTAAAACTTGAATGTAATTAAGTGTGATAAACAGCATAGGTTAATTTGCACCTCTTTGCTGTACATGTAAGATATATTCATTAAGGGTGTTTAGGAAATGAGTATGCATGAGAAAAAGAAATTTAATCCTGTGTGTGTGTGTAGGGAGCATGGCCTCTCCTACTAGACAGATAGATTTTGGAGTCTCTGTTTAGCATCACAGCCAAATGTTAACAGCTGTTCACTGGTATAACAGGTTAATCTGTATAACAGCCAGTCAAAGTAGGTTTCACTTTGGTTTGGCAGTTCAAGGCTGGGAATGGACAGAGTAGGGTGAGGAAGCTTCTATAACCTTGCTGCTTGCATAGGTCTCATAACTGTTAGGGTGGGAGATGGATCATGCCTGCACACTTCAATTTCCTTTGCTTGCTTCTGCACACTATATAAATCTATCTTCCATCAGCCTCGCCCTGGGGGAGCACATTCTAGCTCAGTGACCCAGTCTGCCAGCCATGGGCAATTGGAATGTCAGCCCTGGGATAGATTGGTAAAATTTGTTGCTTACAAGCCCAATTCTACTATGTGCTGCAAGGAGCTGTTGAAACATATTAGTTGACATGCCTTCTCTTCAATGGACTTCTTGTTGCATCATTTACTACCAATAAAGCTTACCTCCCACCAGTGACATTAGTTTTCAGTACCAAAGTCTTGGGACTACCTGAAACTATAGCCAGTAGTAGCTGAAAACACCACATTTATGCCTTAGGTTAGGATAACCCTTTGCAAAAGCTCCCACGAACTCCAGCTACTCACACAGCAGGTCCCAGAATGGACTAAAATATCTTAAAGATATAGAGGAACAGACTCTTATTCTTTAAAAAAGTTGTTCCATCTTATATATATAAAGGTAAGAGATGTATAGTTGCAACTGAAAAGATTCTGTCAAATGAACACACCAAAATCAGATGCAGAGTGGAGTGGGTCTTTGAGTGCTTAGGGAGCAAGGGTTCT
This sequence comes from Gambelia wislizenii, assembly GCA_030847615.1. Lineage (NCBI taxonomy): Eukaryota > Metazoa > Chordata > Lepidosauria > Squamata > Crotaphytidae > Gambelia > Gambelia wislizenii. The sequence goes on along the minus strand of JAUMIR010000002.1, from coordinate 380,327,274 downwards.
ACTCCATATATAGCCAGCTGTCTTTTGTGCCTTGTTTCTGGTATGCTCCCTACTTCACTTTACCTGTATGGGGCTCCACACATTAAATATGTATGAAATATCTCCTACTCAGAAAGAATGCAAGAAGAGGAACATATAGCTAACTGAAAAAAGTTTATGATTATGAAATTGCAATTTAGAGTTGTTGAATGTTTTGGGCAAAGTTATTTGAAATGGGATATCCATACAACTTTCTAGACATAATTAATCATATGAGTTCATCAGCAGGTGGGTCTATTTGATACAATAGCACTGTGATACATTCTTCAGCTCCTATACCAGGTGGCCCAAAAGTAGATATACAGTTGTTTAGAATGTTGATGGGAGGGGGAGAGAATGTGGGTGGAGTCAGGACAGTTAGGAAGAGAATGCTACACTATACTGTATACCTACTTTGGGGCCACTCTGTATCTGCTGTGGCTTGCACGTTTACCTGGAAGGCAACGTCACTGAAAGCAGTAAGATTTGCATCTGAATACATATCCGTAGGATTGCAATATAAGAATACAGAACTCATTCCGATAGATAGACAGACAGATAGATAGAATCAAAGAGTTGGAAGAGACCACAAGGTCTCTAGTCCAACCCTGTGCTATGCAGGAATACACAATCAAGGCACCTCTGACAGATGGCCATCCAGCCTCTGTTTAAAATCCTCCAAAGAAGGAGACTCCACCACACTATGAGGCAGTGCATTCCACTTCTGAACAGCTCTTACCATCAGGAAGTTCTTCCTAAAGTTTAGGTGGAATCTCTTTTCCTGTAGTTTGAACCCATTGCTCTGTGTCCTAGTCTTTGGAGCCACAGAAAACAAGCTTGCTCCATCCTCAGTATGACATTCCTTCAAATATTTAAACATGGCTATCATATCACCTCTTAACCTTCTCTTCTTCAGGCTAAACATACCCAGCTCCCTAAGCCGCTCCTCACAGGGCACAGATAGATTAAAATACACTCTTTCAATATAACTGTGTGAAATAGTTTCTCTCTCCTGAAAGGATGCTGAAATCCAGCAATACCTGTAGCAGCCTTGTCGTGAAGACAATCCATAGGGTGTCCAAACAGACTGATAAACTGACATCTGGGCACAAATGGAAAGTAAGGATATGGTTGTCTCTTGCTAGCATACCCAGGACACAAAGGCCTCTGTCCTATTGTCACTCCTGATTATAGTAGACCCACAGAGGAGTTTCCCATGTGTTGACTCACCAATCAACAGCTGATTCCACGTGTCTATTCAAGTTGGAACAAACCAAAAGGATTCTGTTCAAAGAAGCCTCAAGAGAACAAGAGAGGGAAGAAAGAGGAGAGGGGTGGAGATGTAAGAGCAGGTATGTATGCTGCCTTTCATATTTATTCCTAAAGCAGATATGAAGATGAGCTAAAAGGTATCACAGAAAGGAATGCAACATCTTTAACTACACACTTTAACTCCAAAGACTGGAGTGTGTGTGTGTGTGTGTGTGTGTGCACGCGCGCACGCACACGCGGAAGGAAGGAAGGTAGGAAGGAGAGGCTTAATTATGCCTGAGCCCCCTCACTTACATGGACCAACTACAATAACAAACCTTATCAAAAAAATGGATTTATTAGCATATACAATTGGCATTTAATATGAAATTCTTCCAAGTATTTAATACACTTAATAACTGAAGCTCTTGGTGCAGTGCTTTATTAAACTGCATTGTAACAGTGACTGAACATATTACAAACTTGGCACACTTACTAAATAGATTTATTGATGTGATATCTCACACATTAAAAATTGCATTCATTCCATCTCTTATGCTTCAATTATTATTGTTCGCATGATGCAAAATTAAATCATTAGAACTTACACTGAAGATATAAAATCATTCCACACTTCTTGAACAGCTCACTTTATATATTTAATATGCAAGATATAAAATTATCCAAAATATTTTTGCAATTTATTTTCAACCTTGTATTTAAGCTATAATGTTGATTAAATAAGGCAGTAATTTCATCCCCAGCAGTGCCATCTATTTGGGAAGTTTCATGGATAAATATGTCCGCTATATGGTAATTTGAATATAAAGAAAATATATTTCAGTTTGGATTAATGAAAGTAAACCACAGCTAATGTGTTGTAAGAACAAATGTCTATTACAGTGCCTCTTTAAACCAAAAGGATGTTCTAAAGAGGGATGGCCCCATTGACCTTTTTGATCTTAAAGAGACATGGAGCATTGTTGATCAACCACCATTCCTTTGAGTAAATAAAGAAATGGGGAAACTAAACAGAGTGCAGTAGAACAGAATTGAATATTTAAAGATTACCTTAAAAATAAAAGGCTGACTGGTTATTATAGGCAAGTATACACACATAAAACATCAGATGGGGATATAGCTAACATAATTATTTGTGCATTTTCTACATTTTAGTTGGCCCAATAAAGATATTACTGTTTTGTAGATTTTGATCATTATCTGTGTACATGAAACTGTTCCAATAGATTTTTAATTGTCTCTGGCTAGCTGAAGGAGCAATACAAATAAATAAATAAATAAATAAATAAATATCCAATGGACCCAAATCCAATGATAAACTTCTGCTTTAGTTTAGCATGTAATTGCTATAATTCATGTTCCTTTAGTAGTCCTAAGGGAAATATAATGAGTTGAATCTCAATTAGATTGTTTTAAATGAAAACAAACTTCATTACCACTTCTGTCAGAGAAGCTTCAAAAAGCTGTATGATGAGGGTCAACTAAAGTGATGCAGTCATTGCAAACAACTATTTAAGTGGCCAATTTAAATGAAAACAGGAAAATAGGATTAAAAGTTTTCCTGAGAGATTTCATTGCTCTGTAGAGTATTGTTCCTTGTAAATTTAAAAAGGAATGCTGTTTAAAAAGAAAAGAAAAGCCTCCAAGCAAGTAAAAGAAAGTAAATATCTGCCAGCTGGCCTAAAAGGTAGTCACAGATTTATCTTCATTGGAAAAAAAAGAAGAAAAAAAAAGGAAAGCACAAACTTTGTATGTCAAGAACTCCTGGTTCCCTACTCATTTCTAGTCTGATTTGTTATCTTCAGCTTCAGAACTCTCAACAGCCACACTGTTTTTAGGACTCTTTCTTAAAATAATCATGCTGAACTATGGATTACTATTAAAGAAATGGGTGTGCCACAAAATCTGATTGTCCTGATGCATAACCTGTACTCACAACAAGAAATTACTGTTAGGACAGAATACAATGAAATGGAATGGTTTCCAATTGGCAAGGGGGTCAGGCAAGGCTGCATTTAATCACCCTGTTATATGTAAAGCAGGAATAGACTTGATAGAAGGAGGTGTGAAAATTGAGGCAGGAACATTAACAATTTAAGATACGCAGATGACACCATACTACTAGCAGAAAATAAGAAAGACTTGGAAAAATTACTGAAGAAAGTTAAGGAAGAAGTGCAAAGGAAGGTTTACAGTTGAACATTTAAAAAACAAAAATAATTAACAGACATAATTTACATAACATTGAAATAATTCAAGATTTTCCATATCTTGGGTCTGTCATTAATCAGAACAGAGACTGCAGTAAAGAAATCAGAAAACTAGGGATTGGAAGCACAGCTATGACGGAACTAGACAAGATCCTGAAGTGTACAGATATATCATTGAATACTAAAATTGGGATTGTCCATGCCATTCTATTTCCAATGTCTGTATAGCTGTGAAAGCTGGACAGTGAAGAATGGATAGACTCAATCAAGGAAGCCAGGTCCTGACTCTGCAAGGCTTGGGTCTGCAAGGATAGGGTGACTTGGAGGTCTCTCCTTCACAGAGTCGCCATAAGTCAAAGTAAACTTTACGGTTAACAACTCTTTTCAGGAGACAGGAATGCAAATGGGACATTATTCTCATACTCCCTTAAAACTGGCCACACTGGCTGGGGCTGATGGCAATTGTTGATAAAAATAGTTTCTGGGCACCAGGCTGCCTACTTCTGAAATATATAATTGCTGTTCTTTCACTTTTCAATGACATAGAAAGATTATAGAGGTCGGTCCCAATATCCATGTGGGATACATTCCAAGACAGCCCTCCCCGTGGATTACCTGAAAGCGTAGAGAATAGGGAACCCTATTATTTTCAATGAGACAAACACCAGAAGTTGACCATAGAATCATATTGGAGGACCTAGAAATGCCTAGAGAGAACCTGTTTTTTCAGATGTGGATACTGAATCAGTGGATATGGGGGAATCAGCCTGTACTTAATTTTGACCAGAATAGACACCATGTGTTCATGATTTTATTAAATCTAACCTTTCTATGTTCCTGATTCCATTCCACTGCCTTGTGACCATCTGGAAACATAAAGAAGGTAGATTACGCTTGAGCTAAAATTAGGGATGAGAAGATATATTTAGGACATATTTGTAATTAAGCATAATCTTTTTTTAATTAAATTGAGCATTCTGCTGCTTTGCTATTTTACTCCCTGCCCTCCCCCGTAGTGGTTATCTGAAACATAAGTGGCCAAAACACATGTCAATCTCTTATTACCCAAGTGCTTTCTACAAGTGTGATGCCTTTGCAATAGGAATGGGATGTGTACAATTTTAAATATGTTTTGTTTTTTATTCTGATTTTAAATTTCTATTAGTTGGCATTGAGGATACTGTGCTGCTGCTATTCCTAATGACAGTTTATTCTGCTACATGCAACAAGTTCTTTTTACTACTTTTTAAAAGCACATATTAATTTTTTTAGCAAGTGGAGGCAAGAGTCAGAATACCTGGGATGTGTTACTATTTTCATTTGTGTGTGGGCTATGGCATGAAATTAGCACTCTTTCCTCCCTTTCTTAGGAAATCATTGTTCTCTGTCTTAAGAAAATCTGAAGAATTTAACTATAACCCATACTATGCTATACCACCAAAAATGAAGACAATACTGTATATGTATTATTATACTGATTTATCAACTACAGTAGGCTCACCATATCTGCAGACTCACAATCCATGGATTTCAAAATACACAATACATTTGCATCAGCAGTGGGGAAGCACGCCAGACAGCTGCCTGCTTCTGCCTTTGGGGCAGCAGGGTTCCTTCGTAAGGCAGAAATAGGAGGCTGATGGGGCTTGCCACTGCCTCCGCTGCTGCTGTACACCATTTTTATTAGGGACTTATACGCCTCGTATCGCGTTCGCAGCTTGCAGAGAGACTGCAAATGCTGAAAGACTGCAAATGCGACACAATACTTATAAAAATGACGTAGGGCAGCAGCATAGGCAGCAGCAGCTCCAGCTTCGTTCTTTTGGCTCCCCAGCCTCCAGGGAGTGTGCCAGTCACCTGCTTCTGCTTTGCAAAGGAACCCCAATGCCTTGAAGGCAGAAGCAGGCAGTAGGCATGCTCCCTGGAGGTGGGGGAGCCAAAGCATGCAGCCAGAAGTTGCTGCCACCTCCACTGCTGCCCTATGTAATTTTTAATAGGGACTTGAGCATGCACATTTCTTGGCATCTGTGGGGGGACCTGGAACCAGTCCCCTGTTGATACCAAGGGCTCACTGTATGTGGAGAAATATGTTTGATGAAGTTTTTCCATGAAATACATCCGTTACGATAGAAACATTTTTTAATAATTTGCATCTAATGTTTTGGTTCTTTAAACTAAGAGTCATATTGGTATGATCACTGGACCTGATACAGGCTGCCCACAATAGATATGGAAGGTAAAGCTATAAAGATAAGCTGCCCCAAGACAATTTGGTTTAGACAGAGCCTAAAGAGTACCCCCAACCCCTCCATGATCCATGTTTTACGAAGTTTTTTGCTGTACTACTGAGGCACTAATTATTGACGTCATCTATCCAGCCCCCATGATGTCTCCTAAAGCAGGTTAACTTCACCCTTCTGTATGGCAGGGTTGGCCCTATTATGAACTAACATTTTTCCAAACTAAGTGAAAATGAAACAGCTCTTGCATAGTTGTATAAAACTTGCAAAGAACTTCACAAAGTTACTGGTATCTAAAAAATTATTCTGCGTGAAAAACTGCAGATTATCAGTATTTTTCTGAATAGGTGATTAGGCGAAATTTATACCCAGACGCTGAAGGAAATGTTTAGAGCTAATGGCCTATTGCCAAATACTGCTAGTATTTCTTTTTACTTGCATTTAAGTGGTACTGTGCAAGGCAGACATCTAGTTGGTCAATGTGCAGGGATTGTGTCAATTGGTTTTAAATGTAAATACAAAGATACAGTCAGACTCCCGTATCTGCAGAACTAATATCTGTGGTTTCAGTTATTCATGGGACACAAAACAGAACACATACCATAGTCTTCCTAGAAAATGTCTAGAGAGGCATCCTCTCTAGACATCTTCTAGGTCCTCAAATGCAACTCTATGGTATTTTTAACCAGAAGTCCCATTATTTTAATAAGGTTCACTGTTATCTGCGGTAAGTCCAGGAACCAAACCCCCACAGATTAGGGGGTCCAACTGTAATATTTAGATTTTCTACTGGGGCAGATAAAAGTAGCTTTCCAGCTGTTGATGGACTGCGGCTGCCATGATCCTTCAATATTGGCTATGATAGCTAACTGGTGGGAATTGGAATCCATCAAAATTTGGATGGTTACAGTTGCCAACCCTCCCCTGTATGGTGCTTAAAGCTGTTCAGACTTCGCATATATTATAGCAATGTACTCTCTCTTCTTTCATGTTAAAAGACATACAAATGAAAAAGTAACACAGTGTAGAGAAATCGACATTGCAGTCCTATGCAAGCCTATTCAGACAACAGTTGTGTTGTTAGATGAAATGTGTTCTCCAGGCAAATATATTATCCAACTGCAGACTTAATGTACTTTTTTAGGTAGTTCAAAATTAAAATTTATGATTTAACTTAAATTACAGGGGTTCCAGCAATTAAAAATATTGCTACAAAAAGCAATATATCCACACTAAAATCCATTATGTTTTGTCTAACCTGCTGCCTGTTCTTCCTCAAAGCTCTCTTGTTTTAGTGCTTTCAATGTATGCATTATCCATTGCTACTTTCATATATCAACATTCTTGCAACACTGATAACCCCTTAAACAATCTCCTACAAACATGAGGTTCCACCATATCAATCTTTCATGCTGGCCAAAAAAAATTAATATCAAAATTCTTAATGGTCACATTCCAATTAAGCTTGCTTCTGTAACAGAAGGGCTCTAGAGAAGGAAGTTACAAAGGGCCACAGAGGATGGTCACAGCACCTTCACTACAGCACAGACAAGATAATGTAAGCCCAAGCAAAATATGCACCACTAAAATGCCGACCTAGATTAAATTAAAAACCAGAGGAAGCAAGAGACATATTTTGAATTACCCATAGGTTGATTGGGATCAGAATTTTGCTTGGAAGGGCAAAATTCACTCAACAGATTTAAACATCACTGTCGTTTTTTAATGCTTTAAATACTTTGGGTCTTATTATTTATAGGATCATAAGATACTGCCTTAGACCAGGTCAGGTAAGTTGTCAATTTAGCTCGATATTATCATATTGAATGACAATGGAGATCTTTACTATAACCTAGTACCTAATCTTTTTATAAGGTTGAACTGTGAAATGGTTTGCACACAAAGCATATGTTCCATGAATGAGCTATTGTTACTGCCCTAAACATTCCCTCCTAAAACTGTGGGGCAGGGACAAGCAAGGTAGAAAATAAATTTCAGAGCGTAAGAGACTAGTAAATATTTGTCTATGACAGGTCAGTCTCTCAAAGAAAGTAAAATAACATATTTATTGTATAAGAAGCGGACCAAATTAAAGGTGCAGGTGAAAAAACAATGTACCGGTATAGTAAAATGTGCTCCTTCCTATTTGTCTTGTACAAATTTCTTGCTGTCATTCCACCTGTTGTCATCTTCTGTCAATAAAGCTACTGTCTCTCATCCTCCTTTCTCCTTTTTTAATTCTTTTATATCAAGACTCTACTATTTCATTTGTCTATATATATGACCATAATGCTACTGGCTGTATTATTATTATTATTCAACCTTTCAGCAGGAATTCACTAAAACATATTTTCCCATTCCATTCATTTAAAAACAAGGAATGTCCAAGGTTTTTGGACTGGATTTTTGAAGATTTTTTTAAACTCAAGATTTATTATGTTGCATTTAAATTCTGGTTTAGGTATTCTTATTTTAAAAGGCGTGTGACAAATCATGAATTTCAAAACTAAAGGGCAAGATCCAGTCATGGTATTCCAATGGCGAAATAACAAGATTCAATGGAACCAGAAAGGGGAGATCCCCTTCCCCCTACAGCCCTCTCCCCACCCCAAAAACGGAGTCAGGGTACTCGTTGGCGTGCTTTGCATGGCACAGAGAACTGAAGGGAGGAAAGGAAAAGGAAGAGGAAAGCACAGAAAAGTTCTGCTAAAAATGTGTTTAGTCCAAAGTATGCTGATTTCTGAAAGCATGTAAGTCATAGGATCACAGATGTAAAATAAAATTAGTTCAAAATTATGTATATCATATTCTATATTTGTGTATCACTGTATGTGTACTTTAATATTACATTAAAGATGTTGCTCCAGATACCTGTTTACTTCTGAAATATCTAAGATAAACACAGACACTTTCAGTATAAGTAAGATGCATATTTTGAAGATGTAATTGAAAAGTTTAAAATATTTATGTTATTATCATAGGAAAAACATCTCCTGTAACATAATGGCTGCCTTGAGTTCCATTCTGGGGGGAAAGTCGGATATTGTCAGGATTGGCTCCTGACATTGCCTGTTCCTATCATTTTTTGTATCATTCTGTAATCTTGCTGTTAATTGTGTTTTTATTTCTTTGTACCTGTTAACGAGTGTTCTGAAGCAACTATGGAAAGGCAAGTATAACAGTTACTAATGAGAATGGTCAGATAAAGCCTGAAGCTGAAGAAACAGCATGGGAAAAATGGGATGGGGACTCTATGAGAAGAGGAGGTCAGGGGATGATGGATAACCAATAGTATTGAAGGCTGCCAGGTTTTATAGATTGCAATATGCTTTTAGTATACTGTCTGCCCTCTACATTTTAATTCTGAGCAACAACCTTGTATTATATGCTTTCTGGATTTCTGTGCCAATAAAGTTTTCTGTTTAACTCTGAAACTGCTGATCACTGTCTGTGTCTGAGAATGCAAGTAGGTATAACGATGATGATGGCCCAGAATCCAAGAACCATGACAATTTTTTTCTAGAACAGCAGTCCCCTATGCTTCATGTCAAATTACTTTCTGAAACTGAGAGGACTTTTTAGTAAGTTGATTGTATCATGTAGAAATCTGCTCTTCAACATGCACCATGTGAGGATAGGTTGGTAGACACACATGACAGGGTTTCTTTGTAGTAGCACCTTGATTGCAGAACTTATTTTTTAAAAATTGGATTTATATTCCACCTTTCTCCCAAGATGGGATTTCCTCCCAAGGAAAGTCAAATTGGCTCCACCCCTTTTGAGTTTCCAGCAGACAGCTATAATTTAACTAATGTACATCACTTTGGGGAGGCTAGGGGGCTGCAAGATGATACAGAAATGCTTTAAATAAACAAATAAATAGAATTTTTTAAAGACTTTGGACAATGTTTCAAAATTAGTATAATGATGAACGCAAATGCCTGGTGTCACTATCTTGGCTTCTCTATTACAGCAGAAAAAAAACTGCCAAAATGTACAGCAGCAGCCTCTGGTGGTATGAATGAATACATGTATCAGTAAGCATGGGGGAAATATTTTTTAAAGACACGTATGTACTTGTTTAGTTATTTGACTACTCTTAAATGTACCATATGAACAACATGCTTAAACCAATCAGGTAATATATCTGTTATTTAACTAAGGAACAATGCCTTATTTAAATCATCACACATGAAATGTGTTTCTTATTGCACACTGCAAATTTCCACCAAGGTTTTGTTTTGATTTGAACCAAATATAACATTATGCAACATGACAATTTTCTTTTGACTGCTGAACAGAGTTGGCAGATGTTTTCAAGAACAAGAAAACTGTCTTAGAAAAGAACACAGTAAGTAAGATTTCCTGCCATATTGTGTGAGATGAAGTTTATTGCCCAGACCAAATCAATCCCCTTAACAAGCTACAACATACATTGGCAAGTACATTATTTCATAGATTTAAAAAATTACAGTTTGAAACAATAAGCACTTTGATCTTTCACGCGGCACTCTTAAAGCATCAGAAGGTACACATAATCTGCTAGTTAGTCATTTCTATTTATATTCTACTCATTGAATGAGACTTAGCAAAGACCTCAATTTTGTTGTAAATTCTAAATATGGATTGTAACAAAGGAGGTATGTGTGGAATTTTTGAATAATGAAAGCGTAAGCCATTCACATATATCTGAATGTGTACTTTAGCTACAAATGAGATGAATTAATTAAAATAAATAACAAAACTAACATAAAGATTTCACTTTACAATATCCTTAAAATAAACTGAACTAGACCATCAGATTAGACTATTATTCAGATACCAGTTAATTATCTTAAATTCCCAATTTATCTGGTGAAACAGGAATTTCCCTTATATGAGAATATTTTCTTATGTTTGTATTTATTAACAGCCCATTTCCCTCCAAAACCTGGACTCCAGTGTCCTAGTCATTTGGGTGTATGTATGCCCATCTGTAACCAATGACTAATATTAATGTTTCTGTTTCTCTTTCTGTGTATTATTCCAGTGGTTTTGCAACATTCCAACTAGTTTGTGCAGCAATCAGTGTTCCCCTAGTAAGGTCTGTCACATATTTTCAATTGTTTAAGGTTTGTTGAGTATATAATGTACTCTTCACAATACCAATATGAAACAGGATGAAAAAGCAACCTTGTAGTCAGAGAAGATCAGTCACGTGACTCCACCCTCATCAGGTGGGCATATCTATGCTCGGAGTTCTGCAAAGCTTAACAGAAAAAAATTTAAACAAAGCAAAAAACAATACAAAAGGAAAAAATATAGCTGAAAATGTAGCCAAATAGGTGCATTATTACTGGGCTTAAAAAATATATAGGTGAAAAACATAGTAGTGTTGACTTTAAAGACTATTAAAACCTATATCCTTTATTTATAGGTTAGCCCGTAAATAACAATATTGTTTTCTTAGCATACAATGTCACAAGATTTTCAAAAAGGAGACATGCAGAAAACTTTTCAAATGAAGCATTCATGCTGTTAAATATTTTGTTTACCCTTTTTGGCTTTCCAACGTGTTTCCAATGTAATGTGTCTATACAATATGCACTCTAATATGTTCAGCATGGATAGAACTAGCTTTTCAAAAGGAAGGAAAACCTCATCAGCTTGATAAAAAGGTTTGGCCGCACAAAACACGCTTCTACTTGCACATAAATTTCTCCTCTCTGAAACTATTCTAAACTGGTTACAAAGGATCGGGGCCCTCTAGAGATTCTTTTCAGGGACTATTGTCAAGAGGGAAATCTGTAAACCTACTGAACTGCCTTCTGCCTGGAAGTGAGATATCTGGATTAATGTTATTTATAGAAGTGCCAGGTTGAAATACCTGATGGTAGGTAAACAAGGCTAATATATTATGCAGTACTTGATGTGTTCACACCAAACCACAAGAGAAAAATAGATCATGTCTGGTAAGTAAGAAAGGCATTCTACAGGAAAGAGAAAAGATATGACAGAACATTGTGCCTGAGATCTACTGCTTGGCATAACAGTCAAACTACAACAGTCAAGTGAAATGCAGGAAGTGGTCTTATATCTGAGCAAATCTGAAAAACTCCACAGCCCCAGGAATCCTTTCCTTCTGGAAGAAGTGCTCCTCATTAAGAGGAACTTACTACTGAACAATTTATTACACGTCATATCAGGCTATAACAGAAAGCAAGTCTTTTTGGGTTACTTTTTTCATTCAACTTTTAAATTTTCCTCATCATTCCCTATTCTTCAGTACAAGAGACAGACATATCATTTGCTCCTGTTTGTTAGAACTATGAATGCCCTACAATTGCACTAGGTATGTCCCATATACTGCAGTCATCCACCATAATAACTAATATGTCAAAAATTAAAAATGATTCTACTTTTTCTTCTAGATTTTCATTAATCAGTCACCATAGGCACAGCATCGCATTGACATTTGAGCATTTATGGTATATTTTACAATTGAATAACAATGCTAAGTTCTATCAAATGAGCTTTGAAAATCAGATGAATATGTTTAGAATGTATAATGCATCATATGTATATGGAGCGGAATGTGTCAAAGCACAAATAATATTGTTTGTGCCCCCTGCAGAATTAGAAATCCTTGGGCAGCCCTGTTATAACGATCCCATGCTGCTAGCATTACAAAGTGCAAAGGTTCGCTGCCTAAGAAAAGAAAAGAGCAAGGGACAGAATTTCCTCACTGCACTATTCTTGAACCATTCTAGCTTAAATATTTATTAAGATATTAATAACTCATTTCCTTTATCTTCCTTCTAAAGTTTTACGAAAATACAATGGATAGCTAGCTACTTACTCATATGGAAGTGAAACATTATAGAGCAAAGATACAGCTATGCAAGATGAACATCAGCATTTTTCCCCACAGTATTATTAATTTACTATGCATACATTAAAATATTGGACTAGGGTGCTTTTTTTGAAAGTCTAAGTTACTGCTTCCCATGGTGATAAAACATTTACTACTTTGTAAAAACATTTAGAAATTGTTTCTTATATACACTTACTTTAATAAAGCATAAAATATTTTCTATAACAACCCTTCTTTCTGGAATTATAGCCCATTCCTTTGAGGTTATTTGAAATTCCCCCTTGAAAATAAACAGAACTTTTCAATCCTAAAGGAACAGGACACTCAACTCTAATAAAAAAATAAATAGAAAGAAACTCTTATTTTGTGTATTTCTATTTCATAAATGAGTAATATATAAATTTTAAATAATATTTTAGACTGTACCTAGATAATTCAAATTATCACAATTTTTCTGTTATTCAGTATTAATACAAAAACAAACTAAGACAACTTACTCTAATGTACAACTGCACAGTTTCCTTCTCTTTTTGTGGATTCCGATACTTCTCATAAAAGTCCCGTCGCTTCTTTGTATCTTTTTGGATTTTTTCTTTTCTCTCTCTCTTTTCTGCAGGTTCATCTGAGCTATCAGGAGACAGCTGTACTTGGGCTTTTGTCTTTTCAACCTCAATATAGTTCTCATTCGGATTCAATACTATTACTCCGTAGCCTTCCTGTTTCAGAGGATAGGGAAAAATACACACAGGTTTGGGCTTTGAAATGGTTTACATTTTCAAATTGACTTAAATGTATACTGAAACACAATATATATTTTTTATACAGTTAACAAAGGACAGGATTCTCTTTGTATTTCTATCTGAATTTACAATGTCCATTTCTGTTTGTTTGACTAATTCTATTTAACCTCTTAATGATTTTTCAATATTTTATGAGGCTGATTAAAAAGTAAAAGAAATGAAAGGAAAATGTGCTTCTAGAATAACCACCATATATAGTCAGTTGGTAAAATGTTTACACTTAGTGTGGTTAAATCCTATTGATTTAAATCCTGGGATTTATGCAGTCAAACTGTGTACAGGATTGCAGTGTAAACTATTAAATGCTTTTGTTCAGTTCACAAACTGATGGTGGCAGTAAAACTGAATCAATATCAACAGTGATCATTTGACATTGCTTACAAATCAATAAATTAGTTACCAGTTCAAATTTGACCAATTTTATAGAAATCAAATGTTGTATTATGTTTGCAGATTGTAGGAAAATATTAAATGTCTCATTTCATTTTATTTCATTTTTCTCAGAAAATATTAACTAATGAAGATGCATGTAATAAAAAATTCTAGACATTTTGTTTACATTAAAATATTGACAACTATGAAAAAGTCTCTAAAACAAGAAACAAAAGTAAAAGAATAACACACAGCATGTGCATCAGAACTCACAATTATTTTGAAATCTTTATAGTTTTCTAAACAAACTCCAGGTATAAAAGTAAACCCCATTTTAGCCTAGCTTAAAAATGTGTAACTTCTGCCTAATAAACAACCAACTGGGATGATGAAATCCACCTACAGATGATCAAAGATTATCAAAGTTAACCAAATCTTCGGCAACAAAAGATACTTTATTTGGTGTTGCTTTATTCTAATCTATGTAGCTATTCAAAAATCTTGTAATGCATTGTAGTAACTGTCAGGTAGACAGATTGTCACTTGGTGATTTTCTACAGTTGGACACACTCGACTAGTTATTAAAATCACATTTGAAGAAAGTTCTTACTCTTCCTTGTGCCTGTACAAGTTTTCACGCCCTTCTCAAATTTCTACTATACCTTCTCCTCCCACCAAAACTAAGTTAAAGAACACTGTTGCACTCTGTTAAGCAGGGTGAATTAGAGGCATTCAGTTCACTGTCTATGGTGTAAGAAAACATGGTAAAAAGGTCACCATAGGCCAAAGAGAAAATTGCCTCCTTCTAGATTCTGTACCATGAGTAAGTGATCTCCTGTCATCTTTTCCCCCAGCTCTTCTCTCGACATTCACACATATTCACCAAATGCTTTGGAATCGATGACCATACACAAAGCAGAAATTGTACCATATAAGCAACTGAAAATGAAAAATTTAAGATCAGGGCATCCTGTGATCAAATACTAGAATGCACTGCAAAACTGACTCCTATCCTCATTGATGAATACAGAAGTACTAATCAAATACATGATGAAAGTGCTTTTCACAATATTTTAAGTAAATTTTTTTAATAACTACTCAGAAATGACAGCCAGTTCAGTAATTTAGTTTGCTATCCATGTTCATGACTTGTTTTTTTTCTTCAGAGATATTCTCTTTATTGATTCTTTTGAATTTCTCTACAATGCAAGAAGTAAAATTTATGTTATGGTTTTTACATGTGTTCCCAAAATGTAAAGCTGTGTCCATTTTTTGCTACTCACAGAAAAAGACACACATAAATCATCAGAGAAGTAAAATTTGTCTAAGTTATTGATTATGTAACTGAAAATTACATGACTCATTTGTCTAGTTTTATGAGGACATAATGTCAATTTTTCACAGACACATCAACAGATGAAAAATGAATCCATTTTAAAAATCACAGCTTCATAAATCAATTAAAGGATTTTTATCAATTAGGTTTTAAACAGCACAAATCATTCCTCACTTTTGTCTTCAAACTTTTTTTCCAAAATACCATCCATGTTAGAGTAACAATAAAATTAACACACTAATACTTCAAGAAAATCTATCACATGCTTCAAAACATATTTTTTTAAAAAATCCATTATAAATGTTGTTTTGTTTGCAAGAAAGTTGACATAATGCCATACTTTGTTATACCTTTTGTTCCCAGCCACTTTAGCCTAAATTATAAGAGGAAAAATAGGCACAGGAAAGAGGATTAGGAGTAACATACAATACTTGCTCAGATGAAAGGAGATAGAAATGTAACATAACATATATAACTGTAGAAGAATTTAACCTCTATCAGTATGACAAAATTGTTATCAACCTAACCTATCAGAAGTTAATCCAAGTCTTTAACTAAAGAATGACCTTTGTTTCCTCTTCACCTATGAAAACAAGGTATGGTTTTGTTTTTAGTATTTCATCAGGGTCTTTAGTATTTGTAACTTAAGCTGCAGAGTTTTTTTTTTAAATGTTGATCTTTTAGAAGAATAGTTTCAGTTTTAATATTTAAAACAATGATGTGTTACCATCAAACTATCAAGATTAACACTCATTTAACTTCTACACATTATCCATGCAGAAAAGATATACATTATCTTTGTTTCCACCAAGTTAAAGCAAAGCTGACACCAACCAAAGTTTAAATAAAGATTTTAAATATGTCATAGCAAGGAATAATACAGAACTATTATTTTAGTTTAAGAAGGCTTAAAAAGTGAGTCGATACTACTGATTTCATTGGCGGGGGGGGGACTCCTCCAGGTTAAAATCCTAATCAAAACATTATTGATTGATAAATAGCTACCAGTCTTGCCTCCAGTATAGGTGGTACAAGTGAAATATTAGATGCAAGAAAACCTCTTGAAAATGAAAGAAACTCAAACAAAAATATTTTAAAATGGTTTTCATTTTATAGCTGCAAGAATGGGTATAATAACCGCAGAGACTGTATTATGTACAAGAAGTTTTTTTTTTTTGGTTACCAAATATTTTCAAAGATAATGTAATATTCTGATACTTGTAAACAGTTTGGATCACAAAAATCACACTTTTGTCCACAATATAAATGTGCTCTACAAAGTATATGTTATGTCCATATGAATCAATTACAAAATACTGTAGTCTATTTGAGAGTGTATTATGGAATCCAATGAACTCCATGTTCAGACTAATTAGTGCAATTAGGTATTATCAGGACAAACACTGGTAGACAGCCAACTTAATATAATCCAACTTCAGTTCTAAAATTTACACCACAGGTCATATAGCATAGAGATTTTAACTGGTATGACTCTCAAGTCTACGGCTTCAGATAATGCCAAGTTAAAAACATATTATCAACTCCTAATTTGGGACAGTTAGAGATGAATGCTGTTTTCAATCTTACATATGAATTTCTTGACAGTCATTAATTTAGGTGGTGGCTAAAGGAAACATAGAGACACAAGTGCTGAAAATCATAGAAAATCTCAGAGAGTAGTTTGTACCATGTGTTGCACAAATGCCACAACTGTGTTAGGCAGCAAAATGGGATGGTAATAAAATAAGATATTTAGCTATATTCTCTTTATGAAATTTCCATAAAATGCCTAATTTTATAAAATACTAGATATCTACACAAAACTCGTTATAGCATGCTAGCCAATAATAGGATAATAAATAACAATTTAAATATTTAAGATACATTCTGGAACTCTACAAACCTCTTCTGTCTGGTCAAATGAATAATGAGCTGAAAGTATTCAGCCCCACACAGTAATCCACCAGGATGGGATGCCATATGTGACCGCAGAGGTCAGAGGCTAGAGTGGAATCTGTTGACCTATGTATCTATCTTTTGGGCCTGTAACTAAAAATCTGTAACAGATCATTTTCCTTAGCTTTATCAATCTGGATTTTATTTTTTTTTGAAAAAATCTATTTAGATCATTTCAAGCAAGATCAAACCTAATCCTCCAGGGAAAAGCAATCCAGAGAGCTCAGATCTGTAACCTAGAACTGGTTAAAATGGACGTAGGAATGGCCATTCATCTTTTTGAGAGATGTATGATCTGTTTATTTCCCATCTTTTTCATGAGAAGGATACCTATGTGTCACTGTTGCAACATCCTAGATGCAACAGTAGGATGAGGTCATGACAACCAATCAGAAGTCACTAGTGAAGCGTAAAAGTAAACATAGCTGTTGGAGATGCAGCTCAGCTTGAAAAATGCCCCCTCCATTATTTGAGCAATTTTCTCAAG
The DNA here is from genome assembly GCA_030847615.1 of Gambelia wislizenii. Classification (NCBI taxonomy): domain Eukaryota; kingdom Metazoa; phylum Chordata; class Lepidosauria; order Squamata; family Crotaphytidae; genus Gambelia; species Gambelia wislizenii. Next base: position 380,309,730 of record JAUMIR010000002.1, on the reverse strand, counting down.
ACGTGACCTGAGACTGAAACGCCTGAAATGTCAGTTGACTCCTTTTTGTATTTTCTCCCAATGTGCATTTTGGCAACTGCACCCTGCTAACACTTTGTAATATTTTTATCCCAGTTACACCTCATCTCTCAGGCTCCTGAATTCCACTGCTGTGTCCAAGTGTGTAAAAATGCTGTATGACTGCCAAACTCACATTGTTCAACCAAGTTTCCAACTTGAAATAGCTCATCAAGTTAGGCAGGAAAAGAAAACATACCACAAAAAGTTTTTAGGGGACCACCTGTTGTCTATTATTTTTACATAGCACTTACTCATAAATCATAACACAAGGTAATTAATCAAGCTGTCAAAGAAAAGGTCAAAGGTTAGGTAGGAGAGTCAGAAGGTCATGCATGGGCTGATAGAGGTCAGGGTCACACCACATTCCTCATTATCAAGTTGGGATGAGAGACGGTCCAAGCAAACAAAAGTGAAAGCAGATGGAGAAGTGAGTGGATAAAAAAAAGAAAGAAAACTTCACAAACAAAAAGAAAAGTGAAAGAAGAGTGTCAGCTGCCTTCAAATAAAGAACAGAATAGAACTGAAATACACTGAAATGTGCTCAAAAGATCTAATACAACATAAAGAATCTATATTTTGATTATTTAAAATCTAATATAGATTTGGATGATCTAGAAAACAAAAACTACTATAACTGCATGCTTGTGAACGTTATCAAAGTTATCTACTATTTTTCTGGCAAATCAGAAAAAAAGTTGGGCCATCATCACAACATGCAATTTTTTCCTTTTGTCACTACAGCCTATGGAAACATAATAAAAAGCTTTTTATTTCATACAAAAAATAGGTTCTGAGCTACTTTCTTCATACACACAAATGTTCATTAACACAAAACATCATAAAAGTCCTTCTGGATGACACAAGAGTTATAAAATATTCTATCATTACACTGACCTGAATTAGATGCAGAATACTGTGCAAAATTAGCTGTCACCCTTTCCTCAAAATCTTTGTTAATCTCATTTTGAATGTTTGCAGCTTTATCAACACATGCATCAATGTCAGCTCCTTGGTTACTGAACCGCTGTACTTGGAAGAAGATATAATTAAAATGTTTTGGCACAGAAAAGGTGAAATTGTATCTTCCCCTATTCCCTGAGGAGTCTGTAAAACATGTAGGATATATTGACAAACATACACCCTTGTCTAGAGCCCTGACATTCCAGGTCACCAACTGCTATTTATTTCAGAACATTTACACTTAGCCATACCATCACCTGCTGTGTTACTTTTAATGACTGTTAAAGGTAAAGAAATAAAACATCTTAATGTGTTTCCTGATAAATTTATTTTAATTCCTTGATCATTGCAGATTTAACTTTCATCTACCCCTTGTCTTTTGGCATATATATTTACACAATGAGTTTAGTACAAATTATACAGACAGTATGTTATTTTAATCAGATACAATTATTCTCAGGTCTGATGTTGCAAGATTAGCATCATTATACACATAGCAAAACTTATATTTATTTAGTTTTATATGACAAATTTCAAGTGAGTTTATATGAATGGAAGTATGCAACTTAAAAAGTGTGATTATTAACCTTTCTGAGTAATATGAAATACTCATATTCATAGTGCTTTGTAGAGTTATTCTGAAAAATAGACACTTTATATATTTGAACAGGTGTTAATATTCAGAATATATACACTATTACTACAACAGCTGCAACATTTTATGAAGTAGACTTAGTCAACAAAAGCTTATGCTATCAACTCCTTTCTTTCAATTAGTCTCAAAGGCACTAAAAGATCCCTTTGCATTACTACAATTATTTATTTATTTTAAAAGCAATCAGGAAATCAGATTAGTTCAGTCCCTATCCTACCTTTTTGCTGTTTCAGATTATTTGGATGGAAAATAAAAGGCAACGTATTTATTTGTTTTCTAGCAAGTAAGCAAGTATACAATTAGGATGAGACATATCAAATGCTGTTGTAATGTAACTTTACAAGGACTGAATTCCATCAGTAGTACAGGGATGCTGTGATATAGCAAATGGAAACAGCAAAGAAAAAACAGGGGGGAAATAGTTAAGAAAAAAAATCCACCCACTGCTATGAACAATTTTAAAATTAAAATTAAATGAATGTACAGTGAACAAAAATACAGTAAGCTCAACTATCAACATTCAATAACTACAGAAATGATAGGGTTCTACCCAAACTCTCATGATGGCATTATATTTAAACCAATAATTATAAGGTAGTTTGTGCAAAGAACATATTACACCTGCATGATTTTTTAAAAAAACCCATGTGGGATATAATGAAGGTCACACATTCTATCAAAGACTGGTGCAGCATAGTGCTTATGGGACTGAGCTACAAAACCAACCACCATGATCCCACAGGTGGTGTAAGGTAAGCAACTTTCTCTTTTCTCTTGCTCAACCTCAGGTCATCAAGTGTCATTCTTAAAATATAGTATAAGAGGAGTATCCCTTATCCAAAATGCTTGGGATCAGAAGTGTTTCAGATTTTTTTATTTTTATTTTTTGGATTCTCAAATACCTGTATTTGCATATACCAATACATAAACACCTCCCACCATTTCACAGATCCTTGCATCTCTCTCTCTAGCCTCATCCCTTGTTTTTCACTACTTGTGTTGTATATGAGATACAAGGCTGGAGAGAGACTGAGGATCTGAGAGACAAATGAGTAGGAGTGCCATAGCTGCCACCTCAGAGGGGGAAGTGGTTGGTTGGTGGCAAAATGTTTCAGTTTTTGGAGGTTTTCAGATTTTGGATTTCTGAATCAGGGATGCTCAACCTGTATAGGAATACTATAGTATAGTACAGGGATACTAAATACAGGCTTGCCTCACAGAGTTGTTGTTATGTACATGGAGCATCCTGAGAACTTAAAAAGGGATATACTAATACAGTACTAATACAGTTATTAGTATTATAATAATAAATAACCAAGGTATTTTTAATAGAAAGAAGTTTAAAAAAAACACATACCAACAAACCGGTGAAAAAAACATTATAATACCAACAAGAATTCCTTTGGGGCAGGAATAAAATACTCCTTGTTATGTATTAACTACTGGATAAAAAGTAGTTTATCCAGTAGCTTTGCATTCTTATGTATTTATAAATGCTTTGTACTTTTACATACCTTGGGGTTTACCAAAGCATGTTGATGCCCACTTGTTTTTCTCAAAGGCCTCTTTTTGGTATTCAATCATCTGATTCCACTATTAGGACTTATAACAAAAATATATCCTCATCCCCTAACAGCAAGAGTGCTCAGTTCAGAGTTACAACCAATGATGCCTTTCTCTAAGATACAACAAGCTGTTAGGAGCCCAGGCAAATGAATTGCTCCCCAACTTTCTAATTTGCAACTAAAACTCAACTTTCCATGCTCAGTCTATACTGGACCAGTTTGGTTTATTGCTGTTTTCATTTAATTTACAAACCTCCAAACTTTTGCAAACACAACAACTCATGTGTGTAAAACAAAAAACAAAACAAAACAAAACAAACAAACAAACAAAACAACCTTGTGTTAGAGTAGTCCCTTTTCACTTCCCTCCTTTGAATTCTCAGACCTAAGAGACCTTTGTTTTTATAACCCAGTTGTTGAATTAATCAAAATGTAAAATCCTAAATTAAATCCAAATTAAGTAAAAGCCAGTGTGGTGTAGTGGTTTGAGCATTGGATTATGACTCTGGAAACTAGGCTTCAAACCCCCATTTGGCCATGGAAGCCCACTGGGTAACATTGGGCAAGTGACATTCTCTCAGCCTCAGAGGAAGGCAAAGGCAACCTCTCCCACAAACAATTTCTTGCTAGGAAACCCCTGTGATAGGTTTGCCTTAGGGTTTCCATAAGTCTGAAACAACTTGAAGGAACGCAACAGCCAACTCCTATTTACCGTAGACCTATTTAAATCAATAGTCTTACATTAGTTGTGACTAACAAAAAAATTACTAGATCCATTCTCAGTAGGACTAATGTTGGACTGAGTCTCTTTGGTCTTACAGATAATTTTCACTTCATTAAAACAAAAAGAAAGATAAATTAGCACCCATGTTTTCAGTATGCCTTTCTATTTTAGGAATATGCTTCCACCTGGGGGCACTGTTTTCTACTTATGGTTTGTCAAGTTATTTCTTGTGGCTTTACACTGTCTGATAGCTTGTATGGATCACACAATAAAATATTCCATTGAAAAAGCTGTATTATGGATTTCTACCTCATAAAGAGAGCTGAGTGTGCTCAACACATGGCTATAAAGAACACCAAATTTCATCTTGAGAGAAAACAACACTGCAAACCCAGCAACTCCTTGCATGCACTGGAGGTCTGACAGAGCATGTAGAACTTCCACATGAGCAAGATCTCCACATTCACATTTTACATTTTATAAGTAATATATAAGTGGATGCATAACTACAATTCTAACTACAGCATGTAAGTGATTAAGCACCATTAATTTTACATTTCAGATATGAAAAATATCAAGATGTGCAGCACAGGATGAAATTGATGACTGTGCACCATGTACAAAAAGCATTAATCCCACCATGCCATTTAAAATTTTCTCCCTTATCTATATCTTAATTTAGCATATTATTCCATTTCTCTTTATAATATATAACATTTATAAATACAGCCATCATATGGCACTCCTTCCAACTGTTTTTACATAAGCATGAGCACTCCACACCTATACATACATAAAAATGTATACAGACATTTTTTAAAACAATGGAATACTATCACATTCTATTTTTCATCCAGTCTCACAATCCTGATTTAAAAAAAAAAAAAACCCTTAGGAAGGTATTAACACGAAATGCCCAGATTTAAAAATATTACCACTAGGTTTTAAATATCTGTCAGAAGAGCAATCTGTGAATCAGTTTACCATAACTAAAAAGGGATCCTCAACACATGAACAGGAATTATAGTTGAATGAGTGAAGTGACGACTGTGGTCCTTATGAACCAACTAGTGCTGCCATTCTGTATATGTGGATAGGAGCTGAAAATTTTACTCATGTCCATGCATACAATCTGGCTAACTAACAGAATAGTCAAGCACATTTGATACATGTGGCCATGGATCAATGGATAATAATATTGGCTTTGCAAACCAGTTCCATGTTTGTTGATCAGGTTCTATGTTATAAAGTAAGAATATGGAATAAGATTAATATATTCTAAGAAGGCCAAGGCCTAAGGCCTTTTCTTTTGAAGTTCAAGTAAAATCTTAATGTTATGCCTCATTTATAATCAAAATCCAGTGTTGGGTTGTTGTTTTTTAAATGAAGAGACAATTTCAATTTTCATGATACAAAAAACTGCTTGTATAGGTGCAGAGATACTATTTTGCATGGTGCATAATTGATAAAAACGTGCAAGTCAGATGGGTTTCTTTGATACCCACTTCAGGTGTGATTAAGCATAAATATACTCTTTTCTTTAATTGCCCTAAAAGATCTCTTTTCAATTACTATAACCAAAAAATTTATAAGTTATGGTTTCCTTTTCATGACTGGATTGAATACCAAAATAAGCAAAATATTATGTTACTGGGTCAAACAACTAGGTAGCAAAAGGAGTTGTTATAAAAGTATTTGAGAGTATGAAGATTATTTAAATACTTATCTTCTAGAAAAGGCAGAATAGATTTAGGGAAAAATCCATTTCATAGTGACAGGCTCAGAGATGATCTGCATGAGCAAAAGGGATAGTTGCTGATTTCCCTCATTTAAGCCTTCCATACCTTCTCAGAAAAGCTTCTTCAGGGAAATCCATAATCCTCTAGAACCCGTTTTCAGAAGACTCAGGGGTTGCAGGTGAGGGAGAAAGATCAGTGACTTCACTGGAAGAAGCAAAAGTGGCTTCTATTCATGCAGCAGAATCTTTAGATCCAAGCCATAAAATACTGTGCTAGTCCATAGTAACAATTTTACCATTATTTTGGCCCTTTCCTGTACATCAAATGCAATTTTAAAATCTCATAATACATTGGAATTAAAAATACTATCTTTCACAAAAACACTACATGTAAGTACAATAAAACTTTAAAGAACTTTACAGTTGGCCCTCTGTAACCATGGATTCCACCATCCACAAGTTGAAAATACCCCCCCCCCGCAAAAATCCAAAATGCAAACCTTGATTTTGCCATTTTATATAAGGGACGCCATTTTACTATGCCATTGTATATAATGGGATTTCAGCATCCACAGATTTTGGTATCCATGGGGAGTCCCGGAACAAAACCCCAGCAGATACCAAGGGTCCACTGTATGTACAG